>OY856187.1:389586720-390270748 GCA_963693315.1 Diogma glabrata
TATGGCGTGTCCTTTTTCGACTGATCAGGCCTTAATCACATCCTGACTGTATTCAGGCTTTCCTTAACTAATTTCTGCTTGGGATATAACATAACATAATTGCATGATTACCGACATGCTTTTTGGACTATTTAGACTCCTTGTGTCGTGAAATGTAAAAATAGTAAAGGTAAGCTTTTAAACAAATTTTGAAGTTGAAAGAGTTGTTGCTCTAAAGCGTTTCAAAATAAATATAGTGACAATTATGGAGCAAGATCTACAAAAGAGCATCGTTCTAAAAAATACTCTTTAGGGAAAATAGTTCCACTAAAACAATATAAAACATCAGAAAAATATTTGAATATAACAAAAACAAAATAACACGCAACAGGAAATCATAGTTTATTTAATAAGAAAAGATAATAAAATTGCTTAGTCAATGATAAAGTAGGTAAATAAACAAATTTAAAGAATAGTTTTCACACCTATGTGTGAACATTTGATGATCATGTTATTATGTTTTTGTAGGTAACGGTTTGTGTTCTAGAATTTTGTAGATTGTTTCGTTTACTATATAAGAGATCGTGTTAGATATAGTCAGCTCAGTTTTAAATTTTTAAATAAATACAAGCAGCATTGAATTAACAAGTGAATAAGTGAGTTCTAAATTGGCGGTGACACAAGTTAGTCATAATATAAGGTGAATAAAATAATAGTAAGAGATTAATATAATTGTAATAGAGATTATTCCAAGAGAAGAATTATTGTGTATACAAAAAATATTAAGGGGAATAATAAAAGGAGATATATTTTGTAAGAAGGTTAAGTCTTGAACGAATAAAAATTATCACATATACAAAATCCATTGTTTTATTTGCCCGATCTATAGTAATCGAACCGAAAATAAGTAACTTGGCAAGAAGCGTTACAATATATAGCATTTATATACAGTGTTATATAGCGTTTCAGTTGAAAATCATCTATGAAAAGTATAGCTTAATCGTTTTCGTAAATCGCTATACACGTCGAAAAGCTGTAAAAATATACGTTTTAGATACCTATTTGCATCTTATATCGATGACATAAAAACAATAAAGAATATTCATGAATATCTCTTGTTTTGGCTAAACAAAGCGTTTGATATTACTTTTAACTATAGTATTAAAACTTGTGAAATTTCTTTTTTCCCAAGACTGTTAAGAAAACAATTCAAGCGATGACTATCTTTTAAATAACAAAAGAATAATGGGAAAAAAGCGTTCTTACGTTTTGTAGATCAATCAAAGATACCTCACTGGGTTTGTATGGCAAAAAGTCATTTCATTGGAGTTGTAGCTTTACCTGTAATAGAAAAAAAAACATAATTAGATAAATTGTAATTTTTGATAAGCAAATTAATTTTCGCTTATATTCATTTCTTTTTCTCAGTTTAATTAACTTAACGTTTAACTACTACAACAATCTTGTATATCAGTGTAGTAAAGTTAGTAACAATTATTAATTAACTGAATTGGTGAACTATTTATTCGAATATTATAACTCTACAAAAACTGGAAGCACAGAGTTTTTGTCTATTAGAATTCAATGACAAAAAATATGAAGGGGCTGAAATCTCACAACTCTTAGATATTGTACGGTGATAGAATAATTTCACTTTATTGCGAAACACAATAATTATTTTATCTCTTTTATATTTATTTTATTTTTTTTAAAATTTTTATTTGTTTATAAATTTTGTTAATTGCGACTTGATGGTGCAAGTAAAAAAAGACTAATAATTAACATAAACCAAAATGAAGCTAATACAATTTACCTCCACTATGTTCGTATCATATGTTTTTTTTCCGGTAAAACCATTAAGTTAGAATAATGATGTGGATAATCTTGTTTAGAGCAAAACGAACTCTGGTGAAATTGAAAGTATGATGAACATTGAACATTCCGACCGCCTTGAATCAGTCGATTCAAGAGATATACGAAATAATTACAATACGATAAGAACACAGCTGATACCTAATCACTACTTATTAAGTTGATAACTTGTTACAATAATTTGAGTTAATACACAGATCTAAATTTACAAATAAATATCTCTAAAACTAAGCAGTTATAATTAAACTAAAATGTATAGAAACATTATATAGGTAGAATACATAATTTGGAAACTGGTCTTTTGATTTCACCAGTTTTTATTTTTAGGGTGACTACTCGTACTAACCCATCTGACCCAGGATGTGTTTCCAAGACTTTGCCCATCAACCATTTCCCAGGCGGTAAATTTTCATCCCTTAGTAGAACGACGTCATTGATTTTGACATTTGGACTTGCGGATTTCCACTTAGTACGTTTTTGCATAGATGTTAAATACTCGATGTGCCAGCGCTTCCAAAATAGTTGAGTCATGTGTTGAATCGTTTGCCATCTCGATAACTTGGATAATTTGATGTGCTCTAAACTGGGTTCCGGAACCAATGTCAAAGGATGTCCAACCAAAAAATGACCTGGAGTCAATGGATCGAGTTCGTCTGCAGAATATTGGCATAGTGGTCTTGAGTTTAATATTGCCTCGATTTGAGTTAACAAGGTAACCATTTCTTCATAAGTGAGTATTGAACTGCCTAGTGTTCGTGTTAAATGATGCTTCGTAAATTTCACTGCAGCCTCCCAGATTCCACCAAAATGCGGAGCTGCTGGTGGTATTAAATGCCAGTTTGTGCCATCCTTTAATAAAAAATTAGAAATTAATAAATTATGGTTTTCTGAAATTTGCAAGTGATGAAGTTCAGAGAGTACACGTTTTGCACCAATAAAATTGGTACCATTGTCACTAAAGATATCCGAACAAATTCCACGTCGGGATGTAAATCTTTTCAACGCTCCAATGAATGTTTCTGTAGTTAAATCACCAACTAATTCTATGTGTACTGCTTTTGTGCTTAGACAGACAAACAAAGCAATATATCCCTTAATTGTCTTTCTACCACGCCCCCTAGATAATGCCAATGTTATTGGACCGGCGTAATCAATCCCAGTCTGCAAAAAGGGTTTTGTATATTGCACTCGTACAGCTGGCAGATTTCCCATCAATTGTCGGGCCGTTTCTTTTTTTTCGCGAAAACATTTCACACACTGGTGAATATGACGTCGTATAAGTTCCTTGCATCCAATGATCCAATATTTTTGCTTTATATAACTTAACATTGATGATGCTCCAGCATGTAGTAGTTTCAAATGTGTATCCTTGATTAATAAATTTGTAACTGGATGTAAGATCACTGGATGCTTGACTGTAAATGGAACAAGCGCATTTTAGATTCTTCCTCCAACTCGTAGTATTTCAGTTTTATCTAAAAATGGATGCAAAGATATTAATTGACTTTTTGATTCAATACATCCCTTTAGTCTAATTGATTGAATTTCAGTAGAAAATGCCTCTGATTGAGCAAGTTTTATATACATCATAGCTGTCTTATATAGTTCCTGGTTGCACAAATATCCATAATTTCGCTTGTGTTTGATACGTTCTTGCATATTTGTAATAAATCGTGAACACCATGCTGTTATTCGTATCAGTTTAAACCATGAGGAATATTTGGCAACCAATTCAGCTAGTATTGACTGCGAGCATTTTACATTAAAAATTTGAATTGGATCAGCTGTGCATTTTTCAATGTTGTCAGAAAGTACTGTTGGTTGGTGAGGCCAATGTGATTGATCCTGGTTTAACCAATTGGGTCCATTCCACCAGAGTTGTAACTTAACAAGTTCTGACGGCAATACACCCCGTGACGCCATATCCGCCGGATTTTCCATTGAAGGAACATGATTCCATTGACTCCTCGGTATTGTTGATACTATTTCAGATGTTCGGTTTGCGACGAAGGTTTTCCACTTTCTGGGATGTGCTGATAGCGACTGCAGAACAATAGTAGAATCTGTCCACGCGTAACATGGAATTTCTTCTTCTTGTAGTGACAATTTCGCAGTCTTTAAAAGTCGTGCGACTAATAATGCGCCACATAACTCAAGTCGTGGAATACTTTGTTGTTTGAGTGGTGCAACCTTAGTTTTTGCGGTTATCAGCAAAGTCGTGACATTGCCAAACGAATCTATTGATCTACAGTACACCACCGCAGAATATGCATCCTTTGACGCATCAGAAAACCCATGTAGCTGGTATAAATGATTGACTACGTGAATCCATCTTGGTATTTCGATTTTTTCCAATTCCCAAAATTCGTCTCGTATGGCTTGCCATTCCCTTTTCTTAGCTCCGGGCAATACATCATCCCATTCTAAGCTTAATAGCCACAGATGTTGTAACAGAATTTTTATCTTGATAATAGCAGGTGACAACCAGCCCAACGGATCGAAAATTCTTGACACTTCAGATAATAATGTTCTTTTGGTTATTTCCGAATTGGTTTCCTGTAAACAAATTTGAAACTTAAATTTATCCGTATGTGGGTCCCAATGTAGACCAAGTATTTTTATGGCAGTTGTTTCTTCTATAATTTCTTTCGATGAAATTTCTTGATCCATAACTGAAATATTTTCCAATAATTCAGGACAGTTTGATGACCATTTTCTCAGATGAAATCCACTGGATGACAATATTTTGATGATATTCTGTTGTATCTCTAAAGCATTAGATATAGTGTTCGCGCCAGACATTAAATCATCCACATAAAAATCCCTCTTAATAATTGTTGCAGCAGTTGGATACTTTGATGCATAATCTGTTGCAGCTTGATGTAACGTCTTCATGGCTAAATATGGAGCACATGTCGTTCCATAAGTTACTGTATTGAGGCGATACTGTTTTATTGAATCCCGTGGATTTTCTCTCCAAACAACACGTTGATAATTTGTGTCAGCTGGATGTACCTTGATCTGTCGGTACATTTTTTCGATGTCCGCAGTAAATACATATTTATGTCTTCGAAAACGGAGCAATATGGATGTTAGAGTTTGTTGAATAGTGGGTCCAGTCATTAAAATATCGTTTAACGAGTGTCCAGACATTGATTTACTGGACGCATCAAAAACTACTCGTAACTTCGTAGTAGTGCTGGACTCCTTTCGTACGGCGTGGTGTGGTAAATAGTACGATAATGTGTTTGAGGCAAATTGATCTTCTATTGGAATTTCTTCCATATGCTTTAATGATATATATTCATTCATGAACGATGAATATTCCTTACGTAGATTGTCATCCGATTTCATCCGATGTTCTAATGATTTAAATCTTTTGATTGCCATAATTTTAGAGTTGCCTAATTCAACTATTTCTGCTTTGAATGGAAGCCGGACCACATACTGACCTGATTCATTTCGGTAATGTGTTTTTTCGTAATGAGTTTCACATAAATTTTCTTCTTCTGTGTAATTACTATTGGGCAGGTTGTTTACTTCTTCGATCTCCCAAAACCTTCTTAATGCAGCATCGATATCAACATGAAGGCTATAACGAATGGTATTAAGAGTAGAATTCGTCCTTTGCACTTGCCCAGCTATAACCCAGCCAAATAGTGTATTCTGTGCAACCGGTGTCCCTCTTGGACCAATAATTTGTCCTTGTTCCAGAACTTGAAAGAAATGATCTGACCCAATCAAAATATCTATATGATTTGACATATTAAACAATGGGTCAGCTAACTCAATAGCCTCAATGTAGCTCCATTCTGATACATCAAACTCAATTGCTGGCAAGGATGATGTTAATTTCTTCAATATCAAAGCATCAACGATTAAGCTCATAGGTTTACATCTGGATGATATTTGTAATGTTGTACGACCTCTCGTTATGCTTGCTCCAGCTGATCCTAGACCTGCTACTGAAACTCGAGAATACGTTCTTGATAGCGACAATTTTTGAACACAAGCCTCGGTTATAAATGAAGCTTGTGACCCAGAATCGAGTAACACCCGACAAGGTACCATTCTCCCGGCCACGTCTTGAACATTTACGATCGCAGTAGGCAACAAAATTTGCACAATTTGACTACAGGCATCCCCCTTATATTTAGTCTGAGAATGTACCAATGATAAGACTTCCTCATTAGTTTGAGAACAAACATGTTGTGACAAAGATGATTGAGAGTTGATTAAAGCTTCAGAGTTGATTGAAGCTTCAGAGTTGATTGAAGCTTCAGAGTTGATTGAAGGTTCAGAGTTGATTGCTGCATTATCGTTGATAGTAGGTTCACTGTTGATAGCTAAATCATTGTTGATAGCAGATTTAGTATACAGAGTTGATTTTTGATTGTTGAGTGTTGATTTGTTACTAGATGATTCAGTATTGACGATTGGTTTATTGTTGATACGTACCTTGTTATCGATAGATGAACTACACATAGTACTACTTGATGCAGAATATAACGCTTGGACTGATGACTTAGATTGATCAGATTCGGTTTCATAATGAACTAATGTGTGATGACGTTTACGACATATATGACATGATTTGCGAGTACGACATTGATCTACTCTATGAGATGAATTTAAGCAGTTGTAACAACGAGAAGAGTTCTTCACGAACTCTCGACGTTCAAGTACGTTCATATTTATGAAACTGGGGCATTCGTATAACCAATGATTCGCCTTGGAACAGATGGGACATACTGCAACGGGCTCTGAATAATAACTTTTATAGGTTGGTTGTGTTTTTATTGGTGCACGCTTGACAGGAACTCGCATCCCTTCCAGAGCATCAGCTCGTTTGTTAAAAAAATCAAATAACAACTGCACTGTTGGATATTCTATTTCCGATGTTTCTTGGAACCACAGTTGTTTGCTTTCATCATCAAGTTTATTAAGAATGATATATATTAACCATGGATCGCGGGTCTCAGCTGACGGTCCCAACGCTCGCAAGGCGCCAACAACTTCATCAGAGACATCTAAAATGCGCTGGATTGAACTAGCTGACGGTTGATGTACTGTAGATTGCTCGATAAATGCTTTTAGTAATGAGTTGATGGTGTGTCGTTTTTTATCATACCGTTTAATTAACTTTTTTAGTGCCTCAATATAGTTTGCTTCCGTTATTGAGTATTGTCTCACTAGCGCACTTGCTTCACCGGTTAACAGACCTTTTAAATATTGGAACTTATGAGCAGGCGATAACGTTTGATTGTTATGAACCGATGCAGTAAATAGATCATAGAATGATTGCCATTCTTTATAATCACCAGAGAATGATGGAATGCATAAACGTGGTAACTTTATTTCGGATATTGCACTGATGCTTGTATTGGCAATATCCGCGACTGATTGATTAGCGACCCCAAGTGTATGAGACTTCATCACCGAACTTAGTTTTGAGATTATGTTATAATATGTATCATCGATTTTTAGCATATCCGATTCGATGGTGGCATCAATTTCAAACATAGAGCCTTCGATGGTCACAAAATCGTTCCATAATTCAACCGTCTTATCTAATCGTGCCTTTATCTCTTCAACTGGTGTTTGTGCATCTGCTTGGTCAGCGTACGTCAAGTTTTTTGTTAATAACGGCTTAACTACGGAACGTCTCTTCTTTAATGCTTCCATTACTAAGCTACAGCACTATGATATCCCACCCCTAAATACTTGAAGCGTACGAACTACGATAACAGATTTCTGAACGAATTTCTAAAAATTCCCTTTAGCCGTGCTACATACACGAAACTAACAATGATATGATATTTATGAATGATGTTTATCATTCACCATACAAAATAATTACAATAACAATCGTTGCACGAAAAAAAATAATAATATATTTTACATGTAAGACAACCAATATGTTTTCAGCAAATATTACGGTAAGTCAATATTAATGCATTTAATTTATCCCTTAACTTTATATATAAAGCTTATCAATTAAACTTGTAATGAATACAAGAAATTAAATGATACTTATTCAAAATGGCGTTGGATGCTTCTTGTGTTTTGCTTGTTATGAATACAAGAAATTAATTACACTTAACACTAATTTCACGAACAATCCTTTCTTTATAATTGTAACAAAACAATAACACTGAATTTAAACGAAAAACACATCCAACTTATGTATCATCATTTGAAATATAAATCTTAATTTTATTAATAATTTAACTTGCAAGAAATCACAAATAATTAGAAATAAATAAATGATACTTATCAATGTTTTAGAAGCTTCCCCCGCACAAAGAAACCTCGTGCTAGTTTTCTTTAACTTGATTCGCTTGTTGATTGTTGTCTGCTGGTACCAGTTGATAAAACCTCGAAGGACCAAAATGTACGGTGATAGAATAATTTCACTTTATTCGCAATAACTATATAACACAATAATTATTTTATCTCTTTTATATTTATTTTATTTTTTTTTAAATTTTTATTTGTTTATAAATTTTGTTAATTGCGACTTGATGGTGCAAGTAAAAAAAGACTAATAATTAACATAAACCAAAATGAAGCTAATACAATTTACCTCCACTATGTTCGTATCATATGTTTTTTTTCCGGTAAAACCATTAAGTTAGAATAATGATGTGGATAATCTTGTTTAGAGCAAAACGAACTCTGGTGAAATTGAAAGTATGATGAACATTGAACAGATATCAAGACTTCGGTTTTGGTTAAGGATTTTGATATAATTTTCCGCATAAAAATTTTGGAGGACATTGTTTTTAGTTATTGGCAGCGATGTATATCAAACATAAAACTCTATTTTATCTCTGTTAATAAATTTATTACAAAACTAACACGAAACATCAATTCGTCGTCGGAAAATTATAACAGATCATAAATTAACATAATTTAGTGAAAAGATGATACACTCAGCAAACTACTCAAAAACCTCTCCATTTAGCATTTCGAAAAAATATTACAAAGTCACGAATTCATATTTCAAAATTCCAAAAATATTGTAAGAATAAAATAAAATCAAACTTTTTTCAAAATTCTAAAAATATTCCAAATATTATTACAAAATCAAAGATTAAAACTTTTTTCAAAAATTCTAAAAATATTGCAAAAATTATAACAAAAATTGAAACTTTTTTCAAAATTCCAAAAATTAGAATAAAATCAAATATTTAAACTTTTTCTAAATTCTAATAATATTCCAAAAATTCTTAAAAAGTCAAAAATTCAAACCTTTTCCAAAATATTAAAAATATTGCAAAAATTATAACAATATCAAAAATTGAGCTTTTTCCAAAATTACAAAAATTATAATAAAATCAAAAATTTTTAATTTTTCAAAATTCTAAAAATATTCCAAAAATTCTTACAAAATCAAAAATTGAAACTTTTTCCAAAATTCTAAAAATATATATATAAAATTCACAAATTCAAAAATTCTTGAAATATTGCAAAAATTATAACAAAATCGAAAATTAAAATTTTTTCCGAAATTCTAGAAACATTGCAAAAATTATTACAAAATCAAAAATACAAACTTTTTCAAAATCCCAAAAATATTTCAAAAACTATAACAAATTCAAAAATTTCCATGTCCAATTTCATGTAAAATTACATGTAGATACGTCATGCAATTAAAAGCTAAATTTTTTTTGGCTAAAAAAATAAATGAAATCATTTTTTAGACACACTTGACAATATTTTTTCGACAAACTTATAATGCAATAAAATTCTCAATAATAATAATTTCACTTTTGACACACTTGACATTATTTTTTTGACAAACTTATAATGCCATAATTCTCTTTAATAATAATAAAATTTTATGTCATACAAATAATTAATTTTATTTTTTCCAAAAAATTGGGTAAAACAATAAATAAAACTCTTACTTTTGACACACTTGACAATAATTTTTTGACAAACTTATAATGCAATAATCTAACATCAAGATTTCTTCACATTCCATGTGAAGAAATCTTGACAATCCGATCCTTGACAATCCGATCACAATCCGATTCCCACTTAACGATTTTTTGACACACTTCATGTGTCATATTCAATGTTCACTTACATTTCATGTCATCTAAATAATTACTTTTATGTTGTATATATTTTTAGTCGAAAACCAAAGTAATGTTTCCCATAATATGTTTCTCAAAAAAATAAAATATATGAAAATCAATCTTCTGACACACTTAACGATTTTTTTGACATACTTCTAAAACAATAATCAAGGTCCTGGTCTTACATACGGATGTCAATTATCCAGATTTCTCCAGATTCAAATTTACTACTCATTATCACTGAAAATAAACGTTTTTTAAGCCAAAAATATGAAAATTTGCTATTTTTGACACACTTATTGTTTTTTTTGACACACTTCCGGTACAGTTATCAAACACATTGTCCTTTCGGACCTGCGCATTTTTAGAAATAGTATTAGTCCAGGAAAATTAGTCAAATAAAGGCAAGAATCTCGGAATGAGAGATAGTCGGCTGTAAACTTGTATACACCTTTATTTTGGCACCCTAAATCTTGTCTCAAAACCTACTTATCGTAGGGTGTCCGCGTCTACAGATATTTCAAGGTCAAAGGTAAAAAAATCGATTTTATACACATATATTGCAAATATCTCGTTTCCTATGGGCTTTACGCTATTTGTACATATAATAAATATTGTAGAGGATTAAATTCTCTACAACTTTTGTTTAAACATTTTTTTATATATTGAACCATTTTTGAGATAGAGAGCAGAGCGCGCGCAGTGTTTAACTATTTAGAGTATCATTCGAGGTCAACCTGTAGTCTCGATTTAAAACATGCTGTATAAAGTTTATAAACTATTGATAAATATATGATTCTAAATAATTTGCATTTTTTATTAACTATTACGTTATTGTTAATATTTTTTTCCATAATTCAGTATCTATTCATTTAATAGCACTTACCTACTCGTGTAATTATAAAGTTATTAAGGGAAATACTTTAATTATTTTTTAATTCTAATATAATTTATACTATTTACTTCCTAATTAAATAAAAAGAAAAGAATTAAATTTTTAATTAATGTTTTTATTGAAAAATACCGTTCCATACATATATGAACGTTGAAATTTAAAAATTGAATAATAATAATAAAAAAAACTACAAGTTCTACTTTCAATTTTCTTCTTCTTCTTCATCATTGTCTTCCAGTCGCTGTAAAATTTCAAATTCCTCTGTGTTCTCTGTGTTATTTAGAATCATATATTTATCAATAGTTTATAAACTTTATACAGCATGTTTTAAATCGAGACTACAGGTTGACCTTGAATGATACTCTAAATAGTTAAACACTGCGCGCGCTCTGCTCTCTATCTCAAAAATGGTTCAATATATAAAAAAATGTTTAAACAAAAGTTGTAGAGAATTTAATCCTCTACAATATTTATTATATGTACAAATAGCATAAAGCCCATAGGAAACGAGATATTTGCAATATATGTGTATAAAATCGATTTTTTTACCTTTGACCTTGAAATATCTGTAGACGCGGACACCCTACGATAAGTAGGTTTTGAGACAAGATTTAGGGTGCCAAAATAAAGGTGTATACAAGTTTACAGCCGACTATCTCTCATTCCGAGATGAAACCCCTAATATTCCTGGACTATATACCTATTTTTAAAAAAAAATTTGAAATCCAGCGGTTTTCTAGATTTCGTATGTAATAACGGACGGACAGCCGGCATACATTTTTTTTGTCCTTTTAGAATCAGTAGGTGCTAAAACGTCGAGAAATGCCAAAAAAAGTGGGGGCAAGAATTTCATTTTTGGCTCATGAATTTAATACTTTGGTTTTTTCAAAACTTAAGTAATATTTTTTAATTTAATTATTTATAACCATATAGAAAGTGACCAAGTAAAATCAAAAATTAGACTGTGTATGAATCTTCACAATCTATATTACGACAAACCCATTCTCACGCTTAAGTGATAAGTTTCTTCAAAGAATTATCTTAATTATTTAAAAAAAATTATCATTAATTAGTTAACTGGAAAACTATATTAATACTATTCATTTTTACAGGTGTTAACTCTCAATAAAAATAAAAGTGTGGTTTTAGTTGATAACTTTTTTTTTAAAGTTTAACATCAAGAAATTGAATTTCCAATTTCTATTGATAACATTTAATTAAATGCATTGTAATTGAACAAAATTAAAAATTTCTCATACTTCCGATTAATGCATATTGACAGGAAATAAAAAAAAATTAAATAAAAAATCATAAATAGAAAAAACGAAATTTGTTAAATGAGTCGTGATTTGACACACCTTGCATATAAATATTCTCCTCTCGTATATGTGATTGACTATATCAATAAATGTACAACATAATATTAAATCTATCGGTTTTTATCACTTATATATGTGAACGAACTAAAAATGAATTTAATTTAAAGTTTTAAATTTAGATAAATCTGCTTGTTGTTAGTGAACTGTAAAAATTTTGATTTAATTTATTATAAAATTTATAATCACCCAAATTATAAAGAACCGGTAATCGATTAGCTCAACCTACTTTTAATCTAACTTTCTTCGTAAACTCATATTGCATAATGAACTGCCCAAAATAGTTTAAGCAAAATGCATTTGAAATCGTAAGCGATCAGTGTCTCCAGAGAATCTGGAAGATCTTTCCAGAGGATTTGCAAAGTTAATATTAACATAAATTAGATCACGGGGCAAATTGTATTTAATAATTATTAATTAGGCATTGAGCTTTCATTAGTAGATAATGTAGTAAATATTATTGGCACTAAAATTCCAATTACGGCAAAGGGAACACCAAAAACGTGTCCTTTCGTCCTGAAAAAAATATATAGTGAGCAATGAACGGGCAAAGATTTAACAAAGGACAAGCATGTAAAACGGTAAGAAAGATAGAAAGTTTTTTTGAACGGTATGATGGAGGATATGGGGACCGATGAACAAGAAAACAAAGTTATGCCAGTTACCGCTTACGCAAGCTACATCAAGCCATTACTATTACCGTGAATATACAAGAAAAATCATTTTACGTACTCAAACTGTATATATTGTAAGGACAAGACTAAGTACGCTGAGCACGTGGTCATTGAAGCCGAAAATTTTGCAAACATGCGAAAACCTATTCAACATGCATTTAATGCAAACTTGCAATTTATACTGAACTCGATAGGCAACTGGTACATAGCGAATGAAATCATCACTAGGGACACATTTGATTTAGTTTGCAATACTTAAGTAGTAGAAAGGAAAGAAGAAAGAAAAAGAACATAAATTGGCCAAAAACCAACGATATAACAACAACAATAAATAATAATTACTCATAAAGCCAGAATGCAAGAAACACGTGAAATCAGCCAAAAACATGCAATTTTGGATTGAGGTTTTAATTTTGTATATTTAGGTATTGGAATCCGTTGACATCAATACAAAAAAAAATTCTGCGTTTTTATTTTTTTTATTTTTAACCCTGTCTTAAGATACAGGGTGAAAAAAAATCAAGAAATTGCTCGACCCTGGTGTATTGAACATTTTTTTTAGAAAAATAACGGTAAAAAATTCAAAATCGATTTTCTAGAAACATATTTGACATATGAAAGGTTATTTAACATATGAAAGGTGCATATGTTACTAACGTTTTTTTCAGGAGGAGAAAATTTTTTGTTTTTTTTTATTAATTTTATGTTGCAAATATAATTAATTTTATTGTATATTAATTTTATGTTGCAAAATAGCATGTGAGTGGCATTTTCATGCAACATCGCCCGGTCAAGGACCTTGTGATGGAATTGGAGGAACAATAAAAAGGAAAGCAGCTAAAGTGAGTCTTAAGAAATAATACGATAAAGTTATATCAACACCTCTGGAGTTTTATAACTGGGCAGCAGCTCCAGGCACTTTTCAAGATAACATGCATTTTTGCTATGTAACGGAGGCAGGTTACATTGAAAAACGAAATCAACTAACTGCCTATTTAAAAACAATTCCTGGAACACGAGGATATCACTCATACATTGCTACAAATGGTCTTAGTTTAAACTGACCAGAGCCAAATCACTAAAATGTGGAACAAAATGGAAAAATTTTCAAAATACTAACTAATTAGAAATTTTTATGCGAGAACGTGGGACGGTCAAAACGAGCTAGCTAGATTGTGCATAAATTTACTATTTATTTACTATTTATTGCTTTCCTTTACTTTTTGTTTACTATTTAATTCTTCAAAAAATTCTTTTATTTTAATTGGACCTTTCTCAACCGTTAGAAAATATCCATTAAGGTGTTTGTACATTCAAAATTCTTTCTAGTGCTGGCATTAATGCCAGCCAACGAGTTCCATTGTATGTGACATTTGTCCTCCAACGTCTCCCCCGTACAGAAAAATAACCATACATTTTTTAACCCTGTCATTTGCATCAATAAGTATTAAATCAGCAGCAGTTTTTATTGCATTATTTAACCTTTTCAATAGTCCAAAGAAACCAACCAATCTGAGGAAGGAAGATCTGCGCTACCGCCCAAGGGCAGTAGCAGAGTTCTTGAATCTGGACTTGGAGCCGGAAGAATAGCACCGCATTTCCTCACTTCGTCACAACAACAACATGTTGTTGTGACATGATTTAAATAATTTAATAATGATCTGCGAATCCAATACCCTACACATTCTGGTTCAAATTCGAGTTTAGCTTGCTTAAAACAGTTTTCACACCTTGACGTGACACACCACTAAAATACGAATACTAAGTGTTATCAGCGCAAACTACAACTTTTTGTCAATATTAAATTTTTCAAAAATGTATTCTGATGTTTGTTCGAATGCTCAGGTAAAGAAGAAAATTCCAACAATCTAACCTTTACTCTGTCATGCTCCCTAAAATATCGAAATAGAATCGAAAATATTTCTATTTCCTTATGATTCGATGCATCAGCATAAACCGTGGCAGAATTTGCAATAGACCAATCTAGTTTTAGTTGGTCCAGAACATGATCCATTGAACAGTTTTTAATTATGGCTTCTGATTTTATTGTGGCACATATATATTTGTTTTCGAATAACGATTGAATTAGTATACATTGTGCAATTCATCGATCGAAAACTTTGGTTGTGGTAAATTGGAAGGAGAAAACGGCTTCTGCAAGAGTAATATTTCTTTCAGTTTTTCCCATTTCTAATTTCTAATTTTATAGTAGCACAAAACTTTTGTTACACAAGTAAAGACTTCAAAACATTTGAAACAATTTATTTTAATTTTACTAAATAATTAATATCCTTTCTGTATTCTGTATGACTACCTCTTGTTCTGTCTTTTACAAATCTATAGTATTTAACAAGTTTTTATGCTGCTTACTTTATTTGTTTTTTATTGAGAAAAACATTATAACAATTAGAAAATTTTAATTTTACTTTTGAGCTACCAAGCTAAAGTGTGTTTTATACAGAGTTTGGAACGCTCCTTATATCACTCCTTTACTCTGTTCGTTCAGAGCGCGTAAAAAAATATAACACTCCCAAATACTGCAGCAGTGAAAGTAATAAAATTCTTCCTCCTAAATTGAAATAAATATTTCTTTTCTTTCAAATACTCAAACCTCTTATTTTTGCTTCAAATTTAATGCTTTCAAACGTAAAAAATATATAATTCTTGTGAATGATTTGTTCAATTATGCTTGTATTGTTAGAAAAATGAATATAAAGGATGACGAAAACGTACTATATTTTTCCAAAGGTGTGAAATCGAAAAAATAAAAATTTTGCTCTTACGAGTAAGAACAATATTCAAATTATAAACATTTTAATTTATGAATATTATTTTAAAGGATTGCAATGAGTGCTCGAATAAAATAAAATTGTTAGTTGTTTTTATGTTATAAAAATTTAAATGTTTATGAATTTATAAAGAGAAATGAGTCTTTTTAAGTAAAATATTTGGTATTTTATTTGTCCTAATATACTTTCGATCTCTCGTACATACTCAGGGAAGATATTTATATAAATAAAGAAACTTCTTCACGAATTACGGAGACCTCTCTTAGAGATCGAAAAATATTTGCTAAATAAAATGCAAATTATTGAAGTGAAAAAAACTGGGTTAAGTATTTCTATGAAAATTATAGTTAAAACACTATTTCAGTAAAAAAATATTGCACTGGTTTGTTCCCTCAATAGTTAAATTAACGTTAAAAAACATTATACAAACTGCAAGAAAAAACTATGAAGCCATAGCTTTGACTGAGATATTGCGAAAGCTTTACGTAGATATAATCTTAGATATATCTACGTAGATATAACTCTACGATAATCGTAGATATAACTCTAATGAATTTAGTAATGTAAAATTAAATAAATGATAAAAAATTTGTAAAATATTTATTTTGAGTTAAAATTAAAAATTTAATATAAAAACATATATGTACATCCAAAAAATTGTTCATTTTTTTATCTACACTTTTTCTTACGATGAAAAATTTTAAGGCGTTTTGCAATAAAATTAATAAAAAAAACAAAAAATTTTCCCCTCCTGAAAATTTTAAAAAATGTTAGTAACATATGTACCTTTAATATGTTAAAAAATCAAAAATTTTAAAAATGCGCCTTTCTAGAAAATCGATTTTGAATTTTTTACCGTTATTTTTCTAAAAGAAAATGTTCAAGGTCATAAAATGTGAATTGCTATTTTGATTAGATCTGTTTAATACCTACGTTTTGAGCAATAAAACATTAAAATCAGCTCAGTAGTTTAGAGCCATTTCAATACACCTGAGTCGAGCAATTTCTTGATTTTTTTTCCTGTAACTAAGGACAGGGTTAAAAAAAAACTAAAAACGCAGAAAATTTTTTTATTGATGTCAACGAATTCCACTACCTAAATATTAAAACCTACAAAATTAAAACCTCATTTTCAAAATAGCATGTTTTGGCTGATTTCAAGTGTTTTTCACCATCTGCAATCATCGTTGAATAAAGGTCGCATATGGAATAAAGAATATTTTCCTTCAAATAATATTAAAACGAAAGAAAGTATAAAATAGAACAGTGGTTCCCAAAGTGTGTTCCGCGGAACCCTGGGGTTCCACGAAAAAAATTAGGGGTTCCGTGTGACAAATTTTATATAATTAAGAATGGTGTTATATATTTAGAAAATTGAACGAATGATGTTTGGCTCTGCAAGGAAAACAAGTCAACATATTGCAAACAAAAGATAAATTGGTTGCCTTTTCAAGGAAAATACAATATTGGATTTTAGATGTGGAGCAAAGCAACATCGAGTGTTTCCAGATGCTTAGTCATTTTCTCAAATAATCTGGAGTGTATTTAAATATGGAAATCCGTGATGGTATAAAAATACATCTGTCCAGTTTAAAGCAATCACTGAGTGATTACTTTCCATACTTAGACAATCAAGATAATTGCTGGGTACAAAATTCTTACAAAATAAAATAAAAACAAAAGGAATTCATTCCATGGATTATGAAAAATTGATTGAATTGAGTTCGGATACACAAGTAGAAGCCAAATATGGAACAGTGTTTTTAACAATTTCCTGGTTAGATGTATTCGATGAATCTCCAAATTTATCAAAACAGGCTATTCGAATTCTGCCGTTTACGACCTTTTATTTGTGTGAACCTGGGTTTTCAAAATATGTTTCGACAAAAACCAAATATCGTAACAAACTTGATGCTGCCCCCGATATGCGAGTTCAGCTATCAAACATAACGCCCAATTTTTAAAAAATCATAGAATCAAAGAAGCAGGGGTGCATTCTTCACATTGAAGTTTTTTAATTTATTTTAGTAAATGTTTTGTATTTTACTTCGGTCTGAAAGAACTTAGTATTACATTCCAGAGCCAAAAGTGAAATTGGCATTTCTAAACGTTTTAGAACTTACTGATTCTAAAAAGTAAAAAAAAATGTGTCTGTTTGCCGGCCGACCGGGCCGTCGGCCGTCACAACTGACGAAATCTATAAATCAACTGGAAGGATTTCAAAAATTTGTTTCTAAAAATAGGTATACTCAATGGTAAGAGCCAAAAGGACGATGTGTTCGATAGCTGTCCCGAAAGTTTGTCAAAAAAATCGTCAAGTGTGTCAAAACAAGGAAATTAGCATATTTTTTTGCTTAAAAAACGATCATTTTAAGTGATTACGAGTAGGAACATTGAATATGAAGAAATCATGATGGTCGGGATTGGTGTGTGAGGCCAAAAACAAGATTATTGCATTATAAGTTTGTCAAAAAATATTGTCAATTATGTCAAAAGAATGATTTTCATTTTTTTAACCAATTTTTTGGAAAAAAATGAAATTAATTTAATCGAACATGAAATTGGACATGGAAATTTTTGATTTTGTTATAATTTTTAGAATATTTTTGGAATTTTGGAAAAGTTTTTTTATAACTTTTGCAATATTTTTAGAATTTTGAAAAAAAGTTTTAATTTTTGATTTTGTAAGATTTTCCGGAATATTTTTACAGTTCTGAAAATGTTTAAATTTTTGATTTCATTATAATTTTTGGAATTTTCAAAAAAATTTGTATAATTGATTTTGTTATAATTTTTGCTATATTTTTAGAATGTTGGAAAAAGTTTTTTGAATTTCGAATTTTTGATTTGGAAAAAGTTTCAATTTTTGATTTTGTAACAATTTTTGGAATATTTTTAGAATTTTGATAAGAGTTTGTGTTCTTGATTTAGTAAAATTTTTGCAATATTTTAGTAATATTGGAAAAAATTTCAATTTTTGATTTTGTTATATTTTTTGGAATATTTTTAGAATTTCGAAAAATAGTTAAATTTTTTATTTTATTATAATTTTATAATATTTTTGGAATTTTAGAAGAAATATGAATTTGTGATTTTGTAATATTTTCCCGAAATCTAAATGGGGAGGTTTGAGTAGTATGCTGATTGTATCATTTTTTCACTAAATTATGTTAATTTATGATTTGTTATAATTTTTCGGCAACGTATTGATGTTTCGTGTTAGTTTTGTAATACATTTCTGAACATAGTTAAAAAAATTCATGTACTTTAACAAAGAGTTTTATGTTTGATAAAAATCGCTGCTCAAAACTAAAAACAATGTCCTCATAAAAGTTTTTTGTCGAAAACTAATCAAAATCCTTAACCCAGACCGAACTCTTGATGTCTCAGAGTTTGAGATTTCAGCCTCTTCATGTTCTATTAATTATTATTATGTTGAATTTAAATTTATCTGATTTATAAAATCTGAAATAACAATATAAACTTGTTTCATTTAATATCAGATATTAAATTTTGAAAAGTCATTGTTTAAAAATATTCAGGGTTCCACGATCATTAGCAACAAATTTGAGGGTTCCACGACCAAAATAGTTTGGGAGCCACTGAAATAGAATATATCACAATATAATATAACACGATAACAAAACTTAAAATTCATTACAGTGGCATACTATAAAGCTCTTTAGATACTAACAATCGTAAAAAAACAGGTAAAGTTGCAGAAAGAAAAACAATTATTTACGGAACGCGATATATAGTACACCGAATAAGGGAAATAAAACTAGAAGGGATATTATAGTTAAGCACTATTGTTACTGTACTAATTTGAGATTGTCAAAAATGAATAAAATCGTCGTATACTTGATAAACTTAGGGCTTTAATTGACTTTATTACAGACCGAATCATTAGTTGATTGAGGAACTACGAATATTAAATTGAGAGAAATGCCAAGGGGATTAATTACATGATCCTATAAAAGCCGTCCGCAATTAGTTTAAATTTTTTTCATTGTTTAAAATAACTGTCGGCATGTATAGTCGGCATTGATTGGTATACTACTAATGGTGTACTTGGACTTCTATCCGATTAAACTACCTTTGTAGCAGGCACCAGCTAAAAGTCATTGCCAAATAGGTGACCGATATTTGATATTAAAATATGATCTCCTATAAGACTGTCGTTGCGGATCTCGTTGTTTTTTTAAATATCATCACCAACGGTGCTCATATTTTATTAAACTCATTCCTGTTTTACCCGTTAGTCAATTAGTACAGACCACCTCCTACAGCGATTCCCTTTCTCTATTCATTTCTTTCCTAGTAAAATTATGTAACATATATCAAAATTTTAATTATTATTTAATGAGTTCAAAGTTATCACTATTAGCGCAAATATCAAAACTCAAATTTTTCAACTATGTACTTATTAACAAATTTTAAAATTTTCGATATAATCTTTTAAAATTGTTTTTGAACACTTTTCTACTAGTCAGAATTTAAACTTAAAAAATTAAATCGAATATTTATACTAAACATACATATATAGTCCAAAAAATTAAATCAACGTTATATTAGAATCAAAACTTCGAGATAAGAATCTTTTTCTATGCTAAATTTGGAATACATGTCCATAAATAATATGGAAATGTAATTTATTCATCGTGAAACGGATTTATAATACACAAATCTAGTTTAGATACATATGCAAATATTCTTAAATATTGAATTAGTGTTATCCGTTATTACTATCCATCTTTAAACAGATCACAACAAATTAAACGTTATAAAAAATAAAAGAAATTAAAATAATTACTTATCCATTTCTCAACTAAAAAACATAAAAACAAAACTAATGTAATGTGAAATCTGAATGTCAACCCAAAAAAAAAGTTGAGTTGATTAACCTTTTGATTAATTCCGATAAGCGACCGGTTACAATCAAAGCCGGTTGTTTTCTCAAAACCAAATATTCTTGCTGTGTTGGTTTTTCGAATGAATTGAATTTGTACGTTTGGTACAAACGCATAACAGTATAACGGCAAACGTTAAATTAATTTAAAAGTGATTAATGCAAACATTTATCATGTTTCGAGTGCTCAATCGGTTCAATTTAAATTTGACGTTCGATTTGACTGAAATAACTAAAAAAAACAACAACAATTGCATATGATTTATTCAGTTCTTTCAGTCAAATCGAACGCAACTGATATCAGTCGATATAAATTCGAAAAACAAAAATAGAAAACTCATATCATATTCAACTTCAATTTGACAGTCCACACCCACTTTTTAAAGCAATATTTATTTTCTATATTGTTTGTTTTTTATAATGAAATTCTTTGTAAAAAGTTAATTTTATATTGTAAAAAAATCTTAAAATATGTTAGTTTAATGACTAATGAGTAATAATAGGTGAAAACTTTATTTATCGTTTATAAAAATTGTTGTCATGGTCATGATAGAATAGACTGTTACATAGCGCAATTTTAGCACAACTTAATTATAACAGCAAGATGAAAGACTATGCTATTTCCCTTGTCCTTTATTGTTTTTTGAGCTCAATTCTGAACCGCTCCTATTGGAGCGGTACTAGTAAAATCCGTCTAGGTTGTGATGTCTCACAGTAAATTAACATTTTACGCTACTCTAATCCAAAAATGTGGGAAAAAATACCAAAAATCTTGAAGTTGAATTAATTTAAATAATTAAGATGATAAAAATATTGAAGTAGGTGTAACTGATTAATATTAAACTTATAAAGCAAACGATAACATAAATTCAATTTATTTACTAATTGGTATTTATGACAAATAAAATATATTTAATAGTCGTGATGCATAATAGATGTGATCAATTTTCTAAGGGGAAATATTCTATAACTTTACCAACGCCTTCACCATAAGGTACGAGAAGACGATTGCTAAAAAAATTGTATCAAACCTTAATGGGAAAACGTACAAAAATAATTGGACCTAAGACAGCAACTTTTATGCAGATTTATGACCTCCCGACTAACATTATATAAAGGTTCAAATCTGGATCGGATACAGCATTCCCTACCACCGATAGGGACCGGATGAGGGACACTGTACAGGCCCTGTTCAGTAATGTAACGCCTCAAACTATCCAAACCGAATCATGCTGTATTAGTTATTGAATTTATTATTAATTTAAAATAAAAGAATTAGTTATTTTGCAAATAATTTTATATTATAAATCTTCTTTAGTTAGAGTAACTAGTATGAAGGTTGAAGTACAACTGAACTGTCAATTTTTACAGCGGCGGTATACAAGTCACAAAACAAAAAGTACACTAATACATATTTATTACACGTTTTCCTTTTTGAAAAGATTAATTTTACTGTGAGCAATCCGGAACTTAAAATTAATCTTAAAACTATAGAGTAGTCCACTCGCCTAATACATCACTGGTAAACCGCATTGGTTTATTAACAGCACGTCCACTCCTTGTGCGATATTGATTATCATTAACATTTTCCAAGATTTCATTATCAGAATCCGAAGAATTATCACGATCAATTGCATCAAAATATGAACTTGATCTACTTGATGTATTTGATTCCATTGGTCGATCACTTTCATTTCCATCATATACATAAGCATTATCCGAGATATCAAAATTATCCTTATTGTGTACAATAAATTCATTATTATTAACAATGTTACCGTTATGATTTTGCTGATCCGGTGTTACAATTTCCATTTCTTTGAGTTGATTATTATCCGATGTTACAAATTTATGAATATGATCTTCATACAAAATTTCGCTTGGATTTAAAACATTATTTTTTGTTTTCGCAATGAATCTTCGATTACGTCTAAAGAAATTCTCAAAATTATCTTTAATAATATATGATCTATCATTAACAATTCCAGTGATAGTTCCATAATTCCAATCTTTTCCATTTTTCTTAAAAATAACTTTATCTCCGATGCTTAATTTAGTCAAATTTCTTGCTGTTATGTCATAATAATATTTCTGATTTTCCTTTTTCTTTTCAATTTTTTCTTGAACAACCTGCTCAGCCATATTTTTTCTATACAGTGACTTTTGAATAACCGGTAATTTTGTCTTGATTACGCGACCAAAAAACAATTCCGATGGGGTCAATTTCATATTTGCTACCGGTGTAGCATTATATTCCAAGATTCTATATTGAAATTTCTCCACCTCATGACATTCATAACATCGTTTGAGTAAATTTTTCGCGATTGCCACGCCTTTTTCAGCCAATCCATTGCTTTGTGCATAGTGTGGACTGGAAAATTTTAATTGGATGTTCGATTCATTTGCAAAGTTTGCAAATTCTCTAGATCCAAATGGACTGTTATCGCATTTGATAATTGTTGGATATCCGAATTTATTGAAAATACTTGTGATTATTTTTATGATTTCCGAAGTTGTTTTGTTTTTTAACTGTTCTGATATTAAAAATCCCGAATATGAATCAATTATTGCTAAGTGATCTCTTCCAGCATATTCATAAATATCCATAGATATTTTGTGAAATGGATATTTTGGCGTTTCTTCCTGAATTAACGTTTCTTTTTGATTATTTCTTTTAAATTTCTCGCAAATCTTACATGATTGAATCATTTCCGTGATTTGCTTTGTCATATTTGGCCAAAAATAATGCATTCTTGCTCTAGCAAGTGTTTTTTCGATCCCGAGATGTGACTCATGCAAATTTTTACACGTTTTATTTTGTAATTCACTTGGAATTACCAGTTTCATATTTTTGAACAATAAATCATTTTCCACGTGTAATTCTGATTTGATCTTATGAAAAATTTTTCCGATATCATCAAGTTTATTGAATTTTGGCCATCCATTCAAAACATAGTCAAAAATTTTTTGATATTTTCCATTATTCTTAATTGCATTCCGATATGTGTTATAATTTTGTTCTGAAAAACAGACTTCCTTCGTAACTGTATGAATTACTCCAGATAATTCTGTAATTTCATCAATCTCTGGTAATTGTGCACGTGATAAGCAATCAGCGATCAACATTTCTTTGCCAGGAGTGTATACTATTTTTATTTGTGAGTATTTCAACAAATATAAAAACATTCTTTGCAATCTCATAGTTACATCATCGATATCACGTTTAACCAACGTTTCAAGTGGTTTATGGTCGCTTTGAACCACAAACTCTCGTCCATACAAATAAAAATGAAATCTCTGACATGCAAATACTATTGCCAGTAGCTCTTTTTCTATCTGAGCCCATTTTTGTTCAGTTTTACTTAGTGTTCTTGATGCATAGATAATTGGATGACCGTTTTGCATCAAAACACATCCTAATCCATCCCTTGATGCATCAGTTTGAACAATAATTGAACTATTTGGATCAAAAATAGTCAAAACCGGTGATGACGTAACAATTTTCAAAATATTTTTTAATTCTAATTCATGTTTATCATTCCAATTCCATTCCGTGTCATTTTTTGTCAAATTTCTCAATTCCGCGGTTATTTTCGATAAATTCGGTATAAATTTAGCAATATATTTTAACAGGCCCAGGAAACGCATAACATCTTTTTTATTTTCCGGTTTTTTCATATCCAAGATGGCTTTAATGTGCTTATCATCCGATTGCATCTTTCCATTTGCAAATGTATGACCCATAAATTTGATTTCATTACGCTTATATTGAACTTTATTTGCATTAAATTTAATATTACTTTTCCGCGCTTGATCAATAACCAACGACAAAATATGATCATGTTCAATTTCATTTTCCGCTGCTATGACAATATCATCAAAATAAATTATGACACCTGGAATGCTACCAAATATCTGTACCATTTTCTTTTGAAACATTTCCGGTGCACTATTAATTCCGAATGGTACACGATTAAATTTGTATCTTCCAAATGGAGTCATAAATGCCGTTAAATTAGAGCTATTTTCATTTAGTTCCATTTGCCAAAAACCATTACTAAGATCCATTACAGTAAAGACGCGTTTATTTGTTAATTTACTTATTACATCATCAATTGTTGGAATTAAATAATGTTCGCGTTTAATATATTTATTCAATGGTTTTGGGTCCAGACAAATTCTTAAATCACCATTGGGTTTCTCAACAATTTGCAAATTGTTCACCCAATCCGTTGGATAATCAACTGGTGATATAATTTTCTCTTCCACCATTTTCTCTAATTTAATTTTTAATTTGTCAATTAACGCAAATGGAATTCGTTTCTTGTAATGTAATGCGGGTATAGCATTTTCCTTTAATTGTATTGAACAAGTTCCCGGGAATTTACCCAATCCGTCAAAAATGTCTTGAAATCGATTTAAAAATTCAGTATCCGATGTAGGTAACAAACTCACATTATTAATATCCAATCGCTTAATCAGTTCAAAGTTCAAACAAGTGTCAAGACCAATGATTGGTTCAAGATTATTATCAACGATTAAAAACTGAGCCGATTTTTCAAAATTTCCATGCAAGTCACAACATTTTAGTTCTACTGTTCCAAAAGTTTTTATTTTATTCTTATTGTAATCATAAACAGGAAAATTATTACATTTATTTTCAAATTCAATTTTCATTTGCTTTATTAAATTGATTGGAATGCAATTCACATCTGCTCCGGTGTCTATTTTGAACTCAATAATTTTCCCATTTATTTGATAATGCTTGCTCCATTTGTTGTTCACTAATCCGATGCTTAACTTATTTTCTAATCCGGTGCTCATATTTGAATTCATTCTACAAAAATATTTATTTTCATGTAATTTACTATCAATTAACGCTTCATGTGATTTGTTACCTTTTTTGAATTTATCCTGTGATGTTGATTGTTGCCTCTTTCCATGTCTCGAACGGCAATATCTAATGAAATGTCCAATTTTTCCACATCCACGGCATTTCACTTCCTTTGCTCTACATACATTGCGGTGATCTGGTGTAAATTCCTCGCCACAATTGAAACAAGAATATTTTCGTTGTGTTTGTATTGCCATAACATCACCAGTTACTGTGTTAACTATTGTTTCCGACCTTCTATCCAGAATACTTTTGTTCAAATTTGCTGCTTCGAACGTTTTGCATGTTTCAATGACGTTTGTTAATGGCACATTTCTGCCATCCAATAATTTCAATTGCAATTTTTTGTCTTTAATGCCGATGATGATTTGATCCCGTAGCATACGTTGTTCATATGCAACATTACACCCACATTCACATTTGAAATCACAAAAAACCAATTGCTTACGTAATTCTGTTTCAAATTCAGCAAATGCCTGATTTTCCTTTTGCACGATGTTTTTAAATTTGAACGTTTCCATTGCGATGTTTTTTTGTGGTAAACAATATTCATCAAATGCTGTGAGTACATTTTGTAATGTACGTTGATGTTGATTTGTTGGTGCTGCAACTGCAACCATTACTGGTTGACCATGTTCATCAACCACTGGTTCACCGTTTGCATCAACTTGTTGTTGTTGTTGCTGTTCTTCTTCAATTGCCGGTTCCATGAATGCAGTATCATTTGGAAACAATGTTGTGTATATTTCTGTTCCGTCTCGACCAATTAACCATAGAAACATTGCGATTTTTTGATTTTCCGTTTGATTCATTTTGTCATTCGCAATCATGTACACCGTGAAATTGCGTTTCCATGCATTCCATTCCCGTGCTAAATTGCTACAATCCAATGCTGGCGGCAATCTGTCGTTATTTGCCATTTTTCCGATGAAATATTCCAAAAATCCAATAAATAATAATTTATTTTACTAACTCCGATGATTCTTTATTCCGATGATCAATTAACTTCAATGGATGATGCTGAATTTCCAAGATTTTGTTCGATTTTGAACGATGCTAAAATTTCGTTGTTCAATGTGATTTTTGCTTATGTGACACAATGCAAAAAAAATCACAAATTTATTTTCACCGAGTTTTTGGTGTATTACGAATTTCGATTAAATTTACGTAATTTTTATTCAATTCAATATTATTTTAATTGTTTTCACTTCTGACACCATGTATTAGTTATTGAATTTATTATTAATTTAAAATAAAAGAATTAGTTATTTTGCAAATAATTTTATATTATAAATCTTCTTTAGTTAGAGTAACTAGTATGAAGGTTGAAGTACAACTGAACTGTCAATTTTTACAGCGGCGGTATACAAGTCACAAAACAAAAAGTACACTAATACATATTTATTACACATGCAGCCCTTTTAAAACCAGACAAGGACCGAATCGGTTCAAATAGTTTATCTTCACTACTATATTTTATTTCAATTTTACAACATTAAATTAGTAAAGTTAAACAGCAAATATACATCTATTTCAAAATGTCCAAAAAACTCGGTGGTTAAAATATTCTATGTTACGTAATCATAACACAGAGAAGCGATAACTAAAGCATATGTGCAATTTCACAAAGTATGTATATCTAAAATGGATAATACTCTAGTAAATTTTAACCAAATGAAATTTATGCAAATAAAATAGGACTCAGATCAGAAAAAATAGAGCATATTTTAATTGGAAAATCACAAATGATTTTGAGCCGGCATTTATTACTAGGGATAAGATCCCAGTAAGCACATAGTAGCAGAATTCAGTAGCACGATAGTAGCATAACAGTAACATATCGGTAACATGCACTTTTAGTAGCGTAACAGTTACATAATAGTAGCACAATGGTAATTTTCTCATATCGGTAGCAGAAGTAGTCGCATAATGGTAGCATAGTGTTGTGCGGTCTTGTCAAAAAATTTGGAATAGCATAACCCGTAGCAGAAGAGTAGCATAATGGTAAAAAACTAAAAAATATTGGCAGTACAAGACAGTAGAACAACAGTTGCTTTTCGGTAGGCTAACAACGGTCGCACAGCAGCGTACCACTTCAATTGCATATCGGTAGAACAACAACGGCCGCACAACAGAGTGGCACATGAGTTGCATATCAGCAGAATAATCACGATCGCACAACAGATTAGCACATCAGTCGGAAATCGATAAAACTACAACTACAAATTAACAAAATTTTCTATTCATTTTTTCAATTTAGGTCAACTTAGGGGTTTAATTTTTGTAACGTTGTTAAAAAAAATATATATGAAGATATAAAATATATGGAAATAAAAATACAAATTTTTGAAATAAAGTTAATATCTTTGAATTTTAAATTTTATTGTTTTTATTAGCACATTTTAATTGTGGAATTTTATATTTGTTGGGTTACGAAACTAGTTTCTTGCTTCGAATTGTAAGTATAATTATTTACATTTAAATTTAATATTAAGGAAAAAGATAAAACTTAAAAACAATTAAACTTATTGTATAAATAAAAATATGGAGAGTATTACTATGTCTTGACGTAGCAATTAATTGGTTACTTCAATATATTATTTTACGTCAATTAATTCTAGTTTCAGTCTTGACTATAAAAATTATTGGGCTATTATTTCGACCTGACACTTAGTGATCAATACTTAAACTAACTTTTCCTAACATTTCATAACATTTTCATAATGACAAACCAAAATATACTTATCAGATGAAAAATGTTTTCAAAATCTCGGCCCCATAACGAAATCTACCTACTAATAAGAGAAAACTATAGCTAAAACATTGATGGATAAGTGCAGTTGTTTATAATTGAAATAATTCTAAATATTATTTAAACGTTTTAATATATATTTGGTATAATCCTAGTTTATCCCCCCAAATAGATTAGCGTTTTTTTTAGATAAATAGAAAGATTAGGTCCTCTGCATCCTAATTATGAAAAAAAAAAAATTACGGAAATGAGGGGGTCAAAAGTTATAAAGGATCAAACTTTCAATTTTACCTTGGTCCCCCCTTTGAGTTTTTAGAAGTAACATGATTTGATTTTTGATTTTTTTTGACTCAATTCTGCGACCTTGCACAACTTCGATCAAAAATAGCACCGCCCCCCTCCCCCTGCGTCGGCCGTGGTGCAGGGGACGCGGAGGCGACGCGGAGGGAGAACGGGGGAGCGCGACGGGGAGGGGGTGGGGTGGTGTTATTTTTGATCGAAGTTGTGCAAGGTCGCAGAATTGAGTCAAAAAAAAAAATCAAAAATCAAATCATGTTACTTCTAAAAAATCAAAGGGGGGACCAAGGTAAAATTGAAAGTTTGAACCCTTATAACTTTTGATCCCCTCATTTCCGTAAATTTTTTTTCATAATTAGGATGCGGAGGTCCTAATCTTTCTATTTATCTAAAAAAACGCAAATCTATTTGGGGGGATAAACTAGGAATGTTCCATATAATTTGAATTGTAAACTACAGAAATATATAAAAATAAACATACGTCATTTGGAGCCACAAAAACATTTCAAACGTCAATAACGTGAACTAAGATAATTGACTACAATAATTTGAGTTGAAAACATAATTATTGTAGTCTTCAATTATTGCCATATTTTACGTCTTCACGCATCAATTAATTACATTGTAGGATAATTGTAGTCAATTAATTGCTACGTCAAGACATAGTATATGATTTAAAATCTGATATACCAACGTCCAGCACCAACGACCATCGGATATTTATCGAAACATGTTATAAGGATGCACGTAGCCAACACTTTTATTTATAAACAGTAAAACCATTTCACTTTTAAAAAAATTCATAAGTAAATGGCGTTTAGTTTTTTTCTATAATTTTGACAGATATATGTATTTCTGTTTTGTATTTTATGCTTTGCTCTATAGCTAAAAATCTAGATCCAAAAAATCCTTTTACGGCAAACAAATCCCCTTTTTGGCCAAATAAAACACGTAATGTCAAAAAAAAATTGATCTGAGAGCAAACAGTGTCAGAGCAATGTTTTAGTAAAAAGAATTTGACATCAATAATTGTTATTTCTGTGTTACTATAGTTACATTATTAGTATTGTTGGAATAAATTTGAAATGTTTGGGTCTATATAATTTTAAAAAAAACTACAGTATCGATAAATTGAAATGCTGTAAAATCGAAATTTTTATGAATAATTTATGAATAAAAGGCAATAATTTTTATGTTATTTTAAAAAAAAAATAATAAAAACATAATAAAAAATAGTGTCCAGTCCGGGAATCGAACCCTCGACCGTTCTCAAATTCAAATACAAGGAAACCAGTACGCCTATTCGGGCATTTCCCTGGGAATTGGGAATTGAGAAAAAAGTGCAATAAATGAAATAAAGAAATCGATAGCGTGTCTGCCCAAGGATTCGAGCCGAGCACTGACGAGGGTAGATTCGAATCCCATCCGAAACACGTAAAATGTGAATTGAAGTTTTTTCTGAGAAACTTTAAACCATACCTTTGAATTGAAAATATTCCAATTACTTCTTTACTTACTTGAGTTTAATTGATCTCAAAAATCCAAAATAAATTTAAATTCCCTTAATGTAGTCTAATGTTAATAAATATAGGACTACAAATTGACCAAGTGTCAGCCATTGATTTCACATTGATTGGAAACAATCAATAATGACTAAACAATCGTGATTTAGGATGTTAATTAGAATAGAAATGTTCCCCATTCTATGAATTCACACAAAGTATTGTCTAGAAATTTAATGCAAAAAATCCCATATAATGTAAAAGCATTTCCATAATATGGAGTCTAATGACAGTGGAAAAATGCAACTTAAGTAAAAAATAATTAAGTGATGAAGAAGTTTCAACTTTGAAATTGTCATCGCCTCAACGGCGTAATCGATAGCGTGTCTGCCCAAGGATTCGAGCCGGGCACTGACGAGGGTAGGTTCGAATCCCATCCGAAACACGTAAAATGTGAATTGAAGTTTTTTTGGAGAAACTTCAAATCATACCTTTGAATTGAAAATATTTCAATTACTTCTTTACTTACTTGAGTTTAATTGATCTCAAAAATCCAAAATAAAGAAATATTTTTTAATACGAATTTGTTATTTCCGCGGCACGGAATACTAGTTAGGAAAAAATTGCTATAATTTATTTTTCAATTCCTATTTCACGATGTATCGGAATAGGGCTACAGATACTTGAAATGTTTTTATATAATTTGATATTAATTTTCATATGTAATTGTTTACATGCCAATAAATTAATTGTACTCATGCCATTTTCATAAAACCAATGTTTTTTCATTCTCCCAAACTTGAGCATCAACATAATATTCATAAATAAATTGTTGTAAAAAATTATTTAGATAGACGAATGGTGAATGTTGCTGTCTTGTACACAGAGGTCTGGGGATCGAATCCGGGTTAAGTCCAATAAAAATAATAATAACAGCATTTTATCCTTGACAAGGTCCTGCATCTTACCTGATGTTATCATCTCCCCCCCCCCCCCCTGAATTGATACAAAACCGTTTAATAACTGAAAAGGTTAATTTTTTTTTTCATTTTTTTGGTTGGACAATATGGTAGCACAATAGTAGCATAACAGTAGCGCAGACAGCGGTCGCAAATTATCTGTACCGGTAGGTTAGGGCATCATTTGGTAGCATAATAACGGTAGCACATCGTTCTCGAATCGGTAGCATGAGCCCAAAATTTTTGCGGTGCGCTTGCTGGGATGGGTCATCGCAGTCTGGTTCAGGACAAATAGGGTATGCTCTACTAGTGATATCACGTATGATTTTTGATAGGGGTCGGATGCAATGTTAGTGGTGTCAGTTAAAACGAAAAACGGCAATTGAATAAAATTGCATAAACGGGCATAAAGAGACACGGACACATAACACAAATTCAAATTCTTACGGAAGATCTAACCTTAAATATTATCCCAGTGAACACAAGACGTAAACATGACATCACATTACGTAGTTGTTACGTAAATTTGACATAAAACTGACACTCGTTATGACTACCCAAGCAAGGTTTGCCAGACTTTGAAATACGGCCAAGCACTAGCCCATTAATGGTTAAAAGTACTTGGCTATTGTTATTGGACCAGTGCTGAAACAATTCATCGGCCGATCTATGGTTTACAGAAAATAGCCAGTATTTAGTTACCTTTGAATGGCCAAGCACTGGGCCATGAAGGGTAAACATTAATTGACTATGGTTGTTGGGCCATTACTGGAACCATGAATTGACCGATCTACAGTTTATGAAAAATGGCTAGTACAGTTAATTTTAAATGACCAAGCAATGACCCGTTAATAGTTAACATTAATTGGCTATTGTTATTGGGCCAGTACTGCAATCAAGAATTGCTCGATCTATGTCATTTGGTTAAAATTCACTAGAGTAATATCCATTTTAGAATATATTTGACAAATGTTCACCTATAGTTTAGTTATAGCTTCTCGGCTAAAAGACTATGATAATTAATATTGATGAGGTTGGGATAAGTTGTAAATTTTGTTTTCATTAGACATTTTTATTTTATTTAAAATTATTTTGTATTTCAATTGTTTAAATTTGCGTATGATAATATTTTATATTTTTTTAATGGCCCACTCATGGTTATTAGTACTCGGCCAGTGTTACAATACTGATCATCGTTACCGGTTCAGTACTGGGGCAACTGTACAACCTTGTATGGGCCATTGCTGTTGTTTTCTCTGGCCAATGAATGGCAGCCATTTATTTTCCGAAGTTATCATCCAGTAAAATTATGTTAATGGTCTAGTCATGGTTGCCAGTACTCGGCCATTGCTGCGTTACTGGTCGCCAGTAATGGACCGTTAATGGACCAGTTGTACAACCTTGTATGGGTATAACCTACCCATACAAGGTTGTACAACTGGTCCAGTAATGGTCCATTGCTGGCAGCCAGTAATGCAGCAATGGGCGAGTACTGGCAACCACGACTGGGCCATTAACATAATTTTTCTGGATGATAACTTCGGACAATAAATGGTTGCCATTCTTGGGCCAAATACTGGCAACCATGACTGAGCCGTTAAAAAAAATATACATTATTATCATATGTAAATTTAAATAAATTAAATACAAACTAATTTAAAATAAAATAAAAATGACGGAAAAAATTCAAAACTCCCCATACAACTGGTTCAGTTGCAAGAATGGCTGAGTAATGGCAAACACCGCCCTGACTCCGCCATTAAAAAAAATATAAAATAATATTTTTTATACATAAATTTAAATAAATTATTTACAAAATAATTAAAATAAAATAGAAATGAAAATAAATTAAAACATATACCAACCTTTTCTTTATTACCATAGTCTTTCAACCGAAGAGGCGATAACTAAACTATATGTGAAATTTTTCAAACTACCCATACGAGGTTGTACAACTGGTCCAGTAATGGTCCATTACTGGCAGCCAGTAATGCAGCAATGGGCGAGTACAGGCAACCACGACTGGGCCATTAACATAATTTTACTGGATGATAACTTCGGACAATAAATGGTTGCCATTCTTTGGCCAAATACTGGCAACCATGACTGGGCCGTTAAAAAAAATATACATTATTATCATATGTAAATTTAAATAAATTAAATACAAACTAATTAAAAATAAAATAAAAATGACGGAAAAAATTCAAAACTCCCCATACAACTCGTTCAGTTGCAGGAATGGCTGAGTAATGGCAAACTCCGCCCTGACTCCGCCATTAAAAAAAATATAAAATAATATTTTTTATACATAAATTTAAATAAATTATTTACAAAATAATTAAAATAAAATGGAAATGAAAATAAATTAAAACATATACCAACCTTTTCTATATTACCATAGTCTTTCAACCGACAAGGCGATAACTAAACTATATGTGAAATTTTTCAAACTATGTATTTCTAAAAGGGATAATACTCTAGTGAAATTTAAAAAAAATGACAGATCGGCAAATTCATGGCTACAGTACTGGCCCCAATAACAATAGCCAAGTAATATTTACCATTCATGGGCCAGTGCTTGGCCATTCAAAGGTAACAATATACTGGCTATTTTCTGTAAACCATAGATCGGCCGATGATTGGTTCTAGTATTGGCCCAGTAACAATAGCCAAGTACTGTTAACCATTAATGGACCAGTGCTTGGCCGTATGTCAATGTCTGGCAAAACCTACTTGGGTAATGGACCAGTTGTACAACCTTGTATGGGTATAACCTAGTGTGATTTATATGATGCTTTCATGACATCACACTGATCTTAAATTTGACTTTGATATGATGTCATAACTTGGACTTAAATATGACCTTATTATGATTTTGTTAAATTTCACTAGAGGTGTATCCATTTTAATTGTATATAGTTTGAAAAATTTTGCGTATAGTTAGTTATTGCTTCCTAGCAGGCTATAGAATAGTGGGTAAGTAATGAGCAATGAATGACTGGCGGGTAAATGTTTTTGTTATTAAATTTTTTTTTAACTAAAAAAGAATAATATAAAAACTGAATCTAAAAAATTATGGTGCAAATTATTAAACTTTTTGCAATGGGAGATTTTCCATCGGGGTGATGTTATATCACAAATAATTTACTGAATTAATTGTTGATCATGTGTCAATAGACACAAGTGAAGACTAGTCATCTTCTTGTCACCGATACAAGTTTGTTATTCAATACTAGAATGTCTAGAGTATAACAAAACAGTGATCACTAGAGAAATTAATTGACTAACCCTGAATCTATTAAATTTATGATTATGTAAATTTTTTGTTTTTACACTTCGCTAGAGTTGTAACCTAATTTTCGGTTTATATTCATTAGCGTTGACATTTTTTGGTAGAGTTTATCTAGTCGGCTAGCCCTGAAGAGAATGATAAACTTTTTTAAAGTTTAAAATTTTCTCATTGGTTCGAAACTAGATCGCTCTAAAATTGTATGGATTGCAAAAAGTTTCATAATTTGCACCATAATTTTTTAGATTCAGTTCTTATATTATTCTTGATGGGAGATTTTCCATCGGGGTGATGTTATATCACAAATAATTTACTGAATTAATTTTTAAAAAAGAATACATCACAATATGTAGTGTATTATGCTACGATCATGTAATGACGGTTATTAATACACGAGCATTAACCGGGAACCCTCGCCTACGGCTCGTTTCGTATAGTATATGCGAGTGTATTAATAACCATTACATGAAAGTGGCATACGCTATTTTTCAACACCCGGTAAATAGAACGAAAATTTCAATTTTCAAATTTCAAAGTTCATTTTTTTCCCATACGAAAATTTCAACAAACGTCAAATGCATAGCATGTTTGATTGAAAAACTATGGGTTTCTTTCTATTGATTAAAAATCTGTATCGTAATAAAATCTGTATCGAAATGAATATCATTATAAAACGGATTTTGGTCATATAAGTGTATTTTTATAGTACGGGTGTAGAAACAAACAATTTATATTACTATGATATCAACCTTATATCATAACAACGTCACGAATATCTCCACAGACATCACATTTATGTCATAGTTATATCAGTATTGTTATGTCACATTCTAACGTAAATAAGTGTGAAATAATGACAAACATATGACTTATATATGACCCAGATCTTACATAAGATGTGACTTAGCGTGATGTCATTTTGATGTCACAATGACGTAAATGTCTGGGATATAACTTTTCAAAATTTTTACATAAATAAACAAATTTGAATTAATATAAATACAATATAACAAAGCTATTGAAATATAAATAAAATAGGAATTTGGAATTCTACGTAACGCAACGGACAAGATAAAATTTTGAAGCCTTTTAACATATTGTGACGATTATGGAAGATGATAGAACACAACAACAATAGAACTTTCAAGAAAATTCTCATTAGTTCTACAAATATAAAAATCAAAAGATACAAAAGGTAACAATGCAACCAAAGTAAACATTTAATAGGAAGTATTTGTTTTATCGAATAAGGATTGGTTAACGAAATAAAAATTGGTAAATAAAACAATTGAAAAGAATAGATTTCACACCTAGGTGTCAATATTTGAAGATCGTCTTATTGTTGATAAAGGAAAGAAAAAAGGGTGTGTTCTATCTAGAACATTACAGCAGTTTCGAGGCTATTTCATGTAGTATATATAAAAGGTGTTGTTCGAGGATACAATCAGTATAAAATTGTTGGCGATATAAACAGTATAAAGTTGTTAGCGATACAAAAAGTATAAAAATTTAGCAGTGATAAAGGCGAAGTAAAATTAACAGTGTTATAAGTAGAAAGTTAAAAGTGATATTGTGAACAAGTATAAAAGAATTATAAGTGGTGAAATATTGTTAGTAGCAGAAGAACTACTAAAAGGGGAATAGTAATAGGAGAAATATTTTTATTGTAAAATCTTGAACGAATAAAATTATAACGTTTAGAAAATCCATTGTGTTTTAAATTTCCTGATTTAGTGATCGAACTAAATAATTGTAACTCGGCAAAGAAACGTTACAACTGGTGTCAGAAATGAAATTGGGAAATAAGATGGATTTGAATGGATTAAAAGTTCAAGATCTGAAGAGCGAATTGGAGAAAAGGAATCTTTCAACAACGGGAACTAAGAATGAGTTGAAAGAGCGATTAATAAAAGCTATGGAAGCAGCTGGATTGGATCCAGAAAAATATCGTTTTGGGCAAGAAGAAGCAGATGAAAATCCAGATGCAGGAAATAGTGAAGCTAAAGATGGTGCTGTTGAAGCAACGAGGCAAGTCGTACCAGCAAACAACGACTTTGCACAGTTAATGGCTATGATGGAGCAAATGAGTTTCAACATGAGAGCAGATGTAAAGGCAAACATGGAGGTTATGAACAAAAAGTTAGATTTGCAAAGTAACAGCATGAGTAATGAAATGAAAAAGTTAGATGCAAACATCGGTTCAAGTCGAGAAGAAATTAGCTTGGTTAAAACACACATCGACGAGAAACTTCTACATATGGCAGCGAATCTACGCATCGAAGTAGAGAAAATTGTGGATGAAAAAGTCGAGAAAGTGCAAAAAGAAGTTGAAGTTCTGGAACAGAAAGTACAATCGAAAGTAGATGACTTTAAAGTAGAAGTAGAAAGAAGGCTTCAAGATGTTGAAATTAAAGGTAAAACAATTCACACGGTTCAACAAACACAAAGCATGAAGTTAAAACCGCCCACATACGATGGTACATCATCGTTTGGAATTTTCAAATTCCAATTTGAAACAGCAGCTGATCAGAACAGTTGGAACGAACCACATCGTATGGCAGCTTTAATAGTGGCACTGAAGGGTGAAGCAGCAGAAACAATACAATCAGTTCCAGAACAAGATCGAAGGAGCTACAATGAGATCATGAAGGCTTTAGATAGCAAATATGGTAGTGACCACAAACGGGAGATATACAGACTTGAGTTGAAGGGTCGCTACCAGCGAATAGGAGAAAGTCTGCAAGAGTTTTCGTCTGCGATCGAACGTCTGGTACATATGGCACATGGAAATACATCACCAGACTATATGGAAAGAACGAAGATAGATGCGTTCATCGACGGCATAAGAGATCCAGAGACGCGAAAGTCAGCTGTGATGACACCTAAAGCTACGTTTGCTGAAACAATAGCTTGTGCGTTGACTAGTGAGACAGCACAAGCAATTGTCAAACCAACAATTAAAGTACGCCGTGTAGAAATGGAAGAAGAGGATAGTTTTAGGCTCCAAAGAAGATCCCGAGAATTCAACGGTAGAATAAGATGTTGGGTATGTGACAAACTTGGTCACATATCGCGAGAATGCAGAGTGGTCAGACGAAAACGGGGAAGACCAACATCACCAATGAGACGGAGATCATCTGAAGAAGAAACTCAAACGAGAGAGGTCGAAACAGTTAAACTGGAACGAGTCAGCTTTGAGGGGCGTAAGCTGGCTCCCACAACCGAATGCCCCATAATCTCCATCCCTATTTCAAGAATCGCAAGGAATGGTGACAGTCTAACGATTGGAGCTGAAATTGATGACAACAACTGTACCATTACGCTAGATACTGGAGCAACTCGCACCATAGTCCGTACAGATTTACTAAAAGGGGAGTTACAACCAGCGGAAAAATATCGAATACAAACAGCAACAGGGGAAAGTGCAACTATCAGGGGAAGCAAAGTTGCTGATATAAAAATAGGAAATACGCACTTTCAGCATGAAGTTCTAGTGGCAGACATCGTTGATGAAGTAATTTTGGGTATGGACTTCATGAGGCCGAATGGATTTGTAATAGACGCTGGAAATGGAGTACTCAAGTATGGTAACGTAGAGTTGGCTCTTCAGATGAATGGTGCAGAATCAAGCATGAGATTGGAACATCGCGAAAAGCTGTCACCTAATACCGAAACAATCGTCTGGGGAAGTGCACATGGAGATGCAGATGCATTATCAAGAAGGCCATGCCAGGTGGAATGCAAGCACTGTAATCGGGTGGAGAGTAAGGAAAACATTAATGATGTCAGGCTTCTGCAAGTGCTTTCTAGTGAAGACTGGACACCTGAAGTAGTAAGAAAGGAGCAACTGCAAGATCCTAGCTTAGCACCAATAATAAAGTTCAAGGAAAAAGGAGAAAAACCTACATGGAGTGAGATTGCCGATAAAAGTCAAACGTTGAAGGCATATTGGGCACAATGGGACAGTCTCTGTATTGAAGATGGATGCTTGAAAAGAATTTGGGAAAGTCCTGACGGATCAGTTAAAGAATCAATGATAGTAGTTCCCAAAATAAGAATACCTCAAGTATTAAAGGAATATCATGAAGGAACCAGTGGCGGTCACCTGGGTATTAACAAAACCCTTGCTAAAGTACGGCGTAGATTTTATTGGTCAGGAGCACGTCAATCGGTAGTGGAATGGTGTCAAGCATGCGATCAATGTGCGGCTGCAAAGGGACCTGCAAGAAGAAGCCGTGGTAACATGAGACAGTATAATGTAGGAGCACCATTCGAGAGAATTGCGATGGATGTAGCTGGACCATTTCCGACTTCTGATAACAACAACAAATATGTGCTAGTCATAATGGATTATTTTAGCAAATGGCCAGAAGTGTGTGCAATACCAAACCAAGAAGCAACAACGATCGCTGAAGCAGTAGTTAGCAATTGGATAAGTCGCTACGGAGTACCGATGGAAATTCACACAGATCAAGGAAGAAATTTTGAATCTACCATATTTCAACAAATTTGTCAGATGCTTGGAATTAATAAAACTAGAACAACTGCTTCACATCCCCAATCAGATGGCATGGTTGAAAGATTTAATGCTACTCTTGAGAAATATCTAGCAAAAGTAGTGAACAAGAATCAACGTGATTGGGATCGTCATATTCCGTTATTCTTGATGGCTTATAGATCAGCAGTGCATGATACAACCAAAATGACGCCTGCTACAACCATTTTTGGAAATGATTTACGGCTACCTGGTGATCTGAAGTTTGGGATTATTCCATCGTCAACATTATGTGTACAAGATTATGTTAATAAACTTCAAAAAGAACTTGAGGAGGTACACACGTTTGTCAGACAGAAAGCACAGATATCCAGTGATCGAATGAAGGCTCGGTATGACATTCGCGCAAACAACAAAGGATTTGAGGAAGGACAACTAGTGTGGCTAAACAATCCACAGCGGAGAAAAGGACTATCTCCAAAACTACAAACATCTTGGGAAGGACCTTATACCATCATAACAAAATTAAACGATGTCGTTTATCGAATAAAGAAAGGTCAACGAGCGAAACCAAAAGTCGTTCATCTAGAAAGATTAGCACCCTACAGAGGGGGAGATTTAGATTCTATTCGGGACGAACAGAAATAAGTGGGGGAGAATGTGACGATTATGGAAGATGATAGAACACAACAACAATAGAACTTTCAAGAAAATTCTCATTAGTTCTACAAATATAAAAATCAAAAGATACAAAAGGTAACAATGCAACCAAAGTAAACATTTAATAGGAAGTATTTGTTTTATCGAATAAGGATTGGTTAACGAAATAAAAATTGGTAAATAAAACAATTGAAAAGAATAGATTTCACACCTAGGTGTCAATATTTGAAGATCGTCTTATTGTTGATAAAGGAAAGAAAAAAGGGTGTGTTCTATCTAGAACATTACAGCAGTTTCGAGGCTATTTCATGTAGTATATATAAAAGGTGTTGTTCGAGGATACAATCAGTATAAAATTGTTGGCGATATAAACAGTATAAAGTTGTTAGCGATACAAAAAGTATAAAAATTTAGCAGTGATAAAGGCGAAGTAAAATTAACAGTGTTATAAGTAGAAAGTTAAAAGTGATATTGTGAACAAGTATAAAAGAATTATAAGTGGTGAAATATTGTTAGTAGCAGAAGAACTACTAAAAGGGGAATAGTAATAGGAGAAATATTTTTATTGTAAAATCTTGAACGAATAAAATTATAACGTTTAGAAAATCCATTGTGTTTTAAATTTCCTGATTTAGTGATCGAACTAAATAATTGTAACTCGGCTAAGAAACGTTACAATATAAAAAAATTTTTCAGAACTGTGGTCTTTCAAACTAATATTTATAGTTTTTACGAAAATCGATTATACCGAATTTTATAACACCAGGTTACACCATAACGGTTTTGGTTTACTTTTTCAAAGTACGAAACCTTACCACTGGTAATTATTATTTCAACGTTCAATATTGGAAATATTAAACATATCTAAGCAAATGATTTCAATACGGTATATACCTAAATAATAAACAATTCATTTTAGATATGATCATCGACCTTGAAACAGGAAAGCAACAGCATTAAAAAAATCGATATCATAATGCAACTTAAAAAAAATCAAAACAAAAAACAAATTGAAATCAGCAACTAAAACTCACATTGAATTTCAACTTCACCGTTAAAACAAAGAATTATTATTAGATTATTTAAAGATAAAACCGGTAAAAACTAAAAAAATTCTGTAATAATTAATAGGCACGAAGTTCAAAAAGATAATTTTAGATTAATAGTCAACACTCAACAAAGATTTGCGAAGAAATATATTCGATGAAACTGTTCGTCTTTGGAAAGGCTGCCGGACAAAATGAACGCGGGAAAATATACCATTGCCAGATTACAAATAGAATGTCGTCTATATTAATCAACAAAAAGCTAATTGAAATAATAAGAGAAGAGTGCCATTTAGCATGTTTAGAAAAAAACTTAATATCTAATTATATCAAAAACAATATGTCGTTCAGCAGGCACAGGGTGCTACTAATACCTTACGAGTATGAAAAATTAAAATTCAAGGGTTGGTGAGTGAGTGTATTTCTTACAAATGTTTGTAAGTGTATTTCTTACAAATTAATTAAATTTACTATATTTAATTTATGTGCTCGATCCGATTTCGATTGCTACATCATCCTCAGGAGCTTACAAAAAACTGATTTAAAAATTTTTTTTAAATTATCATAATTACATCATGGTAGAACAATAAAACGGAGTACAAATATAATTCTTATTCTTAAACTTAACTTAATCTCTTAAGGTGTTGGCATAGATGTTGGTCTACACACAACATCTATGCCAACACCTTAAAAGATTAAGTTAAGTTTAAGAATAAGAATTATATTTGTACTCCGTTTTATATTTCTACCATGATGTAATTATGATAATTTAAAAAAAATTTTAAAACAGGTTTTTTGTAAGCTCCTGAGGATGATGTAACAATCGAAATCGGATCGAGCACATAAATTAAATATAGTAAAATTATTTAATTTATAAATAATAAAACTCAATTGCGAAATACTAAGACAAGAAATTTTATTTACAATTATTCATCATGTTTCGCCAAGTACCAGCGGTAAAATCCATCGAATTTATGTAGCTGGAAGTTAGGCGTCAGCATATGTAAACAATTTTTCAGTATTTTCTTATAAAAGTAGGCTAAATTTATTTTAGTAAACTCTATGGTAGCGTATTTTACTACCATCCCTATCTCAATCGTATATGATGAAATTCGTAATCTGAATGACCAATAAACCCGACCGCTGAACCCAATCAATTTTGACTTGACATACAAGTACATAGTATAGATGAGTTATAAAATACATACTTGTGTAAACTTTAATGTGTTCCGAAAAATTTCAGGAAATTCAAATTCAGGGTAATTTTCACCCGCTCACCCGATATCTACTGTTTTATATGTGTTGGAAAGGTAATTGACTAACCCACCTAAAAAATATACAGTTAAATTACAAAATTACTTACACTGTTAAAAATATTATGAAATCAAATTTTAAAGTATGTCTGAAATTTTTTCAGATTATAAAACATGGTCAAATTTAAAATAAGAGTTTGTTTTTTATCTAAAGATATTATTAAAAATATGGAGGGTCTGAAATCTCACAGCTCTGAGATATCAAGACTTCGGTCTGGGCTAAGGATTTTGATGTAGTTTTCGGCAAAAAACTTTTATGAGGACATGGTTTTTAGTTTTGGGCAGCGATGTATATCAAACATAACTCTTTGTTAAAGTACAAGTATTTTTTTATCTCTGTTTAAAGATTTATTACAAAACTAACACGAAACATCAATACGATGCCGGAAAATTATAAACAGATCATAAATTAACATAATTTAGTGAAAAGATGATACACTCAGCAAACTACTCAAAAACCTCTCCATTTAGCATTTCGAAAAAATATTACAAAATCACAAATTCATGTTTCTTTTAAAATTCCAAAAAAATTGTAAAATTAAATAAAATCATACTTTTTTCAAAATTCCAAAAATATTCCAAAAATTAGAATAAAATCAAATATTTAAACTTTTTCTAAATTCCAAAAATATTCCAAAAATTCTTACATATTAAAACTTTTCAAAATTCTAAAAATGTTGCAAAAATTATTACAAAATCAAAAATTGAAACTTTTTTCAAAATTCCAAAAATTATAATAAAATTCTAAAAACTTTCCAAAAATTCTTACAAAATCAAAAATTAAAACTTTTTCCGAAATTCTAAAAATATTGCAAAATTTATTACAAAATCAAAAATACAAACTTTTTCAAAATTCCAAAAATAATTCAAAAACTATAACAAATTCAAAAATTTCCATGTCCAATTTCATTTTCAATTACATTTACGTCATAAAAACAGCTACATTTTTTTTTCCAAAAAATTGGCTAAAAAAGTAAATGAAATCATTTTTTGACACACTTGACATTATTTTTTTGACAAACTTATAATGCCATAACTCTCTATAATAATAATAAAATTACATGTCATACAAATTATTAATTTTTTTTTTTCCAAAAAATTGGGTTAAAAAGTAAATGAAAATCTTTCTTTCGTTACAATTGACAACATTTTTTTGACAAACTTATATTGCCATAATTCTCAATAATAATAATAAAATTTCATTTCAAACAAATAATTAATTTAATTTGTTTCCAAAAAATTGGGTAAAAAAATAAATCAAAATCTTTCTTTTGACACACTTGACAACATTTTTTTGACAAACTTATAATGCAATAATCTAGTTTTTGATCTCACATACTAATCCCTACCATCAAGATTTCTCCAAATTCAATGTTCCTACTCGTAATCACTTATAATGAATGTTTTTTAAGCCAAAAATATGAAAATTTGCTGTTTTTGACACACTAAATGATTTTTTTGACATACTTCAGGTACAGTTATCGAACACAGCGTCCTTTCGAACCTGTCGCTTGAGCATATCTATTTTTAGAAGAACAATATTTGAAATCCCTCTAGCGGTTTTCCCTGCAGCGTAGGTAAGGACGGCCGGCCGGACGGACGGACGGCCGACAGACAAATATGCATTTTTTTTTTGCTTATTTAGAATCAATAGGTCCTTAAACGTCGAGTAATACCAAAAAAGTGGGGGTAAGAATTTCACTTTGGGCTCATGAATGTAATACTTAGGTCTTTCAGACCGAAGTAAAATGGGCATCTCAGATCAAAAATTTTAGTTTTACAACTAAGAACTTTGACCTGAGATTCACATCATTTTATATTTTAAGTATTTTATTATATGATGAGACTTACTGCTTAGTAATCCATTCGTTGGATAAAAACACATAAAAAAATCCATGTTGTTGTGCGATCTAGGTCTTAAAAGGTCTATCTATGTGTTCTGACATTTTATAATTTTTGCGACAAAACACTTTGAATAAAAAACCAAAATTTAAGATGCATATGGTTTGTAAAATTCCAGGTGTTACTTTTTAACTTAAAGCCTCAGATAATAGAAACTAAGGACCGATTGTATGAACGCGAATAGCAGATAAATGCTCGGATATAACGTCGTTTGTATTGTATGAATCACGATAGAACAAGAAATGTATCTGAGGAATTTGTTCTATCCTTTTTGGAATCTATATTTTTCTTGCATAGAAACAGTGGATAGAACAATTTGATTTTTTTTCTTGACATATGCATAGCAGGAGAATTTTGTTTTGAGTTTGTGGTTAATACTTCGGTCTGAAAGACCTAAGTATTACATTCGTGAGCTCAAAGTGAAATTCTTACCCCCCACATTTTTTGACATTTCTCGACGTTTTAGGACCTACTGATTCTAAAAAAGCAATATCTATATTTAAAAAAATTCTACTTGAAGCCATATTTTTCATTTATCAAAGGCTATCTATAAACTAAAAATAAACCAAATTAAAAAGGGTCGAGTCAAAATGTCGCAAATTTTGCTGAACTTGACTGAAATTGCTTTTTAAAAAGTTCATTTAATAATAAAATATTTGATATTTAACATAAAAAAAAATCTGAATCTAAAAATCGCCATTTTTATAATTTTCCTTCAGAACAAAAAAAACTGATTCCCGACAGTCATATGCACAACGAATTTTATCTCTAAAACAAAAAATATAGCTAGTCCTAAACTTTCACAAGTGGTTAGATATAAAATAAGCTTCAATTTAGTTTAAAAAAAAAAAAAGGCTATGCCGTCTTTTTTTCAATTACACCATTTTTTTCTTATGTTACACCGTTAAAAATTATTTCAAAAAATTAACAGTGTACATTTTTAAAAACTTTGTTCTAATACCTATTCAACGACATATCATTTATGAAAATCGATTGAGTAATTTTTCTACAATCGCTCGTCAAAATGCACTCACATCACAAAATAACAAAAATTGACCCTGTGAAGAACCCTGGTCGAAAAAAAAAATTCTAAGAGAACTTGTATTTTTTATTTTTCAAAGACTATAAACAAAAAATAATCAAAATTAAAAGGGGTCAAGTCAAAACGTTGTTGAATCTTCGTGAAATTGCTCATACAAATTTTAACAGAATTTGTTTACCCATCTCCTGGAAAGTGATCTCCTTAGACATAATACCTATAATATACGTTTACCTAAGATCACTCAATCCAAAAGCGAAATTCTTACCCCCACTGTTTTTGGCATTTCTCGGCGTTTTAGGACCTACCGATTCCAAACAATTTTTGATTTTAAAAATAGGTTAACTTAATGGCTTGAACTGAAAGGACGATGTGTTCGATAACTGTACCGAAGGTGTGTCAAAAAAATTGTCAAGTGTGTCAAAACAAGAAGATTTGCATTTTTTTACTTTAAAACGTTCATTCGTTCTTAATGGTTGGCATTGGTATGTGATACCAAGACCTTGATAATAAGTGTGTCAAAAGAATGATTTTCATTTTTTTTATTCAATTTTTTTGAAAAACAAAATTAATTATTTTTGTATGACATGAAATGTAATTGGACATGGAACATGGTTTTATTCAGTTTCAACTCCGCCCACCTAATACGAGAAGTTGGGAAATATCCCTAAAAAGAATAACTTTTCTGTTATTACAGACTTCAGGACTTTTGAATAACTGGAACAGTTGGAAAATAAGTTTGAATTTTTGATTTTGTTATAATTTTTGAAATATTTTTAGAATTTTTAAAAAGTTTTAATATTTGATTTTGTAATAATTTTTGGAATAATTTTCGAATTTTGAAAAAGTTTAACTTTTTGACATTTTTGATTTCATTATAATTTTTGGAATATTTTTTGAATTTCAAAAAGTAGCTATATTTTATTTTGTTATAATTTTTTCAATATTTTTAGAATTTCGGAAAAAGCTTGAACTTTTGATTTTGTTATAGTTACTGCAATATTTTTAGAATTATGAAAAAAGTTTCAATTTTTGATTTTGTAATAATTTTTTATTTTCTTGTACTTTTACAAAGAATTTTTTGTTTGATATACGTCGCTGCTCAAAACTAAAAACAATGTCCTGATAGAGGCCTTTTGCCGAAACTATATAAAAATCCGTAACCCAAATCGAAGTTTTGATATCTCAGAGCCTTGAGATGTCAGCCCCTTCATATTTTGTTATTGTAATATTTGATTTTTCCTTTAATTAAATTACAAATGGCTGATAGGCGCGCTACTAACAGTTGGAACGAAGTAAAATAAATAAATAGAAATTCAGTGAAAAATAACAACATGAAAAATTTAAATGGAGATGAAATAATAAATTATACTAAAATATTGAATGACTAAAAGAACATAAACCCAAATAAATGATAAAAACAAAATTAATAAACACGATTTCATTGGAAACGAATAAAATACTAAAAAATGAAATTTATACATCAAACTTTAGAATGGTACTTTGCTTTGGCAAACTAGACTATCACATTTTTTAACAATGAAAAACAAATCGGAGTAATCAGCATAAATCATTCAAAATTTATTTTGCTAAAAACATCTTTAATTGTGATTATCCCTTTTTGTTTGTTTAGAAACAAAGTCAGAAAAAACAAAGCACAACATAATTGTTTTGTAGCATTTATGCGATGTAATTGCCATGGTAGCCAATTTGTTTAAGGTTGTTAGTTACGTCACTGTAGGCGTGGGTGCGGTCACGCACTGGGGTTCTAACGTACATATTTGGAGTCCTAATAATCATACTAGAACGCGTACATGCCCAAGCCAATTAGTCTAATTAAAATGGATACAACTTATTACACTAGGCCTTAAACAAGGTGCCTGACTTCAAAGCTAAATCGGCTCATCTACTCTCCACACTGACAGCAAAAATTTGATAACTACAACGTCTATGCCATCTATCTGGATGTTTCCTGCATACTGATATCCAATTTGGTTGTGTAGTCTGATCGCAATGATGTTTTTTGTGACTTTCTTCAAAAGAATGCAGTACTTTCCTAGCATTAAAAGAGTATTTGCCTATTTGATGCATATGGTGTTCCGAAGAGTAGTTTAATTGAGTGTTGTTTGAGCCAAGTATTGATCTCAAATATTTAAAGGATTCAACTCTCATTAAATAGTAACACTAATTCGGCAAATCTTTATAGATATTTGCAATTGCTCAATATTAGGTCGTCACTAAAAAAAGAACTTAATACTCAATAACACTTCATAATCATTAAACAACGTACAATACATTGGGCAGTCAGAATCTGCAATAAAAATGATGTCAGTGACATATAATAATTAGATAATCTACAAATTTAGCAAACTTACTGATTTTGCTCTTTGTACTTTTATTATCTAATCAGTAATCACCATGTTCTATTTTATATAATTTTTATTTTTTTTAAACTTTCCCCAAATTACAGCTTTAGGATTTTAAGCTTATTGAAATAAAACCTTGAATTGATTTTAAGAAAAGATGAGTTTTTGCGTAAGTATATATATATTGATTCACAATATTTATTTAGTTAATGAAAAAAATAAGATTCACATAGTGTTGGCAAATAATTTTTGATTTTTTTTTAAATATGAAAACCAAGTTGAATTGGTTTTGATTTTACCAATTTATATAGAGCACGAAAAACTTTTATAAGTTTCTGAAACATCTCTCGAATGCCTTACCGGTGTGGGTCTTTCCTGATAATTTTAATCCTCAAAATTTTAAAATCAATGTGAATAAATTCCTCAAAGCAAATTGGTAAATACTTCTTCGGATATTCAAAGACGTTAATCCATAATTTATTATGGTTAACACTAAACATGCCTAACAGGCTGATTCTGGGTTAAGAGGTCTTAACTATGATTATTTTTGTTATGACAATTTTTTTAAGAGGAATATCTTAATTGCGATTCTGAGAACGTTGTCATAAAAAACCTCATAATAACTCTACAAATATATTTTGGAGATTTTTCAAACGGCTATTTTTATAAACAAAATTATTATAAAATACATATCATATTTTCTTTTTAAATAATTTAAATATAAATTAAAAAAATACTATATAAATTATTATTAAGAATTATGGTATATTATATAATAATTTTTTAAAAAGAATCAAGTTTATGTTTTAGAAAATTTTTTTAAGGTATTAATAATTTTTGTTTGTGAAAATCAAAGAATTAAGAGAATAGAGGAAGTGAAATTGATTTTAAAAGTTGAAGCAATTTTTGCACACCAATAAATTGTTACAAACACACTTGCGTTTTAGTAGAGGCGCCGTAAATATTTCTATTATTGCATTGAATTCCAAATTTAAGCGTATTTTTGCCCCTAAAATTAATATAAAAAAAAGAGACGCCATTACATAGAAAAGAAAAACAACAAATAGAAAAACAACATAAAAATAATTTTGACAACGTAGACCCGAAGCATTCTATTATTGTTTATATTGATTTTAGATTACATTTTTTTCTCGAAAATGTTTAAAAAACTTAACACTTATTAATCGAAAAGTAAATTATAATATTAATATTATTACTTATAATAAGAAATCCCACCCTGTATGTATTTTTTGGTAATTTTTATACGTCATTATCACACACTTCATATTTAATGTTTTATTCAAAATTTTCACGTAATATATTTAATTTTTCTGTGAAATTCTTTTTAAATTATAATAAAATCACTGGTGTTTCTTATATTTATTATAAATTCATCAAAATATCACCACGATAAATATTAAAAACAATTTTATTAAAACCAAATTATAACCAAGCTAAGCAATGTTTACAAATTTTGTTTTTGACAACTTAGACCCAAAGAATTAAAGATAAAAAAGAGAGAAGAAGAGAGAAAAACGGCTTCAAATATTTTTGTGTATATATACAGTAGTTTCATTTCCTTATGCCCAAAATACATGTGCAGAAAGTCTGCACGGAGTGCTGCATGCATATCTGCATCTAAAATAGATGTGCAGAATTTTTATATATTTGACGTGCAGAATTTTCGTAACAATGACAGTTCGTGTTCTTACGTATTATGAAATAGTTATAAGTGAAAGTGGTCGCAATTTAGAGAAAACTGTCTTTTTAATTAAAAGATAGAAGAAAATAATTGAATCGTTGCCTGTAAAAACGTTTATGTCTAAATTAAAATTTAAGTTCAAATTACATATACCACTGTTTCCGATAATTCTTTCCCAAAAATTTATTTATTAACAATATTAGTTTTAATTATTTTATAATTTGGATTATTTAGAATATTTGAATATCTTTATAAACAAATAATCATTACAAAAATAATTTCATTTTCAAAAAAATATCATCATTTTTATTTGAGTTATAAAAAAAATAATTCATTTTAAAACAAAATGTCAAAATCAGCCATTTTTATCTGAGGTTTCAAGTAGTTTTTGTTTTTTTTATTGTGGTAGCACTACCTCTATGCAGCGAAATTAGAATTAGAGATATCTTGCAGAACTTTTCTGCATGCAGAATTTACATGTAATTGCTCTCATATAACAACACATGTTCTAATTTCGCTGCATGCAGAATTCTGCATATGTCTCTTATGGTCCAAATACATGTGCAGAATTCTGCATGCAGCGAAATTAGAAGATGTGTTGTTATATGAGAGCAATTACATGTAAATTCTGCATGCAGAATACAAACAGGTCTTACGTTAAGAGTTTTTTTTGACATTTCACAGTTGTGACTACATACAGAATCGCATTTAAGAGGTTTTAGTCTTAGCAAAGAGAAAAGTCTTTGCTATGACTATTTTTACATCTGTGAGGGTATGTCAGAATCAGCCTGTAAGTTGTGATCAAAGAATTAAGAGAATAGAGGAAGTGAAATTGATTTTAAAAGTTGAAGCAATTTTTGCACACCAATAAATTATTACTAACACACTTGCGTTTTAGTAGAGCCGCCGTAAATATTTCTATTATTGCATTGAATTCCAAATTTAAGCGTATTTTTGCCCCCAAAATTATTATAAAAAAAAGAGACGCCATTACATAGAAAAGAAAAACAACAAATAGAAAAACAACATAAAAAAAATTTTGACATCGTAGACCCGAAGCATTCTATTATTGTTTACATTGATTTTAGATTAGATTTTTTTCTCGAAAATGTGTAAAAAACTTAACACTTATTAATCGAAAAGTAAATTATAACATTAATATTATTACTTATGATAAGAAATCCCATTCTGTAGATGTTTTTGGTAATTTTTACACTTCATTATCACACACTTCATATTTAATATTTTATTCAAAATTTTCACTTAATATATTTAATTTTTCTGTAAAATTATTTTTAAATTATAATAAAATCACTAGTATTTCTTATATTTATTATAAATTCGTCAAAATATAGACCACGATAAATATTAAAAACAATTTTATTAAAACCAAATTATAACCAAGCTAAGTATTGTTTACAAAATTTGTTTTTGACAACTTAGACTAACTTATTGAAGATAAAAAAGAGAGGAGAAAAGAGAAAAACGGCTTCAAATATTTTTGTGTATATATACAGTAGTTTCATTTCCTTAGTCTCTTAATTCTTTGGTTGTGATGCTTAAGATGACCATGTTTGATAGTCTTACGTTAAGAGGTTATTTTTTGACATCTCACAGTTGTGACTACATACAGAATCGCATTTAAGAGGTTTTAGTCTTAGCTAAGAGAAAGGTCTTTGCTATGACTATTTTTACATCTGTGAGGGTATGTCAGAACCAGCCTGTAAGTTTGAATAAAAAAAAGATAGATAACAGGGGCCCTATTCTCAAATATCACATCCATTTTCCACATGTGGAAATTCCCTACCAAGGGAATTTGTATTTTCCACATGCATATTCCACATCCAACCTAAAACCGTATTCTCGAACCATTCGTAATCTTTTATTCACCACCCTTAAATTGAAACTAACTTCATTGTGTGGTAAATTTATTTTTGACATTTTGTTTATTTATTGCATTGATATTTATTCAATGATTTATTGTCATGAAATTTTCAATGTAAATGGCTGGATTAGATGAATTAGGTCTTCTTTTTGCTAATTCTGCAGTGGAACAGGCAGAGGCAATGGAATTTATCCGAGGTATTCAACAACGACAACATTGTTTCGATCTGCCCGAAAATAAATTTATTAAATTGTTTTGGATTAATAAATCTATGGCCAAAAAGTTCATAGATTATATACCGCCTCATATGAAATTTTTACAAAATAATAATAATTATAAAATAAACACAACTTTCCAAATATAATTTTCAAACATTTAACAAGAATGACAATTAAAAATTTTTGATATTTGATGTACATGTGGAATTTTTACACATACTTTATACCCACTCGGAAATATTCCCTTGGTAGGGAAATATTTCCTTGGTAAGAAATTTGAGAATACATACATTGTAAATTTCGAACGTTTTTAAGATTTTGACAGTATTCCACATGTGGAAAATGGATGTGATATTTGAGAATAGGGCCCCAGGTAACGAAATTTCACCATTATTTCACCATCGCTCCTTATTTTACCTTTTTTTAATACGTCTCCCTAATCACAAATTATTTTACGTTTTGTTGTCGTTAACAGTTTCTATTATTCAAATGTTTAATATAATATTATAAAATTTCATAACTTTTATTCACTATATTAATTATTTACAATTGGTATCTTTAAATTTATTTTCTATTTCCTAACGAATGTAATAATTTAATGTTATGTAAAGAAAAAATAATTACTACAAACGAAAACATAACTTTAATACATATATTACAATTAATTACAGATCTAATAAAATGTTTTATTTTGTTTTATTAATCTTATGTCTGTACATAATCGCATGTACAAAAGAATCATATTAGTAAGATACACTGAGGAAAGTACGGTATTACGCTTAAATAATTTTCTTTTCTAAATCAAATCTCAAATTTAAAAATGAAAAACAAAAAGAAATTGTTATTAATATATTGTTATAAATAATTTAACGAAATAGAAAAATGACAAGATTTAAGATGAACACAATCACATCATAGAAAAAAATCTTTTGTTTGTTATTTGACATAAATATAAATTAGAGAAAATAAAATCAATAAATGAAAGTTAATGATTAAACGATACTAATAACCTGTTAAAATAATTTATAATCTATTATCGAAAGCTTAATCATAAGCGTTTAAGAGAATGTCTTTATTTATATACAAACGTATATATAACAAGACGAGACGTTGTAAGACATTTGAAAAAGCACACACATGCATGGTGATTATGTCTGCAAAAAACTTTAGTAAGTAATCTTAACATTGGCTAAAAATACGAGTTGTAGCCGTTAACAAGCCATGATCTTTAATAAAACTTGATCTTCTTTATCGAAGTAGCGTAATTTTTTAATCTAAATAAAAAGTTATATGATAGGCTCTAATTAATACATAAGTATCTGTTTAAACAAAGGTCCGCTACAAAATACGCACTAAAGTGTTGATTAATATTTTTTAAACCTTTTATGTGTTATGGATTCTGTCGGTGTGTCTGAGTTAGATCAACAATTTGCCCGCCTGCATTAACTGATTGACGTTTGGAACGAGAGTATGAACATATTTGACATATGATTCAACAAGTTGTTTCTGTGCAAAGTTAAGGACGAATAAATTCTTGACAATAATACTTCATACAAACACAGAACCTATAAATATGGAGTTGTCCTAGTGACGGGCGGAAAATAATTAAGATTCCGATGAAAACCCGTCAATGGAGACCAAAATATGGTGATTAGTAAGAAATTTTAGAAGCAGTTTTTGTCTTTGGAAGGAAACACATGCATCATGAGCTTTTGGAATTAGTGAGGTTATCACCTTTATTTATCAGTTTCATAATAATTATTTTTAGAAAATTCAACCCATGTCACTGTCATAAGGAAATGGATTGCAAAAGTTTTTGTTACGATTTATAAAAGTTAATTAAAAATTACAGGTTTTAACGAAACATTTTTTATTTATCATATGTTAATTTGTATTTTAAGATTTTATTATCAGATGGTTTTATTATTAGTATTCATTTTTGTTTGATATTAGAAAACAGAAATTAAAACCGCTTGGCTTGATTTATGTAATCAATTAGTGTATATGTGTTATTAGATATTGACTAATTTTGCAAATTATTACGTTAATATGTGATTATTTAATATGAAATTTTGTACAACTATTAATTTAAAATGTCATAAAAGCTGGTCATATCAAAGCGATGTTATGCAAAACATCAAACATGGCTTTTATCAGATTTTTTTTGCAGAAGTTTCCAGTACCAGTACATTCAAACTTTCTTCATACTAGATTTTTTGTCATTTAATTTTCATAGTGGTACAGTACGTAGGCTGTCTACATGTGTCTCTCGCATGTATTAATTACTTCGGTCTGAAAGACCTAAGTATTACATTCATGAGCCAAAAGTGAAATTCTTACCCCTACCTCTTTTGGCATTTCTCGACGTTTTAGGACCTACTGATTCTGAAAAAGCAAACAAAAAATGTATGTCTGTCTGTCGGCCGGCCGGTCATTACCTACGCTGCAGGGAAAACCGCTGGAGGGATTTCAAAATTTTTTTTTTCTAAAAATAGGTATTCATAAGGGACAGGTCCGAAAGGACGGTGTGTTCGATAACTGTACGGGAAGTGTGTCAAAAAATTCATTATGTGTGTTAAAAATAGCAAATTTTCATATTTTTGGCTTAAAACGTTCATTTTAAGTGATTACGAGTAGGAACATTAAATTTGTAGAAACTTGATGGTCGGGATTGGTATGTGAGATCAAAAACTAGATTATTGCATTATAATTTTGTCAAAAAATGTTGTCAAGTGTGTCAAAAGAAAGATTTTTATTTTTATTTATTTTTTTACCTAATTTTTTGGAAAAAAAAAATAAAATTAATTGTTTGTTTGAAATGAAGTATTATTATTATTATTGAAAATTAGTTTGTTTGTCAAAAAGATGTTGTCAAGTGTGTCAAAAGATTTTTATTTATTTTTTTACCCAATTTTTTGAAAAAAAAATAAAATTGTTTGTTTGAAATGAAATTTTATTATTATTATTCAGAATTATGGCATTATAAGTTTGTCAAAAAATGTTGTCAAGTGTGTCAAAAGAAAGGTTTTTATTTGTTTTTCACCCAATTTTTTTTTAAAAAAATAAAATTAATAGTTTGTATGACATGATATTTTATTATTATTATAGAGAATTATGGCATTATAAGTTTGTCAAAAAATAATGTCAAGTATGTCAAAAAATGATTTCATTTATTTTTTTAGCCAATTTTTTGGAAAAAAAATGTAGCTGTTTTTATGACGTAAATGTAATTTAAAATGAAATTGGACATGGAAATTTTTGAATTTGTTATAGTTTTTGAAATAATCTTGGAATTTTGAAAAAGTTTGATTTTATTTAATTTAACAATATTTTTGGAATTTTGATTGTAATTTTCCGGCAACGTATTGATGTTTCGTGTTAGTTTTGTAATAAATTTTTGAGCAGAGATAAAAAATACTTGTACTTTCACAAAGAGTTATGTTTGATATACATCGCTGCCCAAAACTAAAAACCATGTCCTCATAAAAGTTTTTTGCCGAAAACTATATACAAATCCTTAACCCAGACCGAAGTCTTGATATCTCAGAGCTGTGAGATTGCAGCCCCTCCATATTTTTCCAATTACAATTGATGTTCTGTTCGAGTTACAATTCAATCAATTTTTTTTTATTTTTTGAATGATCCCATACAAGGTTGTACAAGTGGTCCAGTGACGGTCCATTACTGGCAACCAGTAATGCAGCAATAGGCGAGTACTGGTAACCACGACTGCGCCATTAACATAATTTTACTGGATGATAACTTTGAACAATAAATGGCTGCTATTCATAGGCCAGAGAAAAACAACAGCAATGGTCCATAGAAGGTTGTATAGTTATTTTTTTTAAATAAAATGTGTTGTGTAGTAGGAATTACAATATGTGTCACAATAACACATAAAAACATAAATCTTTCTTTTTTTGTTTTTTTATATTTTTTGTTAAAGAATGGGTAACTAAACCAAAAATCCTATCACTGACAAAATATGACATAGGCCAATATTTTATGATAGAATAGAGAAAATAAAAGTAAATTAAAAAGTAAATAGCAAATTGTTACAAAAATTTGCTGAAATAAAACAAAAATGTAGTTGCCAATAATCCAGCCGGTTGCATATTCCTTGATCCTGTGACGCACCGTCTTTCTTAAAGATTAAAGCCAACACATAATTATATGAAGGCTCGTTTCTTCAAGGAAGCAATAGCGTCTCATCATCAAGGATTATTTAACAGCTAAGATTGAGGGTGCTACCGTTGGCTGAATACAGTTCATCCGCCACCACCCCTAAGATGTCACCTTGGCTAGTGACATCTCACTGCTATTGCCAGTGGTGTGTGATATCTCACGTCAACTCGTATGTTAATAGCAGGGACTGGAGTACGCGGGGTTGTCACACCCGTAGATCAAAAATTAAAAAAATTTTCAAAACAATAAAAACTGATCCCTCCAGTTGGCCTAGGAACGGACCAATAATGATGACCAGTATTGTAGTAATGTCCAAGTACTGGGAACCATGACTGGACCATTAAAAAAAATATAAAATATTATCATATGTGAATTTAAATAAATTAAATACAAAATAATTTGAAATAAAATGAAAATGACGGAAAAAATTCAAAACTTACAACTGGTTCAGTAATGATCTATTACTGGCGACCAGTAATGCAACAATGGCCGAGTACTGGCAATCATGACTGCCAGTACTCGGCATTGTTTACAAAATAATTAAAATAAAATAGAAATGAAAAAAAATTTAAATATTTAAAATTTAACTTAAACGTGTTTAGCAATCTCATCAGAATTTTTGATGGCATGAGCTTCCAGACTGATTATTCTGTGTTCTTCACACTTTTTCGTTCACTTTTTCTTTGCCAGTGGAATCATTTCGGCTCTCAAAAGTCCTACGGTTATTTCTCACTCTCATATTTTTCATTAAACAGTAATGTTAATTCTCTCATGTCAAACTGCGGCCACTTCAAAAGTTACACTTGCTATTCGGCTATTGCCTCTGTCTTATCATTCTTCATTTATTTCATTGTCAGGCACACCTCAACCAGTAAGATGCTAGGTCCCACTTCACCTGTTGGAATATTTTCTTCTGCTTCTACGTTGAGGACCTGTTATCCTCCGTCTTATATATAGTTCCTGTCGTTACTCTTTCTATCATACCTGGATTTGCTTTCCTTTCAATACTACCCGTTTTTTTGCTCTCTAATTCTTTGCGTTCCATTCTATTTTTTCCCTTTTTTACAGTTAGTTCTCTCTTTTTGTTGTAAACTAAATCATACTAGCTGGGTTTCACTAACTCTACGATTTCTTTACACTCGCTCTTGAACCACTATTTTCTTGCTCTGTCTGTTTCTTTCTTAATTTTTCACTTCTCAATTTTTTTAATTTTGGCATTTTTTAATTCTATAATGGTCTGTGTTATTCATGGCTTATTGGCTTGTGCTCCTGTCTTGAACCTGTTTTTATGCTTTGCTTTATTCTTTCCCATCTTTTCTCCACTCTCTGCCATTTTGTTTTCAAATTCGTCATTAATGTTTCTATTGCCAAGCCCATTTACTCCACATACAGAGATTTAAGTCTATCCAGGTCCAACTTCTTGATCTTTGCTCCTTTCTTTAATTTTTTTAGATTTAAATTTACTTGTTAGTAACACATGATCACTGTGTAAGTCTGCTCCAGGTAAGGTAAGGGCCTTTTCAGTTTTCACCATATTTCTATATGGCTCATTTAGTCATTATAAAAGTTGCTTTCTGTAGATAGCACCTGGTGACTTTCAAGTGTATAGCGGTCGTTTATGGATTTTAAGCCACGCGTTGGTAACTTTTAACCTTTTGTCTTTACAAAACATAATCAGTGGTTCGTCTCTTTTAATTCTAGATCCTAGCCAAAATTTTCCTAAAATATGCTTCTAACGCTTCTGCTCCTAAACTGGCATTCCGGTTCCCCATCATTACATGACAACAGCATTTTTTTGCTCCTTCAGGCTTTATTCAATTTTCTCATAAACGATATTCAGCTCTTCGTTTTCATGCCCACAGGTATTTTGTGTGCCTCTTATGTGCAATAAATTCAATACCTTTTTTTCATTCTTAACTCCACTGAAATAAAACTAGGCGTCGTCAACATATTCTTCACGGCTCCTTTCCATATAATTTTTCTTATTCCAATTATGTTCTATTGTTCCTGTCCATCCTCTTTTTTAAGTTTACTCCTCACATTCCATGCTCCAAATATAATTTTAACATTCATCATAATTTTTTCCTCTCGTGATTTCTTTGCACACTTACTTATTTTTTCACACCTCATCTTGGAATACTCTATATGTCTTAATAATATGTGTTTGTTTTTCTTTGCCTTCTCTATTCTGATGCTGTTAGTACCCACAGTAATCTTTCGCCTTCGGGACTAGTTTCTTACGCCCAGGATAGCCGAATGTGCTATCCTCTCTGCACTTATTCGCTCTCTGAAGCGATCGTTAGCACTTGAGAGGTTAACTTGTTATTTAGATTTAAATTTTTTAAAGAAAACTAAAACACAAAAGAATATTTTGATAATAGCTGTCAAATAAGAAAAAATGCATTATGTCTACAAGTTCGCTTATATTTTTTTTTGTTTTTTAAAGTTTTTTGTTCTAAAACAAATAGAAACATGTATACACGAGATAGAGCCTTTTCTATAAAATTTGTAACCAATTTAATGAAAGTTTCCAAAACTAGAATTAATCGTTCTGCAACTCAAACTCCAAGTTAAACATGTTGCAAACATTTGTATTGTTTAGTTCTCAATATATTAAACACAGTATGTGATGTTTATTTTAACCATAATAAATGAAAAATGTTTATGCTAAGCGAATTCTTACGCGAATAATATAATCCTAATTTCAATAAATAAACTACTGGAACAGTAACTCCAGAATTATATAGTTTAAATTACTCCTATAAACTGGTGACCTCGACGTGATTTGGACCGCATAAGTGATATTACACCAATAATGAGGGAAAGGCCTAGTGAATTTTTGTTGTTGTATGGCATTGAGAAGCTATGACTTTAAATCTTTGACTTGAACTGTCAGTGCCATTACTTCACTTGAGAAAGAGGAAAAAACAGTAGGATTATAAACCGCCTTTATTGAGAGCCTTGAAGAGAAGAAAAGACTTTATCTGGTATCTAGGCCGTTATTTGTAAGTTAACGTCGAGCAATATGCAGTTTTTACTCCCAAAGAATTTTCAGAGTTTCCTCTGGAAATGATTTTTTGGGATTCAGCTGCTTCTTGAAAGGCGGGCTAGAAGAAACTCTTTAATCCTATCATAGGGGTGATCTTCAAACAAATATGTTTGAAAACATAAAATTCAATTTCACTGAACGCACACAAACCTGCAGTGAGACCGTATTTTCCGTTTCGTTGGTAAACTAAACAATAATTTAAATTTCTAACAAAATATTTAAAATTAATGTGCACACATTCATCAAGGAATCGTAATCTAAGCTATTCTATAATGATAATTTATATAAAAAAAATTAATTTGTACAAAAAACTTATATTAGATTAATGAAACGAATAAACAAATCCAAGTGTTAATTTTATTAAATATCATTTCCATTTAGTTATTAAACATTGATTAACCGTTTGGTAATGTGGCAACAACAACAACGACGAAAGCTATGTACATATTCTGTTATTTGAATTACATTTATCATACTAACATGATATTTTATACAAAATTTGAACGGTTTAATTTAAAAGCTTAATCTTACATAAAAATAGAACATATTCATGAGGTAAAAGTTGCATATAGTTAAAGCAATCTGGTACAAACATATGTTTTTATTTCAATCAAAATCGATATGTATAAAACATATATGAAAGTTTTAACGGAATACGGCAGCTCAAAAAAATATTCAATGTCGACACTAATTTTGTAATGTGACCTTAGTTAGAAAAACCAACAACATTATATATCCAGAATATTAGAGAAAAGAGATTTTGGGTCAACCTATGGAACTATATTTTAGAAGTTGAATTTCAGAAAAACTGCAATTAATCGTCAAAAAAACTCACAATTGAGACAGTTACAAGGAAGTTTAATTTAGTTTTGAATAAATATCTATTTACTAATCTGAAAATAATTAAACTGGTCCGGGTTACTAGTTAGAATCACCTATGGCATAATGGAAGACAACGGAACGTAAACCCATCTTAAAATCGAAATCCAACTATAGCCTCGTGTAATCGATTTTAACCGAAATACCAATACAAAAACACGGGATGTATAAAAATAGAGTAAACAGATAGAGCTTATAGTAGTATTGCTGTAAAATTGCCCATATTTTAGTCTAATTTTGAATATTTCACGCCTACGTAATTGTACAACATATTTTATACAAAACACGTATCTAATGTGAGAAACTAAAACCATAAATTAAATAACAATGAAATTTAAATAGTTAAAATTTTAAAATTTAATTGCTTTCAATTAACGTAATTATTAGTTGTTAACAATCAATAATATATCAAAACCAAAAATTAATTTTGTAATAAATCAATAATTAGTTTATGTAATGGCGCCATAAAATAGTGATGTGCTTTGCATTTGATTGATTTATTTAAAAACAATTTTTTTTATTGTTGGTGAATCTTGTTTTGGGAGTTACCAATTTTTGCTATAAATAAACTGTATCTGTATGACAACAAAAAATATTGAATTCAAACATTTCACTCAATACGTATGACTAATTAATAAACAATCAATTCATTCCGACAAGTTATTTTATAAAGATAACCTTGGCATTTGCAATGATATAACCTTTAATCAAATAAAATAATCAATTAAACAAGTAACATTAAATTATCGATATCAATTTAACATGGAGTTTGTCGGTTTGAAATTCTTTTTAATTCGTTAAGATTAAATAATTTCGAATATGGCAGCAGAACACGAAAACATAAAATATCGTCTTAAGTTTCCAAGCAGTTGTTTACTAGGTTGGTTCTTTCTCCTTGTCAAATTAGATTAACATTAACATAACTAATTACCATACTTCTATCATCCACCTTTAAAACATGTAACAATTATTTAAAAAAAAAATTTGTTTTGCTGTTAAAAGAACAATAGTTAAAATGTATTCATTATCATAACTAATTAACAATTGTTATTTTTTTTTAAAATATTATGTAATACTTTTACAAGAGTGACTAATGGATTTTTTAGAATTTTAATGTTGCAACACTTATTTCAACCAACACTCCTGAATTACAAGTACATACTACTTTTAATCTTTATGTTTTTCGATTAATATAGTACATTATGATGCTAGGACGTAAAGCTAAAGATTTTGGACGGATGTGGAGTTTGCAAATCGAGGCGCTAGCCGAGATTTGCACCCACATTAAGTCCAAAATAGCTTACGTCCGTGCATCAGATACTATTTTTTATTCGCCGCAAGCAAAATATTTTAAGAAAAGTTGTTTATTCTAAATCAAAATTACAAATTTTCATAAATTTTAAAATCAAAATATGTGGAACAAGTAACCTTTGAAAAAATATTTATTCTTTTTTCCAAATTCTATGACAACAAATGATAACAACTATTTTAATTGGATAATGAAATTTTGAATTTGCGGGTTGCTTTGATAAAAAAATTTATTTTTCATAGAATTTAAACAAATACAAATGCTTTTTACTTTTTTGGACGTAGCTATGACGACAAAATAAATAGCTGAAAAGTGATACTTTAAAGCCGCAAATCACAGTAATAAAGTAACACTTTAATATATAGGCGAATAAAAAATTTGTTTTAGATTGATTTTGCATATATAATTATATACTTCATTCAAACATAGATTTTACATGGGTTTGGGAATTGAGAAAAGAATATTACACAAACATTTGTAATTTGTAAGTTTCAACATAAACATTTCTATATATGATGTTTCTATTGAAACTTTCAAATGAATGTCAAATGTTTCAAACGTCTCAAATGATTCAAACATTTCAAGTTTTCCACAGCGTTTAAATTTTTCTTTTGTTCAAAATGTTTTAAAAGCATGAAATGTTTGAAGACTTAAAAAGTTTTTAATTGTTAGAAACATTTTACATGCATACATTTCCCACATAGAGGGATCAGTTTTTGTTGATTTTTTATCTACGGGTGTTTCAACCCCGCTTATTCCAGTGCCTGTTATTAACATTCAAACTATCGTGAGATATCATATACTACTAGTAGTGCGATATCACTATCCAAAGTGATATCTCAGGGGTGCTGACGAAAGAACTCTATTCAGTAGCACTCTCACTCTTAACTATGGATTATTCCATGGTTATTACAGGCTATTACATGCCCGATAAAAAAAAGTCTCATATCTCCTGCAAATTTTTTAATCAAATTTGCTTTCTATCTCTTAAATTTTTTTATTTTCTCTATCCTATCGTGAATTTCTATTTAAATTTTTATTCGCATTCATTCAGATATCTTACCTACATTTAATCAGTTCCAAAATAGTACATTATGATGCTAGGACGTAAAGCTAAAGATTTTGGACGGATGTGGAGTTTGCAAATCGAGGCGCCAGTCGAGATTTGCAGCCACTTTAAGTCCAAAATAGCTTACGTCCGTGCATCATATACTATTTTTTATTCGCCGCAAGCAAAATATTTTAAGAAAAGTTGTTTATTCTAAATTAAAATTATAAATTTTCATAAATTTAAAAATAAAAATATGTGGAACAAGTAACCTTTGACAAAATATTTATTATTTTTTCCAAATTATTGTGTAGCTATGACAACAAATGATAACAACTATTTTAATTGGATAATGAAATTTTGAATTTAAGGGTTGCTTTGATAAAATTTTTTTTTTCATAGAATTTAAACAAATACAAATGCTTTTTACTTTTTTGGACGTAGCTATGACAACAAAATAAATAGTTGAAAAGTGATACTTTAAAGCCGCAAATCACAGTAATAAAGCAACACTTTAATATATAGGCGAATAAAAACATGTTTAATGTTTCCGGAAAAATAGAGTTTAACTGTAAAGCTTCAATATCTAACGACGATTAACGGCTGTACATAAATTTTTGTCACAGTTAATATAATTATTCTGATATAATTATTTTCGTTTCCATAAATTGGCCTTGACTTTATTTATTAATGCGAATAATGTTAAAACATTTTAAGATAAACTTAAATTGAAAAATAATTTGCTATATATAAGGAATATGATCTATATACATATATCCCAAATAAAGTCTAATAATGAATAATAAAAATTCGAACAGAAGACTTTTCTGACGTTAAGTTAAATATGCTAAATTGAGATATCACCATGTCTAAGTCATGGCACAGGAGAACTCTTTTGGACTGAAATTACGAAATTATGGGGCTTCCTCTAAAATTTAAAATCATTCATCCACTTATTCTACCTAACTTTTCAGCTGACACTAAAAACGGATGCAATCAACAGAAAATTTAAGAATTGTTACCACAGATAAAGTTTTTTTATGTATTTTGAGTCATTCCATATGAAATCATCGAAAAAAAAACAAAAAACGTTGCTGCACTATTTTATATTTTGCTTAAACTTTGTGAAAATGTTCTTTAGGGTTTCAAAAACCAAAATCCATAGGGATTGAATTTTCGCACACGCCACTTCCGGTGACACACAAAATAAAGCAATGGAAAAGTCTTATTTTGGTGTTTTGCGGTTTTAGCCGTAAAAACTTTTCTAATGAAGATACCTACTCGACAAATGTGGCATTGGAAAGCGGAAAGATAATTGTTTCTAAAACAAAAATAAAAATTCACATAATTCATATACCTGAAAAAATAACAGGGATTTGAAAATACGTGTATTTTATTGATTTCTTGTGATTTTCAATTGACACCAGGATCTGTACTGTTGAATTTAAAAGTCTAATCGTTCTCCGATATCAAAGCGCATATATTGTAAGATAATTAAAAATTAAAATTAAAATCGGCTCGTTTGGTCAACTCTTAATGAAAAAAAACTTTGCTTGAAATTTTGAAATTTTTTGCATATTTAGCATATTTGCATATTTCAGGCTATAATTTGGACGTGTTTGATAAGAGACAAAAATTTGAAATTGGCAGGATACTTAGTTCTTACCTTTAACTTTAAAGAACTTTAAGGTAAGGTTTGTTTTTTCTCTTATCACACATTTAAAGGCGTTTAAAGAGAAGCAAACATCATGGCCATTTGTTTGTTTTTTAATTTTATTTTTTAGTATATTTTTATACTGACCTGAGTACTTATCCACCGACAAATTTATTGCTTAAAAATAAGTATTAATAATGTAACCACGAAGATTTTTATAACTAAAAAATAATTTTACTGCTTAAATTAGTCTTCACTAAAACATTCAGGCTTTTGTTTTGTCCACAACACTATAGTTTTGAATAAAAATAAAGAAAAATGGTTTCAAATTTAAAGAGTTTATTTAATTCTGGTCGATAAAATTTTTTCATGTTGAGATAAGTGGATAAATAAATGATATTAGGAACCATGGTATTAAGTGTTATTTTATTTTTCAAATTTAACATTTGGTCTTACAATATTCACAGTTTCAAAGTAATCAGAAGCTGAAAACTTTCGTACTCTTAATTGACTGTGGGAAAGCGGAGCAAAACTGTGATAGGTCCTCGTATTTTTAATTGTATTAATATCCATAAATCTCCTTGACAAAAATATTTCGGTAGCATCAACATCAGAATTGGATATAAAAAAAATTCTATACCAGGCATTTGATGAGGGATTTGATTTTTTTGAACACAAAAATCAAACATCGCTCTAGGTGTAAGTATATGATAATCTGCAGCCAAATTCTGTAATTGTGAAGCGGTGAAGTGATAAGTTTTTTAATGAAAAGAAACGAAGAAATTTTTATCACTTCACCGCTTCACAGTTACAGAATTTGGCTGCAGCAGTTCCTTGCAGGCTACCTCTCCTTACAGTGAATTTTACAACTAGTGAATTTGATTAAAATTCTTTAATCATTCTATAGTTTATTAAACATTCCCCTAACAAATTAAACAACAAACTTATTTTGTTTTTCGCTATCTTTGATGTATTTATTTCAATATGGCGATACAAATTTTTGCATGAAAACTGGAAATTAAACGAAATATTTTACAGTCGTGGAAAAAATAGCATCTTGTATTCACTTAGGATAATGGCAATTCTTCAATCGGATGATTCCCTCCACTCGCTACGCTCGTTTCGGGTAACTTCATCCTCGTGAAGAATTGCCTTCATTCTAAGCTCATACAAGAATCTATTATTCTTGTAAACGTTTAATGGATCACAACACTTATTTCCGAAAACATGGAAAAAATACGTAATATATTTTTTATAATGGTATGTACAAATATTAACAATAGATACGACATTTAATCGCTTATTCAATAAAAATTTATCACTTTCACTTATTTTATCTTCACTGATTAATTTTGATGATCGTGAATGCGCCAGTTTATGACAATTTTCTCGTAACAATAAGCCAATTGAGCACTCCATTATTTTTATTATTTTTTTCACTGAATATTTCTACAATATTCTCTAAAGACACCCACTTTATTTTTTTTAAATTCGAATTATATCACCATAAAATACTAACACTTCTCATAACAAACATTTCTTGACTAAACATAAACATCTATTATTGACTGACATTGAATGACGCAACAAAGCAATTAACTAGAAGAGCATGTTTAAATATTATTGATATATGTAAATCATTTTATGTTTGTTAAGGCCAGAATCGAAACAAATTAGCAAATTGTTAGAGGATTTCTTTAAAATAATATGAATATTCTTATTTTTAGAGTATAATATTTCCTTCTCTTTAAACGCCTGTAAATGTGCGATAAGAGGAAAAAACAAAACTAACCTTGAAGTTTTTTAAAGTTAAAGGTAAGAACTAAGTATCCTGCCGATTTCAAATTTTTATCTCTTATCAAACACGTCCAAATTGTAGCCTGAAATATGCAAATATGTTAAATATGCTAAAATTTCAAAATTTCAAGCAAAGATTTTTTTCATTAAGAGTTGACCAAACGAGTCGATTTTAATTTTTAATTATGTTACAATATATGCACTTTGGTATCTGAGAACGATTAGACTTTTAAATTCAACAGTACAGATCCTGGTGTCAATTGAAAATCACAAGAAATCAATAAAATACACCTATTTTCAAAACCCTGTTATTTTTCAAGTGTATGAATTATGTGAATTTTTATTATTGTTTTAGAAACAATCATCTTTCCGCTTTCCAATGCCACATTTGTCGAGTAGGTATCTTCATTAGAAAAGTTTTTACGGCTAAAACCGCAAAACACCAAAATAAGACTTTTCCATTGCTTTATTTTGTGTGTCACCGGAAGTGGCGTGTGCGAAAATTCAATCCCTATGGATTTTGGTTTTTGAAACCCTAAAGAACATTTTCATGAAGTTTGAGCAAAATCTAAAATATGCTGGCTTTGCCAATTTGATGATTTCATATAGAATATGATATATTTGTCTATAAATATTTGTCTTTTGTTTGAAATTTTAACAGTTAAAATCACAATGAAAAGTTTTTTGAGGACCAAAGAGCACAAAAACCCTAAACGAAGAACAGAAAATCTCAGGAGTACAAAATCTCTTAAACGTAAACTTTACTGTCGAAAGAAGATCGTCACCTTGTAACGACCGTCCCTATTACAAACTATACATTTCATCAAAGGGAACAATGTTCTAAAAATTTGACAATTAATTGTTTTATACCTATAAGTATTCATTACCCGTGTTCCTCTTAGGTAAACTTGCTACTCGAACCAAATTTTAAATGGAACGACATAAATGTGAGGTGTATTAGATTTTTAATCTACTACAACTCAAATTCTTTCTTACCACACGTTTCCGACATTTTGTTTGACAATAAATTGTTATGACAATTTTGAAAAAAAATATTGTTACAAACGTAAAAGAAAATTATTAGTTTGGTAAAATGTTACGTTTAAATTTTATTTTGAGTTTGTTAAATTTAAGAAAATTAATTAGATATTAAAAAATTTCTGAAAATTGAAATTATGATTCATGCAAAATGAAAACAATTAAACAAAACTGCAGCCAAATTCTGTAACTGTGAAGTGGGGAAGTGATAAGTTTTTTATCACTTCACCGCAAAAATATCTAAGTGAGTGAAGTTTTAAAACAATAAAGTTAACACTGATGTTTTTTTTGGCAATGAAATGAAATCGTTTCTTTTGTTGTTATTGACATTATGTCAAAAAACAGCAAAACGTCAATGCGATTTGATTTTTAAAAATTGCATTTCTAAATTAAATGCAGATTAATTTTACAAATTTAATTTCCAAAATAGTTATATATATCTAAATTTGTAAAAATTTACGTTCAAATTGTGTTGAAACTTAAAATAAACATTTAGTTTTATGTATATTTGACGTTTGACAATGCGCGGCTCGCTATTAGATTTTTTAACACTCTAATCGCATATAGAATCGCAAAAATGGTAAAATGATAAGAAATTAATGATAAAATCGAAATGAAGAAATTTTTAACACTTCACTACTTCACAGTTACAGAATTTGGCTGCTGCAGCCAAATTCTGTAATTGTGAAGCGGTGAAGTGATAAGTTTTTTAATGAAAAGAAACGAAGAAATTTTTATCACTTCACCGCTTCACAGTTACAGAATTTGGCTGCTGGACAGAAATTTGACATTTAGGCTTTAAATTTTATATTACTTCGGTCTGAAAGACCTAAGTATTACATTCATGAGCTCAAAGTGAAATTCTTACCCCCACTTTTTTTGGCATTTCTCGACGTTTTAGGACCTACTGATTCTAAAAAAGCAAAAAAAAAAATGTATGTCTGTCTGTAGGCCGGCCGTCCGTCATTACCTACGTTGCAGGGAAAACGGCTAGAGGGATTTCAAAATTTTTTTTTTCTAAAAATAGGTATTCACAAGGGACAGGTCCGAAAGGACGCTGTGTTCGATAACTGTACCGGAAGTGTGTCAAAAAAATCATTATGTGTGTCAATAATAGCAAATTTTCATATTTTTGGCTTAAAAAACGTTCATTTTAAGTGATTACGAGTAGGAACATTAAATTTGGAGAAGTCTTGATGGTTGGGATTGGTATCTGAGATCAAAAACTAGATTATTGCATTATGAGTTTGTCAAAAAAATGTTGTCAAGTGTGTCAAAAGAAAGATTTTTATTTATTTTTTTACCCAATTTTTCGGAAAAAAAAAATAAAATTAATTGTTTGTTGGAAATGAAATTTTGTTATTATTATTGAGAATTATGGCATTATAAGTCTGTCAAAAAATGTTGTCAAGTGTGTCAAAAGAAAGGTTTTTATTTTTTTTACCCAATTTTTTTTAGAAAAAAATAAAATTAATAGTTTGTATGACATGTTATTTTATTATTATTATAGAGAATAATGGCATTATAAGTTGTCAAAAAAATGTTGTCAAGTGTGTCAAAAAATGATTTTATATATATTTTTAGCCAATTTTTTGAAAAAAAAAATGTAGCCGTTTTTATGACGTAAATGTAATTTAAAATGAAATTGGACATGGAAATTTTTGAATTTGTTATAGTTTTTGAAATATTTTTGGAATTTTGAAAAAGTTTGTTGAAAAAGTTTTTTAAAGAAAATGGTGTGGACCTCCACAATTGTTCATTATTGTTTCCAACAAGTTTTATCAACAAAAAATTTTAACCACTGAAGTTCGAAAGATGAAACGGTTAAAAAAAAAATAAATTAAATTCCAATTTATCTTCGACCATAGCACCATCTTTAAAAGAGTTTTTCGGCAAACGGCTGTAAAGTTTAACTTTATTGCCGCTAGGGAGTTAGCTAAAGTCTTACTTTTTATCCTGACAGCAAAAGTAACGTCTAGCGACAGCAAAAGTAACGCCATTTTTATTTTATATTACGTAGGCTGTACAGTAGCATTTGTTATTTGTTAGTTTGTTATTTTTCCAAACATATTGTATAACCATGACAACAAAAAATAAGTTAATTCTCATATTATGAAATTTTGAAAATGCTGCTTTGATAAAAAAATTTTATTCATACAAATTTAAAAGTTTTTTTCTCTTTTTTGGAAGTAATTATGACGATACAAATTCATATTTATAAAAAGTTTGATGTATTAATTTCATATCTATAAAAAGTTTAAACGTTTGCCGAAAAAATAGTGTATTTGATTCGGAGCTAAAGCGACTTTTTGTGTTTCGTCTATAATTGTTGACCTCCCTGCTGTCGGCCGTCAAACTATAGACTCAACACAAAAAGTATCACTTTAGCTCCTAATTAAATCACGTACTATTTTTTAATGTTTGAATTTTAAAATTAACTACAAAAATAGACTTGCGTAAAAAATATTATTTTCTTTTTTGCATTACCTTTTTTGCTACCCCTCCCCTATATGGTTGTTAGATACACCACACACACTAATCTTTGCGTTGGAAATGTATTAAATTTTCTATCTCTGTACTTTTTTTTAAATTTTCGTTCTATTAAATTCGCGAGGAAGGGAAGAAAAATATCGCAAGTTTAAATTTTAAGAAAAACTTTCTAAACAAAAATATTAAAATATATTTTTTAACAATACTGCAGCCAATTTGTAAGAATTTTTGGAATATTTTTAGAATTTTGAAAAATTTTTAGTTTTTTTTTTATTATAATTTTTGGAATTTTTAAAAAATTTTCAATTTTTGATTTTGTAATAATTTTTGCAATATATTTAGAATGTTGGAAAAAGTTTGAATTTTTAAGAATTTTTGAAATATTATTGGAATTTAGAAAAAATTTAAATATATGATTTTATTCTAATTTTTGGAATATTTTTGGAATTTTGAAAAAGTTTGATTTTATTTAATTTAACAATATTTTTGGAATTTTGATTATAATTTTCCGGCAACGTATTGATGTTTCGTGTTAGTTTTGTAATAGATTTCTAAACAGAGATAAAAAAATACATGTACTAACAAAGAGTTATGGTTGATATACATCGTTGCCCAAAACTAAAAACCATGGCCTCATAAAAGTTTTTTGCCGAAAACTATAACAAAATCCTTAGCCCAGACCGAAGTCTTGATATCTCAGAGCTGTGAGATTTCAGCCCCTCCATATTTTGTATAAACACTTGATGAAAAATATTAGACATTTTTCTTCTAAGCGACAAATACTATGGTGGTAAATAGATGCGTAAGTTTGTTATTTATCTTTACCATCATTTGAGATGGTAAACTTGAAAACAGAATTTAGTACAAAAGTAAAGGAAAATGTTGTAAATGGAACACACATATTATCAACGCGAAGGTCGAACACCAAGAAGAATTTAAAAATCAAAAGAGAAACCAATCAAAACTTATGCAACACAGCTAACACTAATGCTAAACAAAATTTTTCATATTTAAGCTTATTAGTTAGGGAAACGTCCAAGGTGGAGAGCGTAGCTATGAAAAAAAATATTTTAAATATTGCAAATGTGTTGATTGTTGCGATTCTTACTTCTAACTTTCAAATTTTTCAAATGATAAAAATAATTAAAATATCTCAAATGTTTCCAATATTTCTAAAGTTTCAAATGTTTTGAAAATTTTACATATTTCAAATGTTTTAAAAATTTCAGTAGTTTCAAATGTTTTAAATGTTTCAAAAGTATCAAATTTGTAGGGACTAAGATATATGCCCATAAAAAAGGGTCTAAGTCAAAATTTTAAAAAATTGAGTTTATCCATTATTTCGCATCAAATTACTTTAAACTAAATTAATCCAATGTAATTTGTACGATATTGTTAAAAATGATCCGTTATAGAGTACTTGTTATTTCAACATAAAATGTAATTCATCTAGTGTTAATTATGATAGTGGTCTAAGTCAAAATTCGAAGAAAAAAGAACAAAAAAGTCGAACAAAATATCAAAAATATTTGCCAAAACGTTGTGTTGCAACGTTTTTATATTTTCGGACCATAGGCCCATAAAAATGAGCTGTATATAATTCAAAAAAATATGCACCGCAAATTGTAAAAAATGCAATGTTTCTCAAATTAGTACTCTTTCAAATGACTCTTTCATCCCCACTCAACCCTAAAGCTTTAATTCACCCTTCCTCTAAAAGCACAGAAGTCAAACTTCATGTCTGTGAATTTTTTTAAATTTGTCAAAAAAACTCGAAACGCAGGGGAGTGGGGTGGTTTGTGCATAGAAAAATTGATTTTGCATAGAAATAGAAATGCATAGAAAATAGGATTTTTTTTGATAAAAATTCAAAAACTGTGCTCTGCAAAATTGTAAAAAAAAGTTGCAATGTTTCTAAAGTCGAGTAATCTTTCAAATTAGATCACACTTGACCGGTGAACTTGAAAGTGAAAGTTAATGGTGACAAAATAATGAATTGGGGAAATAATTAATAAATATCCTTAGAATTTCGGAGTTTTCTTTTGCGTTAAATCATTTATACGCCGTTCAGTTAATTTTGAAAATGGTCTAAGTCAATTCAAATTGTAAAAATCACATTTCGGAATGAGATTCATACAAAATTTCACACATCATAATAAACTTTCATTAACTACTTAAGTAACAAAATTCTAAAATAAAATTGGTACAATCCTATTTTATCGCCGTTAATAAAAAGCTGATTTTTATTAGATTAAGCCTTCTGCATCCTTATTATGAAAAAAAAATTGCGGAAATGAAAGGATCAAAAGTTATAAAGGATCAAACTTTCAATTTCCCCCCTTTGATTATTTTTTAGTTTTTTAAAATAAATATTATACAAATTAATTAAAACGTAGTATTTCATAATATTTCATTTATTTATTTATTAATATAATACAATACAGGTAAGGCAAGCCTTCTCAAAGTTTGTATTGAGTGATAAACATAATAAAAAGGAATAAAGGATAGGAGAATAATTTAGAAGAAATATAATAAGTGCTTAAAAAAATGCTTAGAATGAAATATAATAAATACTTAATACTAACATAAAATATTGAAATTCATAACAATAAAAAAAAAAACTTAATTCGACAAAGTAACTTAAGTAAATTAATTCGACAAAGTAACTAAAACACTTTCTTTTAAATATGCCAAGAGTATTTGAGCATTTAGTATGATCAGGAAGATTATTATAGATTTTAATACCATGAACGAAAATAGAGTCTGAGAATTGTTTACAAGAGTATCTGCTACTAAGAGACTGAAGTCTACGTGATCGCATGGAAGAACCAAACTGTAATAAGGAAGATAAATAAGACGGATGCTGAACATGCAAAATTTTAAATAAAAAACAACACATACGGTACTGTAAATATGAGAAGAAAGAGCAACCGAGTATATGGGAAGCATAATTTGAGACATGATCATATCGTTTAAGTTTATATACATAACGTGTACAATTGTTAAATGCGATTTGGAGCGATCTTTTAGAATCAAAGTCAGAATTGTAAAACAGAACATCACAATATGTAAAGAGTGGTACAATTAACGTTTTGATAAACAGCAAGCGTATATTTAAAGGAGTAAAGTGTTGAAATTGACGCAAGCAATGTAAAGAAAAATTTACTTTACGACAAACTTGATTAGTGTGATCAGACCATGTAAGAGTATTATTAAAAGTTACGCCAAGATATTATTAAAATTTACGTCTTCACAGTGTCAGTAAATTGAAGTTGGACACCATTTAAGAACAATGGAGGCAACACAATGTCAAGGCGACGTTTGTATATATAAAAATACACTGTGTTTTAATAGCATTAAGTGAGACCATTAAAACTAGACCACCTAGAAACAGAGGATAAATCTTCATTGATTTGATCAAATGCACAATTAATATCCTTTAGCTGAGCAGAATGATACATTTGACTGTCATCAGCACATAAATGAAATGAGCAAAAGTTAATGTGATAAGGTAGATCATTTATATACAAAGCAAATAACAACGGCCCCGAGATAGACCCCTGAGGTACACCAAAAAATAACGGAAGAGGATTCGACAAGTTATCTCCAATACGCACACTTTGATGTCGATCAGACAGATATAAGAGACCAGGAATCGGACAGCAAGTGGAGAAAAACTAAAATAAAGCCATAATTTTTGTACCAGGCAAGCATGATCAATTGAATCAAAGGCTTTCGTAAAATCCAGTAGAATTAAAATAGAAAATTTAGATTCATTGAGTTTACTTCCAATGTCAAATACTATTTTAGAAAGCGCAGTAGAAGTACTATAGTTTTTACGAAACCCTGATTGAAAACCATATAATAAATTGTTACCCTCAATGTAACTTTCTTTCCATTTGATTTTTAAGCAACATTTCATAAACTTTCGATAATACAGGTGAAATACTTATTGGACGATAATCACCAATCGAAGAGGGTTCTTTAGTTTTCGGTATAGGTAACACAGTCGAATGTTTCCAATCATATGGAAAAACACTTTTAGTAATACAGGAGTTAAAAACATAAGTTATAAAGGGCAATATATATGGAAAGATGATTAACAAAAATTTAAGGCTAATATTTTCAGAACCGATCGCATTACTAGAAATAGAACATATTGCATAATATACATCAGATTCCGTAACATGAATAAAATTAAAAGCGTTGGGATTATCAATATTAACATATGGTAGAGGAAGAACAGCGGGAGATGTTTTTAATGATGTAAAATAGTCGTTGAAATCATCAACAGAATATTTGGAATCTGAGCTAACTGAAATAGACTCATAAAGATTCAGTGAACGTAAAGTTTTCCACACATTTTGGTTACTCTTATTTAGAAAATTCGAGAAATAATTTACTTTGTCTTTGCGAATGAGATCAGTAACCTTATTACGAAATTTACGATGTATAATTAAATCACTGTTATTACGACTGAGTATCCAAGTTCTATAGGCCTTATCACGAATAGAAATCCAATATAAAATATGTTGATTCATCCAAGGAGTGGAAGTGTTTTCAGAAAACAATTTTCATTTCATAGGTACACACATAAAGATGTAATGTTAATTTAGTGATAAATTTAACTTGGGAATCACAATCAAGAATATGATAGATCTGATCCCACGGTTGTTGTGAGATGGTCTGATGGAGAAATTCAAAATCCAGTCCTGACATATCTCGAACAAAGTGAAAATTATTTGGTGGTTTTGGTAGTCTGTGATTATAAGACATATAAACAAGATCATGATCAGCAATACCAGGTAGTGCAGATTGACCAAACATCATTATCCTTGATCTATTAACCTCAGGAATAATAATGAGATCAAGAGGAGCTGCTAATCGAGTTGGATTATAAGGAATTGAATAAAGAGCAGAAGAAATTAAGAGATTTTTAAAATTTCTTATTGGTAGTGTGGGATTTAAAGAGCACATATCGAAATTTAAATCACCCATAAGAATGGAATGACTATATTGTGATAATATAGGCTCAATAGCCGATGCAAAATCCTCAACATCACCAACACGAACTGGGGGTGGATTATAAAAAGTACCAACCATTATTTTGGATCCTACAACCGACATTTCAATAAATAGATACTCAAGTTTAGTTGAAGAAGAATAAGAAGATTTACTTAGAACTTTAACATTCAAACCTTGACGAACATAAAAAGCTACACCACCACACGCCTTACTAATACGATCATGTCTAAAAAGGTTAAAACCCGGAACATCATAAAATAATTTAGGAGATGAATTATTTAAAAAGCTTTCAGATATACCAAGTATGTGTAAGTAATGTTTTCATAATTATGAAAAAAAAATTTGCGGAAATGAGGGGGTCAAAAGTTATAAAGGATCAAACTTTCAAATTTACCTTGGTTATATAATTATTTGTTTTTATTTTGATTTTATTTGACTCGCTTCTGTGACCTTGCAGACCTTCGATCAAAAATAGCCACCGCCCCCCTACATATTCAAAAAAACGTAGAAAAATCTGTTTGGAATCCTAAAACTTTATCTTCAAAATATGATAGCACATAATATATTATCTATGTAAACCAAAAGAAATTACTAAAAATTCATCCCGGCATAACTCGATTTTAGAGCAATAAAATAAAAAAGTTCAGAATTTGGTATTTTTCATTCGTTCACACCAATGACATACAAAATTTTGATTTAAAAAAAAATCCACAAATAAATGTTCATTTTCAAACGAATTATATACGTAACATATACTGCTGACATCTAACATTTTAATTTACAATTTTTTTATCTGTGAGGAGAGTACACCCTGTTTTTCAATGATATGATTTTTCGAATCAAATTTTCGATTATATGATTTTCGGTGATGTGATCTTTCTATGCTATGACTTTTCGACGTAACAAACTTTCGGTGTTATGATCTTTCGATGCTATGACTTTTCGACGTAATGAACTATCGATGATATGAAATTCGGTGGTATGAACTTTCGGTTTTGTGATTTCTGGTGATTTGACGATTTGATTTTTCGATGTTATGATATGGACTCAAATTTTTCCTAATATAGAATTTTTTTTAATTTAATCATTTGCAAACCTTTAAATATCTTAAAACAAGAAATGTATGACTTAGACCACTTTCATAATTATGGGCACTTAAATAATTAATATCTACAAATTACAAACGATCACTTAACGTACTAGTGACAAAATAGAATTTATTTCTATGGAATGTGCTTTCGATTTTCTAGGTGACAGTGAAGCCAACATAAAATAGTTTTCTTCTTTATTTTAAATAATTTAATTTTTACTGAACATTGTTATAGAATTAACTTTATAAACTAAATAAATGAAAACTAAAATAAACTATTAGTGTTTCACGAATTCAACAGGGTGACCCCAACGTGATTGGAACTCGCAACCTTCCGATCTAATAGTGTTTCATGAATCCAACAAAATTTTTAAATGTTTGCTAATACTGATGCTGTATAAAAACGAGATTTAGTTATTCGTTATTTTTTGTATTTGATTTTTATTCGTTGCCTCATTCAATTGTTTCAAACTTTTTAAATATGTATTTTGGAAAAATATTTCAACAGGATTACAAATAAATGTTAGAGATAAATATTAGGTTTACTCATTGATATTGACTTTAATATTTCAAGATAACAAACATAAAGTTGTTTAAAACCAAATAGATTGGTTCTTTTTCTAACTTTTTATTTTAAAATTATTTATAACATATAAATATCAGATACAAAGTTAATGTTTTCAGCCTATTTAATAAATAAAATTGTACTCGAAATAAACAATACGGTTAAACAAACATACAAAATAATTATAACTGTATTTATTCAATTGTTATTAATTCTTTCTAAAAATAATTTCTTAAATCACTTTGTATAGTATCAACTGTTCAACTATATTAAGATTTTAATCAACTGCTGTTTTATTAATTTATTTTAACCGTTCAACGACATCGTGGTGAAAACAAAAATGAAAAAAACAATTCATTTCACTCAATTTAATTGTTATTTAATGCAATCACTTAAAGATATTTTCCGTTCCTGTTATTTTTCTTTTTTTCTTCTTTTAAATAGAAAATTAATTAAAAGTTTTTATGATGTCGCAAAAGAACAATATTAATTTTCATTTCGTTCGACATAACCAACTAGATAGATAGTCCCCAAAATGGTCATTTGTTGTGGATTTTTAAATAGCAGTTTTGCATGTTTACGGATAAACATTTTGATAAATCCCTACTTATAAAATAAAAGGAGACACGTTGAGTGTTGAATGAGTTTAAAGTAATATATTTATTATTTGAGCAATTTCACGAAGATTCAACAACGTTTTGACTTGACCCCTTTTAATTTTGATTATTTTTTGTTTATGGATAGTCTTTCATAAATAAAAAATACCAGTTCTCTTAGAATTTTTTTTTTCGACCAGGGGTCTTCACAGGGTGCCCCTCAATTTTTGTTATTTTGTGATGTGAGTGCATTTTGACGAGCGATTGTAGAAAAACTACTCAATCGATTTTCATAAATAATATGTCGTTGAATGAGTATTAAAACAAAGTTTTTAAAAATGTACACTGTTAATTTTTTGAAATAATTTTTAACGCTGTAACATAACAAAAAAATGGTGTAATTGAAAAAAAGATGGCATAGCCTTTTTTTTTTTTTTTTTTTTTAAACAAAATTGAAGCTTATTTTATATCTAACAACTTGTGAAAGTTTAGAAAACGCGTTATTTTTTGTTTTAAAGATAAAATTCGTTGTGCATATGACTGTCGGGAATCAGTTTTTTTTGTTCTGAAGGAAAATTATAAAAATGGCGTTATAAACTAAGAGATTTTTTTTTATGTTAAATATCAAATATTTTATTATTAGATGAACTTTTTAAAATATTATAAAAATTATATATGTAGTACAATAAATAAAATAAATACAATTGTTAAAAATGATTTACTTATTTTGCAAACAGAAGTTTCTTTTGAATAGGAAAGCACTACTGCAATTATTTTCTTTGTATTAGATGGCATAAAAAATGAAATGTTTATTTATCACTTTTAGTAATCACTTGTTACTCTTATAAAAAATAATTTGACAGTCTTGACTGCAAACAAAAAAGCCGTAACTTTTGACTGGAGAAGTATTATGTTCGTATTATGTTATTATGGAATCATAAAGTAAAAGATTGTTTTTCAACATTAAATTACAAATATTTTATTATTGAATAAACTTTTTAAAATATCATACAAATTATATATGTGAAAATAAATATAGTTATTAAAAATTATTTACTTATTTTACATTCAAAAGTTTCTTTTGAGTTGGAAAACATTTTTGCATTTATTGTCTTAGTATCTACTGGTACAAAAGAATGAAATTTTTGAGTTCCACTTATAGTAATCGCATTTTTATATCGATTTTGTAATTTTCCTTTTGTTAATTGATATTCATTTTTATCGGCGTATCCAAAGTTCATGGTAGATTCCCATTTTAAAGCCCATTCGAAAAGTTTTTTTGGTGTATCAATAATATTATCTTCGCTCGCCATACTATAACGGTGTGCAGCACGCTTCAGGTTACCACCAATTCCATCACAAGGTCCCTTTCCATGGCTGGTAGCATGAAAATGCCATTCAGCATCAACCTTAAAGTTTCCTTTATGGTGGCATAAGTTAATTAGGTTATGTTTATTTTTGTATTGAGAAGGTGCACCGTCAGTGTTATAAATTATTTTTGTAATATTAGAATTTATATGCGTTTTGATGAATTCAATAAGTTTTGTAATGAAAAGATGGACTGTAGTACTGTTGTGATCGTTTATATCCGAAATGAGTATAAAACTTCGGTGCTGTATATATTCACTTGTGGCACTTTTAAAATAAATGACAAATGTATGTTAATATGTGTTAATATTATGTTAATATGACAAATGTATGTTAATATTTTCGGATGAGAATGTCTGAATATTGGCCTACTCAGATTAATCTGCGATGGACAATTTTTTTACTGAAAAATAATCAGTAATTTTCTGTTGTTTAAGGCAAAGTTGAATAATATTTTCCACTTTAATTACAATTTGGTCGTCAATTTGCATTTGATTAAATCCGGGCTGCAAACCTGATCAGCAAGCGCGTAGCGTACGGATTTAACCCCGCAGTTGCGTAGTTTATTCAAAACTTTCTCACCGACCAATACATTTCGGTATCCATTGATGGCTTTTCTTCTGCGTCTAAATTAACTAACGCTGATGTACCACAAGGTTTAGTTTTGTCACCACTTTATTTTTAATTTTTTACTTTTAAATTAAAATCACCAGCAACCCAATAAATAATTTTGCAGATGATAGTACACTGTACAAGTCATTCGTTTTCCTATCTTTAAAAGGGAAAAGGCATGAACGAATAAAGCCCGCCCGGAGAGACTCTGCCATAAATGTAAATGATAGCCTGAAAGTTTCCAATTGGGGTGACTGAAATATGTTCAATTTTAACTCAACCAAAACATGACTATTGATTGTTGCCAGATCAACGACCGAATTTGCCAAAGATTTTTCGATTAGTGTGTTTCGATTAAAATGTCGCAAAATTTTTCTGAACTTGACTGAAATTGCTTTTTAAAAAGTTCATTTAATAATAAAATATTTGATATTTAACATAAAAAAAATCTCTTAGTTTAAACGCCATTTTTATAATTTTCCTTCAGAACAAAAAAAACTGATTCCCGACAGTCATATGCACAACGAATTTTATCTTTAAAACCAAAAATAACGCGTGTCCTAAACTTTCACAAGTTGTTAGATATAAAATAAGCTTCAATTTTGTTTAAAAAAAAAAAAAAAGAGACTATGCCATCTTTTTTTCAATTACACCGTTTTTTTCTTATGTTACACCGTTAAAAATTATTTCAAAAAATTAACAGTGTACATTTTTAAAAACTTTGTTTTAATACTCATTCAACGACATATTATTTATGAAAATCGATTCAGTAGTTTTTCTACAATCGCTCGTCAAAATGCACTCACATCACAAAATAACAAAAATTGAGGGGCACCCTGTGAAGACCCCTGGTCGAAAAAAAAAATTCTAAGAGAACTTATATTTTTTATTTATGAAAGACTATCTATAAACAAAAAATAATCAAAATTAAAAGGGGTCAAGTCAAAATTTCCCAAAAATTTGCTGAACTTGCGTGAAATAGCTCATTTAAAAATAAAAAACAAATATTGCAATACAAAAATTACTACATTTAATTCTGTGAAGTTAAACGTAATAAAAGTTCAACAGAAGGTGTTAAATGTAAATAACAGTTCTACACCCAAACGGTAGTTAAATTGAAACAATTGAAGGACAAAAAATAAATTTATTAATAAAAAGTTTCCCACTTTTAAAATTTAACAATAAAAGAAGTTTTGCTGGAAAATAATATATTTCTCCCCACAGATTGACAATAAATTATAGCCACAAAATTAATGCGGAAACTAATAGATGATTGATTACCACTACGAGTACAATAAATATAAATCAAATGATTTTGATTATATTCATTTTAATATAAATCGATTGGATTCAAATTTGAGTTGTATTACGGTAACGACTTTAACTATGAAACGATTTGATATATAACAGTTTCAACACCGTTTCGATATATATACCAAAATGAATATTAAGAAAACAAAAAGAGGTCCTAGAGAGACTTCATTTCTGAGAGAAAATTGTACACACGGAGTAGAGTCGTATCATGTACCAGCAGTAGAGAGCACTCTCAGTGAAGCCGTAACATTAGCTTCGGTGAAACCAATAGGTATAGAATTAGGCCACTAAAGCCCACTGTCCACAGGAACCAGACTTAGTAAAGCAGACACAAAATGGTACTTGAAACTCGAGATGGAGCAACACTTCTCAAAACCGAACAATAGTTACACTGGTCTGGTGCAGTAAAGGCGATTAAGGTGGCATTTCTGTCTTAGAACCATCTCCAGGCTTTGTATTATACGAAGATTCATGAGTATGCGTTGGTGGACCAGTTAACAAAAAAATGGCTTGCTAGAGCTCGGTTTGAGAACGCCAACTTTAAACCAGTATACGTTGAGGTGAAGTGCGACAATGAAGTTGCCGTTGACTAGCTCTTAGCTGTATTTTCGAAAATTTTGTAAGTATACGCATTCGCTTTTGGTGAGCATGCAAGTTGATATCCCGAACACAAACAAGGTTACCGTATTTCTCCGGACCACTGCTATACAGACCAATCTCTCACCTTAATCCAATCTCGAAACTCTTGGATGAAAGTAAAGGAATGGAAAGTTGGATCAACTTCCGGTTGGGCCGGAAGAACTTTGGAAGCGCCACAACAAATTGTAGCGGAGGTGAGTAATCACCAAAGCCAACAAAATCAGCTGCCTAAATACTATTGTAAAAGATCAAAGTGACGCAATTTTGTGGGGCAAGAAGTTGCCCAAATTAAAATCATAAGTTTGAAAGTTCTTCAACATTGCTAAACAATTTCAAAAATGAAAAGATTATTGAGGGATAGTAGCTAACTACAAGAAAGAAATCAGGAAAACTGAAAGAAACAGCTTTTGAAAAATTTGTTACAATATCTCAACGCCTGTAGCGGCCAGGCTGCATAATGCTCTGGCGAAAGACGAAGTTGAGATCAAATCTTTGATCAGAACACCAAATAGTAAGTTTATGTAGAGTCGTTCTGATAAGCTTCTCTTATACCAGAAACACACTTTTCAGGGTGGAATTAGTTACGCACAGGAGACGTGGATCAAAAGAGAAATTAAAATATAAAGCTAAGCCCAAAGGACTGGAAGGACAGCTTTCAAATTAGTAACTAGGAAAGATGGGTATTTCAGAAAAGGCAACAGAAGTTGCTTTTACGTCCCATATGGGAATTAAGCTGCAATCTGGCACTTGGGCATATTCCAGAGCAATGAAGCAAAAGAGCTTGTTCAGCAAAACCACCCTATAAAATTTAGCATCAAATGTAGGGAAGGAAGACAAGGAAACATCCATAGAGACTTTCAAGAAAAATGCACTGGCTTGTTTTACCTAAAGACGGTTCGGTGAAGGGTACGGTTAGCAGTTTAACTTCAATAAGAAAGCAAAGACTTAATCTTTAGTAAAAGCTAATGGAAGATGATTAACATATTATCGAACAGCCAAGCAGGCGTTAAGATACTACATGCATATTCCATCACATCCAAAACAATTAGTGAGTGTTGGAAACCCAAATAACCTTGGTAATGCTAACAAGGTCGCAGTTTACAGGCCTTCCGTGTATCCCAGGTAATAAAGAAACCGACAAACATAGTAAGGAAGAAATCCATGCACCAGAGAATAAAGAATGAAATATGTCTATTACCAGTTTAAACCAGTCTAAGGAATTAATCGCGGTTTTTCAGCTAAATGGAAGTAGTAATGATCGCAAATCTGTATGGAGGAACAACCTAAGAATACTTTATAGATTAAGATCATTCAGATTAAGAAAACACCTTAAGAATATTAAGATGGACGAGACTAAAGAATGTGAAATCTGTCAATCGAAAGAACAGACCCCAACGTACCTACACAGACATTTTAGTGCTTTTATCTGCAAAAGATGAGATCTTCTGAAGTATCCTGTATTGACAGGAATGGACTGAAAACACTGAATCCTCTTCATATCCTGATACTTTTAAAGGGGACTAGATTTATAAGCGGGTCTAACTGGGTATTCACCCATTGACAGATGAGGTACAATAAATGTTTTTCATCGCAGTACAACATTTCAAAATCATATTCTAATTTAATCCAATCTAACTGCTGTATTGGAAAATCTTCAAACTCTATATATAATGCGCAGTACGGCCTGATTAATTGAAGCTGGGTAAAAATAGTGCACCCGTACAGATGCACTGAAAAATTATAGGATAACAATCCTGTCTGATTTAGGTTTTTGTAGTTTGAGATTTTAGTGAGGGTCAAAAGCTTTTTAATATAATGTTTAGGCGCTTGAGTATTTGTATAAAAGTATATCATCGCTTTGTCTGTTAACTTTGGGGATGAGTCACGAATGTATTTTTTGCGAAGCTCGATAAGTTGTTAAATGCTTAGTTATTTGTTAAATAATCAATTCCCTTTGTTGTTTCGTTCATTGATGCCCGGAAGGATGATTAAGAAGAGTCATGATCTTACATCGATCGAAAGCAATTTAAGCTCACAAGTAATAATAATTGTGCCATTCGCTATCGAATAGATAAAACAGAATTTGTAAGCCATATCGTCGGGCTTACAATCACATACCTTACAATTGTTTGAAAAAATAAATAAAATGAATCTAAGATTTTTCGTCAGTTGAAAAGTTGTAACGACGACCTATCTTCGGTTCTGGCCTTTAAATTAAAATAATCCATATAACAAACATAAAATATTTTTGTGTGTGCTGCAGGTTAATCAACCAATGTTTAACATTTTATCAGTTAATTGCTTTGTTGCATCACTCATAATTAATAATAAATGAATAATCAGAATTTTTGTAATATAAAGCTTGGGCATAATATTATACGTATATATAATACGGTTGTGCAATTTTTTAAAGTAGAAAAGAAGAAGAAAGTGTTTCTCGTTTGAGTAGAATTGTTTGTTGAGATGATGTGGGGAATTTTTAATTTGTACGATGAAAGAGATAACGAAAAAGAAACAAGAGATGGAGAATCTTACTATTTATACTCGATCAAATGTTCGATCGGGGTCAATATATAAATTATAATCAAAAGGTAGATTGCTATCAGTAAAGGGAGATTGTTATCAGATTGTTTGGAAAATTTAATTTTATTTATTTATGAATTTATAGTTATGTTGTTGTGGCATGAAGATCTGTGTATCAAACTTTTACCTGATAACAATTTTTTTTTCTAAAATACAAACATAAGAAAATCAAATAAAATTTCAACTGTTTTGAATTTAATATAAATAGCGCTTTATTTGCTATTTTTGAGTATAAGCAGGATTGATGTTTCGACAAACTATTTGCCGGGAAATTTTTTTTATAATTTTTGATTGATTTATAGAATTTTTGTTGTTTTGTTTTTTTTTATTAAATTATTTTCTTTTTATATTCAACCGTGAGTTGCTTTTGGTTAAAATATATAAAATAAGAGATTTCCCAATCCGGATTCGCACAGTTAGATTCAGTTATAACATAATAAAATCAAATTCTTTAGAAAGTTACAGTAAAACCCCGATGAGTTCTAAACTAGTCATGTTTCGTTCGTGAACGAACCATGTTTATTGAACGGATCACTCCAGTGAACGATGAACAATCGTTCAGTAGTAATAAAAACATCATTCGTCGGTCACTAGTCTATGGTGTAATAATAAAAAATTTCTATTTTTAATGAACTTCTTTTACATTTTTTTTATTCAATTCAATAACTTTACACAAAATAATTTCTTTAAAATATATCTATCTATCAAAACAAATTTTCCTTACAACATACTGAAAAAGAAACACAGTTTCAGTTAAAAATTAAGCTAGTGGGATTGGGTGTGAGTGTGACCATAGGGGCTACGCCAAGAACTTCCCGTAGGATTAAAAACCAACCAGTCACTAGATATAAGGTATACTGTAATATCAGACATAAAAAATAATACAATATAATTTAATTGCATTGTCCAAAAATATGTTTTATAGAACATAAATACAAATAAAAAACGTAAAATTTCAAAACAAATATTAAAACAAAAAAGTGAATATTTGGGTTTTTAGAGCCTAAAATATGCAAAATGAAGATTTATTTAATATACAAAACATAAATTGTAATAATTTAAATAGAATTTGAATGTGTGTGTGTGTGTGTGTAATCATATTAAAATTTAATATTGTACTAACACTCAGACTGCAACTAAAATTAGTTCTATAGACTGATTCAGAAGGTATTGAAAGGTGAAGATATCATTAAAATGTCGATATCAAAAATGATCTCCAACAGTCCAACACAATAACCTAACCTATCGGTAACATAAAAGGTCAGCATTTGTTTGATGAACACCGACCACTATATACAAGACACCTAAAAAGCAAATTTGTTCTTTCTCATGTTAACTGAAACATTTAAAAAAGGTTGGTCAAAAACCCTTTATAGCTGTGGCTGTTGTGATATATTTAAAAGAATTATAGGATAAGCTATTTAACCGAAAGATGACAAACCGGAAGTTGAAAAATTATGTTATGCCGCAATCTGACGTGTTATCTAACCAATAGTATTTATAAGAGAGTCTATACCCCACTCCAGAACGTATGTATGCTTTGGTAGTGAGATTGGATAATCGACGAACAGCCAAAGATACGTTTCCTTCGATCGCCACATTGTTTTATTTTTCTCCCTTACAATATAACTACTTGATATATCTCGGTATCAACATCCGCAAATACACGTCAATATAAATTAGCACGACCCTCACAATTCGTATTGCTTAAATTCATAAACAAATTCTTCTACTTTAACTCTGTTATAAACAAACAAAAGTAAAACTCATATAGTTGTATTTGCATTTTTTATTTTTGTTGATACTATCAGATACAATCAGATATTGAAAATGTTTTGAATTGTGATGGTAATGGTTATCGTCTTGTTCATCTAGAAATTAGAATGTTAACGATTTATTGTTATTTCATTTTCTTTACATAATTTTACTAACTGTAACAAAACAAACACAAATTATATGTGGTTGATCCTTCTTTTTGTAATTTGACGATCCTAGACTGGTTTCCGTATTAAAAACGATAAAATTCCTTTGTTTTGGGAAATGAGATGACAATATTAATAAATGTACAAATGTTTGAGAATAATCATCTCGCTTCCTCACCTTCGTTTAGAATATTTAAATAATGCATTTTGCATAACTTTTTTAGATCGATTCTTAATTTTAAATCGAAATATCAAAATAAAATTTCGCTAGTACGATTAGACAAAAAATTCGAAAAATAAATCTTGTGAATTATTTTATTCCGCTATAAAATCGAATGCTTTGTAATCGCGATTGATTTTTGCGTTTTGTTGTTATTAGAAGTGTGTTCTTGAGGTGTTATTCAGTCTTTCACTTAAGAAAGCTTACAATAAATTCGGGATCTAACTTACGGAAAATTAATTGAGAAAAACAAAATGTCGCGATTTATGATTTTAAAACGGAAACTCAACTCCAAAGTTGAGCCGTAAAAATAAGAATCAACCTGAAACTTTACTCGGTAGTTTTTTTTTAAGTTAAATTAGGAAACTTGCATTATAGTGTATCAAACTGTGTTTTATATATAAGAGCAATTTCACGAAGATTCAACAACGTTTGACTTGACCCCTTTTAATTTTGATTATTTTTTGTTTATAGATAGTCTTTGATAAATAAAAAATACCAGTTCTCTTAGAATTTTTTTTTTCGACCAGGGGTCTTCACAGGGTGCCCCTCAATTTTTGTTATTTTGTGATGTGAGTGCATTTTGACGAGCGATTGTAGAAAAACTACTCAATCGATTTTCATAAATGATATGTCGTTGAATAGGTATTAGAAAAAAGTTTTTAAAAATGTACACTGTTAATTTTTTGAAATAATTTTTAACGGTGTAACATAAGAAAAAAATGGTGTAATTGAAAAAAAGATGGCATAGCCCTTTTTTTTTTTAAACTAAATTGAAGCTTATTTTATATCTAACCACTTGTGAAAGTTTAGGACTAGTTATATTTTTTGTTTTAGAGATAAAATTCGTTGTGCATATGACTGTCGGGAATCAGTTTTTTTTTGTTCTGAAGGAAAATTATAAAAATGGCGATTTTTAGATTCAGTTTTTTTTTATGTTAAATATCAAATATTTTATTATTAAATGAACTTTTTAAAAAGCAATTTCAGTCAAGTTCAGCAAAATTTTGCGACGTTTTGACTCGACCCTTTTTAATTTGGTTTATTTTTAGTTTATAGATAGCCTTTGATAAATGAAAAATACGGCTTCAAGCAGAATTTTTTTAAATATAGACCAAAATAAACCAAATTAAAAAGGGTCGAGTCAAAATGTCGCAAAATTTTGCTGAACTTGACTGAAATTGCTTTTTAAAAAGTTCATTTAATAATAAAATATTTGATATTTAACATAAAAAAGAAATCTGAATCTAAAAATCGCCATTTTTATAATTTTCCTTCAGAACAAAAAAAACTGATTCCCGACAGTCATATGCACAACGAATTTTATCTCTAAAACAAAAAATATAGCTAGTCCCAAACTTTCACAAGTGGTTAGATATAAAATAAGCTTCAATTTTGTTTAAAAAAAAAAAAAAAAAGGCTATGCCATCTTTTTTTCAATTACACCATTTTTTTCTTATGTTACACCGTTAAAAATTATTTCAAAAAATTAACAGTGTACATTTTTAAAAACTTTTTTCTAATACCTATTCAACGACATATCATTTATGAAAATCGATTGAGTAGTTTTTCTACAATCGCTCGTCAAAATGCACTCACATCACAAAATAACAAAAAATTGAGGGGCACCCTGTGAAGACCACTGGTCGAAAAAAAAAATTCTAAGAGAACTTGTATTTTTTATTTATCAAAGACTATCTATAAACAAAAAATAATCAAAATTAAAAGGGGTCAAGTCAAAATTTCCCACAAATTTGCTGAACTTGCGTGAAATTGCTCATTTACATTTCAAAACGTCAAAATCTTGGATAGATGGGCAAAGTTCTGTTGTAATTTTTTAATTGATATTAAATTTAAGAAATTTGATTTAATTAAGATTTAATTCCTCCATTCCATTAAAGTTTGATGGCACGCGACAGCCCTATTCAACTAAAAACACCACACGAAAACAACCATATGTGTCAATTAAAGATGAATGAAATAAAATAAAATATGTAAATATTTAAACAAATCCTAAGGCATGGATGAAGTGAACAGTGAAGTCCAAGTGGACTGTGGTAATTTTTTAATATGTATTTTAATTTTAATGGTGAGTTTTTAAGCTTCTGAATTAAATTGCATCATATAAATAATCGATTAAAATAGAAATAAAAAATAAAAATAGTTGAAACTCATAAAAAGCATCAAATAGATAAAAAGTATTTAGATGAAAAAATAATTCTTTCAAATTTGTGGTTCTTTTGCTTGAATACCAGAGGATATTCTTGTACAAACAACAGTAACAAATGTTCCCGGTTCCGCAACGCTAAGGATATTTGCTATTCGTATTTAAATTTTAATTCCAAGGAATTTTGTCAACCAAAGAGCACGTACTAATACTGTTATATAATGACATTGTCTATTCGTTACCGGTGTCGGTATCGATCCAGTTCGAACAAAAATAAAAGATATAGCATCAGCGCATAAAGCATTTCGGGCAGTTTCTCTACGTGCTGATATTTCAAAGTAAAATGGAAATAGTATTTGTGTTTTACTACCGATCGTAAATAATTTTATTTTAGAACAGCGTTAAATTTTAATTCCATTTTATTGCATTTTTTTCTTTCTATTTTCACAAAGTAAAAACCCATAAACCTCCCATCTTAAAATTGCTTCAGTTTCGTTTTTTTATAATATTAGTCAGCAATTAACTTATTATACAAAAAAAAACTATTAGTGGATTTTGCAAGAATTTGTATATTGAAAATTTTTCTTATATACTAATTGCAAATTATTAATAATGTAGTCATAAATACCTGTCATAAATTTTAAGTTTTATTTATATCCAACATTGAATTTTTAAACTTTTTAACTAAAAACTAACACTATCAATTCATATATGAAAAACAACAACTGAAAACAATATTAAATCTTTTATGGATATTTGACCACTAAAAGCAACACAAACTCACTATGTTTAATCACTTTAACAATTAATCCTTTAATCCTTAAGGCTAAATCAAAGATTCGAACCCGAACTAATCAAACGGTATTTGAATTCAATTTATTTCTGTGAAAAGAGTTATTTAATGTATATCGAAAACCACTGTAATTAATTTAAATCAAAACGAACAAAATAAAACCACCGCGTCGATGTAATACTTTTCGTAAAACTGAAGAATAACTCAAAAAAAAAATTTAAAAAATATTTTCAACCGACGCCATCTTGAATACTTAAATAAAAAAACGCGAGAATTATAACTACAATAAAAAACCTGGAATTGAATTTTGATTGTTATAATAAATACATCGGCGAAAATATGTTTTTTTCTTTATTTATTATACACTCGTTTCACGAATAAGTTTATTGCTTTTGTGTATGAAAATAAAAAAAAACACAATTTTTCTATTCATGAATCGATTGAATATACCTATAACCATGTGATTCAACTTGAATAAGTTAACTGTTAAGTTAAAAGAAAAGATGATGACTTCAGCACTACATACATGAACAGATAAAATGTAAAAATAATTCTTAGTGTTGAGTCACTAAATTGGGACGCTTTCATTAATTCAACTTTTAGTTGTGTTTTTGTTTTTATTCGTAAACAATTGATTTGATTATACTTTCAATAAAAACAGGTGTAATTTCTTTCTTTCGTGTACATTGTATATGCAATTTTTTTTGGATTTTTTAGAGGTTACCGCTAGTTGACCTTGAGTATAATTTATGTACGGTTAAGGGCTTGATGACGATGACCAGACCAAACTATTTGATATACAACAAAATTTTGGTTTTGATATACAACAAAAATATCTTAAAGGAAAACTGTAACGCAAGCTAGATATCTCAAACGCATGGTACTATTTAAAGCGCTATAAATAAATCCAGAGTTCCAACATTTCATTCTCACCAACATAAGTTTTATAAGTATCAGTTCTATATACCAAGCCCAAAGAACCGTTTTAGGAGCGAGTCAACATTTTTTTATATGTGCTAATTTTAGTATACATATTCATTGAATATTTTAGCTTCAATTTACTATTCGGTTTGAATGTAAATTTTGAAACGAACTTTTCATTCCCAACAAAATTTTTAGTTGTTCGCTCACTGCAAATTTTGACAAAACTCGGTATATAAGTTTGTAATACGAATCAAACCAACCAATCAATCTTTCGCTAATTCAGCCTCTTTGCACAGAATTTTAGGTTTTTTTTTTGTATCTATATATACATAAAAAATTATGCTTACACACAGGTAAAGAGCAACCAAAGCTTTCTCCAAAGTCTATCTAGATTTTCATCATCCAATTTTATTAATTTTCAACCAACAACATTTTTTCTTGAAAACGCTCTAAAATTATTTTAAAAAATTTAAATTTTATTTTCCATCGTTTACTATAGTAACAATACAACTGTACAGATAAACAAAGGTTTATGAACTTTCATTGGCATGTAAAAGAATTCAATTATTCTAGGTTCTTTTACGACAACGTAAGATTTATTCTGACTTTATACTACATATTTATGATTTTTTATTGTTATATTCTTTTTGTTTTCTCATAAAAATAGTCTTTAAGTATTATATCACCAAACATTAATATTATAGGGAAAAAAATTCCAAGCACAATTAATAACGTTACTCTATTAGAATTCCTAATGTTACAATAAATTTTAAATTTATGCTGTGGAACTTTATTTGTTTACATAATAATTAATAACTGGACCAATAATATTCGATAAAAAAAAGTCGAGAAACTTGTATAAAGACAGAATCCTACTATTCTCGAAAAAATTATTTTTTAATCGAATCAAGATTTTTTTAATCCTTTATTTCCTTATTTTATTTCTGATATGAAAATTCTAAAATCTTATTTTTTTTATTACAATATTAAAAAAAAAATTTCTTATTATAAACTGAACTTTAAAGGTATGTGTGGGCATACCTGTATTAAGCTCTCATATTGTTACATACAAGCATGAGAATTTTTACACAATTGACTGCGTCTGAAAGTGGTAGATAAATTTTTTAAATCAGTTTAACTCATACTTTGGAATGAGTAGTTCATACTGGTATTAAAGAACTATTTTGTTTTATTAATGTGCAATGAATATTTAATAACATCAACATTGAATCATTAAGTAAAAATTTGCGGTCTTGTGTTATTGTTGTTGTTGTTATAATCAAATAAAAAATTTTATAGTAAATATAGTTTTATATGAATAAAAATTAACATGATTGGAAGTGACTATGTACTTGAAGCGCACAATATTTATCATACAACAGAGGTAATTGAATTAAAAATTTTTGAAATTTGTTTAGAAATTAACATCAATCAAAATTTTATAATACTAGAAAATCAACAATTTTGATTAAAATAAATAGGTTCCTCTCTTATTTATTTTCATTGAAGTCTTTTGATTTTTGATTGTAATATTTTTGTTTGAGAATAAAAAAGTGAATAGAAATTATTGCACGCAACAAGTTTATGTGTTTGTGGGTTAGGGATTTTATTTAATGAAAAAAATTGAATTTTGACTTTTTTTTATTTAATGTTATTAAAAGTGTTGTGTAATAGGGATTACAGTATGTGTCACAACTCACAACACCTGATGAATATTTTGTATTACCAAGTATCAATAACAAAATACGTGTTTATGAACTTCTTTTTTAAAAAAATTGATTTTGATTGAAGCCACTATGGCTGTATTTATTTAGTGTTTAACCAAAAAAGTTTTTAATGCATTTTGTCAGTATTGACGATCACATGTACAACCGGGATGAGAAAACACACATGACATACTCGTATTGCATCAAACTTCATAAAAATACTTCATTCGAAAACGGATGAGTTGATATACAGTGTTAAATATAAATAAACCCCATAGAAGTGGCCTTAAACTTTCGACCAGTTATAATACTGTGTATCTAAGATAGAAGTTAATTCTTTCAATAGCACCGTATTTCAACATTCTGAGTGCTAGACCTTATTATGAAGTTGAATTTGTATCACACGACAAATTAAGTTAACTTGAGTATAACATTTAAAAAATTGCTGATAAGTTGATTGCTGAAAGTTTTCTGTACAGTTAAACAAAATGGAAATAATGTAAGTTATTTCTAGTGATTGTATATTGAGGTCATACCGTGCTAAGAATTTAACACGGCACGATCACGACTTTTGGCTATTCATTACCATCGAATATTTTGGTCGAATATAAATAGCGCGTGTATGATTTGCTTTGAGTGGTCAACAAACAACCGGGTTTTTAATTGGAGAGTAAAGTTTGTATAATTCTGATTTTAAAATCAGATCATTAGATCATTCTAATTTCGGCGGATCAGTTTTCGTTTGTTCGTAATTTTTCTTTTTTAATTTTAAGTCTCTGCTTTGGACACAGGAGTTAACGTGAGATATCAAATATCACTGGAAATAGTAGTGAGATATCACTCACCAAGGTGATATCTTATATGGGTACTAGCAGATGAATTCTATTTAGTCAACGTTAGCATCCTAAATCCTAGTTATCGAGTATTCGTTGATGATGCATTATTTTGCTTGCTCTAGGATATAAGAATCCATATAATATGGATAGTTTATATTATAATTCTATATATAAGCTTTACATAATAATTGAGGAGCGCATTGGGTCACATTACAAAGGGATATCATTTTAGCTGGGTTATTGGTAACGCCATTTTTATAGTTTTGTTCTTGCAAATAATTTTTAACAAAAATTTACTGTTTTTATTTCTTTTGAAATATTGGCTTACATCATACTTTATTATGCTAAAGGATGCTATAGAACACACATGGCCAAACCGCGGCTCGCGAGCCGCATGCGGCTCTTTGAAAGAATAAATGCGGCTCTCGAAAAGAAATGAAAAACTTAAATAATATTTAATAATTCATAAAAATTGTAACACAATTAGAAGTAATACATATAATTTATAATGCTGTTTAATATAATATGATTTAATACAATCATATTATTATATTTAGGTCCGTCCTATCGAAGTTACTGTTGGAGTTTTTTGCGACTTTGTTTTAGTTTGATACTACTTTACTTCGCGAATCAAGTTTATAATCCGCTGTTATAAATAAATTTAACTAATTTTATTATCTAAGGTTATACGTTTAACATATTCTAGTGGACTAAAAATTACAGGTGGTATTTGTATCAAATTAATGCACAAAAATCTTTCTCAAAATCAAAAGTCTTTCCTTTTGGATTCGTTTGTTTTTCTATGATTATCTTTTTCTGCAATTTTTTTAGAAACAATATTTTTGATATTTTATCTTTAGGCAATTTGCCGACGTTAAATTTAATGTATCCTTTAATATTCCAATTAAAAAATGAATAAGTTCATAATTAAATAGAATTAAAATACACGTGCAAATCCGACATATGCTACCTCAACCGCTTCTACATCTACGACAGTAAGATATTGCCCTAAGGCCTAAACCAAAAAATGAATAATTGACCGTAATAACAAAATTAAAAACATAAGGAAATTGCAAGAAACAAACGGTGATTTCATTGATTTAATGGAACATATCAGAAATTTCCTCAAAGGAAAAGAAAAACACTATCTGGAATTAAAGGATGATGAATGGATTAATGACTGTATGTTTTTGACTGATATAATGGAGCATCTGCAATCCCTCAACCTAGCATTACAAGGAAAAGATAAAGTTATTACTGATATTATTCAAACGATTCTGAGTTTTATGAAAAAAATTCAAATTTTTCAACGAGATTTAACAACAAAAGTGTTCAACCACTTTCCTGGTCTGAAGAACATACTACCTAAAATTAATGATAACAAACTGAGTGAATACGACAGTAAATTAGCAGAATTATTGACTTTCATTTGCGATTTAATGATCTGAATAATTTAAATATTTCTCTTAATTTACTTGTAAATCCATTCGAGAGGTTTATAAAATCAAACACCGAATCAAACCAACTTACAAATGAGCATTTAACGGAATTATTTCATACTGCGCTAACAAACTATGAACCAGATTTCAGAAAATTCACGGCCAAGTTACAAACAAACATGCCATCTCCCCGCAAGCATGTCATGTAACAAAATTTAAATATGTATTTGTATGGATTTTTAACCATAAGTACATATTTGGTTTTCAATAAAATAAATATTTCCAAACAACTGATACTTTTGAAATTTATTTTTTATGTTGGCTCTCGTAACGAGAGATTATTGTACTGCGGCTCCACGTGTAGTGAAGCTTGGCCATCTCTGCTATAGAAAGTCGTATACTAATAAGTATAGCAGAAAAATTGTGGAACGATCGATATCCAGGTCGTAACATTTGGCCAGCATCAGAGGTATCTTGGAGTCATTCTACCTATTCCAAATTGTAAAAAGCCCGACTTTCACTCCCCGTAATGGCGGTGATAATAGTTTTCTACTAGATCTCTATCTTACCACAATGCCAGATATTACGAGTGTCGATGTTGCGAAAGGTAGTATTGGAAATTCTGATCATTATTTAATCTCATCAGTTATCAAAACAGATTTACTTAAAACTACAGCTCCCAAACCCCGTAAAATATTTCACTACTCAAAAATGGATAAGAGTGGTCTTCAAAATTTTTTCCATGGTTTCCCTTTCGACCGTCATTGTTTTTACACTGACAATGTAAATGTTTCTGCTCAAAACTTTACAGAAACCATCCAATTTGCTATAAATAAATTTGTCCCTTTCTCCATAGTAAAACCCAAACAAAAATACTTGTATTCGAAAGCTGCCAAAACGGCACTTAGAAACAAACGTAGATCATTTAATATTTGGATTCATAACAAAACTCCCACTAATCGATCCCAATATCTAAAGGCCAACAAAATATCTAATCAGATTATCTCAAACGAAAAGTCCGAAATTGACAGAGCGAAAGCCTCAAAACTTACGTCTATGTCTGTTTCTGACAAGAGTTTCTACAGTGCCATTAATTCTTTAAATTCTGGTACAAAATTTTCTATTCCCCCTATTATTGATGGTGATTTAATCGTCAATGATCCCGCAAGAAAAGCTAACTTGTTCGCTGAACGCTTTGCTCTGAACTCCACTGTTTTGGAAACTCCTGAAGAAATACCCCAAATCCAGTCTTCAGGAGTTAATATGAATGAACTTCACTTCAAACCCAAAATAGTCGCTAAACTTTTAAAGGGGTTAAACATCAACAAAGCATCAGGAATGGACAATATTCCACCCATTATTTTAAAAACCTTTTCCAAAGAACTTGCACCAACTTTAACTAAAATATTCTACCAATCCTACAAATCTGGTATATTTCCCTCGTGCTGGAAGTTGGCAAATGTCCAGCCCGTCCCCAAAAAGGGACCAAAATCCGATATCTCAAATTATAGGCCAATAGCTTTACTATCGGTCCTATCCAAAGTCTATGAGCATTATATTAATACACATATTTCAAAATTTCTGGAAGAAAATCATTTAATATCCGACAGCCAATACGGTTTTCGAAACAAAAGATCAACTACCGATCTATTAAACTATGTAGCGCATTGTTGGAACAGCATACTTGATAAAGGTGGTGAAACATACGTTATCGCTTTAGACATCTCCAAGGCATTCGATCGAGTCTGGCATGCCAACTTAATCAACAAGCTCGTTGCGTACGGTTTTCATCCCAATGTTGTGAAGCTGATTCAAAATTTTCTGTCCGGCCGATACATTTCGGTAACCTTAGACGGATATTCTTCTGAGTCTAAACTAATTAACGCTGGTGTACCCCAAGGCTCAGTATTGTCCCCAACCCTATTTTTGATTTATATCAACGAATTGTTGAAAATCACCAGCAACCCAATAAATAGTTTTGCAGATGATAGTACTCTGCACAAGTCGTTCGAGCCCCTTCCTTCAAAAGGTAAAATGCACGAACGAATTAATCCTGCCCGGAGAGACGCTGCCATAAACGTGAACAAAGACCTGAATAAAGCCGCCGACTGGGGTGACCAAAACCTTGTCAATTTCAACTCCACCAAAACACAGCTGTTGATTGTTTCCAGATTAAAGACCGAGTTCCCCAAAGATATTTTATTTAGTATGTGTGATGAACCAATAGGTGAATGTAAAAACATTCGTTTATTGGGTGTCACAGTTTCAAATGACCTACTCTGGAACGATCATGTAATGGCGATGGCAAAAAGCGCGTCTAAAAAACTCGGTCTCCTAAATAGATGCAAAAAATTTTTCACTCCATACCAATTGCTCCATGTTTATAAGTCCTATATTCGTCCCTGTATGGAGTACTGCTGTCAAGTTTGGGGTGCTGCCTCTGTTTCCATCTTGGCCCTCTTGGACTCTGTTCAAAAGCGAGCTATACGAATTGTAGGTGATCGAACTTTGACATCACAACTTGATTCCCTACAACATCGTCGCACTGTTGCTGACCTCGTTGTTTTTTACAAATATCGTCATCAGCAGTGCTCAGATGAAATCAGCGGCATCATGCCTCAAACTTATTCTTACCCCCGTTCCACTCGGCAATCGGCTGCCGCAACCAGTGAAACGGTAAAGATACCGCGCTGTCATACTGGCAGATCGCAGAGAGACTTCTTTGTCCGAACTGCGTACAAATGGAATAGTTTGCCGGAACACTTAGTCTCAGGTGGCTTCAACCCACAGATGTTTAAAGAAAGCGTTAATCTACACCTCAGAACGCCAGTTGTTGTGGGACCCAGGTCTAGACCTAGGTCTTAAAAGGTATTTATGTGTTGTTGTGACACATATTCTAAACCCTATTACACAACACATTTTATAAAAAAAAAAAAAAAAAAAAAAAAAATATAGGCTCAACTATCACAGAATCAAAAAGTAGGACTGCTCTTGCAAGGGTTATGCCAATCATTGGCGGCTCTAGACAACCGATCAGGAAGATTTTCTGTGGTATTAGCACATCAATATTGATGTATTCGGCACCCATATGGGCCTAAGAGGTGAAAACGCCATTTTATGTTAGACCTATCAAAACGGCCTACAGACTGACATCGTTGCGCATATGCTGTGGTTTCCGCTCCGTACCGTATGGTATGGGACCGTAAATGCCGAACAATATTACAGCAAAGGCTCTGCATATAGCAACACAAAATGATAGTGACCATCGAACAAGAGAAAACTTCATCAAAGATCTCTGACGTAAAACCATGGACAACAAGGAAATATGTCGACGTCAACCATTACGTCAAGTAATGCAAATGATCGCAGACCCTGGGTGTTTCCGTGAGTACTTATACAAGTATATGTAATGGACCCATACAGATCAAATACATGAAATACACTTAATGAACAGCATATAGGAGAATCAATCACTCCGTTTGCCCTCATGCAATTTACGCTGAGCTTAAACGACAACTGGGATATAGCGAATGAGATCATCACAAGTATGATGAAACGGCTGAGACAAGACGAACGAAGATTCTGTGTCAGTCATGCTCAACATTACGCGACAAAACTACGACAATACAACATTATAATACAGGAGAGAGTACTACACTTAATCTTACCCAGCGAAGGAATACCATAATTGGTGGTACCGAAGGGATACAATAGGACCTTGAGCGAGGGAGATGGTTTTATCCAGTAAAACACACACATGAACTCACACATACACACACACACACACACGAATAAGTTCCAACACCGAATTATCGAAATCTGTATTTTTTGCATTACACCAACACAGAATTTTGAATAAAACCAATAGAGTTCAAAATATATTTCATTCTTAAAAATTTACTCGTTTTTGAGAAAATATGACATACTGTTCTAAATATTTATTAATTTTTATTAGGCGTGATGGAAAAAAATTGTTATAGCGTTTTTCGTGACGGAAAATCATTTGATTTTTCAATTAAGTCGCGCCAATAGATGTTTCACATCAAAAAAGTTGGAAAAAATCACAAATGTATGTTTTTTTTTTAAATTTTCCATATTCACCGCCATAAATTTTGATTTGACAATGATTGTATTTTTTTTTTAATTTCTTGGAACATGTGGTAAATTGAATTCCCTTTCTTTTAAGTTAAAAACACGAATATTGGTACAGGTTTTACCAAAAAAAGCAAAACTAAAAATTTGGAAAAAAAAATTTTTACTAAGAATAATTTAAATTTTGGAACATACACTAAGTTTACACCATGGTAGTATAATAGAATAATAGCAAATAGCTATTAAACTATTACAGTATAAACGGATAGAATAATACTTTTATAATTTGACAGATAGTTATTTGATATTTTGCTTTTGATCGATAGTATAATAGTATATTCAAAAAAAATGTAACCGTCAAAACGAAAAATGTAAAACACAATTTCATGCGATTGTAAAAAATGTGCAACATCAAAATAACTCAAAATTTTGTTTCAATTTTAAATTAAAATGAGTATTATAATTTTTTGTTAAAATATTCCTCGCTTGATAAGATTTTATATTCAACTTTGAAATACGGTAGCCGTATTCTCTCTGTCAATATTATTCTGAGCGTTTATACCACATGATAGAATAATACTATTTTGTGGTATAAACACCCAATGTATCGATAGTTTAACAGCAAAAAACTATTATTCTATTAAACTATCGGTGGTATAAACTTAGTAATAATTGATTTATATATCATATACAATATACATATATAAGTTATTATTCAGATTTTTGAATAAAACAGCGAGCTATTTTGAGTTTTCCTTATTTCAACCACGTTTATGTATTTTTTCTTTTCTTTTTGTGCCGCAATGTAAATATTGTTTTACAATCGTTTTTCAGTCGTTCTCAAACATCAGTTAAGAATTCTTTTAAAATAGTAGAGTGTAAAGTTAAATTTATTTAAATGGCGTCTCAAAAAGTATCAAGTGTAAAAATAGTTCAAATTCATTTTGTTTTGTTTGTGGAATTTGCATATAATACACCCTGTTAAAAAGTCACTCCATATATAAGATTTGACCATAACTGGCAATTTTATCTCGAAAATCTGTAAAACAACTCATATATAAATCAATTATGTTGCAAAATTTAAATTATTCTTAGTACAAAATGTGAATGCAACCTGAACCAAAAATTCGTGTTTTTTAACATAAAAGATATAAAAATTTAGCTTAAAAGACATAAATTAAAAAAAATTTACAATCATTGTTAAATCAAAAATTACGGCCTTGATATGGGAAAATTTAAAAAAAACATAAATTTTTGATTTTTTTCAACTTTTTTCGAATGTTACTTCCAGAATCATTGATAGATTTTTACAAAAAAAATCTCAAAATGTTTGTTAGTATCTTTAGTATGTACTTATGTTATTAATACATTAAATTTGTTTGTTTTGTAAAATATGCGATCCAAAAACCGGAATAACCTTTTTGTTCTCGGCCGAAAAAATTGGTTTTTTGCGATTATCTCAAAAACAAGATCTAACCTAGAAAAATGAATATGAAGAAAAGTTGGGCTTTATTTAGGGAGATTTTTCTTGGAAACTAGTGTTATTTGTATTATGTAATTAAACATGAAATTAGACATATCATTTTTTGTATTTTTTATAATTTTTGCAATATTTTAAGAATTTTGGAAAAAGTTGAATTTTTGATTTTTTAATAATTTTTGTAATAAATTTGGAATTTTAAAAAAATTTAATTTTCGATACATATTATTCTAATTTTTGGAATATTTTTAGAATTTTGAAAAAAGTTAAATTTTTGTTTACTATAATTTTTACAATCCTAGTGTTCGGTCGAGACAACATGATAAAAAAGTCATGATTTTTCGAAGTACTATGCGCAGCCATTTATCACGAAAAAAATCAGATTTTTTTCTGGTTTTAAATGTTAAATAAAATGTTTTAAATTTAGGTGACAATAAAAATATTTTATTTTGATTGTTAACGCCTTAGGTTTTGTTTTGTTTATGCTTACATTTTTGTGATAACTGATAACTATTCTTGATAAAATTGATTTGTGGTTTTCGGACTAAATTTATCTTTGGTGTTAAAATTAATTGAAATAAAAGTGACCTATAAATGTTGACGTAAAGGGTGGGCCATTTAAAATTTTAAATTTGAATCGGCTATAAAAACAACTACCTGTAATTTTTTCAAATTTCTGGTTTTATTAGTCGCGTTTTTTCTTCGGACAACTGTCCGGGACAGCGATTGTTTTATTTATATTTTTTCGTTCAAATGAAAATTATTTCAATTTTGATTGCATAAATATTAAATATTTATCGTTTATCCATCCCTTTTTATTAATCTCTTTAAAATAAATTGGCAAATTAAATTTATTTTTACCAGTTCGCAACAAATCTTGTGTTTTATCGAGAGCAGTTCAGAACAGGTGAGGAAAATAAACAATGGGAAATTTTTAGTACTATTTTTGAAATTAGTACTATCTTCATGTATGTCTATTTTTAGATGTCAAAAACAATTCATATATGTACATACGTATATACGTACAAAACAAAAAATTAAATTTAATCTTTAATTTAATTTTTTTTTAGTTCAATCTCGTCGTTTAAATATAAAATATATGACTCTTCATGAAATAAACAAATAGAACAAAAGTGTAAACAAACATTAATGGCGATTGTCAAAATAATTACTTGAAGTTAGCTACAATTTAGTTCTAAAAATCTCCCTGTATTTTACCAATGTTTTTTCTCTGTCCTGGACAGCCAGTTTGAAGATAAAACGCGACTATTGGAAAGTTTGAATTTTGTCATTTAATAATGGAACACAATTTCATTCATATGACCACCACGACTGGCTCGGCAGTACCTCATCCGATCAATTCAATTTTTCAGTACATTTTCGATTGTCAAGAGAATGACATTCAATTCAAGAGAATAACATGGACGACATATGGTTTCAACAAGACGGGGCCATATGCCACACAGCCAACGCAACCCTCGATATTTTACGCACTTTATGCACTGTGAAAAATAAAGATGTCAAAAATAAAGATGTCAAAATTGTGATGTCAATTGGCCACCTCGGAGCTGTGATTTGAGCCCTTTGGATTATTTTCTGTGGAGAGACATTAAGGGTAAATGTTACGCAAAGCATCCAGAGACAATTGAAGCGTTGAAACATCAAATCGAAGTTGCCATTGAAGAGATTCGACCCGAAACAATCAAAAATGTACTGAAATATTGGGTTGATCGGATGAGGTACTGCCGAGCCAGTCGTGGTGGTCACGAATGATATTGTGTTCCATTATAAAATGACAAAATTCAACCTTTCCAATAAAACCAGAAATTTGAAAAAATTATAAGTAGTTTTTTTTTTAGCCGATTCAAATTTAAAATTTTAAATGGCCCACCCCATGGTAAAATGAAAATAAGGTATTCTTACTAGAGTGACAGCGATGCCATTTTGATTTTGATTGACGGCATTCAGAGTTTTATATAATACGTTTGTTGTTATTATCAATGAGAAAAGCTATTGTTTTTAAATTAAAAATATATTTAGTATGATTTATAAGTTAATTTATTAGTTAATGAAATGATTAAAATTAATTCATTCATTAATTAATGAACTTTAGTATTTGTTTTACTATTAAAACATATACAAATTTAAATGCCGAACTACGATAAAACCTGCAAAAGTTTTCAACAAATGTGAAAAATCATACTCAAAACATAAGGTTTTTTAATTTCCAGAAAAATTAATCAATTTGTAGTGGATAGAATCATGTGGAAAAAGAAAATGTTCGTATTTATTATAAGATAGTTTGTTCCTTACACTTCACTGAAAATGATTGGACTTTAAAAGACAAACTTTTAAATACTCTAATGAGTAAAAGATCGTTGAAATGATCGTTGAAAGTGGAACCTTATCTTAGAACATTCAAGGAAGTGGTTACTTCCAATATTTGCGCATCTAAAGGAACGCACATCCAAATCGATCGAAAAGAAACGTGCTATTGCTAGTACTTGATCAATTTCACTTCAAGAGTTTCCATTCGGTTTAAAAACATAAGTCTGCTTATGAATCGATCGATGCGAAAAGAAAGTACTGGCAATTCTCAAATTATTTGATAATGCAAACTCAGTCATTCTCTCACCATTATCATTGTTGGTGTTGATTTCATAACCTCCTCCAGTGCTATGTAGAAAATATTGACTGTCTTAGCTTCAGTAGGTGCATGCAAGGCAATAAGAGAAATATTGTTTTACGTACCGCGTACCCCTAAGTAGCAAATCCTCTCATTGACCAGGATGAATTCCAACACGGCTTCTTGTATGCGTGCACCAACAAGGAAACCAGTACTAAATTCATTTCCAGATTCATTTCCAATGACCACTACTGCATAAAGAGTGACTATTCGAGTTTTGTTTTCCGATTATTGGCTGTCTAATTTCTTGCAGAGAAATGATATCCATCCTATGCCTCTCAGCCTCTGTTTCTAGGCTTAATTGCTTATTAAAGCATCATGAGCGATCAGGCTGCACACGTTTCACGTTCCGATTCGGTAGTTTGGTTCTTTCTCACGTCCAGGTAAAACTTCTGTTGTTTTGTTAGTGTCTGGTATTCTTTTTTTGGTTATCAAATTTAACAAAGCTTATTTTTCGGAGTGATGGTATTAACCTCAGTCCCAACCCAAATTTTCGTTAATGGTTCTGTTATGATGTTAAGGTTATAAGAAGTTTTAAGGCGCCAATTCGCCGTTATGTAGCGTAATAGACTAAGCAGTTTTTCTCTGCTTGTCTCCGATACACCAACCTAATTCTGTTTGCATTACCCCTGCAGCATGGCGTGGACATCGAATTTCCTACCCTGTAAATAATATTCGTTATACCATGGGCCCACCCTATATAAATCCACCTTTTTATCTTTTGACTGTTCGGTCCGGTTTGACATAATATTCAACGAAGTGAAGTTAAAAGAAAAATAGTTGACGTAAAATATTGTGATAATTATTATGATATTGCACGACCGAACACTACCAATATTTTTGAAAAAAAATTGAATTTTCGATTTTTTTATATTTTCTCGAAAATCTAAATGGAGAGGTTTTTGAGTAATTTGCTGATTGTATCATCTTTTCACTAAATTATGTTAATTTATGATTTGCCGGCAACGTATTGATGTTTTGTGTTAGTTTAGTAATAAATTTCTAAACAGAGTTAAAAAATACATGTACTTTAACAAAGAGTTTTATGTTTGATGTATATGGCTGCCCAAAACTAAAAACAATGTCCTCATAAAAGTTTTTTGCCGAAAACTATATCAAAATCCTTAACCCTGACCGAAGTATTGATGTTTTCAAATTGCAATCAATCTAGAACGGAATTGGAATAACAGACAAGTTTCATGTATTATTTTATACGTTATAATGTGTTTATACTGAAAACTATTTATATTTTTTACAATAAACAGTTGCAGATTCTGAAGCTATTGAAGGTATATAGTCTAGTTAAAGAATATTGTTGCTAAATCGTTTTCCTGTTGTAATTGCAAAAGAATAAAGGTGTTGAAGAGTTAAACCCGGTGGTGTTTCGTACTAATCAGTGGTCGAATCTAAAAGGATATTTAGAAATTTTGTTTTTCGAATTGAGAGCTAGGCCAATTCGAAGGTTGAAAACAATATGTTTTGACTCGACTAGATATTGACGTTATTATTTTTATTAATTTTGCAATAAAAAGGATGTCAACCTTCCACTAACATTTAACGGATTTAGCATTAGGCTTCTACTAACTACTAATATACGAATAGGCTCGAATCAACAAAATCGATTTTTTTTATCTATTTTCCTAAAGGTTGATAGTGGAGGATGTTTCGGTGGAACTGGAAATTCAGCATTGGTTTTGAAAGGAGTAAATTTAACACTTCATAGTGGTGAAGTTATGGCAATTTTAGGATCTAAAGGAAGTGGAAAACGAGCTTTGTTAGATGTAATTGCACGACGAGCGGAAGGTGCCACTCGAGGACAAGTTTTATTAAACGGCTCACCCTTATCAAAACATACTTTTCAACAAAGATGTGGATATGTAACACATTCATGTGATTTTATTCCCGGATTAACAGTTTCACAGACTCTACATTATACCCCGACCGTAGTAAGTATAGATAGCTGCTTAGTACAAACAATTGGTTCGATACTAAAAAATATTTTAATTTAGATTGGAGGTTATTTGAAAAGCTCGAAAGTAAGACAAATCTTAGCGGACTTAGCACTTTCACAAGTTTCATCAAAACGAGTCGAGCATTTAACAAAAAGTGAAGAAAAACGATTAGCTATTGGTGTTCAATTGGTTAAAGATCCTGGTAAGCAAATTAATTTAAAACAAATTTAACAACATTTTTATAACGATAACAAATCGTTTGATTTCAGTTATGTTATTACTAGATGAACCAACACAAGGATTAGATCCATTGAGTGCTTATTTACTAATATCTATTTTATCTAATTCTGCAAAAAAAACTGGGTGTGGAATTTTGCTGTCATTAGAAAAACCAAGATCTGATGTTTTTCCGTTTTTGGATCGAGCTCTTTTTCTATGCCTTGGTGGTGCTGTTTATTCAGGTGGAACTAGAGCTATGCTGGAATATTTTCATGGAATTGGCTTTCCTTGTCCACAATTAGAAAATCCTTTGATGTACTATTTATGTCTTTCAACAGTTGATCGACGGTAAATAATGGTTTTGGTTTCATATTCAACTATATAATGTTAAATTTATTATTATAGAAGCCGGGATAGATTTTTAGAATCAAGTCAACAAATTGAAGCTCTTGTTGAACGGTTTTCAAGAGAAACAGATTTACCAGAATCAACAATAAATCCTATCGGTGGTAAAGTTCCTTTATCATACGGGAAACCTGGTGAGCTTAAAGTTTGGGGAATTTTGTATATGTAAGTAAATTTTTAACCTACAACTTCTCTTTAAAATAACTTAATTGAAATACATTTATGACAGACGATTACTCGCCGCAACTTTTTCATGTAGTTCAGCTGGATTAAAAAGACTTGTACTAAGATTGTTTGTACTACCACTATCAATGGCTTTATTATGGGGATTATACAATCAAGTTGGCGTAAGTACTTTTATATTTGTATTTAATCACATTGCTAACAAAAAGTTTTAATACTGCAGGACGATCATCATGGATTTTTCAGCAAAAACGGGATGATTTTAAATATTTTAGGATTTTCTTATGCATCGGGAATATTAGCAACAATTTCTCTATGTAATTAAATAATTTTAAAAAAATTTACTGTTAAATTTAATTTTTGAGAACTTTTTTTCTAGTTCCGGTTTGGAGAAAACGATTTGCTCAAGAATATGTGGAAGGATTATACTCCGGCACAACTTTATTAGTTGCATACGACTTTGTATCTTTTCCGTTTTCGTTTATTTCTGCTATGCTAGCCGCTTGTGTTATATATCCGTAAGGTTTTATTTTTTATTTCAATTATTTCAATCGAATTACAAACAGTTGTTGTTTTTGGTTTTAGCATTATTTTAGATCCAACAAAATTTCTTGGAACTCCATTTCTTCACTTAACAATCGCTATATGGACCAGCTACGTTTTCGCAGAACAACTTTGTATAACATTTTTATTGGCTGTGAAATCAAGAATTAATGCATCAATTTCGGTTTGTTACATTTTGTGTATTTGTTTAGTATTGGCAAGTGGAACGGTTCGATCATACAAAGGGTTGGCACCTTGGTTACAAGATAACACCAAAGGAACTCATACTAAATATGCATCAACTTTACTACATAGCGCAGTTTTTACATCAAGAGAATCAACTTGTATATCAAGAAATGGAAAAGATTGTCCTGTAGCTGGGGACTTTTTGCATGATAGACTAGGAAAATCAGATCCACATGTAAGTTTATTGCACCTTACTCAATCAAAATGTTTTCATTTAATGTCTTTTCAATATTATGTTATAGGAGACATTAGATATTGCTGCCTCAATAGCATTTGCCGTGGGGTTATCTGCATTTAATATGATTTTGTATTTACTACCCATGCCTAGGTGTATACGACGAAAATTTAGAGATTAAGTTAACTTATTATGCAATAATATTCAAATATACTATATACATACTTTAAATAATTTACTGTTTTATTTTGTCCTTCTGACTACATTCAACAGACATAAGAGTAAATATATATTCGGGACTGCCTATTTGATATGTTTTGACAAACGATTTCTGCGATCGAGTTAAAAAAACGAAGAAGTTTCATAAAATTAGCATTGTATTCTATACAAAAACTACAACAACATGCGTTCTCAGTTGTTGATAAACGACAATTTTTTAACTTTCTACTTCAAGTATGGGGTATTTGGGTCGATTTTCGAAAACTTTAATGGTATCTTCTCGATTCAAAATCTCCTAAAGCTTTTTAGATAATATTTTAAGCTGGCAGTCTGTATGTGTGTGTGTCATTTATGAGGATCAAAATGTGTTTCTCACGAAAAGATTTCTCACGAACCAAACCCGAAAGTTGTCTCAAACTATGTATCTTACTTAACGTAACTTATAGACACTCTAGTCCTTTGATTGACCAGTGGTTGCAAAAAACCTAAAACAACACCTACTGTAAATATTATGAATGCAACGTGCTTTCAATGTTAAAATAAATGGCGAACGAAGTTTGAAAAAATCAAAATATCATATTTTGCTTCATATTTTCATTATTTATAATTGGGAGTAAATTATCAGCTATATGTAAAATTTGTGATTGTCAATTTATGGCCAGTTTTACGTAGTCGCAAATCTTAGCGAGTCTGCCGAAGGAATTGAACTCGTTGTGTTGGCACTGATGAGGTAACGAGTTCGAATCCCAACCGAAACACGTAAAAGAGAAAAACATAGTTTTTTTCTGAGATATTTCCAACCATACCTTTGAATTGGAAAAATTCAAATTAATTCCTTAGTTACTTGAGTTTAATTCAAATTAATTCCTTAGTTACTTGAGTTTAATTGCTCACAAAAATCCTGAATAAATAAAATTCCCCAAAATGATGGCAAATATGAAAGCGCGGATATATGACAATAATTGACCAAGTGTCGATCATTGATTTTCGCATTGATTGGAAACAACCAATAATGACTATACACTCGTAACTTAGAATGTTGACTACAATTGAAATATTACAGATCCTATGAATTCACACTGGCAAGAAAATTCAATGCACTAAAATCTAAATTAAAGTGCATAGTTTAAAAATAATTTAAAATGCTTTAAATTTTATTGACTTGTGCATTCCGCATATTTGGAAGATTTAGTTTTATACAAATTTGAATTTCTCTTTCTGGAAATTTATAATCAAGTAAAAAACAGAACATTTACAATATTTCACCTCTGTTTGTTAACTGTTGATGTTAAATGTTTTGTGTTAATTTTCTTTCCCTTGCAAATTTTAGTATATTTTTGAACAGATATTTTACATCTCTGAGGAGAAAACACCTCTGAAAAATACAGTTTTATGAATTGAGAAAGATTTTTTTTTAATTTTAAAGCGAATTGTTGAAATGCTTTGTAATAAGTAAAAAACAAATATTGAAGATACTTCCCTAATTCTTCATTATTGTCATGATTATCCGAAAATCACGTGCAGGCTGATGGTGCAATCATTACGATACAATTCTTTCATATTTTATTGTTCTGCACTAAACTTTTATAACTGCTTTCATTAACTTTTCACGATTATATATTAAATAAACTGTTTAACATCAAACTAACCTTATATGTACACACACACATTTTAAATGCAGAACTCTAGGAATTCAAATAAGAAAGACATGAGAGTATATAAAATCGACCAGTTGGTCTTGTCGAGTATTGATGAATTCGTTGAATCGAAACTTCATTACTATAGAGGTTACATAGCGACACCCAAGCAATATCATAATTAGATGCGGTGATAGGATGACTTTCTATAAAGCTATATTCTGTACCAACTTTCTATAAAGCTATATTCTGTACCAGTTGGATCCAAGGTTTAAGAGTGAATTATATCCCAAAAAAACATCACGAAAGGCTTACCAAACACGTTATAAGAGTAATACAGCCTGATGCCGACAGCCCTTAGATTACTCACCGTGAGCTCATGAAGTGATGCATTATGAAACGACGTTGAAGTTTGTTATCTTCGTTTTTTTAATTTCATGAATTTTGTCCCGTAAAATAGTTTAAAAACTATGATAATCATCTTCAAACGAGATCTTCCTGTTGATTGTAGGAGGGAAACACAGGCCCCAAACCCAGAAGCAGATCCGGCTCGAAGGACCAAATGATCAACCAAGCGTTGTATAAATCTGGTGTTATTGCTTGATAATCAATGATCGAGTCAGAAGAAGATTGAGCAGTTGCAAATACCGAATTGAGATGGTTCTTTATAATCACATCTCTGATTTTATTTTCCCAAATACACTTCCCTAATCAGGGCGAAGTTTTATTGGTATATTCATTGTTTTTTAGGTCTTATGAAAAGCTCACACGCTATACTGTAGATAGCTTTGAAGTCACTTTTTGCGATAATACAAAGATTTATTATATAAGTCAACCGAATGTTCCTATTGGGTAACACTTTTTTCTCAACGCATAGTTGCTTTTTCGCTTTGAAAATAGACTAACCCTTTTTTGAAGCATTGAGAGGCTTCAAAAAAGGGTTAGCTTTTATTTGCTTTAAATAAAACCACAACTTCTAAAGGAGAAAAACATACCTCCAAACGGATAACAAATTATTTTCAAAATTAGCAGAAAATTGCCTCCATTTGGCATAATTTTAAAGATCAATCCTGACTCAAAATATGCATAAATCTAAATATTTATATCAAACATGTTTAAAATTTTACTGTTCAACTATATCAAAACACATTACAACAAGCCTTGCATTTCTTTCATAAATTGCATATAAGCGTCATCCTTAGTTGGACCTCTAGAAAATTCTGACTGTTTGTTATCTTGTATGATTGGTTTGGGTTTAGGTTTACATTTGTCCTCTCGCTTTACTCTCAATGTTGATGGAACAAAACGTGTAACATCCGCACTCAAGTTCCTAATTTGTGGTTTTGCAGATATAACTGTTGCCCCTTTCGAGTCTTTATTAATTTGTGGACCGGCTGAGAGAACGTTATTGATTGAGTTAGTTTGTGACTGGTGTTTATGCATTAATCTTTGTGGAGCCATTCCAGGTGGAGGACCTGGAGGCATTCGAATTCCTAATCTTGGTGGCATCCCTGGTGGTGGACCCGGTGGTAGTCCTGGACGACCTGGAGGGGGTCCTGCAACATAAAATCATAACAGTTTTCATAATTTCAGAAGCTTACTGAACCTATACCTGGTGGCATGCGAATACCACTAATCACAGATGGACGCAGTGGAGGTGGTCTAAACATTAAAGTTGGTGGCAAACCCATCGGCGGGGGCGGAGGACCACTTGGTAACGAAATATGATTTTGAACTAGTGAGCTTTTAGTCACAACCTTTGATGCCTCTTTTGGAGGTACATTGTCATCAGAGTCATCACTGTCATTACTACTATCGCTTGAATCATCATTACTCTCGCTATCATTTTCCATCTCACGCAACCTCTCTTTTGCTTCTTTCTCTTTCTTTTTCTGTACATTTTCCATCTCCTTCATAAATTCATCAATATTTTGACCAGATAGAGCTAACATTCTTTGTTGCAATGATGTAGGCTTAAGAACATCTTCATCTTTTTTCCCAGAATTGGAATCTGAATTGTTTTTATCGGAACTATCTGAATTATCATGAGTATTTTTTGTTTCATCTGAGAACCGTATTTTAGATTTTTTTGACTTTGATGGGAAATAATCATCTTCATAGTCCGAATCAAGTTCCTTCATTGTAAAAAGATTTGGTGGTGGTCCGGGTGGACATCCTGGTGGCACTTTCTTTTTAATAGAATCAACAGGTTTATCTGGAATCTATAAATCAATTAATGAATTAAAGTTATAACTAATTTTAAATATTTACAGAAACTCACAATATCTATTGGTTTCTTAAGAATTCCATGTGGGGGAGGAGGAATAAATGGACCAGAACCCATAGGAGGAACAGGAAGTGAAACTCGAGGGAGATTAAACATTTGTACGGGATCACTCATTTGTGGAAGAGGAATTTCATCGATCTGGACCGATTGTGCATGTTTTACGCTCTCGTAATATTGCACTTTTTTGTTTCTTCTTTTCTCATATTCCACCTCTTTTCTTTTCAGTTCTGCCCATAATTCCGGGTCATCGTTGTTCTAAAATAAATTTAAAGAGATTTATGTTCCTTGTTTTTTCATGAATTGTCTATAAAACTACATACGTATAACCTCAGTACTCGATCCAAAGTTTCTTTAAGTTTTTTTCTCTTTTCACGAAGTACTTTTTCGTTTAGTGGGGATGGTTGATATACGTTATATTCTTTAAATATTATAAGACATGTTTAAAAGAAAAATGAAATTATTTTATGCATTGTATTACCCATTTCATCAATTTTTTCCATTTCATCTATAAGTTGTGCCGGATCTTTTCCTTTCAACACAGCAGCTCTAACCATCTGTCTTTGTTTTTTATTTTTCTTCAGCTCCTTTTTCCTAGCTTCCTTTCCTTAAAATCAAAGTAAAATATCATTGGCAAAATATTTGTGTTGGGTTAATTAAATACTTACTGGCTTGATCTGTAGGATTCATATATTTTCCACTTTTAGTGGTATTTATAGATCGTCGACCCATTTTGATATATGTTTAAAATATAATCTTAGCACTTATAATATAAAAGCTTTTTTTTAACAATATTAGCACAATTTGTTACTGTTGCTGGTTGTCTAATTATTTATTATTACATCTGTCAAATTTAGATTTTTTACAGGGCGTAGAAAAAATATTGAGCATATCAAAAAAATTGAAACATATGAACATAGCCAAGTGTTGATGAAATGAATGCCGGAAACCGAAACGTCGTTATCCTTAAATCTTAACTATACTTTAGTCTTTAACTCAAAATTAAAACTGATTGGTTTCATGAAATAAATGTCAATTCGGCAGTTTAGTACCATTTATCATCGAAATAGAATCCCTCTTTAACGGAAATGGAGCCTTACAATTGTCTAAACTGTGTTATGCTTCTACATGAATCGATCTACTTTGACCTAGATAACGTATTCCCAATGTCAGAATAACATTTTAACTACCAACTGTAACAAAATTAATTTGTTTATAAATTATAATAAACGTCAGACTTGTGGATATACAAATTTTATGTTGATTATAATCAGAGATAAATATTAAGAAAAATAAAATTAGATTTTACTAAAAATGGGCAGTTTGGAACAAGCATGTATAGCTGGATTTTTATGTCGTTTGTGTTCTGAAATGCATAGAACTGTAATACACATTTATGGTGATCAAGGATTACAAAATAATCTAGCTGAAAAAATAAATACACTGTTACCAGTAACAGTATGTATTAAAAATGCGTATTTTTAAATGTGTTTCCAAAACTAATTGTAAATATATATACTTTCAGATCACACCAAGCGATGCACTTCCTAAAACTGTTTGCAGTGAATGCATGGCCAAAGTGTTAGACCATTATAAATTGTTTAAAAGAATACATAAAACAAATGCGATATTTGGTGGTGCACTAAATAACATGAATAATTCAACACCTAATAATTCGGCAAGAACAACCAATACTGCAGTAGAAAATAATAGTGAGTTTGAAATCATTTTTTCGGATGACGATTCACCACAATTAGATCCATCCTCGTCAGCAAACAATGAATCAGATGACAATTCCTAAACGCAATTTTAAATTTAATCGAGTAGTTAGGTTAATTTAATTTAAGAAGTATGAAATAAAACTATACAAAAAAACAAACAATTGGTAAAGAAAAAAATTTTAATTTTAATTATTAAATAAATTTCGTTGTTATATTTTAATTATTTGACAACCAATATAGTCTACTAATTTTTCGTCTGGTTTTGAAACTGGATTTATGATCATTTTAGCAAATGTAGCAGTATTTGAATCAGCCAATTTGCCTGGATTTACAACAAGACAATTGTTGATATCCTAAAAAAGCAAAATATCAAAATATTGCAACAAAGTTAACTGAACTTTTCATACCCGAATAAAATATTTCATTTCACCAGGCACAATCAGCATATTTGGGATAACTTTTAATGATGCGAATTGTGCGGCTAACGTGGAATCATAACATACATCCAAATGCGGCGGGTTTAATGGATAAAATGATTGCTGATTAAACAAATAATTTACGATTCTTTTAATTTTATCCTGTGGTGGATTTCTGAAACAAAAAAACATTAAGATTGACACTAATTAATTAAGATTCGCACATTACAGATAACGCGATTTTATAGCTACCAATTATTATTATGATTTACTTTAATTTTTGATATTTAATATAATTTTTATTTTTTATACACAATCATATTAATTAATAGAAAATTTAAAAAAAATGAGTTTCTTGTGTATTTAAATTTCTCACATACAACAGGAGCTTACATACCGTTCTCGCAAAACAAAACTTGTCACCTACATTTAAAAATCTCGAATCGATATTTAAAAAAACAGGCTAGGTAGTTAAGTTACCGTTCGAACGACAGAATGCTCAATAAGTACACATAATACCTTTTAAGACCTAGGTCCAGACCCAAAGTTAGGCAATGAATGATGATGATCTACCTAGTTTTATCTGAATCGCAAGGAGCAGAAAAACTCTGGAAATATAACTTAATTGCGATACGTTGAAGTATGCAGTTACAAGGCTTCAAATTGACATTGAATAAAGCAAAGAAATTCTATATCAGCGCCCAGATGCACTCTTTCGAGTGGAACGTGCAAAGTAAACACAACTTTATAATTTTTCGTACTTGACCCACACTACCGTTATTACTTTCAAGTTGCTTAAACGATATCCTAGGTTCAAATCAGTATCTCTTATATTGCCATAGTTTTATACCATTTGCACGCGTCTTAATGGACCCTATGAATACATTCATCTACAACCAACGAAATCGTATATGAAGAGCGAAATAAAACTGGAAACAATATTATTGCCAAAGATCATCAAGACTTAAGTAGTTCGTGCTATCGGGAACGTAACTTATGAACTAACGGATGACTCTGGCAAAATTTCTAAAGATATTCCATGCTAAAAATGTTTAAAACTACGACCAAGAACGATGCGTTCCCATTCATTACATCTACCTTTTCAATCGTTTTGGGTTCTTCCCCACAATATTTTGGATCACGACAACTAACGAAGTCCCGCGATTCATTTTCAAATTTCATTACAAATTGGATTATTTTCTTGAATCCTAATTTACGTTTTTAAAATGTATTTCAAATTACGTATTTAAAATGTTTATAAAATAGATCGAAGACTTTTAATTGAACTAAGATTTACAATATAAGGAAGTAATCGCATCCTAGAAAAGTTAATTTATCCATTGTCTACAAAAATTTGATCATGTCTCGCAATATTCTAAAAAGATTATGCTATTCAAGACTATTAATAATCAAACTCCAGTTTACCTACATGAAAGACTTCAGTTTGTTAAATCTGCATGTACTAGAGAGCGGAACAGTCATTTATGATCCAAGCTTCTACATAAGTTGTGGAATCGCATTCTAACAGAAAACAAAAACTTGACATCTCTTTATTTGTTTAAAAGCAATTGCATGATGTTGTATAGTTCGTTGATGACGTAGATGATACGTATATGCGAACGGAACTGGCGTATTTGCATATAAATAATTTGTTGGCGCAACCACCACTCCATAAAAAAGATTGATATACCGGAAAGGAGAAGGTTAAATCTTTTCAGCAAGTTTGATTTCATGTATGACCAACCCCTAGTTTGGTGACCTAAGGTCAGAGGGCTTAAAAATTTTAAAAGTGAAAAAAAAATTATTCTATATTTATAACATTAAAATTTTGAAAACTTTGATATACCATCGGAAAGATGATAGAAATTTTGACAGCTAGTTTGGCCAGCGGAGGATTTACAAGTTGAAAAAGTGAAAAAGAAACTTTTTTATTTTAAATTTATATCATTAAAGATTTTAATTTAAAAAGTATCATATCGGAGATGAGAATGTTCAAACCTTTTCAGAAAGTCTAATTTCATGTATTTTCAATACCTAGTTTGGCCAGCAGACGGCTTGTGTAACAGAAAATATCAAAGTAAATTAGTTTTCTAAGCCGTCTGGTGGTTAAACTAGGTGGTGTCATACATGGCATCAGACTGTCTGAAAAGGTTGAATCTTCTTCTTTTCGATGTTATATCAAAGATTTTAAATTTCTAACAATTTAAAATTAAAAAGTTTATGTTTCACTTTTCCAACTTGTAAGCCATCAACGGATATTGTAACATCAACGGATATTGTTTTTCGAATCATGAAGATGAAAATGCAATCCAAAAATCAAGACTTCCGAAGCTATAGTGGACTAGATAGATTTTCAATCACTATGCTCACACAAATTCGACCTAAAGGGATGAATAATCATACATCAATCCTCAATATATCCCTCTTTATAGAAACCGATCACCCGTAATACCGCTATAATCAACCCCATTTAAACCTGGGTTATCTGAAGAGCTGGCTTAAAAACACTCCACACTAAAGCTGTTGAAGACGTCATTATAAGGAGCTACGCCCCAAATCGAGTTCTAAATAGAAAGTCACCAAACGACGCTGACATAGTGTCGGACGCTACTCTCTTAAATGATACTTAATATATCAATATATCAGATAAAATAAAACAATCACTGTCCGTGTCCAGGTATCCACACATTGAGTGAGTTTCGTATTTCTAAATGAAACATGAGTGTTTTCACATTTTTTACTCAGCCTCTACTTAAGTAGTTTACATAATTAAGCTGGAGAAATAGTTATCACGCCACTTTTACTCTTTTTGTTTGTTTACACGCATTAAACAAATTCATTGACCAATATACACAACAGCAGTAGATGAAAGTTTATGAAGCAATTAGAAAATCCATCATAAATTTCGCAGCATCTTTATGTACTTCAAACTTTGACACTCATTGAAACAAGATAACCAATCTCCTAAGAAAAAAGTGAAATATTTTTATATGTTATAGATATGTCTTGAATTGGTAATATCCATAATTCTACTTATAAAATTGTTCTGAAAAAGTTTCACGCTTCTTCCTAATGTTCTGTCTTGGTGAATTTAAATATGTCTGCTAAGGCAGCTCGAACCATTCGACATAATTATTTAGGTACAATATTCTTCTGCTGCCACGACTTCTTTTCAGATTATTTCACATGTAAAATAAGTTGAACAAAAATTTTTATTTTTGTACAAAGAGCTTCGCATTATGTGGCAACGATATTTTAGCTTGCGACTTTGGTCTTCGATATTAATGACTATCGCATCTGTTAACTTTTAATATTTTTACAGCGAAACATTAAAAACCAAAAGCACTATTATTAGTGCTTTTGATAGTTACGATATTTCTACACCATACAATGTAAATGGCCAAACATATTTAAAAAATTTACTTTCAGCTTGATTTCATGTTTTTACAGAACGAGGAACCTTTCATTAAAGTTGTTTACACTTCTTGATCTTAATTCCGATTTGATTCAAAATTCCGGTATAATAGTTGTTGTTGTAGCGACGGGTGCGGTGCTACTCCTCCATGTCCAATTTTCTGGTCAATTTTATTATTTATTTTAGATGCGATACCATCCGGAGCTTAACTTTTTTTATTCAAAGTTAGATATATTTAGTGTTAATTATAACGGATTACAAATTAACGTCTCTGAATATCCGAAGATACCATGCTAACTAGCGTTTGAGAATATAAATCATGCTTCTTAAAGAAATCAATTGACGTTGATTTTAACATTTTGGGGATTAGAATTGTCAGGAAATACCCACGCAGGTACCAAACTGCGCTAAGAATGGTGGACGTGTGGTGGTTTGCTTTTGTGAACTCGATTTGGGGCGTAGTTCCTTATTGTGTCTTCAACAACTTTGGTGTGAATTATTTTTAAGCCCGTTTTATACGTAAGCTCGTGAATGTTACCGGCGACTTGGTTGTTTCTGACATCATTTAAGAAGCACTTCGCTGTACTCCTAAAATCTCTAGGTGGTGTAGTCGTGCATAAAGTGTCATTGTAGGGATGTTGCTCTTTGTGTCAGGCCCATAGATATTGTTTGGTAAGCATTTCATTATGTTCACGGACCAGCAATATGTTACATTCGTCGTGCAGGTAATCTCAGTGAGCCATTAAATGATATCCGGTTGCTGTTCCCTAGGCCGCTTTTGTGTTTTTGTAATTTATTCCGGTGAGTGTCACCGACTTGAGGTGTCCATATGGGTGCAGCTTAAAATACGTCTGGGCCATTCCGCAGTAATCGATACCAGAAAGTATAAAAAATAACTTGCAAATATGTATCCTTAAATAGAAAATGATTAGGCTTTATATTTTAATTTATCATTATTTAAAAGAATTTCTATAATATTTTCGCCGATTTTCGTAATATTTTGTTCAAGCCGAGTGAGCGGATTTCAAAGTCTAGTATGGAAAAAATTTACTATAATAGCAACACGATTTTTACGCCAATCACATTAACTAGCCGCCATTAACATTTGCTGCCTATACTGCGACTCATTATTATTTGTTAAAAAAAAATTGAAAGCGATCAGGTAAGTAGTAAAGATTTTATTGATGAAATTGTAACGCAGGTATTTCTGTAACGCCCGTCACAAAATGTATAGAAAAGTTCATCTCGCATGAGGTTTACTAGCTTTTATTTTGTATTCACCTTACAAAAGTAAGGTTGTAGGTTTAAACAATACTTGAAAAATATTCGTGTGCCTTAAAATAGACCTTGCGTTAAAATATAGGCTGATTTATTTGTGTAACACCCGTCACACCTTGTACCCGTTACAATTTTCTTCACTAATGTTATAATTTTTTAAGTGCACAATAGGAATGTAAAACGTTCCTTTATGTGTTCCTCTATGTGTGTCTATGTGTTCCACCTGTACAATATCACTGTGTGAAAAGATTGATGGTTTTTTCAGACGGATGCCCAGTTCAAAAACAGATTACAGTGAGAAAGACTACGGGGTGGGCTTTCTTTGCCACTAGTCCTGTATCATGCCACATGTAAGGGCGCTGTCGACGGCTGTGTGCAACTGCGAAGGATAGACTTTGGAGGGCAATAAAGTCTCGGTGAACTTTTATCAGCACAGTCTGGGAATATTATGAATATTTGTCTTCAAATCCAAAGGGCGTTAAATATCATTTCGTCAATGAAAACGACATTCATGGTCTTTAAAACGAGTCAAAAAACCGATGGAATAATGGAATACGTAGTAGTGGAATTAGTAGTTACCAATTTTTATTACTTTACTCTTGGTTTTCAACTAACTTCCATGGAGTTGTTCGTCGAAATTATAAAGCAGTCAATTATTATCTAGAAAAATATCCAATTTCAAACAACTCCGCGCACTTCCTGCTATTAGCATACGAGTTAACCTGTGATACCACGTAGAGTTGATTTAATAATTGAACCAAAATAAAAATACTATAACAATATCAACACTTATTAGTGATGAAAGCAAACTGTATCAATTGGGTGAAAATATGCATGGTAATGTTGATGTAATTCAATGTTATTCTGTTGTCTTTATGCTCGTAACTACAATATTTTATTGATTTAATTCGAGCAAAAACGAGTTAAAGAACCGATGGAATAATGGAATTTTAAAGATGCTACGTCAACTGCAAAAACAGCAATATTTCATATACTTGAGTAGAAATTCCATTTCATATGGTCTTAAAGGGAGTTCAAACTCCCAAAAATATCTTTTGTTTAAAGACAACAATAATCATAAAAGTCCAAAATAATAAAGAAAGCTTCAAAATTTACTTGAGAATTTGTTTAATTTATACTCGTAACACCCGTCACAAATCTTGTAACACCCGTCACAAGCTTTTATTGTAAAAGAAAAATATAAAAAGTAATATATCCACAAAATTCTTAGAGTATAGGAATGGAAGATTCTTTAATTCACAACCTAGGTATTAATTTTGCAACAAAATTTTCTAATTTAGCTAAATTCTAATGATTCGCCAACAAGACAGCATATTTCCTGTTCTCTGAAAATGGTTTACATCATATGACTTGACCTCCCACATGGACACTGTATTCTCTTTTTCTAATTCTAATCGTAAATTTTCAATTTTGATTTTTGAATTTTGATTTATTTAGTTGGAGTATACTAGTAACACTCCTGGTATCGTATAATATTTGAGTGGATTTAGATGTTTAGAATTAGGAATTGCTAACGGACGTGACGCACAGATATGTGTAATAATAGTAGTTAAAGTGGTATCAGATTTTCTGAATGAAGATGCGTCATTGGACGAGTAGCACTTAAGCCGTCGCTACCATAACTTGCTGAATAGAAAATGATTCAATTGTTTAGTTACATAAAAAGAGGTAATCAACTGAAATGTGCGAATTAAAGGACAACTATCTGATCCTCTTGATATATCTAGTATTCGACAAGGTGATTATTCGTGCCCATATTATTAAACCTACATTTTCACAAATCTAGTTAAATTCTTGGCTATGAAGACAATATGGTTCCTAGACATAAATCAAACTAATCAAGAATGAAATACTACTACTTATACGAAACGCTTAAAAACTTGGCCTATGCGTGTTACTGCCCTATAGTTTTCTGAATACAAAAAAAAGCCATCAAAACAGTCGTGAGCACTAATTATACTTTGAAAAGAAGTATTATAATTTGTGCCAATATATGGAAATGAAAACTGAACACTGACTACTATTCATTGCTATTAAAAATATGATCTTCCAATGCATAACCTGATGCATTTAGCAACTTCCCCTTTTGAAAAGTTGCTAAAATCGTTAAACTTATTCGAGCACGTGAATTAAACCATCGAGCATTAATGACATTGCTAAAAGATGTGGAGTGTGACCACTCAATATTATTGTGCAGTGTAAAAACATGCTTATGGCCTCGTTGTATGACAAATAAATTCATTCAAACAAGAGAGATCCTTATGGAAAATACAATTGAAAAGAGAAAATGTATGCAATTTTTCTAGTTGTAAGACTCTTTTGGTTAAAGATCCATAATTAAAATTTGAAAATATGAAAAACAACTAATGTTGACAGGCGATTTTGAATTGAAGTTTTCAGATTTTCAAAGTAGTGAATCTCATTTCAATATTTTTTGCTCTACGATATCTGTTGTAATTGAAAATATTGACGAACATTGGAAAATGGGCCCGAGCAGAAATTAGTTAGAGAAAGCCAGAATACAATCAGGGTGTTATCATGGCCAGAAATAGTAAGCCCTATAGGGCAATCTGATGTGGGCCTGTTCCGGGCCTGAATTAGAAAACCTTTTTAAGGTTAACTTTATTTGAATATATCCGTTCCTGATGTGGTTTTTAGTATTTCACTACTGGTTGAGCAATCTGGCCTGATACAAAATACCTTACTAAGGTTTGCCCTATTTAGTTTTATAAGGTGAACTTGATCAAGCCCTAATCCGACTATCCCAATCATTGTCTGATAGGGCGTTACTCTCATGATCAGAACCCTATCAAACTAGGGCAAACCTTATCAGGGTCACATTTGGACCCTAACAAATTTCTGCTCGGCGTGTTTATAACAACACGCTATTAAACCAAAAAATAAGGATATTGGTATTCAAGAGTTTTACGATTATTTGTCTGCAGACCGTCCAAGAACTCGACATTTTGTTATACGCATATTATCCATGTTTGATAGCACGTACATATGTGAACTCATTTTTTCACATATGAAGATGAATAAAATTGCAAAGCGAGCCAGATTGCGGAAGAACATTTAGAATTGATATTAAAAATTACATTAAGCCAAAAACTATAAATACCAAATTTTGATTTATAGACCAGGGTAGAAACCTTTAAAAATAATAAAAAGTGAAAAAAATAATAGTAGGATGAAACGCATTAGAAAAGGAGAATATTATAAAAATGAAAGGAAAAATAGTTTACGGGCGATCTGAGGTCGGGAAGGGGAAGGGGTGAGTTTTTAAGGGTAAAAAACGGTTTATCTCGATTTCCGGAAAAACTAAAAGTCCTATGGAAAAAAGTTGTAGGTAATAAAAAGATCTAAAACTTTCGTATGGACACTTTTTCACAGAACCTCAAAATTTATGTGAAAAATTCAAAAAACCAAGTTTTTGGTTTTTTATTTTTATCTTTTACAAACAAATTTTTTTTTTCACGAAATTTGGTGAACCTTACCTTTTTATGTCCTAAATACGCTGTAATTTATTTGATTTGAAACATTTATTTTTTCACCTTATTTTGAATTAATATCGAAAAAGCACCCTAATTTTCAATCGAAAATTCACCCGTCAAAATATCAGCTTTTTTCAAAATGTTGGTATGCTTTCTGTTCGTTAAAATCTCTACTTTTCGATGGTGAAAAAAAAAATATTAATTTAGTAAATCTTCTCAGAAAATGCAAAAAATGAATTGAATTTTCGATTCAAAAAACCAAGTTTTTGGTTTTTTATTTTTATCTTTTACAAAAATTTTTTTTAACCTAGATCCTAGTGAAAAAATAAATATTTCAAATCAAATAAATTACAGCGTATTTGGGACATAAAAAGAAGGTAAGTTTTCACGAAATTTCGAGAAAAAAAAATTTTTTTGTAAAAGATAAAAATAAAAAACCAAAAACTCGGTTTTTTGAATTTTTCACATAAATTTTGAGGTTATGTGAAAAAAGCGACCATACAAAAGTTTTAGATCTTTTTATTACCTACAACTTTGCCATTCAACCTTTTTCCATAGGACTTTTAGTTTTGCCGGAAATCGAGATAAACCGTTTTTTACCCTTAAAAACTCACCCCTTTCCCTTCCCGACCTCAGATCACCCGTAAATTATTTTTCCTTTCATTTTTATAATATTCTCCTTCTTTTCTAATGGGTTTCATCCTACTATTATTTTTTTTGTTTTCAAAAATTATCGACCGGTCTATTAGCAAAAGAACTGAATTAATAAACATATTTTTAAGAACTAATAAATTTCTATATAAACATTTTTGTTTTGTTTTCTTCAATAAATTTAAAATTTTTAATAAAACCAAGAACATGTGGCACGCATAACGCTTTGGAAAATAATTTTCGAAAAATTTGGCCCGTATACCGAAATTAGTCTGACATGGCTGACCTAGATGATGATTGATGGCACACATAAAAAATTATCTCCATTGGATGTGAGAAACAATTACTTGGGTGATACGATTATAAATAATTGCCCTTCCAACATATCTGTCAATAAATTATTAAAAGTATGGCTACTTAAAAGAAAAAAAAAACGAAAGAACAATATGACAGCACCAAAAAGTTGCTTTATCAGTTACAAAGCAATAACCGATGCTTACAAACCTTATTAATTCCTCATCTACAAGATGTTTCAAAATATCTGTAGCAGTTATTCCAATTGAAAATCCATCAATTGATATGATCGATGGATCCGGTAGCAACTTGACGTTGCTCTGAATTTGCCCAAGTGCGTACGGATGAGTAGGATATACAAACGAAGAACATGCATCTTTAGAGGATGACACTATCAATATTTGTACTTCATTTCTGAAAATAATAGAAAATAACCATACTGTTTTAAAGTTTTTTTACATTAAGGCACAGTTTTGTCGTTGTCACTATGTTTGAATTTAAATTTAAATGTAACAAAATAATTAAACTAATCAGCTATATTTAGATATTTTAACTATCTGACAACGGTGACACTGGCCCTAAGATTATACACACCCAACGACATCAATTACACCAGCAATCATTTTTTCAAAAAACTCATGAAAATCTTCCGCCATCGAACCATTTATAATTAAATCATTGTCTGGATCTAAAAATGGACCAACCAATATAATTACATCTGGTTTGTGCAATTTACAATAATTAAGAAGAGTTTTAAATGGTTCGTATTCCAAATTATGCTGCAATGAAAATGGACCGCTTGCAATAATTAAGCTAATGGTATTTCTAATTGTATTCGATGGTTTTGGTAGTTTTAATTCTATCTCAGTTACGATTTCATTTACATATAATTGTTCAGCTCTTGGATTTCGGCCTTTTGCTAAAACTATTTGACCGGGAAATAATGAAAATGAAGAAAGATTTGAAAAATTTAAACGAGCTGAATGAATTTTTCCTTCTTCAAAACCAATTAAAAGTGTTGATGCTTCATTTAAACGCCCATCACTATCACAACAAATTCTACCTATACAATTGATATCCTGTTGACTTGGTATGTCAATAATAGACAGATCATCTAAATCTGCCAAAGTTGTATTTATATCATTCTCCTCATTATCAAATAAAGGTTTTATCACTTTTTTATACAACAACTTTCCTATTTCATTGAATTTTATTTCTTCGAGTAAACATTTTTCGTTGAATTTGTCAACTAAGTATTTTTCAGTAGATAAAAATTCTTTGTTATTTTTATTCAATGGAATTTGTTGAATTTCTAGTTTTAATCTTTTTTCAATTGAAAACATCTCATTTATTAAATTAGATTTGCCAAACGAATATACTACTTTTCCTGTCTGATTCGGACCATCACTTTGGTTTACATTTGTTGGTCTGAAAAATAAGGAATAGAATAGTTTAATTTATGAAATTTTTGTAAAACAGCAAGATGAGTTTGCCGTTTTATTTCGTCAAAAAGAATTAGAATTAGTGTTCAATTTTAAAAACGCTAAATTTTGGTGAGTTTTGCTTCAATTTTTAAATAAACTTGATTGATTGATGTATCCACTACCGTATGAGTTTAGCTTTAGAATTTTCATTTTAGTTCAGACATTACTAGATACAAAGAATAATTATATATTAATGGACATGCAAATTCCCAAGCTAACGATCTGAAAAGCTTCTGAGATTAAATTTAAGCAGCCATAAGTAATGAGATTCATTGGTAAAACTCTGAAACGAGGATATTCTAAATAATAAAGCCACCAAAAATATGTGTTAGTTTGGTACATGTGTTAGTTTGGTGTATCTTGTGATGCACTGTCTTTCTCAATGATAAAAGCGTAGACATAGTTATATGAAGGCTTGTTTCTTCAGGACAACAATATGTGCCATCATCAAAGAATATTCCATAACAAAGATTGAGGGTTCATCCGGGGACTGAACACAGTTTATCCGCTAGCATCCTTAAGGTAACACCTAGTGTGGGGGACCCTGAACTGTCAATTTTTCAAATCAATTGAACAAATACTTTCAACTTAATACATGTCATTTATTGCAATTTATTATAACAAGATTAGTTAATTTATAACAATCATATATTTTTAACTTTTTTCGTTGTATAAATTTCAGTTTAATTTATAATAATAAGATTTACAACTTTTCGCGTTAACGGTTCTAATCGGAGTCTCCGTCTTTTTTTTTAAATATTCTTAGAGACTAAAAATTATTCATTTCAGTTTTTGGAGGGGATATGTTGTAAGCCGTTATTACTTTTTTAAAAACCGTTAATAATTTAATAGCTAATCACAAAAAAAAACGAATTAAGAAAAACAACTAATCAAAAACCGAATCAATTTAATTAATTGACCTGTATTTTGTTTAATTCATTTCCCAATTCAAAACTATTACAACACAAAAGTCAGATCATTAGCATTAATTTTTAATATTTCATTTCCAAGAGAAATGAACATATTTCACAAACAAAACAAGAGGTCAATGTTTTGATAATTTTAGATATTACGGGTGGGTTACAACACTAACTAGTACATGGGATTATCATATACCGTATACAAAAAATTATAAAATTTACAAATCAACAAACAGTGCTTCCTCCACATTGGCAAAGTATTCTAAGGATGGGTCACTTATATAAGACTAACTGATTGAATGAATTGATTTTATTGAATTGGGTAGTTTAAACCGCAACCCCAGAATGGCAGTTTAAACCGCAACCCCTAAAATTAAACTATTGAGTATTAATATTACATTAATATTCCAATGTGCTTTTTCCGTTTCTTATTTTCAATTTTCTTATTTCTAATTTCGAACCACTGAATTTCTTTTATGAAATTCGAAAATTATTAGTTTGTAATATTGAAATTATATTTGAGAAAAAACACTAATTTTTGATATCTATAATACATATTTTTATTTGCCGATCGATTTCGAAAGTTAAGCTTTCATTGTCAAGGCTGGTTCTTGAATAGTAAGTGTTTGCGTTCAGGAACACACTACGCCCCGCCCATATTTATTAAAAAATTAAATGTGCTCTCGAGTAGAGTTAAAAATTAAATACACATATACACATAAAAGCATTATTTAAAATTTAACGATTTCAAATTGACAGTTCAATTTATTTTGAAATTGCAGCATATATATTTTTCAAATTCTGGAATACGTTCGAGAACTTAATGAGATCTCATTTTCATTAAATATTTAATGAACCAATCAAAAAACGCGATGTTCATTTAGTATTCGAACGAATTTCATTTAATGTATATAATGTCAAATTTAAAAAAATTTTGACACTTCTATGAATAAATAAACGAAATGTTGGAGTATAAAAGTTATAATCAAATTAAAATCTTACTCCTTGTTAATGCATTATTTTTCAATTACTTCCGTCGTAATTAAATTTATTTTAAAAATTTTCAAAAACAAATTCAATTTTAAGATTATAACTAACTCGAAAACTTTAAGAAATCTGCAGTTTGATACTGGTGATTGAATTGGTTGCAAAAACTTATTAATTAATTTTATTTTCGATCGTTAAATGTAATTGGTAATAGGAGCTGTTGGTTTTATCTCACACTAATTTCAAAATTTTCATCCATTTTGTTTATATTTTTCAATTGAGAATTAATTATTATAATATATAAAATTGATTCCTTAATGCATTATAATACAATTAATTCGTAATACCTAATTTGCTAAATTAATTAATTATTTTTGATCTACGGGTGTGACAACCCCGCGTACTCCAGTCCCTGCTATTGACATACGAGTTGACGTGAGATATCACACACCACTGGCAATAGCAGTGAGATATCACTAGCCAAGGTGACATCTTAGGGGTGGTGGCGGATGAACTGTATTCAATCAACGGTAGCACCCTCAATCTTAGCTGTTAAATAATCATTGATGATGAGACGCTATTTCTTGAAGAAGTTAGCCTTCATATAATTATGTGTGGGCTTTAATCTTTAAGAAAGAGAGTGCGCCACAGGATCAAGGAATATGCAACCGACTGGATTATTGGCAACTACATTTTTGTTTTGTTTCAGCAAATTTTTGTAATAATTTGCTATTTACTTTTTAATTTACTTTTATTTTCTCTATTCTATCATAAAATATTGGCCTATGTCATATTTTGTCAGTGATAGGATTTTTTTTTTAGTTATCCATTCTTTATCAAAAAATATAAAAATACAAAAAAAGAAAGATTTTCGTCCATCAACACCTTTGAACGTATGTTGTTGTGGGACCTTGGTCTTAAAAGGTTTTTATGTGTTATTGTGACACATTTATTCACACTACACAACACATTTTATTAAAAAAAAAAAAAAAATACCTAATTTGCTAAATTAATTAAAAATTATAAAACAAAATTTTACGGTTTTCGATTTGAAATTTTTTAAAATAAAAAACTTCATTAAAACTTAAATATGCTATTTACTGCATTTAAAATTAAATGAAAAGAGGCGTGGTTTCATCAAATGAAAATTTAAATGAAATCGGTTTTTCAAGTTCTCGAACGCTGTCATCTGTCATTCATTAAATGATTCATTAAATGGTTAATATCTCATTTAGTAATCGAACGCACTCCTGAATGAAATGCAAGTTTTCTATAACAATATGGTTAGTAATTTCTATCTTAGTTTTTAATTCTTTCGGTTTTAATTTTATTCAATTGAAACATTTTATGAAAGAATTATTCTGACATACAATTTTAACAGATTGTATTAGTATTTATTTATTTCGGAAAAAAATATACAAATTAAGACTAATAAGTCCTATTTACAATTTGATCAGATAAGAAAATGTAAGAAAACAGCCAAACAAGACTAGCTTCAAAAGTAATACAACTAATCTTCTTCTTCATCAGGTGCCTATCCGATTACGGATGTTTGTTAGTTATCAGTGACTTCAGGCGGACTTTATCTTTCACAGCTCTAAACAGCTCTATCACGGTTATATCACACCACTCAGCAAGATTCATGATCCAAGATATGTGCCTTCTTCCTCTGCATTTGCGACCAACTATTTTGCCTTGTATGACAACTTGGAGCAGGTTGTATTTCTCATTTCTCATGATATGACCTAAGTAGTTTATCTTTCTCTTTTTAATCGTGGATATCAACTGTTTATTAGCACCCATTCTTCTTAAAACCTCGACATTTGAAATATGATCACTCCATTTAATTTTTAATATTCTTCTGTACTGCCACATCTCAAATGCCGCTATTTTCTTTAAGTCGTGCTTCTTTAAAGTCCAGCTTTCAACACCATACAGCAATACAGACCATACATAACACTTCAGCAATTTGATTTTTAATTTGATTTTTAATTTTATTTTTTTACCTCATTTCTGCAAAATATTCTGCTCATGTTGTTGAATGCTGCACGAGCTTGCACCACCCTTGTATTGATTTCATTTTGATTCTTTGCTGTACAGTGTATTATTGTTCCCAAATACCTAATTTTCTCGACCCTTTTCAACACAATACCATTTAACTTTAGACCATCATTTACGACATGGTTCCTGTTGAAAACAACATATTTAGTTTTATTCAAATTGATTTTCATATTGTACTCTTCGCAACACTTATCCAGCGCATCTAGCATTTCTTGTAACTCATTAACATTAGCCGCAAGTAATACCGCATCATCAGCAAATCTGAAATTATTTATTATTCTTCCATTTATCCGAATACCCGCACCGCTGTTTATAATAGATCCATTAAAAATGCATTCTGAATAAACGTTAAATAATAACGGCGATAAAATGCAACCTTGTCTCACGCCTTTTTGAATTTCTGTTTTCAGTTACGCCGTCCTCTGTGGTCACTACTGCGATGATTCTTAAATCTTTATCATCCAGCCCTTTATGACTCAATATTTTGAACAGTTTTTTATGTTTTACTTTATCAAATGCCTTTTAAAGGTCGATAAAGTATGAATATCTGCGTTCAAGTCTCTGCGTATTTGCGTTAGTGTATTGAACATAAATAGAGCATCACGAGTACCTAGTCCATTTCTAAAACCAAATTGCGTGTCATCAATATCTAGTTCTAAGATTTTATAAATTCTTGCATGAATGATTTTTAAGAACAGTTTTAAAGAGTGGCACATTAGGCTGATAGTACGATAGTCTGAGCACGTAGACACATTTGGTTTTTTTGGTAGGAGAATAAATGTTGACACCAGCCATTCTTCAGGGATTTTTCACGTATCATAAATTTTATTGAACATGTTGGTCAGTAATGTAATCCCTCATCATCTAACAGCTTAAACAGTTCATTTGGAACCGAATCAGGGCCCGTTGCTAGTCGCTCCTTGGTTTTTCTTATGACAGCTCTTACTTCATTTTCCATAATTGGAGGACCTGTTACTGCTGTTCCTGCAGTATTTGTATTATATTCCGAATCACTGAACAGCTCCGTGACATACTCCTTCCACCGTTCAATTCTCATTTCCGGATACGCTAAGATTTTTCCATTTATTGTTTTTTTCTTTTTACCGGTGACTAACTTTACTTTTTTATGCAGTTTGAAACTGTTATGACACTTATCTAAAGTTTCAATGTCCCGGCATTGCTGCTCCCAGAAATTAGCTTTGGCCCCTCTGATTCTTTGCTTAATAATTTTATCTAATTCTTTGTAACTATTCATATTCTTCAGTTTCCTCCTTTCGTACAATAGTAATATAATTTCGTCAGTCATCCATTCTTTTTTTTTCCGATTTATGATTGCAGTTTTAGATTTTATTTTATCAACAGCTTCTTTTAACGGCATATTGAAGGTATTTAGCATAAGATTTACGTTTCCTTCTAACAGTATGTTATCTCTCTGGTAGGCTAAGCTGGTACTAATAGTGCTAGTTATTTCACTTTTATTTTGCTATTTTGCGGTGACTCTAACAGGGAAAAATCTGGTTTGCTATCATTAGCACTCTTACCGAGCTTCTTCAACTGAATTTTCAATCTTGCAGCTAGCAGCATGTGGTCCAATCGGATATAACTAATAACAATAAACCAATACAATATAATAAAAAAAATTACATCATCACTCATCTTAACAACACATACCAACTTACAACTAACCTACTACAGTTCACTTGTTCCCCGACGGTCCAACTCTCCACCAATGCCAGTGCAAGAAGTATAGCAATCAAAATGAAAAAGAAAAGAAAATGCAATAATTCAAGTCCCAATCCAGTGTCACGAGACAAGAGACTGAGACCAAAATTAAATCAAGAAATAGAAGCAGCAGCCCACATGACAACTCAAGTATTGAGTCTCAACTCAGTATTTGTGTATTTAATATTTTACTTAATGATCGTCGTTCAGAAATTATTTAACTATAGTTATTAAATATTTTAATGCGGTGATTTGATTGGTGCATTAAATATTTAGCTATAGTAAAGTTTCGGAACGTACCCCGACTAATAAAGATATTATAGATATCAAAAATTAGTGTGTTTTCTCAAATATAATTTCAATATTATTTTGGTGATATCTAGTGCTCAAAAACAATATTTGTTATTATTAGTTTGTTTTTTTCAAGATATTTCGTTTCTTTTTTCGATTATTTAAAGTTTTAAACTGATTAGACATTTTAATCCTACTAAAATTGCATGAAATTTGCTTCCATCGTTTCGAGAATCGAAACACCGTGAACTGTGAAGCATACACATAGTGATTTTGTTGTGTTTTGTGCATTAAAATTTGTGCCTACATAGTCGAATTCCGGTCTAAATGTTATAGTGACCAGGCTAAAAAGTTTAACATTTGATAAAATATTGTTAAACAATTGATAAAACCGATCAGAATCGACACCCAGCCACATAGAATTGAGTACACTAAAAAGCCTTTTTTAAAACCAAATCGAAGTTTGCCAGTTGACAAAAATGAGAAACTTTAATAAGCAAGTACCTTGGACAAAATTTTTTTATGTTGAGCATAATCATAGCACATCAGCCAGCACTAAGATTTATTTCTGAATTCATAAAATATAGAGATTTCAAGACTTATTGCTGTTAAGCAGTATGGTTTCGTAGTATTCATGCAACTGATAGTTAATTTGTTATTTGTGTTAATCATGCAGCAATTATTGATTATTTAAAATACAGTAAAATGAACTTACGTTTGCACGTAAGTAGAAGAACTGAAGCCTCCTTCATCTATTAAAACATTTTTGTCTCTCTGAAAAAAAGAAAAAATTGTGTGGGCTTAGTTTGAGACATTTGAGCTGAATTATTTATGTATATATAAAAAGCATATTAATATAATGATATATTTAGTTGATTCTCGATTTAATAGACGAGCATATAATCTAGTCACAATCTTAAAATATTTACGTGTCCTAGATAAATGCTCGTCGACAAAAAGGAGTACATTGTTTTTAAAACTTAATTCTACTTTTAATATTTTAATTGAAACTTAAATATTTTCTCTTTTATAAATAACGAGGTACGGAATTCAATTGTTCTTAATGAGTGTAGATCTAGTCACAAATATTAAAAGACATGCGATACTATTTCCACACCCACTAAAAACAATAAACAAAGGCTTGAACGAATAAAATTTGTAGCGTAAAGAGAATTGAGTTAAAGCACTGAGAGCTCGACACTTAAATAACAGATTGGCAAAGAAGAAATTATCAACAAATGAAGCAACTAGCAAGGAGTTAATTGAGAGATTAATATGAGATATGGTAACAGTCGATTTGAATCATGATATATAATTTTGGAATTTGTGAAAATATTCTTCAATGTAAACATAAAAAAACAAACGAGTTAAATTCAAACGATGTGAAGGTAAGAAAATAAACAATGAAATGAGAAGCTATATATAAATACGAATATGTATATTAACTTTTTCCCTACTCTTCGTAACATGTTGTGAGGACTTTTTTTGTTGAAACCGTAACTAATTTGCATTCCCCTCCTCTTTTGAGGGAGTTTCATGTTTTTTTAAGTCCCTATAAAACAGTAAAATTGGGTAGTCGATGTTTTCGAAATGGAGCGTAAACATCTTGAGGACTAATTACATGAATTCAATACTAATCGTCACTTACCTTTCAACATTTCACAAAAACAATCATGTGGAATTTTTAAATTGAAATTTCGGGAAATATTCAGAATGCGTTCGAAAGATCGTTATCAGCAAATTGAATGTGTACTGTAGACAAGATTAATCTTGTAACAAGATTAATAACTAATCGAGCTTCTTTCTGTTATATCTAGCACATACTCGTACTGGTATCAATCCATGTACATGTTACTTCACATGTTACAGACACTAAATATTTTGTCAAGAATAATCAAATTTATTAGAGTAATCTCCTTGAATGATTTTTATCTAAAAGATACAGATAAAAAGATACCGGTTAGCTTCATTTGCTCCTCTTTGTCGACCTTTATTAATAAATCAGCGTCATTTCGGTCATTCAACTTTAATTTTTTTATTACTTTAAGTTATAGTAAATAAAACGAGAAGCATATCCAAGATGTTAATTCTTTTTTTGCATAGTTCAACAGCTTTTAGGGGTTGCTTTATACTTTACTAATTACTTTTACATAATTGTAATTTAATAATTTAAAGAATACTACCAATAGTTTAGGTATTTGTATGCATTCCACAAGTGTCAAATAAATTATATAGCATTTTGCACATGCGTATAAATTAACTTATTTGCCAATTTCACATATTCACTTTTACTTGATATATTAATAAATTTTCATTCTTTTTTCTTTAAAACTGCAGACGCTTGAATATAAAACTAATCCACAATTCTGTTTTTTATAAATTTATGTTTATATCTCTTTTAAAAAATCTTTATATCTCTTTTATGAAATTAATGTTTATATCTTTATATCTCTTTTACTCTTTAATTAAAAATATTAATTCTTCTCTTGGAAAAAAAGTATATGAACTTGTATTTGAGCTTTTAAGCTTTAGATCGAAAATTATTTATTTACCAAGAACTTTTTGGACCAATAGAAATTGAACTTACTTTAGGTGTTTTGCAAATATACGAATCCATTATATCTGCATCATTTTCATTCACCTCATTTTTATTATTGTATATTGGAATATTTTCATCGTAAGCTTTTAATTTAGTATTTTGATGCTGCGTTTTCTTGATACTACAATATTCTTTTCTTTCTAATTCATTTAAATAATCAATAGTAGGTTCAGCTCCGTTTAAATTTGAGAGACTGAAGGCGATCCATTGTTCAACAAATTCTTCTGGATCGCTTATATCATGTGTTTTACAAATGTGGACACCTTGAAATTAAAGACAAAAATTAAATTTAATCGCTTAATATTAAACAGACTATCCAAACCTTACATCTATCTAATATTTCTGATGAAGGTTCTATACCAAGACCTTCAAACTGTTCAAGAATTGTTTCTTTTGAAACCATTATTGGAGATGAAAAGTCGGCTTTTAATTAAAACAATTTGAAATAAACAATTTCGTTACTGTCAATAATCGCGGGAAAATACAATTTGATATGTTGATACAGTTCGGCGACGAAAACTTTTATAAAATAATCACAAGCAACAGAGACATCTCTTGTTTGAATTCTATTTCGTTTTGTGAATTTGTCGTTGAACAAATAATCTTTTTTGTCAGTCAACGGTTTTATTAATAAGAGATTGATTTGTTTTTCGGCCAGGGTTTCATCTATTTTGATTTTACTATGTCATCAGTTTTGATCTCTTGGTTTTCTTGTTACTATAAGCAATGTAGTTTCCATCAGCCAGCACTTGTCATCAATAAATCACCAATCCACTCAAAAAGCAATGCGCACGGTTAAGTCGTACCTTTTCGCACTGAAAATTACTCGGAATAAGTGCACCCTAAGAGCACGGATTTCCGTGCCCTTAGCGGATGACCTCCGTCACAATTTTCCAAGTCCAATATTTTTGGTATAGCATGTGTGTATTGGTGGGTACGAATTTTCTATACGCATTCCAGACCCGTTCAATGCTCATTTTCGTACCAAATTCCATGCGCTTTCCGAATGAAATATGTAAAGATTGTGGGCAATAAAAGTTCGCCTAGATGTAATGTAATTTCATATGTAAATTAAACAAATTTGTAATGTTTTGATCATTTGTTTATTAAATTACTTAATTTAATTCAATATTCAATTCGATATAAATTATACCTGACACTTTGGGACAACAAAAACCAATGACATCTATTCCTATAGTATAGCTTGAGATAAATTTTAATTCGTACACATATACATTCTCATCCATAAATGAAAAATGGGTATGGAATTCCGCGTAAAAATCGTATACTTTTGGGTACATGTACGTAAAATTGTTTGATGGGCAATAAATTGTCACAAATTTAATAAATTGAGAAAAACGATTTTATCATTGTGCACAATTTTGAGAAATAATTTAGGCGCGTGAATCATGCTTAATTATAGTTCTGTATTAACAGAGTATGCTGGAAGGCTATTTTAGCATATTGATGAACGCAAATTTCAACCAAGGAGTATTTATTTAATAACGTGTATTTTACTTGCAAACTGCCTTTTTGATTTCACACAGTATTTAAAAAAAACCACATTTGCCAAATATCCAACAAAAGACGAAAAGAAAAATTAACATTTTATTCGTATACGAAGATTTCATCGCACTCCGAACCAAAATACAATTTTGAGTATTTATTTGCTTCATAATAGAGATTAGTAACACTTCCATCTTTTAATTTTCAACCTCAAACACGCAAGTGGATATAGGTCTGTAATCTGTATAGTTTTTTCTTTAAACTTCAAATCGTTATATTGCTCCATGTAATCTATCAAATAATAATTAGAAATCAGTAATTATATGTATTCTAATTTACTGCAAAAATAATAATAATGCAAATATAGTAAAAACAACGCAAAACAATCTTGATTTGCAAGATGTTACCATACGTCCTTCAATACTTACCAGTGACAGATTTGATTTGTCTATGCAACCTAAACTTACTAGGATACTAAGTTTAAGATTTCCCAACACTCTTAATGACTAAAGCCCATTTATAGCTATATGAGGGCTCATTCCATCGAGGAAGCAAAAGCGTTTTATATCATCTAGCAATCCTCCATAGCTAGGACAGAATTTTACCGTTGGCTGAATAGAGTTAATCCGCCAGCACCCCAAAGATATAAACTTGACTAGTGATATCTTATTGTCAATGCCAGTAGTCTGATATCTCACGTACCATTGATATAGAACTCGTATGTCAATGGTAGGGAGTGGAGTATGCGAGAATGTCACACCCGTAGAAGAAAAATTACAAATCAACAAAAACTGATACCTCGTTGCGTTCATTATTAATACTTTACTTAATAAAATTACCTATCGTGATTTCATTCTTGTTCAGTACAAGAGATAAATTTATATTTAAGGCCTAGAAGCCGGTGAAACCAAAACCACAATTTTTCGACATTTGGGTATTACAAAACTTTATTTATAAAACAATATCTTTTATTCTTCGATTTCTTCGACGAAATATTTTTTATCATTTTCCCAAATTTCTTCAAGAATATTATAAATCGATGCATCAGTAAACCGCTCGACCCAAGAATTAATATAACCTACTAGACTGGTTTCATATTTTTTCAACACAATTACACCATCTAAAATTTAAAAAAATTAAGCAATTAAAACTAAATACTGAGAGTTATTAAGTATTTAACCTTTTTCAACAGTGTTGGCTTGAACGTGAATAAGTCGAGGTTTTTTGTGCATTAATACAATACTGCGCCAGCTTGCCCACTTATATTGGTCATTATTATCGACTTTAGAATAATGACAATACATATTAGAAGCATTTTCAACATCGCCGAGTGACTTATATACTTGCAGTTTCAACAAAAATTGTTCCATTGCTGTTCGACCTTCAGTTTCGATTTTATCACGATTAAGGGTCAACAACAAATTTTTTCCTGGTTCTGTTTCTTCGATTGTAATTAAATTTGGAGCCGTTTCGACTAACATTTTCATAATAACGAATCGTGCTTGATAATGTGCTTGAAGCCAAGAACTAGAATGAGGATTATAGAGTTCCATTGATACTCCAACTCCAGCCCAAATCAATAATAACCAATTAACATAAATTATGTTTTGCATTTCTTCTTCATCAGTAAAACCAAATATTTCAAGAATATCTCTGTTTAAACTTAAATATAGTCCAACCGCTTCTGCACGACATTCTTCATATGAAGATCCAATCGCCATAAACTTTGAATCGTATGTTTCCCCAAGCTGATACCATTTGGAAATAGGTTCACCATTTAATGGGTTTCTGACAGTCTCTTTATCGAAATTTAATTTTTCGTTTTCATCGATGCGGAACAACTTGCCACTACCATGTCCTAAAAGTTCATGTAAGCCAACTTGTACCTACAACATGGTTTAATTACAAATTTATTCATAAAACTATAAGTTCAAAAATCTTACTTCAAACGCTTTGACTTTGTATTTTTTCATTAGTTCTTGATCGGCTACAGACAAGAACGGAATATCATCTTGTTTGTTTAGTGCTCCCAACACATTCCCCAATGAAACGTTTTTGAAACCTTCATTTTGTCTTATTTCATCGTCTAAAATGAGTTATTACAAATAGATTTATAAAAATAAGTAAGATAATACAATATTGAGCTTTTAAGAAAATAGCTTACAATTTGGAATGTTAATTCCTGCCGGTACTCCGGACCCAGCAAAAGTTAAGATGTCCAAGGAAGTAAAATCTGGTTTAAGATAGGTATCCTTCTCGTAATCGATTCCCCAAGGTAATAATTTAATGAAATTTTCTGCATTTGTTACAAGTTTTCCAAATTTAACGGACATTTCTTTATTAACAACTGCAACGAATCCTTCAAATTCACCCCGTTGTCCAGCTGGATCACGATAAGTTTCAATAAATCCTATATATGTTTCAACAACGGGACCTTTATCCTTGATCCAATATCTTGAACCTTCTTTATGTTCATCTAAGCTTCCTTCACGGAAACTGTTGACATAATGTTCTATCATATTCACTTCATTTTCATTTGCTGCATGTTGTTGTGCAATTTTTAACTCCTTCACAACCAATTCTAATAATTTTGAATGATCTCCTCTAGTTACTTTAAAAGTACAATTTTTAAACTCTTCTTCGGGAAGTGTAATACCTTCTTTGTCTCCTAGTTCAGTTGATGCTAATTTAATATCATATATAGTTTTCCCATTTTCTATAGTTTTAAATGTTCTACAAATATAAGCTTCGATACGTTTTGATGTTAACCACTCCTGTACAATATTACCATCTGCCGAAGTGCAATTACTCGAAAAATAGGTGGTAATACCATCAGATTTGAATCCCAAATTTTTGTTTCGTTCTGTTAATAAAAATAGAGGCTCTTTTACACGCTTCCATAGATCTTCAATACAATCCTTATTCGTAGAGTATTCTTTTGTTGACTTTACTATCGTTTCAAACTTTTTCGTTCCAATGTTTGGAACGATTTTCTGATCGCCCATTCCTTTATAATTACCAGCATTAGCGAAAAATCCACATGAGTATGCTAGAAAAGCCTATAAGAATTGCATTAGGGGATAATATATCGATATTACGTTGATACAATATTTAACTTACAGTAAAATCTTCCTCAGTTAACCCATTTTCTAATACTTTTTGTTTCAACTCATCTATGGATTCAGTTGAAAATATTCGATGAAGTAAAGAAAATATTAGAGGAGCTTCAGGGCTAGATTGCACAAGAGCAATTAAGCCGCCATTCCATGATGCCTTAAATGTACAATCGGTTATTAAATCTTATAACCGGTATTTAAAATTATATTTAATTAACTGTTTTTACCTTACTAAAATAATGTGCATATAACTTCTCAGTTTCAGTTAGATTTTTAAAGGCTTCCTGACAATCCAAATCGCCAATGGGTTGGGTATTTGGTATTATAAAATGTTTTTTTTCAATCATAACGAATAAATTAGTTTTTGATGAGTTGTAACAAAATGATGTAAACAATATTTTATCTTGTGACTTAGATATTAAAAATTATGGAGTACCTAATGTAATGTATTGCTGCAAAAATATTAAGTATAAATAGACAACTTACTTGAATATAGAATACTTGTAAAAGTGTAAAAAATTTTATACACGATGTTAATTGCAGCTAGCTAAAACGAAAAATGACAAATATGAAAATGATTAAGCATTAAGCACGAGCTGAATAAAGCTCACATACACTTTAGATCTGCCTGTATAACAGCTACAGTGAATTGCGTATTATGCAGCCCATACATTTTAAGCTCAGGAGTGCGTTTCGAAATTATAACCACGGTTAACCATGGTAATAATGTCATAGTTAAAATAGTGACGCCACATATTGAATAAAATTACCATGGTAAAGCTGTCAAAGTTAAATTATCAAAAAATAAGAGCGCTAAAAATTCAAAATGAATAAAAACTAATGCTAACTACGATAAATAAAACTCAAAATGTAGTGTTTATTTTTTAATTAATCAATTATTAAATTTAATAATTAAAAGTAATATTATTTTTCTAACAACTTTTATTAAAAATATAAATTTCAGACGCGTTTCGGATATAAATATCCATCATCAAAGAAAGAATTTATATTTAGTCTTCAGAATCAAATATAAATAACTAACACATTTCACTAGAAATTATTAAATACTTACACTAAGTTTACACCATGGTAGTATAATAGAATAATAGCAAATAGCTATTAAACTATTATGGTGTACACGGATAGAATAATGCCTTTTTACTTTGACAGATAGTTATTTGATATTTTGCTTTTGATCGATAGTATAATAGTATATTCAAAAAAGTTGTAACAGTCAAAATGTTAAATGTAAAAGACAATTTCATGCGATTGTAAAAATGAGCAACATAAAAATCACTCAAAATTTAGTTTTAATTTTAAATTAATATTGGGCTTACAACTTTTTGTTGAAATACTTTTCGATTGATAAGATTTTATATTCAAATTTGAAATACGTTAGTCGTATTCTATCTGTCAATATTATTCTGAGCGTTTATACCACAGATAGAATAATACTATTTTGCGGTATAAACGCCCAATGAATCGATAGTTTAATAGCAAAAAACTATTATTCTATTAAACTATCGGTGGTATAAACTTGGTATTATAGTTTATAATAATTAAATATACGATATATTCACAAAACAACAAGATTTCTCACTTTTTTTTCAACAACAATTAAAACTTTCTTTTATTTTAAAAAAATTATAATGTGTTTTATAAATCAGTCGTTTTAAATGTTTAAATGTTTATACGTTTTGAAATTAGAACCTTAACAAACTCTACTATTAGCAGAGTAAAACAAAGTAAAAATAGTGACGTCACACTTTACTAAGCCAGTTTAACTATATAGTTTTAGAACGATGGTACATCTGTCATCATATAAATTTTTTACTTTGTGGTTAATTTTGCAACGACGTTTGGTGGGTAGAGTAAAGTTGACCACGGTTAACCAATAGAGTTTTTTCTTTAAACTTCAAATCGTTGTATTGCTGCATGGATTGCTGCATGGAATCTGTCAAATGATAATTAGAAATCAGTAATTATGTATTAAAATTTACTGCGAAAATAATAATAATGCAAATATAGTAAAAAACAACTTAACGACAACGCAAAACAATCTTGATTTGCAAGTAATAACAATTTTTTAAAGTTTTCGAAATCCAAATCAGCTGATCACAAATGTCAAGTTTTTTTCGGGAAAAAGGTCTATATATCATGTTCACGTGGTCGTAGTATATGTAGTGTAGTGGTTTTGTAAATACGAATGTCCCGCTAAACAAAAACGGTTCGTTTGCGAGCTATTGTATGTATAGCATTGTTCGTTTACGGTTCGTAAACGATTCACCTTGTTTAGCGGGGTAGTATGAGTGTTCACCTGGCGTTGTAAGTCGAAATTGCAACGCCTCTGTTGAAGAAATTTTAAAACTAGTTGACAATCGTATATATTTATCATAAGCATTTATTATCTTTTCACGTGGTGCGTAGTGTAGTATAGCGCATTTCAAAAACCGCCAGGTGAACACAAAAAAACCACAACGTAGCGTATTATGAACTCCATTCAAAATACTGAGTACTAAGATCACTAATTATTTCAATGTGTATCGCCTTTGTAGAAAAGCACACAAACAACGCGAAGTATGACTTTGTTGTTGTTCAACCACGACCTTGACTGACAATTGTGATTATAAGTCCACCAAAATCTACACCACAGTGGAGAAAAGCTCGGTTTGGTTGAAGTCTTTCCATCGGTAGACTATCCAGATAGACCCATCAGTTGCTGCATTGTGGTTGACTTATTTCGAAAACATCGTATACAAGAATAGACTACCTTTCTTGCCAAAATCCTTCCATGAAGATTATGAAGTTGTATGTAGATCTAAAGGAGCCCATCCACTTTGAAACATGTTTCAAAACTTGGTTTACAAACTTGGTTGCATGTTTACCATACATTATTAAAAGGGTTTGTAAACTTGGTTGATAAACTTACAATTATAGATGTCAATTTCTTTTGTTATTTTATTAAACTCTTCCATACACAGTGAAACATGTTTACAAACCATTAGCTCCGCCTACTTAAAATCCAAGCCGTCAAATTGGTTTGCAACTTCACTATATGTGTATGCACTATAAAACATTCTATAAACACAAACCAAGTTTTCAAACATGTTTCAAAGTGGATAGGCTCCTTAAAGTTTTGTGAAGACTTAGCCACTACACCCATGTATAGTCTAGATTCACGGTAATTTTTGAAATGTGCAAATAAAAACACCTAGGCTTATAAACTTAAAGAAAAAACAAAAATAATCAAAACAAAACTGAACTAACCTAACTTAATCAGTTTAAGAAATAGAAGTTAAATGTAAACCTTAAAAGAAATACAATTATATATGGAAATACTAAATATCAACTGATTAGAATGTCCACTGAAACAGTTGGTAGTGAAAAATTAATATTAGCTACTGGTGGTTATGATCATACAATAAAACTATGGGAAGCCTATACCGGAGTTTGTGTTAAAACTCTTCAGCATTTTGACTCACAAGTTAATGCATTAGATATTACGCCAGATAAAACAATGTTGGTAGCATGTGGTTATCAGAATATAAGACTGTATGATATGCAGTCAGTGAATCCGGTAGTTAATTTCGAAGGTAATTCTAAGAATGTTATCAGAGTGGGTTTTGAAAAAACCGGTGAATGGATGTTTACCGGTGGAGAAGATTGTCGCGTACGAATTTATGATATCAATGCACAAACACCCAAATGTAATCGAATGTTTGATTGTTTAACCCCAATAAATGGGGTAAGCTTACATCCTAATCAAATTGAAATGGCAATTGGATCACAGGGTGGTGTGGTTTATTTATGGGACATAAGATCCGATGCACACGATCACATAGTACCAGAAGTGGAAGCTTCTGTTCAGGACGTGGCAATCAGCCCAGACGGTGCTTATCTTGCAGCGGTTAATAATAAAGGGAATTGCTATATTTGGAATCTAACAAGTAGTAGCAATCAAGGATTATCAACATTACAACCAAAAATAAAGATTGAAGCTCATAAACGATATGTTTTAAGATGTAAATTTAGTCCAGATTCTAGGTAAATTTTATATTATGATTGAATTAATCTTCTTTATTAACTTTTTAATATATTTTAATTATCATGAAGCTTGTTTGTGACTACATCCGGTGATGGAACAGCACGAATATGGAAAACACCTGATTTTTCTCTATGGCGTGAATTGCATTTTCAACCAAAAAGTTCAACAAAGAAAACTGCCTGGGTATGGGATGCAGAATTTAGTCCTGATTCCCGGTATTTATTTACCGCATCATCAGATTGTCAAGCAAGACTATGGAATCTAGATTCCAAAGAACTTGAAAGAGAATATTCAGGACACCAAAAAGCACTAACAGCTTTATCAATAACTTTTATAAATTTATAGTACAAAATGATTTTCCAAAAAAAAAATCAACGACGCATAGTTTAATATATAAATGTCAAAGAATATTTGACATTTATCTTGATTTAACAATAATAATAATATAACACAGAATTTTGTATTTATTTATTTAAAATAAAATAAAATATTGATTTAATATTAAAATAGAATGTCAGTTGATCCAAGTGGAGAGCAATTAATTTTAGCTACTGGTGGGTATGATCACACAATCAAATTATGGCAAGCTCATACCGGTGTTTGTCTGAAAACATTGCAGCATCTAGATTCTCAAGTGAATGCATTAGATATAACACCAGGTAAGACGATGCTAGTAGCCTGTGGTTATCAACATATACGGCTGTACGATATGCAATCAAATAACCCAATCGTTAATTTTGAAGGAGTATCGAAAAATGTTATACGGGTTGGTTTCCGGGAAGATGGAAAATGGATGTTTACTGGAGGTGAAGATTGTCGTGTTAGAATTTATGATATAAATTCCCAAACTCCTAAGTGTAATCGCATATTTGACTTCATAACATCGATTAATGGAGTTTGTTTGCATCCAAATCAGGTGGAAATGGCAATCGGTTCACAAGGTGGTGGTGTCTATTTATGGGACATTAGATCAGATGTTCACGAGCAATTGATACCCGAAGTTGATGCATCAATACAAGATGTTGCCATTAGTCCAGATGGAGCGTATATGGCAGCAGTAAATAATAAAGGTAATTGCTATATTTGGAGCCTTTCAAGCAGCTGTGATCAACAACTTTCAACCCTCCAGCCTAAACTGAAAATTGAAGCACATAAACGATATGCGTTACGTTGTAAATTTAGTCCAGACTCTAGGTTTGCAGTCGTATCAGTTACTTCAGATTTATATTCATTTATTTTTTGTATTGCAGTTTATTTGTTACAACTTCTGGAGATGGGACTGCACGTGTATGGAAAACTTCCGATTTCACTTTGTGGCGTGAGCTTCGATGTGAGTCTAAAACATCAAATAAAAAAGCGCTAGCTTGGATTTGGGATGCAGCATTTAGTGCTGATTCACAATATTTGTTCACAGCATCATCAGATGGTTTTGCTAGATTATGGAAATTAGACACAAAAGATATTGAACGAGAATATGTTGGTCATCAAAAAGCGATAACAGCACTAGCATTTCGAGATGAATTAATAACATAGGCCATTTTGTGATAACATATTAACTTTTATATTTCAGCTTTTAACATAATGTTTAAATGAGTACAAAAATATATATTTGTTTCTACTGTGGCAAGAACTTCTCATATATTTAAAATAATAACTCCTGCTTTTAAGAATCAAAGAGAAAAGTTGCCTGGAAAAACGATGATTGAAATAAAACTTTTAAATATTCAATTCATTCGTTTTTTCATTTTTTAAAATGATGGTTAATTGTTTTGCTTAATTAAAAAAATTATTTTCTGCTGTTAAATTTTAAGAAATAAAACTGTAAAATTTCTTAATGAGTTGTTTAAAAAATTCACTCCATTATGTTATGCGAAAATAAATTACATAAAGATTATTTACATATGTTTAATCAAAATATAAAATTTACGATTTAATAAAAGTATGTAAGTTTGTATCTACAATTAAATGCCGTGTATTTAAACTGAAGAAGAATTGGATTGTATACTTATTGGATTGTATATAATTTTCAAAATAAGAAGTGGAATATTGATGTTTTAATTTATGTATACATCTGAAAACAAATCGAAAAATTGAAATTATCTGAAACTAATTTAATTTGAAATATTGCTAATTAAATTTGAAATATTCGACGTTATTTAAATATTAAAGTATCAACTTCATCAAGCGTCAACTACATCCTTCAAGATTATTTCATCTCCTCATTGCTTGCTCTAATCAACAACTTTCAACTCATCATTCGGATACCTCCAGCTACCAAACAGTAATCAACTCAACTATAGCAAATCATCATCTGGATACCTCCTGCTACCAAAATTGGTGACCCCGACGTGATCGTTCCAGGTAATTTTTCTTTTTATTTTTAAAAATCAGGAGTTGATTAAATAAATTTTGTTTTATTGATGCAAACATTTTTTTTTTTCGAATTGCATTACAAATATTTTGATTGTCTCCGCTCACAGTGCGTTTTATTAAGGAAATTTTTGTTGTATCGATAACGTTGTTGGTTGCAATCTGCGCATTTGTGATTGCCAACCCACACACACTAAAAGTTTTATTGGCTGCAACATTCTTTTACCTTGTTGCCGTCCTCCTTGCCCACTTCAGTAATGTCTGCGAGCGACCCACCCAATTTAATCGAACTTGATCAGGAACAAGCTGCTCATACCTTCACGGTAACACAAGAGCAGCTTGACAAGATATTAGATGAACGAATGGAAGCTGCATTTGCCAGAATGCAACTCCATCAAACATCTGCCTCCTCATCTACACCTTCCTCTCCAAAACCGCCACCTGCAAGTTCGGTTAAAAAACTTTCTCCAACATCCACTCCCCAAATTAACGCCATTACCCCAAAAGTCCCTCCCATTTGGTCTGATAAACCAGAACTTTGGTTTATCATGCTTGAGGGCCAATTCTCTCTGGGCAACATTAAGTCCCAGCAAGCCAAGTACGGTTATGTACTTGGTGTCATAACGCCGTCTCTTGCTACGCTGGTAAGAGACATTATTTCTCAACCAGACACGGTTAATCCTTATGATAAGCTAAAAGAGGCTCTTTTAGACCGCTTATCAAGCAGCCCTTCTGATCGCTTGCGCAACGTGCTAAGCGGTATGGAACTTGGGGATAAAAAGCCCTCACAATTTCTTCGGGATTTAACTGCTGAATCCCAAGGTCTCGTTTCAGAAAAGATGTTAAAAATTATTTGGGAAGATAAACTTCCACAGGCTGTGCGTACCGCTATCGCGGTAGTCAAGGCTGACTTGCCAAAGACTGCTGAGATAGCCGACAGAATTTTTGCTACATTAGTTGGTCCTAACCTAAGTGCGGTAGATAGTCCTGCCGCTCCTTCTTCTTCCTCCAGTGAGGACAAGGTCTGGGCTCTGCGATATCAAGAATTGCAGACCCAACACGCACAGCTGCTGAATGCCTTGCAGCAAAAATCTGCTTCTCGACCTTTCCCTCGTAGTCGTAGTAGATCCAAGGATCAAAACGACTACAACAATTTTCGGCATAATCGCTCCAATTGCCTTAATCAATCTTCCACGCGACCTCGTTCCAAGTCGCGCACTCAAATGTTCGATGGTATATGTTATTACCATCACACTTACGGGGATAACGCACGCAAATGTGACCCCGATTGCAAATTATATTGCCCAAAATTTTCTACTCCAAAAAACTTTTAAGCTCATCACATGAGGCGGCATGTGATGATAGCTTCTCCAAACTACGTCTTTTGATATTCGATATCAACTCCCGTCGACAATTCTTGGTTGACACAGGTGCTGAAGTGTCAGTTCTCCCCGCAACAACAGAGGAAAAACTCTCGAAGAAATCAGCTTTCACTCTCTACGCTGCTAACGCCACTCCTGTTAGTACATATGGTAACAAAACTCTAACTCTAAACATTGGTCTCAGACGTGTGTTCTGTCAGACCTTTGTTATCGCCAATGTTACCATCCCTATTCTTGGAGCTGATTTCTTGAACAAGTATGGTCTCCTAGTGGACATTAAAAATCGACGCCTCGTCGATCCACTAACATCCTTGTTCACTCTCGCCAAAATCTCCACTTCTCCAACGCTCTCGCTAACAACCATCAACAATGATACGGTTGATATACATATTCGAAATATCCTTAATGATTTTAAGGGTATCACTTCTCCTCATGACCTAGCTAAGCCGGTCAAACATAACGTGACTCATGTCATTGAGACTCACGGTCCTCCCGTCGCTTGTAAGTACCGACGATTAGCTCCTGACAAACTGGCCATCGCAAAGACGGAATTCGACATTATGTTGTCGCAAGGCATTTGCCGACCGTCAAACAGCCCTTGGTCCTCTCCTCTCCACCTCGCCAAAAAGAAGAACGGCGAGTGGAGACCTTGCGGTGACTACCGCTCTCTTAACAATGTCACTATTCCTGATAATTATCCTATTCCACATATTCAGGATTTTTCGCATCAGCTTCATGGATGCAAATTTTTCTCCACTATCGATCTTGTCCGCGCATATCATCAAATTCCTATTGATGAGCGCGATATTGCAAAAACTGCAATTTCAACTCCGTTCGGACTCTTCGAATTCGTTCGAATGACTTTCGGTTTGCGAAACTCTGCGCAATCCTTCCAACGGTTTATGCATTCTCTTCTCCGAGACCTAAATTTCTGTTTCATCTACATAGATGACCTCCTTATTGCTTCTGAAACCTTTGAGGAACATCTCAAACATCTTAGGACGGTTTTTGAGCGTCTTTCCGACGCTGGTCTCATTATCAACGTTGATAAATGCAACTTTGCTAAAACCAACGTTGACTTTCTCGGACATTCTATTGATTCATCTGGAATCAAACCTACTCCTGAACGTGTCGATGCTATCAATCGTTTCGAACGTCCTGAAACAGTTATGCAACTCCGTCGTTTTCTTGGAATGATTAACTTCTACCGCCGATTCATTCCTCACGCTGGTGGCAATCAAGCCATCCTCAATGATTTCCTTAAAGGTTCCAAAAAGAATGACAAACGTGTCATTCAATGGTCCGAAGACGCCATTCAAGCCTTCGACTTATGCAAGCGGCAACTCAGTGAGGCAACAACTCTTTCTCACCCCTTACACTCTGCCCAACTTGCCGTAATGGTCGACGCTTCCGATAAGGCAATTGGCGCTGTTGTCCAACAAAAAATTGACGACTGTTGGACACCACTTAGTTTCTTCTCTGTGCGACTCGATGAAACGCAACAGAAATACAGCGCTTATGATCGCGAACTCCTTGCAGCTTACTCTGCAATTAAACACTTTCGTTATCTCCTTGAAGGTAGAACCTTCACGCTCTTTACCGATCATAAGCCACTCATTTACGCTTTGTCGCAGAACCCTGCCAAAGCTAGTCCTCGCCAATTCCGCCATCTAAATTTTATCAGTCAATTCACGACTGATATTCGCCACATTTCTGGAATTGATAATGTAGTTGCCGATACACTTTCTCGTGTCGAGCAAATATCGATTCCAGAAAACATTAATTACGACGAAATTGCTGACGCTCAGTTCAACGATAACGAACTAAAGGAATTAGTGGACACTAGTCCCACACTTCAATTCCGATCCTTTCCAGTATCGTTTGGCAATTCTAATGCCAAAACTATTTTAAACGAACCTTTTAACCTATGGTACACATCTCCACAAATATTGGTCTCAGGCAACTCAGCTCTGTCAGACCTATATCTCTACTCGTGTTACCATAACTCCATAATTGTTCGTTTCTTTTTTCTTTTTTTGCAGAACTCCAATTTGTAAGACCCATAATTTTTTTTCTCCATCAAATGGTATCGATTACTAGATAACACTCTCACTTAACACAATATCTCTTAACACATTAGTTTTTAATTCTCTCCCAACACAATTTCTTCTAACCTTCATATGATCGAGCATCGACAGATAATACCTTACTTTAGGTCACATCTGAAGGTGGCACGACTCAATTTTCGCCACTATTTCTCAGTCGCACAAAATAAACACTGTCTTGTCAGACAACTGTCCACTTACTTCTTCGGACACCTCCAAACTTTCTCTTTTTCGCTACAATACTCGAGCATTCAAAAAACTCTTCCATTCTCCTCTTTCCAACTCTTACTAGCTACTTTTCTTTTATCGTTCCATCTTTGATGGCACTAGGGAGGGAGTGTTGTGGCGAATATTCAAATTAAAAATCGTAAATTTTAGATATAGCAGGCGATTTTTGATCGTTAAAAATCAAAAAAAACAAAATAGTTTTTCAGTCTTGGTTTTGTTCATTATTGTGAAAAGATTAATTTTATTTTCATGTATTAGAAATTCCTTTATTTAATTCAGCCTGACTGAATTGATTTTTCTTGTTTAATAAAAGTTATTCATGTAAAATAATTTAAACAAAAACAATATCTATTTTGCTCACTTAAAGTTTTTACAATATGTAATGTAATATAAAATAGAACATTTATAATAAAGTGATATTTCAATTGGATGAAACAGCTGGCGATTGTAATTCTTCATCTGCTGATAATAACAGTTTAAGTTCCCATCAATTAAGTTCTTTTGGTGCAACTTTATTTTAGTTTTTTGAAAGAATTTTATTGCTTATAAGTATCAAAAATATTTAAAGAAAAATCTCTTATTATTGGATCTCTCAACTTATGGATCTCTCAACTTAAGGATCAAATGTTTAATTCAGATTTGCTGCAGAAATTTTCATTTCAAATATATTAAATGGCAATTTGTGTGAAGGTTAATTTTAACTATTTATTGATATAGCGTGAATCATTATAAGCGAAATAAAAATTAAATTAATAATTAATTAATTAATTTCCAATTATTTTTATATTTTCGTTAAAATAGAACGACCCCATTAACCATCAAATATGTCGTGTAAAATCCTGTTTTACAAACAGTTGCCAACATATTGGATTATTTTCAAATTGATGCAAAACAGCCGTTGTTGCGTATCTTATTTGATCATGGATAAACGTCCATGGCTCTGTTTAATTGATCCACAAAGTACAAGGCCTCAAATCCAATCAAATAAAGCTTTTGATTACATAATAAATTATAACGTCTTTATTTAAGTAACATAATTTTAAAAGTTAACATTTAAACATTCTAAATGCAGTTTAATTACACAAAATGGAATATTAACTCTTGTTTAAAAATTTTATTTATAAAACATAAAATAAAAATAAGTATTTGTATCTAGAAATTATAATATTGGTAAGTTTTTAACTTCAATGGATTCATTAATAGGATCTGGATCATCTCCAACACAGTAGCTTAATATACAAACCAAATTAGCATTTTTAATGTTTTCCGGATTTGAATATAACAACACCTGCGTTATATCATCTGTAGGCGGACGGAATGGTTTAACACCTGCTAAACAGTTTGATGAGGCAGGTAAAAGCCTTAACTTACATAGCTAAAAATGAGAAAAATATTTTGTAATTAATGTATGAATTATCAACATTTGGAATAACTATAAAAAATGTGTGAATAGGGTCTTTTAGTGAATTCTTTTCTACTTGTTCGGTACAAGTTCCGACTCCGAAATATCGAAATTTGTTTTTTTTGTATTGCACTTTTTACAAAAGTATACAGATTTAAATAATTCTTTGTTGGAACTTGTATCGAACAGGTAGAAAAGAATTCACTATTAAACTTTTTTCGAAAATAGTTTTACCTAATTTAAAATACACTTAAAATTAACACTTTGCCGTAAGTTTTCAAATAACATAATGTCAATCTCTTGTTACTTAGAAAATTACTCCAGAAGATGGCCTAACATGCTGTAATATATAGAGTAACAGTAAAATTATAAAAAAAATTTGTTTTCTTTATTTTTTCCATTAAACTTATTAAACAAGTTATTTGCGTAAAGTAACAAGAGATTGACATTATGTTACTTAAAACTTACTTTCGTACTCTAGCGAGGGTTTGAAATAAAGTACCCATATAAGTATTTGGTACTTTGGTCTGTTCTTTGCAAAGGTGAAACCAGACGCTATAGTGATAAGATTTAATACTCTTGGAGTTCGTCAGACCTACGTTGATTTTTACATAATGAAAGGTTGCATAGGTTTAAGTAACATCGTTATATTTTTTCAATTGTTGGGTTACATAGTTTGTGATATATTGTCGCAAATATGTTACTTTTTCAATGTTTGGAAGGAAAATATGTTTTAGATTTATAGCTTGCGACCGAATAATGGGTTTTGTGAATCAGTTTGGTAAATATATTTTTATTATCCTGCCGAGTAAAGTTTCATATGAAATGTTCATAAAAAATATCTAAAACCCTGCTGCTCACATGTTATCGAAAATGTGTTTTATATTCTTACCAAACCCGGCTCGAAGGACCAACATTTAAAAAAAAATCAAATTCTGCAATCGGTTCTTTTCGTGGAATACGTTACGCTTCCAATGAAAACCTTGGTCTAAAATTTTAAATCCTATCATCAAGAATGTTAGAAATCAGTTCTTTGTTAAAAATATTTCTGAATTTATTCTCCCACGAGAAATTCAATAGAATTAGTAAAATTTTATAAAACACTATTTTTTAAAACTGTTGCATTGAATGGATTTTGTATGTTTCCATATGGTGTTTTCACATATCGCAGAGTAGAAGTTGGTCGATAATTTTTTTGGTACATATTAGCCATATCGGTTCGAAGGTCAGACATTTTGTTGAACGATTATTTGGAGAATATCAAAGTAATAGATAATAAAGATCCTTAACGTTCAATCGGTCTAAGGCAGGATGATACTACCTGCCCATACTTTTAAATCTAGCCTTAGAAGTCAAAATAAAATAATCGAATACGAACGGTTCAATTATTTTTAACTGCTTTGAAACTAATATTTTTCTGCGATCGCACAAATGCGTTAAGTAACACGAAACTCAAGTTATACAAGACTTTGATTAAACGACGCTGTTGTAATGGATCGTGATGGATATTCGAAGGTGGTTTGCATACGACATAGAACATAAATGCTACAAATAACTTTTCATGCGTTAATGACTAAATGAAGTAGCCCACGAGAAATATTTATATTTTATAGACAAGCTAATAACCAAAAATAAAATCAAAATATTAAAATAATGTAATTAACATACCTTGGAAATACTAGCGTTAAACTGAAATGATGATATCGGTTTACTACCTTGATTAATTACAGTTACAACAATAACAGAAACATCCGGTCTTGGATGATCATCAGCAAAATTTAAAACTACCTTCAAACCATTTGTTTCATTTAGTATAACACGAGGAGGTTCATTACTTGGTTTAATTTGTTCTAGATCAATTTGAATATTTGCTAAAGTTTGAAATTCAGTTTTATTGGTTTTTGTTGGTTCTTTAATTTCTGGCATTTTAATAGTAAGATTTATTATTTGCTCAATCAAGTCATCGTTAAACTCATCGTTTTGATTGGTATCATGGTATTCCGTTATAATACTTTTGTCATCTTCATTGGTATCATCACTTTTTTCTGCAACTTCTAATTTGGGTTGATTAAGACTATGCTGTATCATTCCTGTCACCAAGGTATCTAAATCAGGAATATTTTTATTTGTTGTTATGAGTTTCGTTGGTGACGGTTTCTCGATTAATCGATTTTTATCAATCAATGGCTTCACCATTTTAGTATTGACCATTGGTTGCGGTGAATTGAAACAATTTAATATACTGTAGATATTAGCTAATATAAAAAGAGGACATTAACTTTGTTTTATTTGTTTTGCTATTACTTACATTCTTCACTTCCATTTACAGATCGAGATGGTTTAATTAGTTCAGGCATTAACGTTACATCATCCGATTTATTAATAACATTATCATTGTTTACTGTTGAAAATATATCAGACAGGTCAGAAATTACATTAACATTGTTAGTTTCTTCACTAACAGTCTGTGTATTAGTATCTGATTCTAGTAAATTATCAATATGATTAACAGATGAGGTGCTTATATCTAATAAAGGTAAAGTACTTGTGCTAGAACTGTTTTGATTTTCGTTCCTCAGAGTTATTGAATTCATTTCGTTGTTACTTTTCGACTCTGTAACTGTATGTTTATATTTCGCAAACACATCGGTTATTTGATTTGACGCCTCAAGAATATCACCTAAAAATAATAATTTTTTAGTAAACATTTTTTAAGCTTGTGATAAAAAACGAAAAGGACAAAACAAGTATATATTAATCTTCATCCTATTACAATTAGCAAAGTGATGGAAAATTTTGGTCTGATTTTAAAACATTTACAAACATATATTTGAGGTTCGATATACTGAACTAATATTTACACATAAAATTTATGAAAAAAATCGTTTAAAATTTAAAAGCATGCAATGCTTTCTCCTTCTACTTAATTGATATTTTTTAAACTAAAATGTGTTGTGTAGTGGGGATTACAATATGTGTCACATCAAATAAAAAACTTTTAAGAAGGCCTAGGTCTCACAAGAACATGCGTTCTGAGATTTTAATGGACGCAAATTGTTTTTGTTTTTTTGAAAGAATAAATAACGAATATTTATTTCATGATAGGATCAAAATAAAGTCAAAGCTGTAAAGCATAGTTATAAAAAATTTACAAAAACCAGATAGGAGGCATATTCCGTGATTCTGCAAGCACCCTTAAGATATCACCTTGGCTAGTAACATATTATTGCTATTGCCAGTGGAATAGCACGCTAGTCAACAGTCTCACGTTAACTCATATGTCAATAGAAGTGAAGTACGAAGGGTTGTCACACCCGTAGATCAAAAATTACAAATCATTGATACCTACATGGGTATTGAATTTTATTATTAAATGTGTAATATTTATTGAAGTAGGAAAAAATATTATCGATAAATGAAATTGGTTTCATCTCTGCAATCTGCTGTTTTGTCATTTTAATATTATAAAAGGAATTTATAGTTCGACCAATAGAACGAAATAAAATTGTATCTAAATAGGTCGATTTGCAGTTTAAATAATAATTGAAATATGCTATGTTTTAAATTAGATTCGAGTAAATTTTAAAAGCGAATTTAAATAACTGATTACATCCAGAAAGATTTTTAACCATTTGGAAAAATATATATTAATAACAACAACAAAATATCTTATATTCAACGCGCTCGTAATGAGTCAGCTCGGTATATTTGGTCAGTTTGAGGATTTTCAACTTCATTTATTTTGAATTATGAAACGGATCATCAACAAATGTGAAGTAAAGAGTCGGCCATATTTATCTCCGTCAAAAACTTTCTATAGTAGAATCTTTAAATTCTCTAATAATAGTTTTCGAAATTCAAAATAATTTATTTAGTCACAAGGAAAAGAAATGTTTATTTTATCGAAATATTTGTTCAAATTTGATAAATCAAATTTTTTATTTTATATCAGGGATTGTCAATCTTTCAATAATTTTTCAACCAATATAAAATAAGAAAAAGAAAATTATTTTAAGGTACAAACAAGTTGATTGTACTTAAATTAATAGAGGTTGCATTTTATAATCATTACGTGCTTACAAGTAGCTCTACACAAAATGTTTGAATTTGTTTTGGCCGCACATTATATCTCAAATTATCTATCTTTTAATCTTTCTTTATCTATTATTATATTTATTTGTTTAAATTATCATTAGATTTAGAAGCTTACATTTTAAAAACAGTTGTAAAAGTATAATTCTTTAATATAAATGTCAGTTTGTCCAATCTCTTACAATAGTTACGAACAAAAGCTCAATTTGTAAAACGATAGCTTACAAGGCATTAAAAATATAAAAACCAAAATAAACACAAAAGAAATTTTTTTTAAATTGTACAGTAATTGTACAATTAATACAGTTGACACTCAATTTTCCAAAATTATAAAATGTTTTAGGATTTTAAAGTAACTCTTTACAAGACCACAAATGTACATATTCTAGATGCTATGCACATTAACCGACCAGTCTTTTTATTTTCGCTGTTATGACAACATCAGAAGTTTTAAGCAATAAAATCGTAGAAAATTGATTTTTATTGGATAATTCCTAAGGGAAGCAACCGAGCGTTAAAGCAAATCTCACATACCACATCTATCCAGTTCTTCATAACAACCAGACAAATCGTTTGGGAACATTATTTTTCAAATCGAATAAGTTCCAGCTATAGCGCGTACAGAAGAGTGAAAACAATAAGCGCAGCAACTTGCATATAAGAGTATAGACATGTAGGCCTCTTGCAGTAGGAAGTAAAGATAAGATAAACAGTTGTAAATAATAAAAAGTGCAGGAAAGTGAGAGTAAAAACCAAAAGAGTGGATTAGGAAGGAGAAGAGGAAAATCAAGGGAATAAGTTTCAAGGAAGGATTTTGGAGTTCCAGTCAAAAAAAAAACACCGAGAAATCAAACCAAAAATAAAAAAAAAAAAAGAAAGAAGTTTCCAGCTTATCTTGTCATCAAAGATAATTCCAAGATTTTTGGCATGAGATAAGAAGGCAATGACATCACTTCACAGACGGATAGATGAGCTACTTGTTAAGGTATCGGAACAGTAGTTGTATAACAATATTTGGGATTTAGCAGGGTTTAGAGCAAGGCGGTTTTCAAGGGCACATACCAAAATAGATTTGAGGTCAAAATTTAGTTCTTCAATGCAGTTATAGAGTTTAGTCGAGGCTTAGTATGAAGGTGAAAGTAATCAGCAAAGAGATGAGCCATAGCATACAAGCAAGATTTTGCGATATCAATCATAAACGTTGAAAAAGTAAGGAACACTGCCGAACACCCTTGGTGATGAGAAGCAGATCAGATAACTTGTCAAGAGAGTAAATAGACCGATAACGTCCTGTCGAATATGAATAAATGAGATTACAGGGACTGGACACAAGGAAAAGCTGAACCTTGAGCTTAGCTACTAAAAGAGAATAGTCTACATAGTAAAAGGATTTGCTAAAGTCTAGAAGCAGAAGTATGCATAACATTTTCATGTTAATGTTTAACCGAACCTGATCAGAGACATGTCGTGACACTGTAGTGTCTTCTAAAACCTGTCATAAATCAGATTTGACATCGCGGAATGGTCAGAGTTTTGAACATAGATAAGACGCTCGAAGACTTTCGACAGAATGTCTGGCATGAAAATGATAACAAGGAAAAAGAAGCCTGGGACAAGAGTGGAAAGGGATGACGGATTATGAGGGATGGGTCTAGTAGTGATTACAATCATTAAAGTTTTTTACAAGAAAATCGTGCTTAATGAACAGTGCGGAAAAAATAAAAATAGAAGCCAAAAGCGCACTAGAAGTGAGCAACTCAGAAACACAAGACTAAACTAGACCATGGTTACGCTAACTTATTTTTATATATTAAGTTTATTTGAAACAAACCACAAACAACTAGAATAAAAATGAACAATATATTTTTTGCTACAACAATGATGTTTGATGACTGCAATCCAGAATCTGTTAATATATTTGAATTTTTAGTGGTTGATTTAATCCGGTAGATTGAAGTGTTTAATTATAATCACATTACTTTGAATACAGTTAAAGAGTGAAGTAAATTCAATAAATTTCATATAAATATCAAACGAAATAGGCAAAAACTAGTACAGCACATTGGTGGTTGAAAATCCTTTTTTCGAAACCTATAAACCATCTGACATTGTGTTCGAACTAGTGCCTATTATTTTACAAAACTAAGGCTGAAGGATTTTGTTAGTTATAATAACTATAAGTTTGAACAAGCGTTGTTTTACGATCTACAGTTTTACAACATAAAATAAAATATACCTACATTCTTATGTAATTGATTTTTCGCATGCAAAACTGAAATATCAAGAGCATAAAAAGTAAAAACACCGTAGCAATTTCATTTAAAATCTTTCAAAATAATCGCATTTATTGCCAAAGATCACATTTGCTAATTAAATTTTTAAGACACGACTTTTACAATATGAATCGATATCAGAGTTTTCAAACCTATATAGAAAGTGTAGTGCAATGTAATTTGGAATATGTTACCGCGCCCGTTGATTCTATTCAAACGAAACTAATCTCCAATATGTTCAAAATAAGAATGTTTGACTTGAATGTGTTCGATTAGAATTTTCAATTATTTTTTTTGATTCCGTTGTGTTTTAAATGAAATTGCGTTTTAATCAAACGTATAACACGAATACAATATGTTTTTTAATTTCAAAATTATTGAATTACTAACCAAATTCTTTCGCAAGAGTCCAAAATAATCCCAGATTTTTATAGCCTGCTTGTATATTATTATAAAATTAGATTAATACAATTATAAAAATAATTAAAATAAAAATAAATAATATCATAACCAACGTAAAAGTTTTTTCATATAAAAATCTGGGATTAATGTTAATATGGAAATTTTTGGGTAATAAAATGAGAACACAGATAGGGATTGAAAAAAGTGATTTGATTTCTAGACTGAGTTTCATAATTTTATTTAGATACAATGCAAATATGTGTTTTGTCAATTTATATTAATGTTTTAAATATAAAAAACTCGTAATATGTATTTTTAGCTTTTCAAAATATTTTATTTTTTTTAGTAAAATAGGAATCACACTATGAGTCAGATTAACACAACCAATTTTTTGAAACCTTGGTTATGCCTTGGTCCCACAATAAACAGGCATTCTTAGGTGTTATGGAACGCAAGTTTTTTGATATTTTTTAAAGGCAAATAGTAAATCCTATTATATAATAAAATATGCAATAAACCTAAATGATAGACGGGAGAAAAAAGAGGCATAAAGCAAACATTTTAAAAGTTTGGAAAATTGGGTGCACATTGTGGCATATTCCTAGATCATATGACGCACTGTCGTGTCAATGATTAAAACCCTGATATGGTCAATGGATTATATGTCTGGTTTCTTCGAAAAGCGTGCCATTATCAAGGACTATGCTTTGACTTAGATTAAATGTACTTCAGTTGGCTCAATAGAGTTCAGCATCTCTAAGATATAGCCTTGGCTAGGGACATCTCACTGCTATTGCCAGTAGTGTGATATTTCACGTTAGTTCTTAAACCAATAGTAGGGACTGAGGTACACAAGATTGTCACACCCGAAGATCAAAAATTTAATAACAGATTTATTAAAATATTTAACGAAGTAACTATTTATAAAATTTAAAGCATTATTGGGAACATTATAATTACTAAGAAATGATTTTTGGATAATAATATTAGATACGATTTGAACAACTGTGAGAAGTTCTGTAACTGGTTACACATTACATTATTGCGCATATTACTTTTAAGCAAATATTAACCAAATAATCACCACCTTCGAATCAAAACAGAAATATTGCATCAAAACATTACATATATTTTAAATGGAAGTTAACCAATCAAAAATTTTAAAACTAAACATTTAGAGTTTAGACAACAAACATAAGAAACAAAAGCAAGTAAATCAAATTAAACGAAAAATATAAAAACCGACACAATACATACCTAAAGATTCCTCATTTTCTTGCGTTTCCTGCGCTAATCTGATAACAGTTGGATGTAAATTTTGACAAACAGTATATAATTCATTAATTGTACTTAATTCACTTTCAGATGTTTTCTCTGAATCAAACTGGTCTAGCATTTCATTTAATACGCTGACCGTTTCTTTAACTCTTTGTAACTCTAGCAGTCTTGATGATTTTAGTTGTTCTTTTCTATCAGTCTTCGACGAAAAAAGATATATTATAAAATTATGCAATTAAAAAATACTACTTTACCTCTTTAACCATATTTTGTATCAATACATTTGCTGCCTGAACATCCAGTGGATTTTTGCTTTGTGCTAACTTTTTTAATCGTATAGTGGTTTCATCGTCAGGCGCTTTTGAACTTGATGTAATTGTATGTGATGCAGACTTACGATTTTCAATTATTACATTTTTGGTTGGCTCATGAATTACTCCTTGTGTACGAAGCATGTCATAAATTTCTTTAACCTTAGTTAAGTGCGGATAGTGAACCGTCCATATTAATAATAAATCTAATATCTAGAAACAAAACAAATATGTAAATGAATATTATATTTGGTTTTTCAGAAATACCTTATCTTTTATTATTTTTGGTGTACTATTTCCCTTATATTTTGTTGATACTAAATAACAAAGTTCATTCAAAAATCTAAATTTTCCAACTTCAGTTTGAAACTCTTGTCCACAACTTTTCATGCACTCATCCAATACAGCTAAACTACATAAAGCTTCGTTTGTGTTCGATGACTTAATTTTGCCTGCCAATAATTTAGTTGCCGATATCGCAATATGCGGTTCAAATTGAATTGTTGTACAAAATCCATCTAATGCTGTTATATCAATATCATCATCTGATTCCGAATTAGTTGCTTTATCTTAATAATGTTATATGAAAACAAAAAATTTTGTTGAAACATAAAATATTGATAAATGTATTAATGCATATGTACAAAAACTAAAATTTACTTACGAAGGAATGTTTCTAGTTTTTTTAATGTGTCGGAACCAGCAGTCATGATGTTTAATATATGATGTAAATATATATTTTTGTCTCCAATAGTTTATTCAAATATTCACAAAAATATACTACACAGATCCATAAAACGATACATACAAGACAAAATGACAATTGAATAATGACAAGTACAAAGTGCTACCAGATTGCCCATCATAAAATTACCTACATGTACTAAAATGCAAACCATAGACTGGAACCATGTGTACTAAAAGGAAAATTCTAAAACTGCAATTTGATACGTGACAGTTTTTCGAAACCAATTTTCTACATGAGTATTTTGTGACCAGTATTATGAAATCCGGTCGTCAATACCGGTCGGATTGTTATCGTTATCGATAATAAGACTATTAAATATAAAATTATGAATAATTATATTTTATAACGCCATTTAATAATAATACCAAACATCTACCGTTAGCTTAACATCTATACCATGATTTTTGACATAAAATTAACGTTAAAACAATGATTGAAATATTAGATTTTAGTACAACCGGAGGATTTCTGTCAAAAACTTACCGTGGTCGTATTTCATGATACCACCACAGACGTTCCGCTTTTAGCTGGACCGTGTCGATTCTTAACAATTTGTTCCACGTCACGCGGCGTTTTAAAAAGCCCCGATTTTTGAAAAGAATGCCCAACAAGCTGGGGAATGGCGGGAGAACGGAAAGGGAATATGCAGTTGTAGCAAAATCACTTAATAGGGAAAAATGGTTAAAAACATTTCATTATTTTGGAACAAACCATGCGCTATTCGCACAACATAGCCAGATCCCCTTCACTAAACCTAACTTGTATTCTTTCACGCGCGTCGTGATATGCTTTATTATAGTCTTGCTGTTTGACTAATGAAATGTTCGCCCTTGATCGCATTTCCTACAATTCATGTCCTTCTTTTCCTTCTATACCATTTCTCTTAAGTCTCGTCTGGACTAGTAATCTATCCCATTTCTCATCTCTTTCGTATACCAATTTAGAAAGTAAGGGAACCAAAGTACGGTTATACCTTTCCACCTGTCTATTGGAATTAGGTGAAGCCGTCGCTATCTGAACATGTTTTATTTCCTCCAGGTTCATAAACCTTGCACAGCTTCTTTCGACGTAAACGCAGCCTCTCTGTCTGATATTATCCTCCTTGGTATACTGTATTTACTGAAATAATTTTTCAGATGTTTGATCAATGATCACTTCCTTCGTGTTAGTTGTTGTTGTTGGATACAACTTTATATATTTCGTAAACAAATTTACTACTGAAAATATGTACAAGTTTTTCTTCTTTGTAACTTGCAGCGGTCCTAAATGATCGATATGAAGAGTATCGCATGGTACTTCTACCTTCTCAATACACTTCATAAATGTCTCCTCCATTTTTATTTTAGGATTATATAGACTATATAAACTATGCACCTTTTAATGTGTTCCATCCACCTTTTAATGTGTTGGCCTTATTACGTCACAAACTTTATCAGAACCCCGATTATGGAATGCGATATACGTTGAAAGCACGGTGCTTTTAAAAAATATTGTGTACAAACACAAAATTTATTTAATTGTATTAGTAATTAAAATAAAAAGTAATGAAATGACAGTAGACCAATATTTTGTGGATATTTTTGTGTGGGCATTAATATTCACTGTGATATGTCAAATAAACATTACCTTTTGAGGTAATGTTTTCATATTGTTTATGAGTCGAAAGTGCATAAGAATGTACAATTCTTGAAGAATTTGTTAATTTATTGTAGGTTTATAACTTTTAGGTTAAATGAAACCAAAATTAATTCTAATTTATTTGTCGCATGGAAATTGTTTCTTTTTGTAAATTGTTACGAGCTTAAATGATATCGTAGAAGATGCTAATAGTAATGGACTACCCATGTGAGAAGGGCTACTGCGTCAAAGGAGATTAAATAATGGTCTTGGTTAATGAAATAAGTTGAGACTTATTTAGTTTTGATGGCAAATGAGCTTTTAAAGTTAAAGATGTTTGAAGAAATGTGTTTGAGAATCTTGGATAGAAATGTGAACAGTGGATTGTTTTAGTTTGTAGTTAGTATGTCACATTTTAAAATTTTATACCTGCTAAAATCACTGAGTAAGAGGTTTAAGTTATTAATATATACTCAGTCTTTGACATGGTTACTATACTGTTGTTTTGGTTGCCGGCAGATACATTGATCACATTGGTTGATAATGTTAGCTGCGGCGAATTGGTGATTAAGGTGGAAGAGTTGATAGTGCTTGATAAGGTTTGCTATTCTAAAACAAATGATGTCTCTTGTTTTTAGTTGAGTTTGCCGATATGAATTGCTTGTTCTGTGTTCGCTATTAGATTGAAACCAAAAACATTTTTAGATGAGTAAAAAATAGAGAATTAAGTTTTGTTTTGAAAAATGAAGTTGTTTGTTTAAATTTGGTGGATTATAGCAAAAAGAAAGATGGCGTACTTGACTGTTTTGTTCAAACGAACAATAACGAATAATTCGCTAAATATTTCAACCCTTAATTTTATTGCTAAGTACATATGCTACTTTTGCAATAAATTTAAAGTTTTCCGTAATACATGAATACATGGGGAGCTTGTGTTTAAGTTTGATAGCATTTCATGTGGTGGCAATATTCATAGAAGAAATTTGTGTGTTCATGAGCTTAACATTAATCACTTTTTTATTATATCGATTTGCCACATATTTTTCATTTACTTGAAATAGCGAAACATTGTTTAATAAAGAATTTGGATGTGTGGCATTATAATTGAATGTAACTATATCTACATTCACAAATTAACACAACTAACAATTCAAATAATAATTAACAAAAACAAATCATTATTCACTTTTAATGTAAACGAGATTATAATCGAATAAATTTTTGCATAATGGTTGAACAAAAACTATTTGAACTTATTAATACAATAACAAGAATCCTATTTGTAAACCAATAACAAACAATTTTCTTGAACCGTCAAACGAATTTTTGTTTCAAAATAATTTATACAAACGTAGTAGTTTTACAAAAAAGTAATTGATTTTATTTAGACCAATATCATTACTAATACACTTAAGCCAAAAATTGAGCTATTATCGCTTTCGCATTCCACAATCGGGGTCCAGAATTGAAATGTCCCATCTCGTTATGAAACTTGTAAATTATAGCTCCACCATTTTGTCGGGTCAATTATATATTAATTGTAGTCTTTCTTTTTCCTTCCTATATACTACCCCATTTCGTATTTCATAACCTTTCAGTTGTCCTTCCTCTATTTGTTCCTTCATTTTCTGTTCCTTCTTATCGTCTATATGACTTATATAGAGTTTGTCTAGAATCAAGTCTTTTCTTTCTGGATCTATATAGTAAATGTATGCTCTACTAAGAGCATCTACATGCTTCATCTTCTGCGATGGTCTATGTATAATTTCGTAATTATACTCCTCCATTATTTTTGGCCCACCTTTCTATTTTTGTATTTAGGTCCCTTTTTCCTAAGGTCATTTTTAGCGCATTACAGTCTGTTACGATATTAAACTTAGTTCCAAACATATACGGCCTAAAAGTTAAAACGTTGTATTGTATATACCACAGCTAACGTTTCTAACTCAAAGCTATGTAATTTGGCCTCTGTATATGTTGTTTTCCGACTGAAATACATCACTGGGTGTAGTTCATTGTCGTCTGATTGACGTTGTAATAGTACTCCTCCATATCCAGATATTGACGCGTCAGTATGAAACTCTGTCTCCTTCCGTGAAGAGTATATTCGTAATACAGGTTTGGAAACTAACGCCTTCTTTCTTCCATAAAAGCATCATATTGATTTTTCCAAATTTGAACTCATTCTCTTTCTTCAGCAGATCATAAAACAGGCCTGCCTTCCTACTAGAATCCTTTACAAACTCTCTGAAATAACCTGCCAAATCTACGAATCTATGTACCATTCTAGCGTCCGTTGGTATCGGAAAGTCTAAAATTGCCTTGATGTGTTTGTTACACATAGTTATTTTATCTTTACTTACGTTATACCCTAAGTATTCTACCTGTGTTTTGAGAAATTTACACTTTTTTATTTGTAGTTGAATATTGTTCTCAGCTAAAGTTTCCATTAATTCCGTTAATATTTCAAAATTTCTTATCGTCATTGGTTTGATTGGTAGTAAGAGTTTTACCACAAATAAAACACCAAGCCTTAGATCAAATTTATTTGTGGTAAAACTCTTACTACCAATCAAACCAATGACGATAAGAAATTTCATCGCGTAGATCAGATTCAGTTTATGTACCAAAGGTGTATACACTGAACAGCAAAACTTATAATATTTCAAAATGTTATTTCTTTGTTTCGGTGGCTATTATGATGTCATCTGTGAATACCACAATCTTTTTCTCTCAATCAGACTTTTCAAAACTAGCCGTGTCAATTTTATGAAATGAGCTGGAGAATTTGTATCCCCAAATGGCAACTTGTTAAACTCATATCGCCTGTCCTCGGTTACGAACGAAGTATATCCTTTTGTTTCTTCTTTCAAGTCTACGTGGTAAAACCCATTTTTTAAATCCAACGTAGAAAAATACATTTTCCCTTCCAATTTTTTTATCACATCTTCCACTACCGGCCTCGGGAAACCATTTTCTCGACATTCCTGTTTAAATCTTTGTAATTGACACACATTCGGTATGTATTGTCTTTTTTTGTTAACACTACCCTACTAGTATATGCCGACTCACTTGGCCTGATAGCTTGGTCTTCTAATAATCTTTCTACTATTTTCTGTATTTGTTGCTTCTCAAAGTGACTATATCGCCTAGGATTTACCCTAAATACTTTGCTCTCTTTTATTTTTATCTCAGCTTCGTATTTTATCTTCGGTTCGGTCCGTCTTTCTACCCTTTCCAAATATTGTTCATAAATGTTCACTATTTTTTCCCTATCTTCGACTGTCTCGCTAGAATCTCCTATGTCTGATTCGACTGTAGTTTCCATAACTAAAATCCTTTCGTCAAACCTCGCTACGTCATTCATTAAGTCGAGTCTGAAGATGACTGAACGTTCCTCTTCCCTATGCGTTTGCGTCTCAGATATTTTTACAACCGTAATCTGATTCTCTAACAAAAAATTGCGACCCAATATCAGATCGACGTTCATCGTTTCGTTTGGTACAATTAAAAGGGTTATTTTATATAAATTATCGTTAATAATTAAACTGGAATTATATTTTCCTAATATTTTTACTGATGATTCATTAATACCTTATCGAATACTTTTTCAACTAATGCAGGAGTTCCTCAGGGTTCCGCTTTGTCACCAACTCTTTTTCTTATCTATATTAATGATTTGTTGAACTCAACGGTTCATCCTATACATAGTTTTGCTGATGATAGCACGCTTCATGCGTCTCATGAAGCACCTAAATTATATACACCCTTAGCGCTTAGTGAGTGTAGGTCAAAATTGATAGATTGCCTTAACACTGATCTTAAAACAATTATGGATTGGGGTATTGCTAACAGTGTTGAATTCAATACAAGCAAAACACAGGTTTGTCATTTTTCTAGGATAACGACACCCAATCCTTTTCCATTAACGTTTGGCCCCAAAAATCTTTTAGAGAATGAGTCTGTCAGACTTCTAGGAGTTGAGATTGAAAATAATATGAAGTGGAATTCTCATATTTTTAATCTGGCTAAGAATGCTGTTCAAAAGTTAGGATTTTTGGGGCGATGTCGTAAGTTTTTCGATAGCGAACAACTTCTTTTAGTTTATAAATCTTTTATACGTCCCTGCATGGAATACTGTTCTCACATATGGGGTGGAGCTTACTTGAGTAGTCTCAACTGCCTTGATTCTGTACAGCGTAGAGCTATTAAACTCATTGGTAACCCAAGTCTTACTAACGGTCTTGATTCCTTGCAGCACAGAAGAAATGTTGCTGATTTGACTATATTTTATAAATATATTATGGATGAACGAGCTTCTGAAGAGATCAAATCGATTTTACCTAAATCAGCAAACCTTTCGCGTCACACCAGACCAAACGTAGCAGCGCATCCCTTTACAGTTCAAATAATTAGGTGTAGAACTGTAGCCTTCCAACGTGACTTTTTCAACAGAGTATCTCATCTTTGGAATGCCTTACCTTCCTGGGTTTTCCCTGATGAATTTAATCCTCAAGGCTTTAAAGTTAAAGTTCATAAATTTCTCAGAGAATCTTAATTTGCATTTCATTCTTATCCCTAGTTGGCATGGTATCTTCGGATATTCAGAGACGTTAATTTATAATTTATTATAATTAACACTAAACATGCCTAACTTTGAATAAAAAAAAAAACCTTGAATCTTACTTTCTAAGTTATTTTTATTGAACATAAATTTATTTTCCAAATCTTTAAAAATAATTTCCTTAATTAAATTTACCCCACTACTGGAGTCTAATAGTGCCTTGATTGGTAGCAGCTTACTTTCCCTGTTTATTTTGACTTCCACTTCACTTCTTGCATCTACTTCTATATCTTTCAATATTTGTTGATTGTTGTCATCCTTCGTCTGAGCTTTATTATCCACATAAAAAATTCTGTTATTACCTTCTTCCGTATTTGTCAATCGTACTTCACATTGCTCCTTTGTGTGGCCTATTTTCTTACACCTATCACATATTGGCTTCATAGTTGGTTTAGGATAGTTTATCGCAATTTGCCCCGTTTGAAAGCAATTGTAACATTCTGTTGCTCTTCATATTCCAAATGGTGTCCTTTTCGTTTCTTTATAATTGTTGTTTTTGTTAACCCCTTTAAACTGTTGACTTTCTGCTCTCCTATCGTGTGTTGGATAAGCCCTCTCTCGTTCAATACCATCTCCTTCCATTTGTATGAACCACTCAATTCGTTTTTTAAATTCTTCTATGTTGTCGATGAATGTAGTTTGCAGCGAAGAACTTAATTTGTCTTCGTTCATTCCTCTAATTACATATCTTATTACAGAATCTTCCTCCACTCAATGTTTTGTCACTGCTAACATTTCAAAAAAATAGTCCATAAGACTCTGATATTTTCTCCTTACTTTATTACGTAGCATCTCATGTATCTCCATCTGACTACAGTAGGACTTGAAGTTACTTTTAAACGAATTAGTAAATCATTCCCAATCCGTATCTTTATCTACGAATTGCTCATACAGTCATACCACTTACTTGCATAACTTTGCATTTTATTCTTTGCTGCTAAAATTATCAACTTCTCGTCTAACAAATGAGTATCTTTCAGACCTTCCACTCGTTCTACCCACTGGACTGAATTTAATTGTGTTGAATCCGATGGGTTGAAATCAGGTAATATTTTAATTATATCTCTTATTGTAAAACGCGTTACATAACTATTGACATTCGTTGTTGACATAATTGCCCCTTCTGAGCCCTTTTGGTGCTCGTAATTTATGCTTTCGTCATTCCCTCTCGTTAACGTGTCATTCAGCAATCTTTCCATTAGTTTGGTACGTTTCCTTTCGGTACTCATTCCGCGTGCTTTTAATTGTTTTCTTAATTCCTCTATGTTAATTTTTTTCACGTGATTTATATCGTTAATTGAAAGATTTACTTGCCTTCCTGTTAAGTTTCAGCTGTTATTAATTGGGACGGTAATTTTCCTTCATATACTGGTTCCAATTTTTTCCTTCTGTTCCTTCCGCCGAACTAACATGCACGTTTTTCCTTCGTATAGTAATATATAATTATCCATCTATATTTGAATCATCTATTGTTGTTCACTGTTGTTCATCCCACTTCTGATCTAAAAACACCCTTCGTTATTCTTTTAATTCAATATTTATTACCTTTTATATATATTTATAATACTTAATTAATACATAATTTCTTTTTTTTATTTCAGACTAATAACAATGGCGATAATCAACAACAATCTTCCATGTACTACAACAATGTGACGTTAGTGCAAAGTAAAGCCTGATTTGCACTACATATTATTTCAACCATATATTTTATTCTGTGAGGTTGGTATAATTTCTTTTTAAACTCTTACATGTAATTTTTAGATGGGCCGATAGGCTAGTTAAAAAACTTTCCAACACATAAAGCTGTTGATATAAAGTGAGCCGTTCTTTTGTAATTCGATTTCGAAGTATCTAAAGATTAAATTTCCAGAAATCGTTTGGACCATCCATCCTTGTACTCTAATTAAACACTTTAAAACGATTTATTTCACCCAATCTACTTGTATGTCAAGTATGAAGTCAACCGGTCGTCCGTCGGTTGCCCAGAGCGCGGAATTTCAACCGAACCAAAATTGTTTGTCCTGAGATGCACCTCTTCAAACATTTTAAAAATCCTTGATCTTTAAAAATTGTAATTCTTAATATTTTTAACAGTGTAAACAATAACTTTACAGTTAATTTTTTTCGATAGGTCAGTCAATTACCATTGCTGCGCATATAAACTGTTGATATCGGGTGAACCGTTCTCTTGCAATTTGAGATCAAAATCTCTCTATAAATTTTAATTTCCAGAAAATGGTTCGGGTCACCACTTTAAAATTTTTCTAAAGACTGAGTAATTTTTATTTCACCTATACTATACCACTGGTATACCAAGCATGAAGTTGATAAAAAATGGTCCGGTTCAAAAATCGACTTTTTGGATCGTCTAATATTTTCTCTACTATACATAATTTTTTTTATGTATTATATATGTAAATTGTACTTATATTGAAATTGAAAGAAATACAAGACAATACTATTTTTAGACTAAATTCGAGCAGCCTGCTCAACTACCGATCAGAAATGTAACGCCTCATCCGTATCGGAACCCGATCAGGGCCGGAGGCAACAAAGAAGTTGTGAACGATATACATTTAGCTCAGTTGGAAGTTTTAGTTTAAGTTTACATAGATTGTGAGTAAAGATATTAGCATGTTGACAACAACTGACCAGTCACCAATCCAATTTTTCAAATCAATGTGAAAATCAATATTTGATTGCTGACGCTTAGTCAAACGTCGTCATATGTAATTCTCATATAAATAAGACATACCAAAAAATATATTTTTTCAATAATCGATCTTTTACAAATAGTGCTTCTAAAATATAGCACCGTAAGCTTGTCCAGTAGCAATCTATATCTCCATTCTCTCCTAGTACTCAGTATCTTAATACAAGGTTGAAGCTCTCGGTTGTATTAGAAGCTCTAGATTTTAAAACAACCCCAATAAAATAAGCAATACTATCTATGTCAAGAATATTCCTACTTTAACATTCACTTTTTAATTTGAGAAATCTCCAACAACTTTGTGTAGAAAATTTCAGTAACTATTTCAAACAAATAACTTTAATAACTACTTCCGAAACGTAGTGTTTGTACGCACGGCGGGATCAGTTTTTCCTGAATTGTATTTTATTTTTAATTTTTGATCTACTGGTATGACAACCCTGCTAGTGCCCTCCTTTCTTTTGGAATACGAGTTACGATGAGATATCACATACCATTGGCAAAAGGTTTGAGGCATGATCCATCCGATTTTATCTGAGAACCATTGGTGACGATATAATTATAAAAAACAACGATAAAAATGCAAGTTAAAAAAATTTGTTCGGCGTACAGAATAAACTAAAAGACAGTTGTAGGTTTTATTGCCATTGTTACATATTATATATATGGACAAAATATATCACTACATTCGTTTTCAAGAAACTTTGAGTATTGCTTTTTAACATCTGTCCAATCACATAAGCCATTGTCACACCATTCAAAATCTATCGGATGTTCATTATATAAAAATAAAGCTTTTTCAGGTTTGCTTTCCACACACAGAAAAATCTTCACGTAACGTTGAATAAAATTTACGTGAAATCCCTATGGTTTTTAGCCAATAGGGCTGTCACATTAAAATAAAGTGATTTACCACGTTATTTTTAATTTTTAAAGTTGACGTGAATGAACATAAAAATTAGATGAAATAACGTAATCTTACAAAGTGAAATCAGTTAAAGTCAAGAGGATTTTCCTTAAAGATTTCTGTTTGTTTAAACGTGAAGTCTGCTTAAAAAGTTACTTGCTTTCTGTTTAATTTGATGTGAAATCACGAATTTTATCATACAGGACAAAATAGTAAAGATGATGTTTTTCAAAACTATTATAAAAATTTTGGTTTGAAGTTTGGTTTCTTTATTATAATATTTTATAAATCTTTAACAATTCAATATATGTAATAAAAATTCAAAATAAAAATATATTAAAATAAAAATATTAACAACTTAGTTCAGAAATTATAGTTTAAGTTTTCTTATTTTCCTATAAATTAGATTTTCAAATTAAATTGTTGGAAGGAATTCTATGTTCACAATATTCACACATAAAACAATTAAATTTGGTCATTTTTTTATTTAAACTTCATTTTTTAATATATTAATTAAATTAATAAATTCAGAAAACCGTTCTGATTCTAAATCAAAAAAATAGCTTTCTAAAAATGACCAAATTTGCCTACTTAAGTGTGAATACTCTAGTTAAAAAACATAACTGATTTTTATAACCATATCAAGACACTTTTTAAAAGAACCCATTTGATATTTCAATCCATCTATATACACATAAAAATGTGTGAGTTTCGATAACGTTAGTCCTACCACAACAATTTTTGGTTGAATTTTCTTCTTTTCAACATTTTTTCTAATTGCTCATGCATAATATTAGAAGAAGGCACATGCAATAAAAAATCATCCTGAGCCTCTATTATCGAAGGCTTGCGGTATTTGTTTATTCGCTTTGGTTGAAGGATCGCATGTATCAAAAGACATGCAATGCAATGTTTTGAATCTGTAAATAAGATTTTAGTTAAAACAATAAATACGAGATATGTGGCTATGCTTTATCTCTTTGACAGAGTAACATAAATAAAGTTATAAATGTCAAAAAGATAAAATAATTTAATGATATAAACTTTACTTACTTATATCTACATCATCCTGAGCAAGAAATTTTAATAGTTGTCGAGAAGCTTTGTCCTTTATTGCCAAGTCAAAAATTGGCATAATTTTACTAAAAAAATTATCAAATAATGATAATAATAAATTGGATTTGTCCGGAAATAAAAATTCAAAGTCAATTTCGATCTGTAAAAAATGTACAAAATTAAATTTAAGACTAAAATTGTTTAACATAATGTGTACTTACTAACTGGTAACCGTTTTCGTCGTTAAATCTCGGCCATTCTTTTAGTAATTCATTGAGAGTAGAATTTTCGAGATTTTGAAATTCTTTGGTTCTCAATGGTGCCGTTTTCTTCCATTTTTGAACTAATTCCCAGGGCGAAATGTTGCTGAAAAGCCATATTTTTAGTGTTTCTAACTCATCTACAGGAAAAAAATTATAAACTATATATATGTAAAAGAGTCGAGTGCGTAAAAATGTACCGATATTTGAAACCGTTTCATTTGTGTTAACAATGATGTTTGGAGGATCTCTATCGAACGTCGTATTACTCCATTTTGAAGGAAGTTTTCCTGTTGGATTTTTCTTACCCGGCTTACGAGGCAGGAAATACGTTGCCTTAAAAAAAAATGTTTAAGTTTTCATTTTGATAATGCTGTGCATAAACTTACAGATTTTTCACTTTGGAAAAGTTCCTCTATAGCAGTGCCTCTTCCATTTCTTTGTAAGTCATTTTTTTTTATTAACCATGTAATGGTCGACTATGCTCTGAGTCAATAATTTTTGCATCGATGGATTGAGTGTTTTGAATTTTTCATAATGTTCTAATACTTTTTGTCCATTATGGGTGTTTTCCAAAATACTTTTAACAGATTCTTTGTTTGGACACATGATATACTTTATCGCGGTAGTTATAGGTTTGGTTGAGCTTGTACAAATTTCATTGGTGATTTTTTCAAACAACTCCAAAGCTTTGCTTGTTGTAGCATTTGCTATTGCGTTTTCGTAATCCGTGTTAAGTCCCTAACATTAGGTAAGTTTAAATGAAAAAATATTTGGTAAAGTTTTGTAATTTATTACTCACCATTTCATTTTTCCAGTCATACAATTTTGTTTTTAGAAGAGCCCGTTCACCAAAAAAATATGGCATAGTATGGAACATTTCATCAACATCGTTTGATGTTATTGCCTGTATATGGCTTATAGGGTTAAACCCGTGAGCTTTAATTATCTCACATGTAGCTGTACTGAGACCCCATGATTTTAAAAGAATCTGTGTTTCTCCAACATCTTTTTCTTCGAAAATTAATGGAGGAATAATAATGCACGACACATTTGTACAGTCTTCAACGATTTCCGTTGTAGGATATTCCATTTTTAAATTTTATTAAACTCTAATTAACAGATTACACAAATTGCACAATTTTACAATTAAACCCAAGAAAATCAACTTTATATATTTTACAATTCACAATTCACAAAAATTTATTAACTTCGCTTAAATTTCAGATTTTAATTATTAACTAATTTTAAATTTAAATCTGATAAGAAATTTAACTTTTATCCTGACTTCCTTTTATAAGGGCAATCGTAATTGAAATGTACAATTTCCTATTTTATTTATGCCGTATTTTGCGAATTTACGTGAAATCTCATAAAAACAAAAGGCAAACTTGTAAAACATCAAAAATTAACAGTTATTCATTTAACATGATTTTTCTTTTTGTTATTAGATGATTTCACATTAAAATATAATATGGAATCCTTTAAATTGTGCATTTTTTACGTGAAATCTCATAATAGTAGTTTATGAGACAATCTTATTAAAATTATGTGACTTTTTTTTCTGTGTGCAATGGGCAATTATATTTGATAACAGCTAAATTTGTTGCAAACGGTCCCATTTGTGATGATTTCCATTTTCGCAATTTTTGAGCTTCGAAATTATTAGCAAGTAACGGAAGATCATCTTTCTTTGAACCTAATGCTACTAACAACAATTGCATTAAAGTCGAATGGGTGAAATACGCCACATTAAGATTATCTAAACTATCCAATCGAGTGATCATATCTTTAACTATTTCACACGAAATATTTTCATTTACGAGGCTAGAAAAGCAAAATAAATAAACATAATCTTTTTTTATAAGTGAGCCTAAAGATATACCCTTAACAATGTATCTGGTGATGGAACTGGAGCTGGAGTAACTGTTTTATATGCTTCTTCTCCAAATAATCCATCAACAAATCCTTTAAAGCTGGCCTGGCAACGCTGTGTGTTTGTGTGTCGGAATAAATAAGTTTTATTTGTGTATACATTTTTTAACAAGTCAGGATATGCTTTTTGATATGAATTCGCTAACCCTTTGAGATCATTCCATCCTTGATCAGTCAGAAAGTTCTCATATACTTCTGTTATATTTGTATTCCATTTCCAAATTTTCAATGCTGTTAAATCTCCCTCGCACAAACCTTGATTATTCCATGACTTATTTTCGTGGTTGGACAGTATTACATCACGAAATGCTGGCATTTTTGCAAAAATTAATATGTTATCAGCACTCGGTAAACGTGTTCCATGTCGCGATGTCAACCAAAATTTTTTTGGTGTGCATCCTAATTTCAAACATAGATTTTATATTTAGTGTGAAAATATCATTTTATTTGAAACAAACTTACCAGGTATGTTACTATATTTCGTTGCATTTCCTTTGACGAGTTGATATGCAGTTTTTGAAGCTAAATTTAGTTTTTGTGATTTAATTTCATCGGTACTCCAACAATAATTCAACCCATTATGGTTAAGCTTTACACTTTTTACTGGTGAATTTACAAGTATTATTGTAGCGAACACGACACAAAAGTTTTCAATAATCATATTATTATTATTTTTAATAAGCTTTAAATTAGTATATTATACATTAATATAAGTTATTTTTTAACAATAGCTGTTTGCTTATCATTTCTATTTAGTTCCCTTTAAAAGTTATTGTTAATTTATAATCAAAAAAAAGTAAACTTATTTTGTTGATGATAAGATAATTTTGATTTGAACCGTTTGTAAATTAGGTCGATAACAAATTTTTAAAACCAATTTGTTATCGACCTACAGTTAATTAATTCATCAAATTTTTCATATCACATAATCACACCCACTCTCTCCCCCTTATCAACGAATATTACAAAACAAAAAAATTGAAATTCACGATTATTGGAAATGTTGTAAAGATTGATCTGAAACTAAAGTGGCAGGCTCATTTTTCAAAATATTATTTTTTGGGGGGCTGAGAGTGAAATTTTGTGACTGCGGAGCTCCACGAAAAACCATAAAATACATTGCAACTGTGTGTCCAATTCGACGATACAATGGCAACATCTCAGACATCCATTTGGCAACTCCCGATTTAGTAGCATAGATAGACTCACTCGATGTAAACAACTAGCGTTCGGATGTACTGCCCAATGTTCAAATATTTTACTTTTTAACTAAAAGTCGCGCAATCAAATCGATTGCAAGCTCATTTAATGTATATTCATGTTTTGTTTTAGGTAGATTTTATAGAAAAATCTACCTATTTTAAGTTTTACTTTTATTTTGAATGTGTCACAAAAAAAACCATAAGCTAAATAAAAATTGCATAACACTGTAACTTTCAACCTCACAATTTTCGACCTCACAAATTTCGACCTATTTTCAAAAATGTGAAATTTTTGTCTTATCCCCCTTTTCCCGCACTTTACAAAACAAAAAATTGAAGTAAAATCTCGGTTATAGGCAATACTGTAACGATTGAACGAAAAGTGTAGCGGTCATATTTGAAAATTCTTTTTTAACAATGGGGTGTCCTTATTGAGTTCTGGTGAGCTAAGACAAACAAAAGGCTTTCAGTACTTATTGGATAACAGCCTTTATTTCAATTAATTGTGAAATATAAGACACTGGCGCTGAATATTTACATGATGATTTTATAAATTATAGCTAAAATTTACATACATATTTCATTTTGATAAAACTTACGTGTATATGTTTAGCTTATATATTAACAAAAATGGGTGTAACAGAATTGCAATATTTTACTTTTATAGCCAAATTATAAACATTTTGGTATTTGATCAAACTTAAATTCTTTTTAATCCTTCATATATTCTGCAAAGATTTCCTTTTACTCATAAGTCTGAATTAACTCAGCGAATTGAAAAATAATAAAACAAACCAAACAAATAGAACTTTCTTTAAACATCTCACTCCATAAATTTCTAATTTTATGGAACTGTTTTTCTTTGGAAGGATTCTAGCAAACTAACTAATTATTTAAATCAGTTTATAACGTTGTGTATTTCAATTTTATAAACAAAAAATTAAAGACGAACAACTAAACTATAATTTTAAACTTTCGTTGAATGCCAAAAGGAAACTCTGAGAGTTTAATAGCTTAATCTTTAAACTATTCTGGGATGGAATCTAATATATTTAATTATTATATCAATTCTAGTCAAGCTCAAAATACATTGTCTTAAATTTGTCTTATTGTAAAAATAACAATTATTTTGTTTTATAAAACTTTAAAAATATAATTTACTTCTATTACAAAATTATAGAAATAAGTATTTTGTTATTCATTACTTTAAAGTGCAAGTTAAAGTTTTATTCGTTAATTTTAAATTTATATTTTGTTATATTGTTATATTTATTTTAATTACAATTTATAAAATAGTTTTTATTTGTGGGTAGGATATAAATTTGACTTTAATGTGATGTGATTTGACATTGGTGTACAATATAATATAATATATATATAATATACATATGTTTTAGTGTACAATATGCTTGTTATTTTTTGATTTTTGTATATTTTAGATAAAATATTTTGCTATCTTAATTTTATATAATATACAGCCAAAAGCAACAAAATAAATTATTTTAAATATTTTTTAGTTTTTATTTAAAATATAAACAATCTCATTTGATCTCAGTAAATATTATTCACAACCTCTTCGTGACAATTTTAATGGAATTATCTTTTTTGCATCAACTTTAAATTAAAATCAACCTATGATCTACAAAAGCTAATAATTTATTTTAGTTATAAGCTAGTCAAGATCTATTGGTATTTCTTCTATGATATCTATACTGTTTAAGTGTACTTTTTTGATACACTCAGATATAATAATATTTATGTTAACGAAATCCAAAATTGTTATTATTATTTAGTAAAGTTACAGCTTATTTGCTTAGATTATTTTAGTTTATTAGAAAATTCACAAATAGCTAGCCGTACACGATAGGAATTATCCGTGGACTTGGTCCGTCGGTTGATCCGCCGGATTTGGTCCGATCCGTCGATCTCCCTAACGTAAAGTTGTTCAGTGTAACGATCTGCGAACCAAGTCCGTCATTGGATCAGATTCTCGTGTTAATGGGATAAAATCCTTCTTAAATTGACAGATTTTGATCCACGTTTCAGGTCCGGCATAAATTAAATTGATCGGATTTTTTGGTTGGCGGACACCGGATCTGTCAAAAAAGTTTAGTTTACAATTTACTTTTCATTTATTTTAATTTCTTGCTCAATAACAAACCTACGCAATTTAAAATATCGGAAAAAGAAATTATAAAATACTGTTGCAGGATTATTAGTTTGCTGGTTGTAAATAAATGAAAAACAAGGTCTAAATGGAAAAACTGGATAAAAATTTAAAATCTATATGTTGTTTTTGTTTATAATATAAAAATATATATCGTAAATGATAAATCTGATCTAATATAGTAATATCTCTACTGTCTATTGGTGGTTTTATTATTTAATTTTAATGAAAACACCTAAAAGCCTTAGATCTTATTGAACTTTGTTTAATAATTTAATATTTCAAATATTTCGAGGATTGTTTGTCCTCATCCTCAGTGATTGATCTACAATACATTTTCCTTTATTACAAAAATGCAACCAGTTCATTATTCTATCATTAAACAAAATAAAACTAATTTACCTATAATGAAGAACGCATTGTCGATATTGATTCAATAAGATCTAAGGCTTATAGGTGTTTTCATTAAAATTAAATAATAAAAACCACCAATAGACAGTAGAGTTAAAATCTATATTTTTTTATTATTTTTGGATAAAAAATTACTATTACGTAATTAAAATTTTACAAGCTGGATCCTTTGTCCGCATCATAGCATCGAAAAATCAAATCATCGAATCGTGTTATAGAGTCAAAAATCAGTAGACCGAAAGTTCATACCACCGAATTGTATATCATCGAATGGTTTTGAAATTGAAAAATCATTGGATCGAAATATCATATCACCGAAAATTCATTTCGTCGAAAAGTCATTACATCGAAACATCGAAACAGAAAATTTTAAATTTTTTTTTAAATAGTGCTATCTATCCTTACTCTAAAATATATCAAATTTACAAGGAGGCGTTTTTTCGTTTACTTGAGGCATTTAATTTTAAAGATTTTTGGTCCGACTAAAATTCTAATTTTATATCATTTTTTCGAACAATTTTTATTAATAAAATATTATAACCACTGGAGTTCGAAAAATGAAAAATTTGAATGAAAAATCGGAAAATTAGATGAAAATTAGATGAAAAATTAGAATTGTAGTCGGACTAAAAATATTTAAAATTAAATATGAACCTCAAGAAAACGAAAAAACGACTCTTTGTAAATTTGATATATTTTAGAGTAAGGATAGCACTATTTAAAAAAAAAAATAAAATTTAGTTGTATTTAAAATTTTTTGTTTCAATGTTTCGATGTATGTAATTTGTAATGACTTTTTGACGAAATGAATTTTTGGTGGTATGAAAAATAAAATTAAATTGTACTTTAACCCTACATAGCGCTTGAAACTAATTAAAAAAATATGGAGGGGCTGAAATCTCACAGCTCTCTGAGATATCAAGACTTCGGTCTGGGTTAAGGATTTTGATATAGTTTTCGACAAAAAACTTTTATGAGGACATGGTTTTTAATTTTGGACAGCGATGTATATCAAACATAACTCTTTGTTAAAGTACAAGTATTTTTTATCTCTGTTTAAAAATTTATTACAAAACTAACACGAAACATCAATACGTTGCCGGAAAATTATAATCAAAATTCCAAAAATATTGTTAAATTAAATAAAATCAAACTTTTTCAAAATTCCAAAAATATTACAAAAATTTATTCTAAAATCAAATATTTAAACTTTTTCTAAATTCCGATAATATTCCAAAAATTCTTAAAAATTTAAACTTTTCCAAAATTCTAAAAATATTGCAAAAATTATAACAAAATCAAAAATTGAAACTTTTTTCAAAATTCCAAAAATATTCCAAAAATTAGAATGAAATCAAATATTTAAACTTTTTCTTAATTCCAATAATAATCCAAAAATTCTTAAAAATTCAAACTTTTTCCAAAATTCTAAAAATATTTATTACAAAATCAAATATTAAAAATTTTTCCAAAATTACAAAAATTATAATAAAATCAAAAATTAAAAATTTTTCAAAATTCTAAAAATACTCCAAAAATTCTTACAAAATCAAAAATTAAAATTTTTGCCGATATTCTAAAAATATTGCAAAAATTATACAAAATCAAAAATACAAACTTTTTCAAGATTTGAAAAATATTTCGAAAACTATTACAAATTCAAAAATTTCCATGTCCAATTTCATTTTCAATTACATTTACGTCATAAAACAGCTACATTTTTTTCCCCAAAATATTGGCTAAAAAAATAAATGAAATCATTTTTTGACACACTTGACATTATTTTTTTGACAAACTTATAATGCCGTAATTCTCTATAACAATAATAAAATTTCATGTCATACAAACTATTAATTTTATTTTTTTCTAAAAAAATTGGGTAAAAAATAAATAAAAACCTTTCTTTTGACACACTTGACAACATTTTTTTGACAAACTTATAATGCCATAATTCTCAATAATAATAATAAAATTTCATTTCAAACAAACAATTAATTTTATTTTTTTTCCAAAAAAATTAGGTAAAAACATGAATAAAAATCTTTCTTTTGACACACTTGACAACATTTTTTTGACAAACTTATAATGCAATAATCTAGTTTTTGATCTCACATACCAATCCCTACCATCAAGATTTCTCCAAATTTAATGTTCCTACTCGTAATCACTTAAAATGAACGTTTTTTAAGTCATAAATATGAACATATGCTATTTTTGACACACATAATGATTTTTTGACACACTTCCGGTACAGTTATCGAACACAGCGTCCTTTCGGACCTGTCCCTTACCTATTTTCGAAAAGAAAAATTTTTGAAATCCCTCCAGCCGTTTTTCCTGCAGCGTAGGTAAAAATCATGGTCGGGATTGGTATGTGAGATCAAAAACTAGATTATTGCATTATAAGTATGTCAAAAAAATGTTGTCAAGTGTGTCAAAAGAAAGATTTTTATTTATATTTTTACCTAATTTTTTGAAAAAAAAAAATAAAATTAATTGTTTGTTTGAAATGAAGTTTTATTATTATTATTGAGAATTATGGCATTATAAGTTTGTCAAAAAATGTTGTCAAGTGTGTCAAAAGAAAGGTTTTTATTTATTTTTAACCCAATTTTTATAGAAAAAAATAAAATTAATAGTTTGTATGACATGATATTTTATTATTATCATAGAGAATTATGGCATTATAAGTTTGTCAAAAAATAATGTCAAGTGTGTCAAAAAATGATTTCATTTATTTTTTAGCCAATTTTTTGGAAAAAAAATGTAGCTGTTTTTATGACGTAAATGTAATTTAAAATGAAATTGGACATGGAAATTTTTGAATTTGTAATAGTTTTTGAAATATTTTTGGAATTTTGAAAAAGTTTGTATATTTAATTTTGTAATAATTTTTGCAATATTTTTAGAATTTCGGAAAAAGTTTTAATTTTTGATTTTGTAAGATTTTTTAAAATATATATTTTTAGAAGTTTGAAAAATATAAAATTTTTGATTTTATTATAATTTTTGGAATTTTGAAAAAATTTTCAATTTTTGATTTTGTAATAATTTTTGCAATATTTTTAGAATTTTGGAAAAAGTTTGAATTTTTAAGCATTTTTGAAATATTATTGGAATTTAGAAAAAATTTAAATATATGATTTTATTCTAATTTTTGGAATATTTTTGGAATTTTGAAAAAGTTTGATTTTATTTAATTTAACAATATTTTTGGAATTTTGATTATAATTTTCCGGCAACGTATTGATGTTTCGTGTTAGTTTTGTAATAAATTTTTAAACAGAGATAAAAAATACTTGTACTTTAACAAAGAGTTATGTTTGATATACATCGCTGCCCAAAACTAAAAACCATGTCCTCATAAAACTTTTTTGCCGAAAACTATATCAAAATCCTTAACCCAGACCGAAGTCTTGATATCTCAGAGCTGTGAGATTTCAGCCCCTCCATATTTTACTTTTCGATTAGTAAGTTTTAATTTTTTTAAAATATTTTCGAGAAAAAATGTAATCTAAAATCAATGTAAACAATAATAAAATGCTTGACTTTTTTACTGTCAAATTTTTATTTTTGTTGTTATTCTTTTTGTTGTTTTTCTTTTCTATGTAATGGCGTCTCTTTTTTTATATTAATTTTGGGGGCAAAAAAACGCTTAAATTTGAAATTCAATGCAATAATAGAAATATTTACGGCGCCTCTACGAAAACGCAAGTGTGTTAGTAACAACTTATTGGTGTGCAAAAATTGCTTCAACTTTTAACATCAATTTCACTTCTTCTATTCTCTTAATTCTTTGCTTCCATTGTAATTTTATAAATTCTCTTACTTGTGTGTAGAATGTGACGCAATCATTAAATTCTACAACAGTTCTATAAGTTTATTAAATATTCCCCTAACAAATTAAAAGCTTCATTTGTTGGTATAGTAATATCAAAAAGTTAAAACGAGAACAATACATATATAAAATATAAAATAAAATAGTACATTATATAACAAGTTTGAGAAGTAAGCTATTATTGACCGAGAACTTTTAGATCCTGAGGTGCGTAGCGCCGAGGGATTTAATGTTCGAGGTATATTAGTCTTCTCAACCGAGGTATATATTAGTCCAGTAAATAAAGGTCGAAAAAGATCAAAAGCTCGCAAAAATCCTGTCACGGACGGGACCTGGCGGAAATTGTTGGTCTTACCGAGTCCTTTGACGTGAGAAAAATTACCTTGGGGTTCCGACCCTGTGAGCCTGGAAAATGGCGCTCAAAGTGTCAGAAGTAGTTTCCGGGCCATATCTCCGGAAATATGGCAGTTAGGGCATTCCTGTTTAGCCAGAAATGAAGGTGAGCTAATTATCTACAGAAATGGTCCTATTCATTTTTTTCGGAACATTGATACTTTTTGCAAAAACGGGTAGTGAAAAATTGTCAAATTTGAAACCATGAAAAAACGCCAGATTCTCATCAAATTTGAGAACTGAGGGCTTGGAAATACCCACAGCTCCATGTTTTGGCCTGAAAAATTTGACCTGCAAATGACAATGGCTTCCTCGTTGTATTTGCGAAATTTTCGCGGCCATATAGGAGCATAGGAAGGATCAGTGGCCGTGCAAATATTGAGAAGGAAAATTTAATTTTCTTTTTGGAAATAAGGATCCAACTTCTTTTTATTTCATCATAAAGCTTACGAGTGCCGGAAGGCCACTCGCAAATTCATAGAAATTGTGCAAAAACAATTTTGTCCACCTTACGGCTTCTTGAACTCCTGGCTGTGCTGTCTTACATAAGTTGAAACCTCTAAAGGGTGCTCAATATTTTCTCGATATGGTCATCGACCTCTTGTGCTAATTCTAGGTGATTTTGGCAAACTTTTTCGCAAGATGTTTTTCGCAAACTTTTTTTCGCGAACTTTAGTGGCAACAATTCAGATGGGGTATTTTGTGGAAATACTAAAAAATAACTCAAAAATTTCAATCTATCAAAAATTTATTACAGACAAATACATTAACTTATACAAAACTGTAAGTATAACCAGTTAACTGGATCTTATTCAAAACCACCTCATCCAAGTCCATCGCTCACGGTAGTCTCGCTCTCTTCTTCCCCTTTTTCTTCCTCACATTCTACTTCATCCTCTGCCTGTATTTGTTCAGATGAGATTACAGTTTTTTCTTTTTTTAGCCGGCGTCCACCAACATTCGTTCAGCTCATCTTCATGTTCAAGCACTTTTATAATTTTTCAAACTTCAACTTGCACTCATTTATGATAAAGTTGTTCCAGCATTGTAATGCTCAACAAATTTACCTCTGGGACAATCAAAGAGATTAACTGTTCCTTACCCTTGCTCAAAAAATTGAAACGTCAACACTAACTTTTAAACAGCACCAAATAATTTCCAAATAGCACCAAAAGTCCACTTTTTGTCCAAATTTTTTTTTTTATAAATATTGATTTCCAACAAAACAGAAAATTTTCAGCAATCAAATGGTTTGCAAAATGTTTTTTTATTCGCCTACTATTAAAGTGTTACTTTATTACTGTGATTTGCGGCTTTAAAGTGTCACTTTTCAACTATTTATTTTATTGTCATAGCTACGTCCAAAAAAGTAAAAAGCATTTGCATTTGTTTAAATTCTATGAAAAATAAAAATTTTTATCAAAACCTTAAATTCACGAATTACAATTCAAGCACCCTTAAATTCAAAATTTCATTATCCAATTAAAATAGTTGTTATCATTTGTTGTCATAGCTACACAATAATTTGAAAAAAATAATAAATATTTTGTCAAAGGTTACTTGTTCCACATATTTTTATTTTAAAATTTATGAAAATTTATATATTTATATTTTTAATTTATAATAAACAAATTTTCTTAAAATATTTTGCTTGCGGCGAATAAAAAATAGTATATGATGCACGGACGTAAGCTATTTTGGACTTAATGTGGGTCAAATCTCGGCTAGCGCCTCGATTTGCAAACTCCACATCCGTCCAAAATCTTTAGCTTTACGTCCTAGCATCATAATGTACTATTGTTGACGATAAACAATAACAATATAAGTCCACGAGGGACGCGTGAAGCCAGTGTGTGTGTGCCATGTGTGTGCGCCTGCGCGGACCGATATTGTACACGTAATATACGCGCCGCCACGTGAAGCAGAAAAAAAGAGGAAATTATCATAAATAATTTCAGAGAAACTTTTTCTATTTTTTTTTTGTGGATTAAAAACAATGACATTATTTATATCAATGGAAAGCTGAGAACCTCAGATTTACTTTTATATAAGTAACAATACCCAAAACATTCCTCGGAAAGAAAACAAAGTGTCTGAAAAATTTGGCCAGTTTTTTCCCGTGTGAGCGTAAAATCAACTTTTAAAGAGCCCTGGAAATTTCTAAACAATTTGGAAAATACGATCGGAAACTAGACATTCTAAGCTACAAATTGGGGTCACTTATGAGGCACTTCAATAGACAATAAATCATTTATTAATGATTTTCCGCGGACTTTCCGAAACTCCATGAAAGTCCTCAAAATGGAAATTAATAAATTCCTTTTTGTTTAAAAGTGCGAGAAAGCCACTGTGGCAAACTTTCTGAGATGTTTCAAGACCCCCCCAGGTACAATAATCAAGAAAGAAACATATAAAAATACAATTTTTAAAAAAAATATGAATAAATTTAAAACAGCGTCAGAAAACCGGATAAAAAGAAACTTTGACCGCCATTTGCACTCGCTTACAAATGTGATAACAGAAATTTTATCACAGTATGTGACAGGTGCGGTTTTTTCTTTCACATGAATTTTGAATCATCGAAAAATATTGAATTTTGACCGAGTTATCCGCTAATTTGTCCGCCGCTCCTTAGTAAATACGTGAAAAGCGGCGTTCTGGCTCCATGATGAAGAGAAAAACGCAGGACAAGGTTCGAGTCCGTTATCTCGGTAACTATCGGGTTTACGATAAAAATGAATAGGACCATTTCTGTAGATAATTAGCTCACCTTCATTTCTAGCTAAACAGGAATACACTAACTGCCATATTTCCGGAGATATGGCCCGGAAACTACTTCTGACACTTTGAGGGCCATTTTACAGGCTCACAGGGTCGGAACCCCAAGGTAATTTTGTTCACGTCAAAGTACTCGGTAAGACCAACAATTTCCGCCAGGTCCCGTCCGCGACAGGATTTTTGCGACCTTTTAACCTTTATTTACTGGACTATATAGAATTTTTTAACTACTAACACTAATTTATCATATTTGCTTTGATTAAATTTTGTTATTAGTCATTTTCCATTTCATTTTTTAAATATCTTAAAATATCAGAAGCCTGGAAATTTTGGGTTCATACAAATAAAACGAAACAAAAGAATGCAATTATTATTTGTTTTGTGTTTTTTTGTTCATTTCAATTGAAAATAAAAGAAAATTTGTCATTATTAACCTAGGTAATTTTTTGATATTATTATTCTTAGGTTGAGAAAAATTACTTCTCATTGGGGTATTCGAGTAAATAATGATGATTTCTCAAGTTAGTAGTTAAAAAAAGTTTTTCTATGCTATCTATGATGCATGTTTTTCAATATAGTGATAAAAACTTTAGCAGGCAAACTGGAAATTATTCAAAATATTTTGCAGTCGTTGATAAAATAGCATCTTGTATTCGCATAGGATGATGGCAATTCTTCACTCGGATGATTACCTCCATTCGCTTCATTCACTCCATTCACTTCATCCTCGTGAAGAATTGCCTTCATTCTAAGTTCATACAAGAATCTACTATTCTGACAAGTGACAACATTTTCCTGTACATTGCATTTGGACTGGTTCGTATTATTTTTAAGAAAATTTTTTGCTTATTTTAATTTGTACCTTTTCAAAAAAAATAATCTGAATTTTCTTAAAAAATTTATATTTTTTTTTAGTAAATTCGGTTATTTCAGTAAAATCGAATTCAGCTTTTGTTATAAATTCTCACAAGTTTTGAATAGATTTGGCTGTTAATTTTCATATGACAACTATTACTAATTAAACTACTTTAATCATTACTGTACATAAAATTATTTTTAAGTAGATTATCATTTTATTTATATTAAAATGTATTTTATTTTACCTATTCTATGTACTATTCTACTACTTATGGATAGTGGATATGGTTACTACAGTTTTGTTTTAAAATTTTATGAAAACATTGGTATAATTTAGATACAAACAGTTCGTATAAAAAATGATCAACAAAAGCATTAGTAATTGCAAATTAAATAATAAAAGCGTACAATTAGTACATAGTTTATAATATAGTAGTACATATATAATAGTACCTATTATTTGCTAAAAAATCAAATTTTATTGTTTTCAAAAAATTCGTGAAAAATCAATTTTTTTGTCTGCTTAAATCACATTTATTATTTTCTGGTATTTTCTAAGCAAAAAACAATATTACAAATAGGCACTGATTGTGTTGTATTTCCTCTAAAGTTTAAAAAAAATTCGTTATTTTCAAACCCAAATTAAATTTGCCATATCATTACTTTTATTGGTAATTGTTACAAATTTAAGTATTTATTTATGTATTAGAGATTATTGGCTAGAAGCCATTTACAAATTATAGGGTTGTAATTAATGTGTTGTTTTTTAGGGAAAACGCAACTAAACGTTCAAACAAACAAAACTTAGAAAATTTCTGTTTATGCGTAAATTGTAATTTTTATTTTTTAGTTGTTAAACTTAGTAAAGCCAACATGTTATTATTTCACATTTTATAACATGTAAAAAAATGAAAAACAGCTAGACCTATTATAGCTACGAACTCTATTTGCGATTCATCAAACAATATAAAACCCACCAAAAGAAACAAAAAACTGTTTTGAATACCATACAAAAACAGTTACTTTAAACACTATATAGACAGTTTTCCATTACAAAAGTTACAACAAAACTCCGTTCAGTTGTAGAAGATGTCATCACTCATCAAAAATGCCGAAGTTTTTGGATTATAAACATAATTTTTATTTTAATTCCTCTTTTTCAGGTGAATTATATTTTGACATAAATATGCCTTATGAGCACTCGATACAGCTGGGCTATTATTTTGAAAACGTACATCGAAAAAAAAACAACTATTTTTTAAAAATCTGAAATTTTGATATTTTGTTGGTATTGACGAAAGGAAAAAAGTAATTTCTGCTTTTATTTTTTGTGTACTCTGAATCGGAGTTATGCGCGGTTGAATTTTGAGGCTTTTTCACGTAGTTTTTGGTAATGGTAGCAATGTTTTGTGAATAGGTGCCACAAATTTCATCCGACTTACGTATATTTTTGTAAGTAAAAAGGAAAATAATTGAATAATTGAAATAAGTAAGTTTAAAATTAATAACTTTTCTCTTTTCCGCTAGGCGGCGCGTAAAACCTTGGTTTACTTCAAAGCTCATATCTCAAAAAGTAGGCTTTTTTTTTTGTTTTTCACAAATTTTAAAGTAAACATATGCAGCTATGAAATTGAGAAATAAAAAGTCAGCAATTCAATATGGATTTTTTCTTACGATTTTTTAAAGTTTGGTATATGAAAAATTCACATGTGTTTTTTTATTAAGTTAATAATCCTGTACTAAATGTGGATCTAATAAATTAAACATTTCATATTTTAACACCTGCAATAAATTTGAACCATTTTTTGTGTATTTCTGATTGAGAAACAGGTTTTTATTCAGAATAAGAACTGGAGATCCCAATGATCGAAGATTTTGTTATAATTTCAACATCACCAACACTAACATTAGAAAAAAAACATTAAAAACATATTTTTTCTTTAAACATTATAATTTAATCAATATTATAAATAAATACATTAAAAAATTAATTTATATATTTTTTTTTGCCTTTAAATTGAAATATTTATGATCATCAGAAAAAGAAAACATTTTGGCAATTATTTTATCGGGTGTAGTGTTATCCGGTAAAAAACAGTGGAATCCTTGAGTTCCACTTATGGTTTTAATGTCCGAAAACCGCACCGAAAGAAATTGTTCCTGTAGTTCGATATCTTCTGAAGACACATATGAAAACTTCATAACGTGGTTTTTTTTCGACCAAATTTCCGCGCATTCAAACAATTCCCTTGCTGTTGATATTTTTTTTCCTCTAAGCGAAGCTCTCCGGGCTTCTCTTTTAAGTGTTTCTCCGATCCCATCGGATGGACCCTTTCCGTGGGCAGTTGCAAAGAAATGCCATTCTGCAGGTATTTTAAAATCATCAATATGTTTGCAGAGATTTATGAAATTCTTCTTATTTTTAAATTGAGCTGCTGAACCATCAGTAAAATATAAAATTTTTTTGATACTTGGATATATTTCTTGCTATTTTTCAATGAATTCAATACACCTTTCCTGGTATTTATGAACAAAAGATAAAACCTCTAGTTTATCATTACATGATTTGTAGTAAACTACGATTGGGTGGATTGTGGCTTGAACTTTATTGAAATGTGCAGCTTGTATCTCATTCTGCGTTATCATTGAGTAGTTTTCTGAAAAATCCATAATAAATACGTATTCGTCGTGACGTAAGTTTTGTTTCGTATCCTTAAGAAACTTTGATTGCTGCCTTGCGATGAAATCATGAATTTTTAATTTGTTTACCGATGTATGTACTAAATCTTCTACAAATTCTTCCTTATTTTTTTCCATTCGTTCTAACGAATATCTATCTTGCATTAACCATTTCTCATAATGTATTTCTTCGTAAAATTCAAGAGATTCCAAAATTGTTTCTGTGGAAGCTTCCACGATATTTTTACAATCATCGCATATATTTGTTGCACAATCCACTGTATTATTAGAACAACTCAGTTTCTTAAGCAGATCTTTTTCATTTTTTACTAAATTTAAGAGCGGCTTTAAACGTACATTTTCGTGTATCATGCATATACAGACATTGTGTGTTCCGGTAGGTCCGGCTAAAATACATTCCTTCGGTCGCAACGTAGTGAACTTTGAAAAGCTGATTTTGACATCTTTGTTTTCTTCCAAGAACATTTCGTAGATATCGGTGAGGGTCCATAACACCAACCGCTTTGATTTCTTAATTTTTGTCGATCCTTCTGTAATAGTAACAACATCTTTAAGGTCAGGCATTGTTCTACTAATTTCCTCTGATAAGAAGTATGTTTGAATTTGTTTTATTATATTTTGTGACAAACTGTGCACTTGTTTGCTTTGAGGCCAACTGTAAGGTCCTACTGTTTCCAACAGATCCATGGCGAATTCTACCAGTCGTCTTGATGCATTAAATTCATCCTGGATACGTTGATTTGACCAAAATTTACGTGGTAGAGTTGTCAACAAAAACACTTGTTTTGATTTACAGCTGGCATCTTTAAACTCTTTTTTAAGGTTCATAAGCCATAATGTATATTCACATTCCTCGTTTGGTGATAACACTTTAACTGAATCTACTTGAAATATTCTTTGACTTATTGCCGATGTGACACTTGCAATTTTTTGATAACTTCCTGTTGTTATATGATTTTGTTTGATAGGAGATTCAACTAACCTTCCAAGAACATTGTTGATATCTTCTAAAATGTCATTAAGTAGTTCAGGAACTGGTGGAGATATAGTATCAACCGAAACTGGTGATGGATCTAAAGATGCTGGAGGTATTTGAATATTTTCGTTCGTTGGAACATTTTCAACATCCTGATTTATAGAAATAATTTCACTATCGATAGTTTCCGAACATGAAAGTTGCTGTATAGAAAATATTAGTTGCATATGAATTTTTATTCATTTTAATAAAATAATTAAATTTACCTTATTTTTATAGATATAAGTGTTCACATATAAACTGGTCATCACGCAAAGTAAAATTTAAGGTCGCAGCTTTTTGAATAATAGTTGGTGTGACCAGTTTCACATTTTTTGATGTTCGCTGATGATTTTTGAGACCGTACAAGTTACAACACAATTTGAAAGGCATTTCTATCATTATCTTTTCTAAACGTTATGTCTTCTAAATATTTTGGAATATAATTGATTATAAGGCAATCCAATCAATATATATATATATATATACCATTGAAATAGTTTTGACATAGGTAGAATCAGGTAAAATTAGGTAGGTACAATTTAATATATTTTGATTGGATGCAAGTATAATTTGGTCAAAAACCGTTTGTGGGCGTCATTAGAAATTTTAAATGTTAAAATTATGAGTCTCTAATGAGATTTTAATTAGTAAAAAGGGGCTGAATAGACATTTTTTAAAATGAATAAACATTTTACAGACCCTTTTAATAATTTAAATTCCTTTATTTTACCACTTAACTTAAATTAATTTTTAATAAGTTTTTAACCATTTAATCGCACAGAAAATGGTTCAAATTTATTGCAGGTGTTAAAATATGAAATGTTTAATTTATTTGATCCACATTTAGTACAGGATTATTAACTTAATAAAAAAACACATGTGAATTTTTCATATACCAAACTTTAAAAAATCGTAAGAAAAAATCCATATTGAATTACTGACTTTTTATTTCTCAATTTCATAGCTTTACTTTAAAATTTGTGAAAAACAAAAAAAAAAAAAGATACTTTTTGAGATATGAGCTTTGAAGTAAATCAAGGTTTTACGCGCCGCCTAGCGGAAAAGAGAAAAGTTATTAATTTTAAACTTACTTATTTCAATTATTCAATTATTTTCCTTTTTACTTGCAAAAATATACGTAAGTCGGATGAAATTTGTGGCACCTATTCACAAAACATTGCCACCATTACCAAAAACTACGTGAAAAAGCCTCAAAATTCAACCGCGCATAACTCCGATTCAGAGTACTCAAAAAATAAAAGCAGAAATTACTTTTTCCTTTCGTCAATGCCAACAATATATCAAAATTTCAGATTTTTTAAAAATCAAACATTTAAAAATCAACACAAAAATGTACGTTTTCAAAATAATAGCCCCTATCATTTTATTTTTACCCGACTACGAAAAAAAGAGGGTTATGTGGTTGGTCGCGATGTATGTATGTTCATCGTTTCCCTCATAACTTCTAAACTACTAATCACAATTTGACAAATTAGGTATCGTATGAAGCGTTTTGATCTTTTGCTGGTTATAGGCTTAATGATGTTTAAATAAATTAAAAATGGTTTACAATAAATTAAAAATGGCGGTGCCTAGAGGACCTAAGGTCATGACATAAAAAAAATTTTATTTAATGATGCCGTGTTTGGTAACAAATGAAAGGGCTTAATTAACCCATTTCTAAAATATACATGTTGTTACCTTTAACTAGCGACTTTGCTTGGCTGCACCCGATAATTTGGAATAATTTCATATAATGGCTAACACTCTTATTGAATGACCGTGACCGTTTTGTTTATTGCAATAATAAATACTGTTGTATCGTTGCGTACACGATAACGTAGGCGAGCTACCGCAGCTATCAAAATGTTCTTATAATTACATTTACGATAATCGTTTCGATGTTTTAAGTATTGTAAGTCGCTTTACAATCGAGTGAATTACTGAGCAAATTGATTGCAGTCAATTGGTCTAATTTACAGTGATTCGGGTTTTAAGTTTAATAATGACTTAACAAATTGTATATCGCGCCCCTAGCGGACATAAAGTCATGAACTAAAAAAAATTAATTTAATGATGCCTTGTTTGGTATCAAATGAAAGAGCTACAATTAGCACATTTCAAAAATATATGTTTTGTTACCTTTAAAATGTAACTAAGATTTCATGCCCAAGATAATTGGGATTTATTACATATTGGCAAACAATCAAAATTAATGATCGTTTATTGTGATAGTATACTATAAAATTAAATACTGATGTGTCGCTGTGAACAAAATAAGGCAGTCGAGCTATCGCAGCTATCTGTCGGTCCTTACATTTACATTTACGATAATTGTTTCGATATTTTAAAAATTTTTATTCGCTTTCCAATCGAGTGAATTGATTGTAACCAATTGGTAAATATAATATATAAACCATAAACAAAAAATTTTAAACGGATGTGCAATTACTTTATCACGAAATTATAACCCCAAAATAATTTAAATAAAAAAAAAGAAATGTTTTTCAGAGGATAGCCGTAGTCGTATGCCACCTACCCTAACAAAACAATACATTCTAACAGTATTAAGCAATCATCGGCATTAGGGCAAAGTGCATCACGCTATACATCTAAAGAGTGCTCAAGAGAGATGTATAGCATGATGCCATACAACGGATGATCACAATTACTATACTCTTAGAATGTATTGTTTTGTTAGGGTAGGTGGCATACGACTACGGCTATCCTTTGAAAATCACTATGAATATGTATTAAATTTGTTAAAATTATTTATGTGTAAGTTGTTTATTCAATATACAATAAATATTGAATAGTTTTTACTGTACATAACAATTGCAGATAGAGTATTTTCTTGTTTTATTTTTTTTAGAGCGTGATTTTTCAGTAGTCGGGTTTTAGTTTTACAACTTCTTTTTTTTTGCTTATTTGAAGTTTATGTTCCAAAACGCCAAAATCATATACAAATGGGCGTAGTTTAAGTGCAATGGGATATAGTCATATGAAATAAAAAATAAGTGACATTTTAAAACACTGATTCATAAATTTTTCGAAAAATTTACAGCGTTAAAAACAATAAGGTTTTGAAGGATTTTGGACTTTATTATATAATTAAATGGGAATCGTGATTGGGAAAAACCTTATTATACAAATTATATAGAAAAAAAAAACCGCAACCGCAACTTAATTCACATAAAAAACTGTTTTATGTTTGTTGAAATTTAAAGGCCGGAACCGAAATAAATTAGCAAATTTAATAGGGAATTTCCTTAAAAATGAATATTCTTATTTTAGATTAAATTTGTTTTGCTTCAAACAACTAATTGTATTTTAATTTTATAAGAATAAAAAATTATTGTGTGGATTGCTAGAAAATATTTTTTTATTTAAACCGACCCTTAAATAATTACTTTGCAGTTTCTTTTAAGGGTTTAAAAAATAACAATACGAACTTGCCGTACAAAAATAATAAATGTATAATATTGCCCAGTATTAATACGGATTTAATTTTACTATAAAAAATAAACTAGTTTAATATTACATAAATTTACATTACTTGTTTTTAAATAAATTTTATATATTCTAATAAGCTTAATATGTTTTTTGCCATATTTATGCTGTGTTGTAATTTTTGTGTTTTATTTATTATTTAATTTCGTAAGCTTTATAAATAATTTAAATATTTTTATAAAATACTTTATTTTTCGCTTTCAATTACATTATGCAAATATAAATCAATTATTAATATAAAATTGTTGCTAATTGTTTATTCTAAAATGGAATTACAAAGCAGTAAAATATCACAATTAAAATTATTTTGACTATGTTCGATTAGTACAATATTTTTTCGCATGAATTGTGGCTGTGTTATTGTTCTAAATAACATTAAGAAAAAACATATTGTTGTCCAAATAAAATTAAATATTTATTATAACTCGATGTGCATTTCAAATCAAAATGAACATTTTATTTTTTATTTTGTTAACAACAAGTGTTTTTCGTTATGTTATTAATTAAAAATCCCAGCGGCAGGTATATCCGCTAGAAATAGGTAGATTTCGGGGTCAGACGGTTTTGTGTCCAAATAAAATTAGATAAGTCAGATTAGTTTAAATAAAAAATATAAGTAGAAACAGAATAATTCAAAAAAATTATCGAACCAAATTAAATACATTATCCGAACTAACTCCATCAACACAATTTCGGAACAGTTTTATTTAAGTTGGTTTAAACTACTTTTAATAACATATTAAATCCACCAAAGATCAAATGAACTACGTCACAACTACAATTATACCATCACACATAATTTATAACATTATCAAACAATTTTATTTCAAAATCATCTTTTGTTGTTGTGTTTTTTTGTTCTTATTTAATCTTTTTTCAAACGGTTACTTAGTAAAAAAAATAAAAACAAAAGAGATTTTGATAATTTTTCTATGGTATTAAATGGGTTGATATTTTTCTTGTAAGGGTTGCATTATAATGCTTATAAAAATGGAACCTTTTGGGTTAGAAAGCTGAAATTTTTTGAGGCTATAGCTGAAAAGTATGTTTAAAAGCTAAGATGAATTTAAATAACATAAACTGAAACATGATGAAAGCATTGTCTTTTGCGTTTGTTTTTATTTCAACAGCCGTAGGGTCTCAACCGTTAGACTTAAACTATTATTTTTGAAAATTTTGGAAAGATTTATATTTTAAATACGTGAAAAAAAGTTTTCAACTATGAGCTTGGCCATTTCAGCTAGATCAAGGGCAGCAAAGTTTAGTAAATTTTTAAAACAGCTGATTTTTGAGGAACCTGAAACGCCAAAGTAGTCATCTGGATAAAAATGATAAAAAAAGGTTTAAATATTCAATATTTTTAAATTTTATTAAAATATTATTATTCAAACGGAAGTTATAGCGCCCTAGATTATTCGACTTTTTAGGCTCTAGCCGCTTAACCGGTACCCGGATATGGCCAGTTCACGAACTTGTCCAAGACATTATTTGCCGTAACATACACAGAAAATTATTTTGGTGTAGGTCGAAAAATGCGACCGTGAGAGTGCCGCTAAATTCCGTTATACCTCATATCGTTATATATATATATATATATATAATTTTTTTTTTTTTTTGTTTTTCCATCTCCGCTTATCACAAATAGTCGTTTGGCATCAAAATTTTTCCGAAATTCCGAGATGAAGCCCATTGCAATAGGTAGATTTTTATATGAAATCTACCTAAAATGTAATAAAACAAATATTGCTTACTTATATATTTGTATTTTGTGTATTATAAATTACAATTGGAGGAGCTTTCTTCTTTATTTTTACTCCACAAGCTTTATATAAAAATTCCTTATATATCACAAATTTAGGATTTGACTTTACTAATTTGTTTTTTTTTTTTTTCAAAAATAACTAAGAAATAATTTTACTGGCCTAAATATAACCTTCATAAAAATAGTATATTAAGAAACTAGTTTCATAATCGACGATTTTATCGCACGCAATCTGTTTAGGAAACGACCCGCGCAGCGGGGAGTTTTCTAAAGGATAAGTGCGATAAAACGTCTTATGAAACGAGTTTTTTATACTATTTTTTCTATTTTGCATTTTTTGTCTTGAAATTTTAAAAAATATTTTTTATGTTTTAATGTTTTAAAGAAAATTTCTAAAAATTTCAATTCAAAATAGTAAGCTCTGCGTTTCATCATATTTCTATATATTTTTTTGTGGCAAAACTAGCTTTCATAAAATGTGTATTTTATTAAAATATAGTAAATTTGATATTTTGTTATTATTACTAATTATTTTAATTAATTAAAATATTTACCACTAATTTAGATTATTTTTTAATAATAAAATTAATCAATAAGAATAATTTTATTTATATAATTATTCGTTTTAACTTTCACTGACGTTTGTATGACCAATGTGACCAACCTTGAAAAACAAAACTTTGCGTATCGTAATAAAGGCCATTTCGATACGCATTTGGGTATCGAAATGACTTTATTTTAGACGCAAAATAGAAAAAATATTTTTATAAAGCTGTCCTAATCGAACACACTCTTTGAAGCAAAATATTAATTAATTTTTATCCTAAATTTTACTAAGCAAATTTTTGATTACTTAAAAATTATAAAATTTGAAATTCAATAAATAATTACACATATGTATTGCTTTGCTATTTAGTTCTTGAGTTTGGTTTTTATATATAAGTTAAAAAACATTTTGAATGCAGCTCATAAAATTTGATGAAAAACGCAGGTCCAACTAACAATCTTAAAACCAAATTTCTTGTCTTTCATGTTGTTTGTTGGCTTAATTATTTTAATAAATCACAATTGTTGTATGTTACGAGTGTTTTCCCGAAACGATATTTATCTATCGACAATACTATGCGAATTTCATGAAAAGGGTACTTAAAAATGATATTCCGGTATCAAGTTTATTTTTAGGGTTCATAAATTGCAACAGTTTGTAGCAGGCTAACTAAGTGTTAACCAATTCTGCCGAAATAAGAATATCAAATCAAGCTAATTTTCCTTGTTTCAATTTGGATGCAGAGCTTCTATGAAAGAAATTAAATTCTATGAAGCACGACGGGAGCCAACAAGACTACTTCTGTAAATAGTTAATACTATTCGTAGTTATATTTAATATAAACAATTTAAATTAACATAACAATCACTTGTAAAAATTTCTCAACAAAACTTTAATAATATTAAACTAAAAACAAATTTTCAACGCTATATTGTCAAGAGCGAAACGTCAAGTGAAGAAACTTTAATAAAATGTTTATTCGTTTGAATCTTGAGCTTGACAATGGGTTTATGGTCAAAATTAAACGCATTAATTTTTGTATATACGAAATCGAATTGAACATTAACAATAAACATTTTACGAAATTTCAACAAGAAATTTATTTTAATGACCCAAAAAGTTCTATTTTCGTGAATTTGGTTTGGTAATTTTACAACAAAAATTTTAACAACTGAATTATTTTTTCACAATTAGCGCATTTTTTATCTAACTTAGATGTTTGCCGGTTTGCATTTTTGTCGAGGGTGTAATGTATCTACACATCATCCCTTAACTCCTACAAAATCTTACAATGACCGCACATAAAATAAACAACAAATTTCCATTATATTCTAAAGTAAACAAACCGCAAAATCATTTTCACACGATAACAAAAAACATATGTGAAAATAAACATAATTTATTTTAAACCGAAAGAAAGTTTACGAAACTCATATTTCATAAAAACTATTAAATGAAATATGATTACGGTGCATAAGTAAATAATACAATTTTCATTTATTTTTATGATGTAATAAATTTAAACTAAAAAACTGAATATGTCGGTCAATTAAAATTACAAAGAAAATATAAAAATTATGTGACACATTTTTAACATTATGAAACAATTAATTTTAAGAATATTTTTGCTAAATGTGTAATTTTTAGTAATATCGATTTTATAGAAGAAATTATCGATAATAAAATTCAGATTTATATATTTGTCTAACTATAAACAAGTGTTTTTATTCATATATATAAGTCTGACGAAGTCCATTTTGCCTAGCATAAGTGACTTCTAACAATTGGAGTATAACAGCCATTTGATTTGAGCAAAGTGTTGTTATATAAAAATTGGACGGTTCTGACTAACGGACTCTTGGACTGAATATAAATTCTCCTCACTAAAAAGAAAAATTATTTAGTGCAACTTTTAAATGGAACTTACGCATAATTTTGAAGTGGATTACAAACGTTATATGGCGACCTATGCCAAATCGAACGAGAAGGAACTTTTTAAGCTCATCAAGAGGCAACCGATTTCAATTGAAGAGTATAAACTGAGGAAACCTGTTGTAATTGAAAAACAAAAAACAAGCTTTATTTCCAACAAGCCAAAACGAGGAGGTCAGCTGGCGAAATTAAACGAAGAAATTGCCAGTTTGCATCGATTGATAGTGATTTCGAGTGAAGAGCAAAAAATTATATTTTTAAAGAAAGCCGCTGAACTGAAGATAGAGAAAAATAAACTAATAAAGAAAAAGAAGGAAATTAAGAAGTCAGCAAAATTAAACCAAAATAAAATTTTACATTAAATATTAATTTCAAACACTAGTTAAGAATAATTTTAAATACTTTATGTTCCTAAAAAATTTTTTATTTTCATTTTAATTAAACTAAATTACAATTTTAAATATTTAACGTTACGATTTAATCTCTAAAAATTTTTTAATTAAATAAAAATAATATAGCTAATAACAATTATTAAATGGGAAATTCCGCGAGAAAACCAGACCGTACTGAGGAGGTCTTTATATCTAATGGAGCTGGTTCCGCAACCAACATTCAATCGGGCGTTAGCGAAATAAATAAATACGAAATTATAGTAATCGTAATAATCGTTGTATTAGCCATACTATTTTTACTCTATAAGATAAAAACTAGTATTAAGAAAAATGTTAGAACAGAGATCATAAGGAATACAGTTTAAATAAACAAAAAAAAAATTTTCTATTAATAAAAAAATATATATTTTAAAAATAAATTTTACGTTGTTTTAAATTTTCTTCTGATATAAAATATTTTGATAATGTGGTTTTGATAGTTCACCTTTATAATTTGTTTTGATAGTTCACTTTGATATATGGAATTAGTAAAAAGGGGTAACGAAATAATAAAAGAGTTGCAAAGAACACTCACGAATCTAAAAAAGAATCCAAACAGGGAATTCTCGCATGAACACATATTAAACTGTTCTACTCAATTAAAAAATTTAAGGACAGAGTTTAGAACCCTATTCACACAGCTAAATTTAGATACAGATGATGAGATAACCAATAAATTGAAGAGTAGATTCACGGAAGTTTACGAAGAACTCAAAGAAAAACTAAAAAACTATTCTGAAAATCTTTTAGAAATTTCTCTACAGAGTGATAACTTGGACAACATGTCTTTCGATATAGAAAAAACATTGAAAATTGTGCCAATTTTCGATGGCAAATCTAATGAATTGCCAATATTTCTGAACCTGATACAACACTTTAGTGACACACTAAATAATAATCAGGAAAAAGAAAAATTGATAAAATTCATCTTAGATACTAGGTTGACAGCAAACGCCAAGACCAAACTTATAGCTGCTAAAACACCGAAGACAATCCAAGAACTAAAAGAACTATTCAATAAAATTTTCAAGAAACGATCCACATCTCTGAATTTACAAACTCAGATAGCTCAATCAAGGCAAGGTAATCAGTCAGCCGAAAGTTTTGGAAATAAAATAGAGCAATTAATTACGGAACTGAATTCACTGCAGGTATCAGAGCAGGGTGAAGCACACACCGATATTATAACCAAATTAAATGAGCAAGCGGGTCTCAATGCTTATAAAATCGGGTTAAATGAACCGCTAAAGAATACGGTATATGCTGCAAGGTTAGGCTCATTACAGGAAACGATCCAATACGCTTCAGAAGTAGAAGAGCAAACTAAAACCGCGCACATGCTACATTTCAATTCGCGACGTTTTAGGGATGATTTTAGAAATCAGATGGGTAGAAATTTTAGGTCAGGAAATGCGAACTATCAAAACAACAAAAATTTTAATGGTTACAATAACCAAAATAATAGAAATTTTAATAATTATAATAATCAAAATAAATATTTTAATAATAATAATTTTAATAAAAATGGGTATAGAAATAGAAATATTGCTCAAAATAATCATAGAAATTTTAATAATTTTAATAAAAAGAATTTCCAACAGAATGGAAACTACAACCAATTTAATAATAATAATAATAATAATAATAATGTTAGAAGAAATAGTAATAGAGTTAATATAACTCAGGCGGAAAACTGGGAAGGAGTCTCCGAAGTCCAGTTAACGGACGACTCCATGATTGTAAAATCCCAATGAAAATATTTAAGCTAAATCTTAGTACAAATTCTAATTACATAAAAATTCGCACGAATATAACGCAAGGATATAAAAATTTTTTAATTGATACCGGAGCAGATATTTCTCTGCTCAAAGTAAATAAAGTAACAGAGCATATAAATATTAATGATGAAAGATGTAAGATTACGGGCGTTACTAGCAATGAAACTTATTCACTAGGAACAGTGAATGCGATTTTGAATCAAACGTTATAAGGGCGAAGGTTTGCATTTTAATCTACGTGTGACAAGTAGTTGACATATTTACAATGAATTATCATGAATTTACATGAGAATTCATTGTGTGCATCAGTGATGCTACACTTTAAAAAATAAATTTCCCGTTACCGTATCAAAACTTCCCGATTTTTACAGTTTCTTAAAGGAAAAAATTCCTATCAAGCTTTCAATTAAAAAAAATATACATATATATAAATCGAATTGTTTATATGGAAAAAAACTCCAAAATCACCACTATATCAATATTTGTTTCGATTCTTCATACACCTTGTGGAATAAGATAGTATTTCTATGAAATAGAGCAGAGGTGGCCAAGCTTCACTACACGTGGAGCCGCAGTACAATAATCTCTCGTTACGAGAGCCAACATAAAAAATAGAAAATTTCAAAAGTATCAGTTGTTTGGAATTATTTATTTTATTGATAAAACAAATATGTACTTATGGTTATAAATACATACAAATACATATTTAAATTTTGTTACATGACATGCTTGCTGGTAGATGCAATGGCATGTTTGTTTGTAGCTTGGCCGTGAATTTTCTGAAATCTGGTTCATAGTTTGTTAGCGCAGTACGAATTAATTCCGTTAAATGCTCATTTGTAACGTAGTTAGATTCGGTGGTTTGATTTTATAAACTTCATTGTTAAAAAAAGTGATTCACAACAATATGTTGTACCGAATATGGACAGAAATCTGGCAGCAGCTTTTTTCAAATTGAGGTACTTTAATTGAGACACTAGTTTCCAAAACTCATTTGATTTCTTCTTGAAAACTCATCTGATCATTGATCTTCCTGTAGCTCTAGTAATTCCGTTTCTCCTAAGGCACTGTCAAATTCAAATATAACAAGGAATCGATAAGCCCTCGTTTAATAATGTCAATCTCAAATAGATTTACAAGTTAATTAAGAGAAATATTTAAATTATTCAGGTCATTAAATCACAAGTAAAAGACTTTTAATGATTCTGTTAATTTACTGTCGTATTCACTCAGTTTGTTATCATAACTTTTAGAGTCTGTTCTTCAGACGAGGAAAGTGGTTGAACACTTTTGTTGTTAAATCTCGTTGAAAAAGTTGAATTTTTTTAATAAAACTCAGAATCGTTTGAATAAGATCAGTAAAAACTTTATCTTTTCCTTGTAAAGCTAGGTTGAGAGATTGCAGATGCTCCATTATATCGGTCAAAAACTACAGTCATTAATCCATTCATCATCCTTTAATTCCAGATAGCGTTTTCTTTTTCTTTGAGGAAATGTCTGATAGGTTCCATTAAATCAACAAATCGGCTTAGAACATTATAACCATCGCACAAGGCAGTAAAATGTTATATCTTAAGGATGATCTTCAAGGTCCAGTGACTCGATAAAGTTCTTGAATTGGCGATGGGTTTTTGAATTCGTCCGAAATTTGTAGCACAGTTTTCATTACGTTTTCGCATTTAAAAATATTTTGCAACTAAATGTTCACGATGAACAATGCAATGAAGTGGCAAAAATTCGGGTATTCTTGGATCATTTTTAATAGACTAATAAGGCCTAAATTTTTTTCTAACACTGCAGGTGCTCCGTCAGTTGCTACACTTACCAAGTTATTCAGTGGAATACCTGTATTGACAATATATTATCAAGGGCACTCTTAATATCAATACCACGAGTAGTATTTTTAAGTGCTACCAAATCCAATGGTTTCTTCCTTTACGATTAAAGATTCGGAAACGTATCGGATAAATACAGCTAACTGTGGGGTGTCTTGTGTATCGATTGATTTGTCAAGGGCTAAGCTGAAAGCTACACTATTTTTACATATACTTGTAACCACTGTTTAATATCTTTACTTATTTCCGTAATACGTCGCTCAGTGGTATGACGTGATACTGGAACATTGCTAATTAATCTGTGCAATTTAATATTTAAAGGATCCAGCATTTTAAAGGATCAATCATAGAAATACAAACAAATCCAAATGGAAAGACTTTTGATTTTGAGAAAGATTTTTGTGCATTAACTTGAGACAAATACGAAGTAAAGTAGTATCAAACTAAAACAAAGCCGCAAAAAACTCCAGTAGTAGTGACTTCGACAGGACGGACGTAAATATAATAATATGATTGTATTAAATCATATTATATTAAAAAGCATTATAAATTATGTGTATTACTTCTAATTTTGTTACAGTTTTTATGAATTATTTAATTTTTTTATTTCTTTTCGAGAGCCGCATTTATTCTTTCAAAGAGCCGCATGCGGCTCGCGAGCCGCGGTTTGGCCATGTGTGAAATAGAGCATTAAATCTATCAAAATTGCGCAAGACGTTTTTTAAAAGAAGTAAATATGCCTTGATTTCGAGGTTTGCAAAAAATTTTAAGATTGCAATACTTCTTTTTTCTATTTTGCATCTAAAATAAAGTCATTTCGATACCCAAATGCGTATCGAAATGACCTTCATTACGATACGCAAAGTTTTGTCCTTAAAGGTTGGTCACATTGGTCATACAAACGTCAATGAACATTAAAATGAATAATTATATAAATAAAATTAATAAGAATATCTAAATTAGTGTTAAATATTTTAGTTAATTAAAATAATTAGTAATAATAATAAAATTTCAAATTGACTATTTTTTAATAAAATACACATTTTTTAAAATTTCAAGACAAAAACTGCAAAATAGAAAAAATAGTATAAAAAACTCGTTTCATAAGACGTTTTAACGCATTTATCCTTTGCGTGCGATAAAATCGTCGATTATGAAACTAGTTTCTTAATATATTATTTCGATACGTATAATCGAAATAATGATACGGGATGTTTAATGGGATGTTTTCCCAATTTTTTAATATGTTCAAAATGCATCGATGCATAGAGAAGAGCTATCTTGTACCATTGTTCCAGGTGATTTTTTTTTTCGTGTCGTAGTGTGAAAATATTCCTGAAACTCAAATATGTTATTGCTTTTGTGATTTTCGAAACGTTTGTTTCTATTTCCCTAAGAAATATCAGAACATCAACATCTGAAAGCTGGAATTTCATCGATTTTACTGTATACTATAAAGGCGATGAATTCATTTAAATTTTAAACAAAATTATTGAGAAATCAACATCTTTCTGGAAGCATGGTAAAAAAATAGTTGTTTCGATCATTTTATATAAATTTAAAATTTAAAACGCTTCTACAATTAATTGTGAAAAAGCCCGCACTTGCCAAGTTTTTGCCCGCTTTCCTGTTTTAAATGAAATATCCCATAAACGGCAAAAAATCACCCCGATCTGGCATTACTGCTGTGTATTAATATAATGCTCATATAATTTAGATAGAACTGAGTGCAAATATCACATAATATCACATTTTGTTTCGTTTTGGGGATGGGCTGCACATTGGCCAGCTTCCAGCTCGAAAGAGAAATATCAGATATATAGGATTTGTAGAAAATGTTGGTAAGAGAAGGTGCAAGTTCTTTTGAAAATGTTGTTAGAATAATAGGAGGAATGATGTTCAGACCTGAGGCTTTGCTGGTAGTTAACCCCCTTAAGATTTTTTTTGACAATTTTGCGTTTGAAATAAAGATCTTTCATATTAACTCCTGAAGACTGGATTTTTGGTTTTTCTTTAGGAGTTTCTAAAACAGTCGAGATCACAGCAAAGCGTTCCGCGAACAATGTGGTTTTTCTCGCTAGGTCAGTGACGATTACATCACCGTCAATAATAGAAAAAAATATTGCGACGCTGATGCATAGGCTGACTTCACCACAGCTCTGGAAACATAGTGTTCTGGATATATAATGAGCTAATATCCATAAAATACTTTAATTAAAAGCTAACCAATATTATGGACTTCGTAGTTCTAATAATAAAAATATTAAAGCAAGCAGTAGTATCCCAACAAACATAAATTCTGTTGTACGAAAAAAAGTAAAAAAAAAATTTGTCGGAAGTGACAAACCGGAAGTTAGGATGCAGAACTGGTGTGAACCGTACTAAATGTGTATGTACCAAATTTCATCCAATTCGATTATCAGGTACAGAAGTTATTGAGCTTCAAAATAACAGGTGCTTGGAGGACCCCCTACCACTTTGTTCACTATCGCTAAAAAAACTAATCAGTTCCTTGCCATACATATTTGCATCTTTTCGCAAAGTGTAATCAAAATTACTTAACGAACCAATTTTGTATGCTTCCAGCAAACATTGAAACAATAAACAGGTGTTCGGGCGGACCCCACCACTTATCCCAATATTGTCCAAAAACTAATCAATTTTTTGTCATTAAAGTTTTCATCTTTTTTCAAAGTGCCATTAAAATTGATTAATGAATGAAATCTATATGCTCCCAACAAACTTTAAAAACAAAGTGTGAAAAGTCAGCAGTTGTATGGTAGACTCCCCGCCACTTTGATCAATGTGTTCCAAAAGATGATAATTATCTTCTTACACTAATTGGAACCTTTTCCATAAGTTTCATCATAAACACTTCATTATTGTAGGCTGTAGTGTGGATAAAGACACTGAAAAAACTCCAAAAATTTACAAAAAAATTTTTTTACTGGAAGTTGGGATGCAGAACTGTTGTGAACCGTACTAAATGCTCATGTACTACGTTTCATTCAACTCGATTATCAGGTACAGATGTTATTGAGCTTTGAAAAAAACAGGTGTATGGGACACCCCCCACCACTTTGTTCACTATCGCTCAAAAACTAATCAGTTCCTTGCCATACATGTTTGAATCTTTTTCCAAAGTGTGATCAAAATTGGTTCACGAACGAATGCAGTATGCTCCCAACAAACATTGAAAAAAGTGTGACACTTTAAACAGGTGTTCGGGCGGACCCCCACCACTTATTCCAATATTATCTAAAAACTAATCAGTTCTTTGTTACTTAAGTCTCCATTTTTTTTCAAATTGTCATTAAAATAAATTAATGAATGCAGTCTGTATGCTCCCAACAAACTTAAAAAATAAAGTGTGAAAAGTCAACATTTGTGTGGTAGACCCCCCACTACTTTGAGAAATGTGTCCCAAAAGATGATAAATATTTTCTCACACTAATTGGAACCTTTTCCATAAGTTTCATCATAATCACTTCATTATTGTAGGCTGTAGTGTGCATAAGGACACTGAAAAAAATTCAAAAAAGTACAAAAAAAATTTTTTTACCGGAAGTGAAAAACCGGAAGTTGGGATGCAGAACTATTGTGAACCGTACTACATACTCATGTACCAAGTTTCATCCCATTCGCTTATCAGGTACAGTTGTTATAGAGCTTTCAAAAAATCACGTGCTCCAGGGACCCCCCACCACTTTGTTCACTATCGCTCAAAAGCTAATCAGTTCCTTGTCATACATGTTTGCATCTTTTTCCAAAGTGTCATCAAAATTCATTCACGAATGAATGTTTTATGCTCCCAACAAAAGTAAAAACTTTGTGGAAAAAACCACCTTTTGTATGGTGGACCCCCAAACCCTTTATCCAATGTGCTCCAAAAGCTGATAAAATATTTCTCATGTTGTTTAAAAGCTTTTACCAACGTTTCATGAAAATCGATCGGTAATTGTAGGCTGCAGTAGGGATAAATACCTGAAAAAAACACTTTTTAACCGGAAGTGACAAACCGGAAGTTGGTATGCAGAAATATTGGAAACAGTACTAAAACCTTATACACTAAGTTTCAATAAGATCATAGCTCGGGATCAGAAGTTATTCAAGATTTAAACTTAGAGGTGTTCGGGAGACCCCCCGCCATTTTGTCCAAATTTAAAATGAATCCAGATCTTCTATTTTCAAGTGAACCTGTATCATTTGCCAAAGTTTCATCAAGATCCTATGCAGAAAACTCACCCACCCACCCACCCACCCACGCACACACAGACGTACACCAAATTTTTTTTTGGCTATTTAGATAGAGGATGGTCCAAAACAAAAGAAAAAATAAAATTTGGGGTATGTAAGATTTTTTTTTTCACGATAGATTGCATTACTTCACACAATTTAAAATTGTGGTGAAGTGAAAAGAGTTGGTACCAGACTTTGAAGAATTAATGGCACTGTAAAAACTTTTGTCAGAAATGGACATGGTAGAAAGTTTTGCCGCTCTCGCTCTGTCAATTTCTGTTTTTTTCGTTTTCGTTTATCTCGTTTAATATGCTATTGGGCTGTATAGATATTAGACTTAAATTGTAAAGGTGTTTTTGTTATGGAACCAAATATTAAATAATCTTTGTTTGTTTCTAAGGGCCGATTTGACTGGAAAACAAATATTTTTGTTGGGGTTTCATTATTGAGAAGGGAACGAATTTATTGATACTAAAACAGTTTATTCAAACAAAATTTATACTATATTATTATTATATTATTATTTCATTTTATATTTATTTTCACTCGGATATAATGGCCAAACAACCTACCACAGCTCCTGACATTGCTGGTCAAATTAGTAAATTACTTTATTTGATTTTGATAAATGATCTTTCGTTGGTACAACTTAAAGTATCAGAACCTTTAGGTGGTTCAGACCATAATTTGATTTCCACTCATTTAAATTTACAAGTTCCTAAACAGTTTCAATCTAGTTCTAGTCTTATTTGGGTTGTAGATTGGCAGAGGCTTAGAGATATATTATGTTTAATTCAAACATTTCTGCTTCTAATTTTTCAGAAATAATACACGTGGGTATGCGCACGTTTATTCCGATAGATGGTTCTGAAGGTAGATCTTTAGGTTTCGGGTAAATGTGAAGAAGCAATAAAATTTGAAATAAGATCCTTAGATCTATAGTTAGCATCGTATCTTACGATATTCGGAGATGTTAATCTACAATTACTTATGGTTAACACTAAAAAATGTCTAACTTTAAAAAACAATACTGAAAAATTATTGGTTAGGGGGAAGGGGGGTTCCGGACCCGAAAACCCGAAAACCCCCCAATAATATGAAAAATTCTATAAGTTTGTTTTTGGTTTTTAGTAAATAATTCATTCCGCTTTGCATTATATCGCGCTCTATCCCGAAAACGGTTAATCGTATAGTCAAAAACTCCGATATTCTTCCAGCCCAATTCATTGACGCCATATTTAAAAAAATAATGAACATTGCCATTGCCATGCAAAAAATTGGATTAGTGTTTTTGATTAAATTTTTTGAATTTTTTTATATGGAGTTTTATTTTTCTAAATGGCGTTATTTGCGTTAATGCGATTTTTTGAATTTTTTTTTATATTGAGTTTTAATTTCAAAATGGCTCTACAAGCTCACTATTTTTGCTGTGCTAAAAAATGAATCAGGCTTGTATATCGGGAGTTTTGGTATAGCACAAGACCTAATTTTTGGGGTATTTTATGTTCTACAACTTTTATATCAAATGCGAATATCGTTTAAACTTTAAAGCATTTCCAAAAAGCCGTTTTTCTTTGATGTAGGTGTATCGTTAATTTATTTCAGGGTTGTTGTCAGGGTAAAACGCAGTGATAGATATGTTACAATATATTATACTAATCACTATGTTTTATTGATTAAGATTTTATTGATTAGACACGATTATAAAAACATTTTTAATTGCAAATTAGTACCCAGTGAACACAAGACGTAATAGTAGGGGAGCCCGGGATGCTAAATTTGCAGTTACTAGAGCGTCATAGGGACTTATTGGATTGTGAAGTTTACGTTCTAAAATGAAAAAAAGTTTATGTCAAGTTTTCCATTTTAGTGGGGGGGAGAGCGTGTAAGAATTTTTAAAAACGTAAAAAAAACTGTCACACAAAAATACTCGAGCGCGTCAGATATTCATAGAGTATATGCGCTTTATCTTTCTGATAACCGATACATATAAATCTGACGATTAACTAAAGGGAGGTGGGCGTATAGAGAGGTGGAAAAACAAAAAAAAAAGTTTTTCGAGCGTGTCAGATATTCAAGGTTTATGCAAAGTGAACTCAAAAAAGTGTCCTATTTAAATGACTGACGATTTAAACGTGACCAAAAGTCATGGCTGATTTTAAAAAATGTAAAAATAAAATGTGACCTTGAGATACTCGAGCGTGTCAGATTTTTATGGCGGGGGATCAACTTGATGTCTTCGTCCTCCAGGATGATAATCTGACAATTATATGGAGGGGTACTGTTCGTCTGACAATTTTAAAGTGACAATTATTTGTCGTTTCTATTTCTATGTAATTTTTTTCAAAAACAGTATTTTTACTCTACAACTGTAGTAAATTTAATAGTTAAAAAGCATAATTTACCATTTTGTTTTATTTTACTAGGATTATCTCAGTTATATTAATGCTTTTGGATTGAAAACTACGATTACTACAATTAATGTAATATGAAATATTTGACAATTGATTTTTCCTGCAATTAAGCGACCAAACATTTACTAGATTTTGGAGTGTTTTTAATTTATTTTTAAACAGTGCATGAAATTCACAAAATAACTTATAAATACAACAAACAAATGAAAGCGTCTAGCAGCCACCAAAAACGTGTACACTATGGTGATCAGTTGAGATGGCGTCATGCCAACAGACGCTCTAGTGGAGTCGGTGCGAGAGAGTAAGAAATAAAGAAAGAGTGAGAGAGAAGTGAGGCGCGGAGTGGGGAATACACAGCTCTCAGCATCTGTACGCTCCATCTTTTATTGACGATTTTACCTGAATCGCCCCATGAAAACTGTCAGAATATATGTTTTCCGTAATCCTGATAGGATTACCTTCAAAATTAAAAAAAAGTTTATCGCGCTCGAGTATTTCAAGGTGTCGTTTTTTTTTACACCTTTGTGACTCGCCTATTTCCTTATGTCACGGTCAAATTGTCAGATTATTGAAATATACACTTTTCTGGATGTATTTAACTTACCTTCTCTTAATTTGACGCGCTTGAGTTTTTCTGACGATTGATTTTTTTTTTACTAATCTGACGGGTTGCCCTCGACGCACCCCACTACATTAAGGGTTCATGTTTGGTAGGAGTACATTACAGGGTGCAAGGTTTCTCCCCATATGATTTTCTGACGCGCTCGAGTAACTCGCAAAATCCCCGCATGGGCTCCCCTACTATAAATATGACATCACACAGAGGTCATATATATGTGTTGTAGTTGTTACGTAAATTTGATATAAAACTGACACTCGTCATGACTATATCCTGGTATCATTTATATGATGCTTTCATGACATCACACTGATCTTAAATTTGACTTTGATATGATGTCATAATTTGGACTTAAATATGACCTTATTATGATTTTGTTAAATTTCACTAGAGGTATATCCATTTTAATTGTATATAGCTTGAAAAATTTTTTCAGGTTATAAAACAGTAGGTAAGTAGTGACCAATGAATGACTGACGGGTAAGTGTTTTTGTTTAATTGTTATTAAATTTGTTTTTTAAGTAAAAAAAGAATACATCACAAAAAAATTTATATTACTATGATATCAACTTTATATCATAACAACGTCACGAATATCTCCACAGACATCAAATTTATGTCATAGTTATATCATTATTGTTATGTCATGTTCTTACGTAAACAAGTGGAAAATAATGATATACATATGACTTATATATGACCCAGATCTTACATAAGATGTGACCTAGCGTGACGTCATTTTGATATCACAATGACGTAAATGTGTTTTCTGGGTATTAAAAGCTACTTTGAAATTTAGTTTTCAACTGACACTAACCAAACCGCCATGTTATTTACTTTTGGTTTATGTTGACAATCATTACGTTGGTCTATGTTGCGTAGAGTTTGTATCTAATGTCGTTTTCTTTTTGCCAGAGCAGAAAAAGTGATTTTTTTAAGATTTTTTTTCCACAAAACGAATATGAAAACATTTGATCTAGTTTTGTAGTTGTGTTTGAGAACTCTCATTTAATGTTTTTGTTAATTAATAGAATTTAATTAAATAATTTTTTATTAATTTTGGATTTAAAACGCGATTTAAACAAAACATTTATTTAAACTAATAACTAATAACTATTTCACTTAAAAAAAAATAATAATAAATAAATGGCGTCTTGTTTGTTTACTAATTTTTCAGATTTGTAAATGTATTTGTGTATATTTATTGTGTTTGCAACTTGATCTACCAAAAAATCTAGATTCAGAAAAAATATTTTCAGATCAAAAAAAGAGCATTTTTTTTTACAAAAAGAATACGAAATGCAAAAAAAGTGATCTGACAGCTGCTTTTTAGGTAGATTTCATATAAAAATCTACCTATTGCAATGTCCGTCATCTCGGAATTTCAGAAAAATTTTGATGCCAAACGACTATATATGTAAAGCGGAGACGGAAAAACAAAAAAAAAAAATTATATATATATATATATATATATATATATATATATATATATATATATATATATATATATATATATATATATATATATATATATATATATATATACAGTCAGACCTCGTATAACGTTACCCCGTTTAACGTTGATTCACTTTAACGTTATTCCAAATTTATAATTTTTTTTTGAAAATTTTAAGAAAATGAAAACAAATTTTTTTGCGAATCGTCAAGAAACAAACAAAATATTCTCTTAAATTATTTATTCTTGCGAATTTAATCAACATTTTTAATTTTCAACGAATTGTTGAAAATCACCAGCAACCCAATAAATAGTTTTGCAGATGATAGTACTCTGCACAAGTCGTTCGAGCCCCTTCCTTCAAAAGGTAAAATGCACGAACGAATTAATCCTGCCCGGAGAGACGCTGCCATAAACGTGAACAAAGACCTGAATAAAGTCGCCGACTGGGGTGACCAAAACCTTGTCAATTTCAACTCCACCAAAACACAGCTGTTGATTGTTTCCAGATTAAAGATCGAGTTCCCCAAAGATATTTTATTTAGTATGTGTGATAAACCAATAGGTGAATGTAAAAACATTCGTTTATTGGGTGTCACAGTTTCAAATGACCTACTCTGGAACGATCATGTAATGGCGATGGCAAAAAGCGCGTCTAAAAAACTCGGCCTCCTAAATAGATGCAAAAAATTTTTCACTCCATACCAATTGCTCCAAGTTTATAAGTCCTATATTCGTCCCTGTATGGAGTACTGCTGTCAAGTTTGGGGTGCTGCCTCTGTTTCCATCTTGGCCCTCTTGGACTCTGTTCAAAAGCGAGCTATACGAATTGTAGGTGATCGAACTTTGACATCAAAACTTGATTCCCTACAACATCGTCGCACTGTTGCTGACCTCGTTGTTTTTTACAAATATCGTCATCAGCAGTGCTCAGATGAAATCAGCGGCATCATGCCTCAAACTTATTCTTACCCCCGTTCCACTCGGCAATCGGCTGCCGCAACCAGTGAAACGGTAAAGATCCCGCGCTGTCATACTGGCAGATCGCAGAGAGACTTCTTTGTCCTAACTGCGTACAAATGGAATAGTTTGCCGGAACACTTAGTCTCAGGTGGCTTCAACCCACAGATGTTTAAAAAAAGCGTTAATCTACACCTCAGAACGCCAGTTGTTGTGGGACCCAGGTCTAGACCTAGGTCTTAAAAGGTATTTATGTGTTGTTGTGACACATATTCTAAACCCTATTACACAACACATTTTATTAAAAAAAAAAAAAAAAAAAGTTAATCAGTGACTTTGAAAAGTTTTACAAAACAAGAAAAATTAATAGTTTTATATTTTTATAAATATCTCTACTTGTATAATAGTTTCGTCTACTATTTAAAACAAAATTAAATAATCGTCATTGTTTTTATACTGACGATGTAAATGTTTCTGCCCAAAACTTTATTGAAACCATTCAATTCCATATCAATAAATTCGTTCTCTTCTCAATAATGAAATCCCAACAAAAAAATTTATTTTCTAAGGCAGACAAATAGGTCTTTAGAAACAAACGTAGATTATTTCATATTTGGATCCATAACAAAAATTCCTTAAATCGTTCCCAATATCTAATTTTTGGGAGACAACAATTTGATATCTGACAGCCAATACGGTTTTAGAAACAAAGGATCAACAACCGATCTATTAAAATATGTAGCTCATTTTTGGCACAGCATACTTCAAAAAGGTGGTGAAACGTACGTAATCGCATTAGATATCTAAAAAGCATTTGATTGAATCTGGCATGCCAACCTGATCAACAAGCTCGTTGCGTACGAATTTCACCCCACAGACGTAAAACTGACACAAAATGTTTTCACCTAGTTCCAACTCTACGGCAACTCTACAGTATCTTAAAATCGAAAATCTGCTTAATATATGAATTTAAGATCAAAATGCACGAAATATTCTACTTAATCAGTTAATAATTATGGAAAAGAAGGAAACATTTACGTAAAATTAACAATTAAGCACCTATCTCATCGTTTTGCAAGACACCCATACCCCGTTTAACGTTGATTTGAATAACGTTAAGGAATTTTGGAACGCATCCTTGACGTTAAACGGGGTATTACTGTATATATATATATATATATATATATATATATATATATATATATATATATATATATATATATATATATATATATATATATATATATATATATATATATATATATATATATATATATATATATATATATATATATATATATATATATATTAGACTGGTCGTTAAAAACTAAATTTTCCGAGACGCCCCCTAGAAAAATTCTTTGTGGTCAAAAAACCACAACAGCACTATTTTAGATTTTCGAAAAGAAAATTCGTAGATTTTTTCAAATATCTCATAAAATATGCAGATGTCAAAAAAAATCACATAACCATTTTTGTAGGAAATTTAATTTTCTACAAAAAAGATTCATGTCATTTTTTCCCGAAAACGTATAGTTTTCAAGATATTTTGAAAATGAACTTGTAAGTTTTCGTAATTTTTAAAAAACATAAAAAATAAAGATGACGGAAAAGTCCTAATTTTTTTCTTATGCTATAGAATGAAATTTATAAAAAAATAATCGTGACAAAAAAAATTAAAATTAGTACTTTTTCGTCGAAATTTTTATCATTTGGTTTTACGAGTTTTGAAGAATTTCAAGTTTTATTTCAAAATATCATCAGAAATATAGGTTTTAGGAAAAAAATGAGTTAGACCTTTTTTGTAGAGAATTAAATTTTCGGCAAAAATGAGTATGTGATTTTTTTTGACATCTGCATATTTTATGAGATATTAACCATTTTATCAAAAAATAAACTTCGATGATTTTGCGGCACGTGTTCTTTTCACTTTAAAAAACAAAAATAGAGCCGTTATGGTTTTTTGACCACAAAGAATTTTTTTGGGGGGCGTCTCGGAAAATTTAGTTTTTAACGACCAGTCTAATATATATATAACGATATGAGGTATAACGGAATTTAGCGGCACTCTCACGGTCGCATTTTTTGACCTAGACAGAAAATTTTTTCTGAGCGTGTTGCGGCAAACAATCTCTTGGATAAGTTCGACATCTGGCCATATCCAGGTACAGGTTAAGAGTCTAGAGCCTTAAAACTGTCAAAAACAAAGCGTTATAACGGCCGTTTGGGGCAAAATGTGTAAACAAAATTTATAAATATTAATTATTTGAACATATTTCTATCATTTTTTTAAAAGCCAGACATCTGCAATAAAAGGTTCTTTAGCTATCTGCAATAAACTGTGTGAAGTACGGTCGCACACGGTCGCATTTTTTCACTTACGCTAAAAATATTTTCTGGGTATGTTGCGGCAAAAAGTTTCCTGAATATGTTTGACAATTGGCCATATCGGGGTACAGGTTAAGTGCCTAGAGCCCAAAAACTGTATAAAATAATGTTTATTTTTAGAGTTTGTTTAATACTTCTGTTTTTAATTAGTGTTTTTTATAAAGTAATCTGATAAATCCGATTCTAATTGCACACATAACTGTCTGATCTCGAAATCTACCTATTTCTAGCGGATATACCTGCCGCTCGGACTTTTTTGCTCTTAGATCACTTTTTTTGTCAAAAAGAAAACGACATAAGTAGGTGCAATTTTGTTTTTAATTTAAGGAAAACAAAATTTTTGCATTTTGTTTTTGTTGTTCGTTTAGTAATTTAATTTTACCAATTTATTAAAATTATGTGTAACAAAAACAAAAAAAATTAAATTATAAACTGTTTTAATACCGGAAAGATAACTTAATGCTCGCAACAGTATAATCTTATTTGGAAAAAATCTAATAATTTAATCCATTTCACACAAGTAGATTAAAATTAAGTTTTCTAACTACTATCGCTTTACTAATTGCAACATGCCATAATGTATATAGTAATAAGATTATTCTTGAAAAGTAATCGATTAATATTTTTTCTAATGATCAACACACCGATTAATCGCAAGCTTAAATAATCCATTATTTATAAATAATCATATATAATATCACGAGTCGTCAAATAATAGTCGATTATTTTTCATAATCATTATTACGAATGTCATTTGAGGTTAGGCTTGCCACCTATACGTTTTTGGAGCGTATAATACGTTTTTTTTATCAAAAATATTTGTGAATACGCTATACGTACGTTTTTTGAAAATATTCAAAAATCTACGCTTTTTTGGTTATAAATAGTTAAATTCAGTTGTTTTCAGAAATACGTATCCTAAATGAAGTTTTTCCCTTATTAAGTGGAATGAATTGCAGAGAAAAGTGGACTGAATATTTTAAAATCAACACAAACGCACCTGAATTACTTTAAATTTGCAAATTTGTTTTTGCAGTGCTGTAACAATTTGATATTGTTAAACCAACAATTAATGGTGGCCTTATTTCGACTTAAACCAATTAGTGAATGTTTGACCATTAATTTTTTTTTATCGTTAATACGGTAAGCATTTACTTTATTATAATGCAAAAGAGAAAAGGAAGAAAAATCACAATAAAAAAAACAAATTTTTGATGTACATAAGAGGAAATCCTATATATGTGATGGGACAATCCAAAAAAGGGGTCAGATAATTTTTGAACTCGGTCATAATATTATCATTAAACTCATGATCATTCTGGTCTGAGCTAGTAACTTTGTTTGTTCTGTAATATTTTCACTTTAGATATATTCATATCTAAAATTAAGAATTTAAATAATAATTCAAAAAAAAAAAATTAATTTTATATTATTAGAAAAAATTTATTTTATGTATGTGTTGTCAGTGAATTATAAAAAAAATTAATTAGATAAAAAAAAAAATTATTTCATGTATGTGATGTCTGTTTAAGTGATAAAAAAAAACACAAAAGAAAACAGTATAGTATTTTTTTTTTAAATATGAAAATAAATTATGTAGTGACAGTTGATTTTTTTTATGCAACAAAGTGAATTGTGAAATTGACTTTCTGTTTGTGATTTACCCACACATGACAACATTTTGGTAAACTTATCAGTAAAAAAGGTAATTTGTTTTATTGCTAATTTTCTCATATGAACATTCAAATCTTTTGGAGAAATAAGAATTTAATAAAGGTATAGCTATCACCAAAAACCTTGAAAACGTTTTTAATAAAAAAAAATAATAACATGTATTTGAATCATCAATTCATCATCAACATATCACCAAAATAAGAAAAAAAAATATTTTAATTAAAAAAAATTGCTTATTAAAATAAAAATAAAAAAACAAAAAAAGAACAGTATATGTATCATCATTATTTCTATTTAAGAAGACATTTTAATATTAGTTTGGTGGTGGAAAATTTAATTTAATAAATTTACATAATTTAAATTACTTGATGATTTTTAATTCTACTTTTCCTTTTTCTAAAATCTAAAATGTGCTAATTTTCTACTACAGGTTGAGAAAGAAGATCTCTTGAAAGTTAAACGGTTGTAAGTATGATTCATCATCCACATTTTCGTTTGCATTTTCATATTTATTTCCGCTACATCTAGATCATTTTGATATGCCTACAGAACCACGACCAAATTTTTCCCTGACGCTTAAGCCGGCGACAAGTAGCGGATAGGTAATAAATCAAAATGATATTATTGAAAGAATTTGACATATGTTTATTATAAGTTCGAACGAACCATATGACTAACTCTTTCAGTGCCAATTAATAATCTTAATTGTTTTGTTGAATGCGTTTTTAGCGTGATGGGAATTATATGGACTAACAAATCAAAAGGCTTCATACCGATATGGTGAAATCAGAATTATTTTTGCATTTCAATTACAGATGAGTTGCAGTCCAGTGGCGGATTTACAAATTTGCCGCTTATAAGCTAATTTATATTACCGCCAAATATATTTTAAAAAATTATCAAATACGAACGCAGCGAACAAAAAAAGCGCGCCACAGGCGAATTTTTTTGAAATTTTAAGGTCACGTTATTTACAAGTACTTTAAAATTACGCTTTTAATTAAAAACGAGCAAATCTGGCAAAAATAATTAATATAATACAAAATACGAAAATAATACAAACGTTTATTAAAATCAAATAAAATGCAATAAAAACTGTAGAGCACGCCGCCGCTATGTTTCGAGTATAGAGATAAGAAATTTTGCGAATTTGATTGATTTAATCTGGATACTCTGTTTATAGTGGCGGGCGGCTTCCGCCGCCGCAAAACGATTTCTATTTTGAAAAATTTTTATATTTTTAAAATTTTTCGCACAAAAATTTACCGCCTACGAGAATTTGCCGCCGTAGGCTACAGCCTAGTTAGCCTATTTAGAAATCAGCCAATCCAATCAACCTGAGTTGCACTGAATTCGCAAGTTTTATTAAGAAAAAAGATAAGTCTAACAAAAAATTGACCGAAGCAGCAAAATCGAACAAAAAATATAAAATTAAAGCTTTACATTAAATATTTGGTTCATTCCTATACTTCTTGGTTACCATTTATAAAAATTTTAACTATGTTATTATATTGCTTGGGATTTTTTGTTTAAAATTTCTAGATATTACGATGTATGAATTCAAAGGAGGAGAGAATATTTCGTCAACATCTAAATCAACATTCTAATCAACATCCCAAGCCACGAGTGTAAAGTCATTATTGATTGTTGTCAATCAATGCGAAACTTAGTATCTGACGTAAAGTCAATTTATTGCTATATTTTTGGTTAGGAAATAGGAACAAGTGTCTCTGATGAATGTGAGTTCAAATCCTGACACAAAACACAAAAAATTTTTTCTGAAGGAATTTTAGAGAAAATGAAAAGTTATTTCGAATTGCAAAATTTAAGTGATTTCCAATATGTACTTAAGCTTAATTGTTCACAAAAACCGCATCCCTATGTTATTATATGTCATTTAGTCAATTAAAGTAAGACATTTTTTTAATATATTTATTTTGTTTATATTGTTATCTTTTTTCCAATTAACTTATAAAATGAATAAAATATATGAGTAAAAAAAATTCTTTTAATTATTTTATTTCAAAATATATATGTATACGCTTTTTGAAAAATTCAAAGGTGGTAAGCCTATTTGAGGTCCCGAGTGCGCGTAGCGCACGAGGGAAATTTTTGACCTCAAATGGCATGAGTGGTAATGTTGAAAAATAATCGACTAATAATTTGATGACGAGTTGTATTTAGCAGACAATTTAATGAACAGAAATAGTACCATTATTTCATACAACATAATCCTTTGTTGTCAAACAAAATTAAATATTATTTCATCTTAGTAGGCGCATAAATGTTATAAATTTGTAATTTATTTTTGACAAATAAACAAACATGCAATCATTTATGAATGAAAACGGACATTTTTACTATTTGCAAATTGCATTTTCACATAATTTTGTATGTGCATTTTTGTTTTAAATTAATATATTAAGTAGGCGGAAAATATTCGAAAATATTCGCTGTTCCTTCCTATCAGAAAAAAATAATCGCAACAAATCGTTTTGATTTGCTAAAAAATAGTAAATGAAGCGTTTTGATTGGACCTTATTGAAACTTTATTTTATGAGTTGAATTGTCTATTATATATTTTTATAATTTCTTAGTAAAGAAAATTTTGTGTAAAAACTTGAAATGTTTGAACCAGTTTTGAAATTATTTGAAAATATTTTTCAGTTTGTCTCCAAAATTTTAAGTTAAGCACAACGTCAACATCTATGCATATTCTTACTATAGCTTTAATTTTTTCAGGCAATTGCACAAAAAACAAGTGTAAACTACAGGCCTAGTTGTATTGGTTGATTGGAGTCACGATCATTTCTGAAACAGCAGATGTTGTAAAATTTTCCTGAGTCAATGTGCTCGTTTTCCTGAGCCAATGTCAATCGTTGGGAAAAAACAATTGATTTTTGATCATAATTTTAAACTGCAGATGTCAAATTTATTTGTGAAGATTGTAAATGTTTGATTCAAAATATCGTTGGAATTATTTTACTAATAGCTACACAAATGTTTCCCATTTCAGTTATTTTGTGGCATATTGAAATACTGCTAACAGTTTTATTATGTCTGTTATTCAATGTCAAAAAGAGGACAAATAATTTTTTAAACTCATCGAATAAAAGCAAAAAGATATCTATCTTTCAGATAGATTAATAATATAACCAATTAGTTTCTTTCATCAATACTACTACTCTACGTTACGACCTATATCAATAATTTTAAAAATATATAGAACATCTGTAGTTGCTAATTCAATGTTATGTATACTATACTATTTTTTCATTTTTAATTTATTTCTTATTCTATTCTAGAAATTCCACTGTTAAGGTTAATAATTCACAACAAATATTTTTTAATAGAATTAACTGAATGCATAATTAAGTTTGAAAAATACAGAATAAAGTTTTTACAAATTGCCAAGCTTTTATCTCGTTAACCATATAATTTATAAGTGAAGTGAAATGTGGCTTGGATAAAAATTGTTTAATGTTGAGAAGCACGTTTACTAGCGATTATGAATGAACTTGAAACTTTACAGTTTACTAGTAAAAAACGAACATTCTTTTAGATGTACGTTTAAAATATGCTAGTTATAAAAAAATAAAAAAGAATTTATGTTACAAAATGAATTTTTTGTTTGTTAGTATTTTAAAAATAAATACTAGTATAAAGAATGTGAAAAATGCATAAATGAAGGTACACTTAGCATGACTTATTTTTTTTTTGTTTTATTAAAACACTATCAGAATTATAGAATAATTAGTTCATTTAAAATATTTCAACATTTTTCTTTGAATAAGTTCTACACTTATGTATCGCTATACAGACGGTGTCATAAATCCTGAACAATTTTCATCAACAGATTGATTGTGGACATATATATCTTTAATTGGTTGCAATGTTGCAGCCATATTTTCTCTGTTTTATTAGAATCTGGTTAAGTCTCTACTCTTTTCTACTCGTCTCTACTCCTCAACAGTAATTTTCACTGTTAAATTGACGTTTGAGTTGAAACAAAATGGTGATAGCACATTTGTTATATTCAATTTCTCTTTTCTCCATTTTGATTTGTTTTTCAATGTTTATATTTAATACCACATACTTTTTTATTAAATTATTAGTTAAAAACAATTCCATATTTAAAATGCTAAAAAATATCAAATGTTTTCTTCATTGTGCTAGTTTTTATAAAATGAATGACAATAACTATACGAGAGTAATTTAAATTTATTGAGCTATTTCCAATGGTTATTTAAGTCAAACTTTTTAATAATTCATTATTGAAAAATTTATTTTCCATTGACGAGATTTCAAAAAACTATGTTTGGTTATAATAAAAACCAAAATACCATTTTTTTTTCATTTCCTTTTCACAGTCACAAGAAACTATTAATTTTTGTAGCATATAGGAGTTTGTTCTTGTAGATTTAAAAAATTGTATATTATTGAATTAGGAGCTAAAGTTGTACTTTTTGTGTTGAGTCTATAGTTTGGCGGCCGACCGTAGGGAGGCCGACAATTATAGACGACACACAAAAAGCAACTTTAGATCCGAATTTAATACACTATTTTTTCGGCAAACGTTTAAATTTGTTTAAAAATATGAAATTAATGCATCAAATTTTTTATAAATATGTTTTACGTAATAAATTTTCTGAAATTAATTTTTATTGATTTTAATTCATTAAAATGAACAAATTAATAATATCATGTTATTTTACTTTACTGCCGCCGTAAAAATTTGAAAATTACTTTACAGCCGCCGTAAAAATATGAAAGTTACTTTACAGCCACCGGCAGATAAAATAAAAATGGCGTTACTTTTGTAGCCGCTGGCTAAAAAGTAAGACTTTAGCTACTCCCCATCGGCAGTAAAGTTTAACTTTACAGCCGTTTGCCGAAAAACTCTTTTTTTCCCAAAAAATATTTAAAGTGTTTAGTTAGAGAACAGGGTGGTACAAAAGTTTTCTGGAAATTCAAACTTAGTGAAAGTGAATTTTTTCCCCACAATGTGAAAGTTCCAACCTTACCCTAAAACAAACTAAAGTTTAAAGAAAGTGTTTTTTTGTTCGACAGATATTAATTTTTGAAAATGTGCATTTTAATTTTCTGAAATTTTTTAGGACTTTTTTATAAATTTTAATTTTTGCTTCCTAAAGTTTAAGCAAAATCTTATTTGGATTATTGAGAAATAAACCAGCATATCAATTACTTTAATCAATAAAAAAAAGCAATTTTTTAACTAAATTATGCATTACGTAAAAAAATCAAAAAATGCTTGATCTAGACCAGAGTTTCTCAACTGATTTCATGCTATGGACCAATAAATAATTTAATATTCTATTGCGGACCTTGTGAAATACATTCATATTGGATGGATAAAAGTACAGTGTATATCTAGCTCACACTAGCATAAATAATGTAATTATTTTAAATTACAGAAGTGAACGAATTAAATAATTAAGGTTTAAAGAAACCAACAAAAAAAAGACAAGAACGAATTTTGATGTGTAATAAATAGAGTTTAAAACGCTTTTTATATCACTAACTTATTTCGTTCTTTTAGAGCGAGTAAGATTAAAAATTAAAGCGGGAGTAAACAAAAAAATTGTTCTTGCTCCTAATTTGTAACAATAGTAATTTATTGTGTAAGGGTTTAATGCTATATTTTATTTTTCAAGCCAAACTTTACAATGGTAGCGAGGCACAACGAGCCCAATACAATGTTTTAGCCTTCCGAGAGAGTAACATGTATTAATTTAAATTTAATTATTTTAAAACTCATTGATAAAACAAGTTAAAACTAAAAACAATTAAAATTTTTTTTTACAATTTCGATGCCTAATTAATTGTTTGATAGTTTGAAAATGAAATGACCTACAATGAAAGACATCAAAGCTCTAATTACTAATACTAATGAGAATTGATACACCAAAAGACAATCATAAAAATAGTAATTTTAATTTAATTTAATTTAATCATAGTAGCCTTTGCCTTTTTAAATATATGAGAGAGGGACATGCGCATTAGATTTATTGTTTTTTACATATTCGATGCAAAAATGTTATTTTTGATTTGTTTAGAACATAAAATAAAATAATTTATAAAATCAAATAAATTGTTTTATCCTCCCAGCAAACATAAATATAGGTTTAGTTTTGTTTTTTTAGAACCGCAATTTTGTTGGTTTTTAGACTTAGTAGAATAAAAAAAAACAGCTGATAATATTATTCTGTTACGTGAATGCTGCGGAATACAATAAAACAGTTTATTTGATTGTATTGAACTCTGAAATAAATTTATTTGATTGTATTTTATAAATAATTTGATTCTTTTTCATAAAAAAATCAACAAAAATATTTTTGCTCTGATTATTTTAAAAACAATAAATTCAAACTAGTGCGCATGTCCCTCTACCGAATATTGAAAAAGTTAAAGGCTATTAAACGATTAAATTGAATTGAATTTCCAGTGTGAAAAAAATTAAAAAAAAAATTATTTTATTGTCTTTTGGTTTCTCAATTTTCATTAGTATTAGTATTTAGAATTTTGATGTCTTTATTTGTAGGTCAGTTCATTTTCAAAATACCAAACAATTCAATAGGTATCGAAATTGAATAAAATTTATTTAATTGTTTAGAATTAATGGTACAAAAAAAGATAAAACAAAATTCATTGTTTTTTTTTTCGTTTTACTGTTTTATGAATATCAAAATAATTTAATTGAAATGTAAATTTAATGTATTTTACCATAGTTACCTTTGCTTATATATATCTTATCTATATTATATATAAAATAAAAATACCATTAAACAGTGACCCAATAAAATACTAATAATGAGTTCCGCAGCTATCACGCAACAGAATAAAATTAACAGCTATTTATTTTATTCTATTAAGACTAATAACGCCTCTAATTATGGTTGTTAAAAAAACAAAAATAAACATTGATTTGTAATTTTCGGAAGGATATTTTTTTTTCAAATACTCACACATTCAATTTTTGCATCAAATTTGATACTTTCTTTCGTATTAAAAATCAAAATAGATATTTTTCGGAATGGTTTGTTCAATTATGCAAGTATTATTTATTATTAAAATAAATAAAAAGTATGACGAAAAGGTACTAATTTTCTTTTTTTTGCATATTGAATGAAAAAAAATAATAAAATCGAATCTACAGGAATGAAGTAAAAACATAAAATAGTATATTAAGAAACTAGTTTCATAATCGACGATTTTATCGCACGCAATCTGTTTAGAAAACGACCCGCGCAGCGGGGAGTTTTCTAAAGGATAAGTGCGATAAAACGTCTTATGAAACGAGTTTTTTATACTATTTTTTCTATTTTGCATTTTTTGTCTTGAAATTTTAAAGAATATTTTTTATGTTTTAATGTTTTAAAGAAAATTTCTAAAAATTTCAATTCAAAATAGTAAGCTCTGCGTTTCATCATATTTCTATATATTTTTTTGTTGCAAAACTAGCTTTCATAAAATGTGTATTTTATTAAAATATAGTCAATTTGATATTTTGTTATTATTACTAATTATTTTAATTAATTAAAATATTTAACACTAATTTAGAATATTTTTTAATAATAAGATTAATTAATAAGAATAATTTTATTTATATAATTATTCGTTTTAACTTTCACTGACGTTTGTATGATCAATGTGACCAACCTTGAAAAACAAAAATTTGCGTATCTTAATGAAGGCCATTTCGATACGCATTTGGGTATCGAAATGACTTTATTTTAGACGCAAAATAGAAAAACGATTTTACGTTAGTGGAAAAAACATTTTCACAAGGGATTAAGCCCGCATGAAAATAGAATATGTATATGTTATATAAAAATAAAATAAAATTGTAACTGGTAATAAATATAAAGAAAATCGCGGACCACTAAACTTTTTCTGCGGACCATTAATGGTCCGCGGATCAACGGTTGAGAAACACTGATCTAGACGACATCAGCGCCATCGTTAAAAAAATTTATATTCTAATATTTTTAACAGTGTTAGGAACAATTTTACTATGTACGATTGCCTTATCAACGCATATAAACCGTTAATATCGAAAAAACCGTTCTCTTGCAATTTGATTTCAAAGTCACCCAAAATTTGAATGGACCATCCTGTTCTGAAACTAAACACTTTAAAAATTTTCAAACACACTGTTATTTTTTATTTCACCTATATATAAACTTATATTCCAAGTTTAATGCCAAAAATCGAATTTTAGGGTTGCCCAGAACACAAATTTATCTATTACAGAAGTTTGCCATAAATAGCTGGTTGGATAATCGCCCACCATTTTGTTCAATATCACCTAAAAACTTATCAGTTATCATTTTTCGCAAAAGCTAATCAGTTTCTTTAAAATTTATTCCTATTAAAACTTTTACTTTTCAACTTCAACTCGGAGTAAATGAAAAAAATTTTAAGCAAATTTTCCTCTAACGACATCGTCAGGATTTACAATCCAAGAGATGTACATCAAGTTATGTGCAACAACAAGTGTTTTTCATTTGCAGCTTATAAACCTTGTTGTCTCTTTTTTCAATTCACCCTGTACCCTTTTTATAGTTTTAAAGGTTATAGTTTCTACAATTAGTTAAACACAATATTATTTTCATAGTACAACTACGATTTTCCAACGAATGTTGTTGGCAAATTCTCTAATGTGAAAGGCCAATCGAATTAGATTTGGTTTTGGTTCTTTTATGTTACATATCGTAGATTCAATGACTATAATTTTGATTTCTTTTTTTTTTTCGAACACATACTATTAATTGTATGGGCGTTAAAAGTTGATAAAATGGTTCGGTTGTTTGATAAATAGTTTAAATTAAAATCATCCTATCATCAACTAAGTGCTTAGCATGCTATTTTCTTTTAATAAAGAATCAACAATAATTTTTAAAGTGGTTAAAGTGAACTAATTAGAAGATATTAAAATACATATTATTGAAAAATTACTTTAGTTAGTTATTTTCATTTTAAAAATAAACGAAATTCAAGCTTGGTAAATAAAAAAATGATTGTGGAAAAATTTTGTGTAGTGTTCGTTACAATAATACTTGTGAGTTCAATGGTAAAAAGTGTTGAGTTTAACCGTAGCGGGTTGAATTATTGTTGGAGCTCTGATGAAATAAAATCACAAAAACTAAATTTAGCATCCAAAACTGCATATCATTTCGTAAAAAGAGACTTGAAGGAGTATAGCACTATTCCTGGTTAGTTTGTTTTTAATCCGTACAATTTTTTATATAAAAAACTAAATCTATGTTTAGGATGTACTCCGAAAAAATTTTGGTTACTAGCACGACATGGGACCCGTCTACCAAGTGCTAGAACAATATTAGAATTAGCGAAGATGCCAGCAATTCGTGATAAAATATTATCCAACCATTTAAATAAGTCGTGGTTTACTCAAACAATGTGTGACGAAGATTTGGAGGCATTAAGAAATTGGGAATGGGATAAAAATATTACAGTGATATATGAAAACTATTTAACTGATCAAGGATGGAATGATCTCAAATGGCTAGCACAATCATACAAAAGTGCATATCCTAATTTGTTCAAAAATGTGTACACAAATAAGACTTACTTATTCCGCCATACAAAAAAACAGCGATGTGAAGCCAGTTTTAAAGGATTTGTTGATGGATTGTTTGGGGAAGAGGCATATAAAACCATCACTTTACCTCCAGTTCCATCACCAGATACATTGTTAAGGGTATATTCTAACGTTTAGTTATATATCAAAATAAACTTTTAATGCATATTTTTAAAATTTACTTTAGTCACAAGACAACTGTGAATCATGGTTAGAACAGGAGCGTACAGTGGCTGATTTTGGAACTGAAACTTATAAATTTAAAAATTCAGAATTATACCAGCAGATCGCTATAAATGTTTCCAAACGTTTGGGATTCCAAGAAACATTAAATGAAACAATAGTAGAATCTATGTATGAGCTATGTCGTTACGAACAAGCTTGGTACTTAAATGAGGACAGTGCATGGTGTTCAGTATTTACCCCCGAGCAGATCGAAATTTTCCAATATGCAATTGATCTAAAATTTTATTATCGGGCTGGATATGGATCTTCAATAAATGAAAATATTTCGTGTGAAATAGTTAAAGATATGATCACTCGATTGGATAGTTTAGATAATCTTAATGTGGCTTATTTTGCACATTCAACCACAATGCAGTTGCTGTTAGTTGCATTGGGTTCAACTAAAGATGATCTTCCATTACTTGCCAATAACTACGAAGCTCAACAATCGAGAAAATGGAAATCATCACAAATGGGGCCGTTTACAACAAATTTAGCTGTTATCAAATATAGGTGTCCATTGGAAGAGAAACCAGAAAAAGCTTTATTCTTATACAATGAAAAACCAATAGATTTTGAATGGTGTGACAATGGCTTATGTGATTGGACAGATGTTAAAAGCCAATACTCCAGGTTTCTTGATAATGAATGTGATGACATATTTTGTCCAAATATATGATATATTACATAGTGATAATGATAGTAGTTTTCACAATAATTTAAAAATGATTTATAAATAAGTGTGCATAGTTTTGACAGGAAATGTATTAACTAGTTAATTCATTTTAAACGATTTTTGAATAATTTCATATGAATATTTAATCAAATTCAACTAGTTGAAAACTATAATTTGATTATTTTCTATTACGTGTATGAAGTTTATTGTATTAATGGTTGTATAAAGAAATTGGTTAATGTTTTCAAATTCAAATAACGGGAATTTCATATTTCAGATATGACTTTCATTAAAATAGCAATTTAACTATTGTTTGATTGCATATGAAAGCAGTTCAATAACAATAACCATTCGTTTTTTAGGCCTAAATGCACAATCGAATGTATATTTTAAACGAAACAGTAATTTTGAGCCTGTCTATTATGAATTATACCGAACAACATGTAGGACTAGTTGCTAGTTGTAAGTTGTAATCTTAAATTGTTGTCGATAGAATATTCGTGCGTATGATTGAGATTCAGAGATTCAAGTATGATTGAGATTCATGCTTGATTCATATCTTCCACAGAATAATGATTGAAGTTGTCAATCATTGTTCTAGGTGTATGAGGCCCTTTAGAATAGAATATATTTGCTGTTTTGTTAATCAAAGCCATTTGCTGTTCATATAAAAGTCTACGAGGAATAGTTATACATATTTAAGTATTTTTTTTTTTTTTTTTTTTTTTTTTAATAAAATGTGTTGTGTAATAGGGTTTAGAATATGTGTCACAACAACACATAAATACCTTTTAAGACCTAGGTCTAGACCTGGGTCCCACAACAACTGGCGTTCTGAGGTGTAGATTAACGCTTTTTTTAAACATCTGTGGGTTGAAGCCACCTGAGACTAAGTGTTCCGGCAAACTATTCCATTTGTACGCAGTTCGGACAAAGAAGTCTCTCTGCGATCTGCCAGTATGATATTTATATTTAAGTATTAAGGGCAGTAAGAGTGTTTTACCGATTGATATGTTTAGGCTATGTATATGTTTAGAGAATGAGACGAAGTCGAGATCTCAATGCTCAAAATGCTTATTATATTTTTTGCACGATCGATATAAATTCAATTTAAATCATCTAGTCAGGGTTAAAAAAGCTCTTTATATCATTCCTTTACAACGTTCCCCTCTACTATCCAAATACAGGATTGAAAGTTAAAAAATATCGTTCTTACTCCTAAATCGAAATAAATATTTTGTGTCAAATGCTCACACACTTAATTTTATTATTTGATGATTTAATTTAGAAATAATTTAATAAATACGATTATCATAGCATAATTTACATGAAATTTCAATTTAAAAAGAAATAAAGTTATTTAATCGTTAGACCATTTTTAAATATTGACAATTATTCAACCGATAAAAAAGTATGAATGTCGATATATGTACACTTATTGACTTTAAAGAAAAATAACGATAAAAAATAATCAAAATTACTATGACTAACATATTTTGCTTGGTTTTTTGGTCAGCATTAGTTTTGAAATTGGAATAATGTGACGCTATTTTTTATGTGTTTATGCATGGAGGACAAAACAACAACAACCAAAAATGAAAAAACAACGGCAAAAACAATCATGTGAAGTGTAAAAACAATATTAAAAATATAAAAATTTTTAGTCCGGTCAATTTAGACCAAAATATGAGAGTGAAGTTACATAAAGTCCCAACAAGCTGAATTTCAGTGAAATTGTTCAAAACATAATTATAAACAATGCCTAGAAGTTCCCCATCATTCCCGTGTATGGAAAAATTTTTATTCAAGGTCAAAGGTCAAAAAAATGAGTTTTTCGTGATTTTCAGCAAAACGGTAAGTTTTATCATAAAAGTACCTCAGACAAAAATTGTAGATCATAAAATTATCTATAAAAAATGTATCAATACTTTTTTTCTTACAAGCCACCGTTTCTGAGATATAACGATTCAAAAAGTTATAAAAGTTGTTATCGTCAAAATATGCATGAGTACGCCACGTATATACATCTAGAGGTGTTATATTTTATATAATATATATAAAACTAACGGTAAAATGAAATCAACTAACTGAGATGAGAAAAAATAAATATAAAAAAGAAAATAAATTTTTAAGTTTCGTTTTTGTTGTTCGTTGTTCGATATCTAATATATAAAAAAGAAAATATAAAAAAATAAAATAAATTTTTAATTTCGTTTTTGTATGTATGCAAACTTATAATGCATATGTAGTGAAAGTCTAGTCCTCCTCGTACAAGATCACGTATCAGTGAATCAGCTTTTTGTTTCAAAGAACTATGCTTATTTTGTGGCGAGAAATTAAATGAAGAGTATGAAAGAAAAAAATCCTCAGATTTTCGGCGTCGAATCAGCCAAGTAAGTACACTTCAATTTAAAGATTCAATTCTGGAAACAGCTCGGACTCGTGACGATGCTTTAGCAAAAGCTGTTCTTGCTCGAGTCGAATTTGAATATGATTTAGTTGCTGCTGAAGCTAAGTATTATCGAGATTGCTATGCTAATTTTTTAAAACCTTCCACTGGAGCTAAAATGGGTCGTCCTAAAGACGAAGCTACGAATTTGGCAATGGAGGAAATATTTACTTACATTGCAAATAGCGATGACTGTCAGTTCACTTTGAACGAATTACAAGAGGTTTGCAAAACTACGAATCTAGATAACAGAACGATTAAGCTACGACTAAAACTAAAGTATGGTGATAAACTAATTATCACTGAGAAATCGGGAGCATCAACGTTCAATATGTACGTAGACATTTTGGTTCCAGAGTTACTGTCGTATTTGATGGCTATGATGATTGCACGAGAAATATCAAAGCTGCAGAACAACGTCGTCGAACTTTAGCAACATCTTCATCTTCCGACATTTTATTTGATGAACTTATGACAGTCCCAACCAGTCAACAGAAATTTCTTACAAATACCCACAACAAGTCTCGGTTCATTTCAATGTTGAAAGAAAAGTTTACGGCTGAAAATATATTGGTAAAACAAGCTAATAATGATGCTGATGTATAGATTATTGAAACAGCAATAGAGCAATTCAATTTGACAAATACAACTATTGTTGTTGGTGAAGATGTTGACTTGCTTGTATTACTCACTGCTCGAACGCCAACTGAAAAAACTATTTTTTTCTTAAAACCAGGAAAAGCTCAGCATCAATCAGATATATATTCATCAAAAAGTTTATTTACTTTTGTAAAGTGTCAAGATCATGTACTATTTTTACACGCAATAACTGGCTGTGATACGACATCTGCATTTTACAGGAGGGGTAAAACAGCAGTTTTCAAAATGTTTGAAAAATAAGATTTAATTCAATGTGCTGAAGTTTTTAAAAAGAGTAATTCAACTCAACAAGAAGTTGTTACCAACGGCATCCGCTTTCTTCTTTCTATGTACGGAGCTCCTAAAAAAACTACCTGTTTAGATAAGCATCGACATGCATGTTTCGTTAAAAATACTAAAAATAAAAAACAAGTTCAATTAGCTTGTCTTCCTCCAACCTCAGTTGCTGCTCACCAACATCTTTTTCGAGTATATTACCAAGTTCAAGTGTGGCTTGGTTATCAGCTAGACCCTACAGACTGGGGTTGGAAGTTGGTCAACAATATATTAGAGCCAGTTCAAACTTTACTTCCACCTGCGCCGGAAAAACTGCTGAACACTATTTTTTGCAACTGCAAAAAGGGATGCAGTGCTAAATGTGGTTGCAAAAAAGTCGGACTGTTTTGTTCTTTGGCATGCACAAATTGTCAAGGCCGGTCGTGCTCTAATATTGAATCACAAACAATGGAGGATTCGTTTGACTCCGACGAAGTATAATGCGATACATCGCTATTGACGCAATTTACTTGCATCCAAAATGAAGATCAAGAAGAAGAAGCAGGAGAAGAAGAATAAGAAGAAGATCAAGAAGAAGAACAAGAATTTGAAACTTACGAATAAGACGAATGAACTTCAACACTTTTTTTTAAATTTACATCGCTTTTATCCAATCTTTGAAAATTTCCGTTATTTTGCAATAGTTTTACATTAAACAGGATCACAACTGACCTGTGGAGTAGGCCTACTGGGGAAACCACGTTAAAAAAAACGCGCTAAGTATACTACCTCATAGGTGGCGTGGAAACGTGTGCATATTATGACGATAACAACTTTTATAACTTTTTGAATCGTTATATCTCAGAAACGGTGGCTCGTAAGAAAAAAAGTATTGATACATTTTACTTCGGTCTGAAAGACCTAAGTATTACATTCATGAGCTCAAAGTGAAATTCTTACCCCCACTTTTTTTGACATTTCTCGACGTTTTAGGACCTCCTGATTCTAAAAAAGCAAAAAAAAAAAATGTATGTCTGTCTGCCGGCCGGCCGGCCGTCATTACCTACGCTGCAGGGAAAACCGCTGGAGGGATTTCAAAATTTTTTTCTAAAAATAGGTATTCACAAGGGACAGGTCCGAAAGGACGCTGTGTTCGATAACTGTACCGGAAGTGTGTCAAAAAAATCATTATGTGTGTCAAAAATAGCAAATTTTCATATTTTTGGCTTAAAAAACGTTCATTTTAAGTGATTACGAGTAGGAACATTAAATTTGGAGAAATCTTGATGGTCGGGATTGGTATGTAAGATCAAAAACTAGATTATTGCATTATAAGTTTGTCAAAAAAATGTTGTCAAGTGTGTCAAAAGAAAGATTTTTATTTATTTTTTACCTAATTTTTTGGAAAAAAAAATAAAATTAATTGTTTGTTTGAAATGAAGTTTTATTATTATTATTGAGAATTATGGCATTATGAGGTTGTCAAAAAAATGTTGTCAAGTGTGTCAAAAGATTTTTATTTAGTTTTTTAACCTTTTTTTGGAAAAAAATAAAATTGTTTCTTTGAAATGAAATTTTATTATTATTATTGAGAATTATGGATTATAAATTTGTCAAAAAATGTTGTCAAGTGTGTCAAAAGAAAGGTTTTTATTTATTTTTTACCCTATTTTCTTAGAAAAAAATAAAATTAATAGTTTGTATGACATGATATTTTATTATTATTATAGAGAATTATGGCATTATAAGTTTGTCAAAAAATAATGTCAAGTGTGTCAAAAAATGATTTGATTTCATTTATTTTTTAGCCAATTTTTTGGAAAAAAAATGTAGCTGTTTTTATGACGTAAATGTAATCTAAAATGAAATTAGACTAAAAGTTTTTGAATTTGTTATAGTTTTTGAAATATTTTTGGAATTTTGAAAAAGTTTGTATTTTTGATTTTGTAATATTTTTTGCAATATTTTTAGAATATCGGTAAAAGTTTTAATTTTTGATTTTGTAAGAATTTTTGAAATATTTTTAGAATTTTGAAAAATTTAAAATTTTTGATATTATTATAATTTTTGGAATTTTGAAAAAATTTTCAATTTTTGATTTTGTAATAATTTTTGCAATATTTTTAGAATTTTGGAAAAAGTTTGAATTTTTAAGAATTTTTGAAATGTTGGAATTTAGAAAAAATTCAAATATTTGATTTTATTCTAATTTTTGGAATATTTTTGGAATTTTGAAAAAGTTTGACTTTATTTAATTTTTACAATATTTTTGGAATTTTGATTATAATTTTCTGGCAACGTATTGATGTTTCGTGTTAGTTGTGTAGTAAATTTTTAAACTGATTTAAAAAAATGCTTGTACTTTAACAAAGAGTTATGTTTGATATACATCGCTGCCCAAAACTAAAAACCATGTCCTCATAAAAGTTTTTTACCGAAAACTATATCAAAATCTTTAACCCAGACCGAAGTCTTGATATCTCAGAGCTGTGAGATTTCAGCCCCTCCATATTTTTATAGATAATTTTATGATCTACAATTTTTGTCTGAGGTACTTTTATGATAAAACTTACCGTTTTGCTGAAAATAGCGAAAAACTCATTTCTTTTACCTTTGACCTTGAATAAAATTTTTTCCATACACGGGAATGATGGGGAACTTCTAGACATTGTTCATAATTATGTTTTGAACAATTTCACTGAAATTCAGCTTGTTGGGACTTTATGTAACTTCGAATGTCTAAATTGACCGGACTATTTTAGCTCGTGAATACTATTTTGAGGAGCGCTTAATAGACGAGGGATTAGCGTACAAAAGTATGTGCTTACTTTCGAAAACCTGTATAGTTAAACGGATTTGAATGCGGTTTTTTGCATTCGATTCAGATTGTCAATTTTAAAATTTGTTTGGTGTTTTGCCAACCCAGATCGGCTTTATTGCATTTCTGCAGCTAAAAAATGCATTTTTGAAAGTGCATTTTTTAGAATAATAAAAAAAAAATTATAATTTGGTAAATAATAGCCGAAACGAGCCCAAATTCATTACTCGGGGGTTTTTGGGGTCGCTGATCACGAATATGATGTCTAAACAGTCATACCGAGGACCTGGAGGTCAGGGCGCCATTACTATACAGCTTCTCCTTGACTTTTGTCAAAATTTTCTATGCAAAAGATCCAATATTTGTTATTGGGGGGTTTTTGGGATCGCTGATCATCATTATGATATTTAAAAATGTACCTGACATACCTTGGGATCATAGCGACCCGATTATGAAAATCATCTCCTGGAGTTTTCTTTAAATTTCTTATCAAAAGCATTAAAAATCTTTACTCGGGGGTTTTCGAGGTCGCTGATCACGAATATGATGTTTAAAAATTCACCTAACGCACCTAGGGATATCAATGACCTGATAATGTAGATCATCTACTGGAGTTTTCTTTAAATTTTTTATGGATACCATAAAAATCATTACTCGAGGGTTTTTGGGGTCGCTGATCACGAATATGATGTTTAAAACTTCACCCGACATACCTGAGGATCATATCGACCCGATTATGTAGACATCTACTGAAGTTTCCTTAATTTTTTTATCAAAATCATTAAAAATCATTACTCGGGTGTTTTTGGGGTCACTGATCATGATTATGGTATTAAAAAAATTCCCTGACATACCGGGGACTTATAATAACTTTATTTTTAATATAATCTCCCGGAGTTTTCTTACCCGGTTATTATTATATAATAATAATAATATTTATGATAATATAATATTACAATATAATATTATATTAATATTTATAACAATAATAATAATAATAATATTTAATAATAATATTTATAAAATTATTATTAAAAAACTTATTATTATTAGTATTAATATTTATTAGTATATATTATTATATTATATTATTATTATAAAATAATTTATTAAAAAAAACTTGAATTTTGTTACAACCCCTTGTCAACTAAAATATTTAAAAATAAATTAAATTTCAAATATTTTGAAAAATAATTTTAAAAGTTTAGAAAAATAGGTAGTACGTGTCTGTATATTATATTATATTATATAAAACTGTATTATATTTATATTATATTATATAAACTGTATACAGTCAACTCTCCTATAACGCGGCACTTTTAAGACGCGATTTCCATATAACGCGCGGTGAAAACTGGGAACGTTCTCCTATAACGCGACGAAATCTCCTTATAACGCGTTTTTCATTAAATTAAATTTAATTAATTAATGATTAAATTATCGAAATAAATTATATATATTTGACATTTTATATAATTTATTCATGAATTAATCACAACCTAATAATGCATTTTGAGAATGCAGGCGATCTTGATTTGGCGGCGATGATGTACCAATGTGACCAATCTCGATTTTTTGGAAACTGTGGAAACTTATCTTAATAAAATTTAAGTATAATAAAAGAAATTAATATTTTTCATTTTTTCACTAGTTTTGACACAGGGTCGCTCGAAATTTCTTAAGAAGTTTAGTGATATTCAAAGATTAAAGTTAAATTGCGCTCGAACGGGGCATTCGATTTGATTAAATTTATTTTTGTTTGAAAGCTACTTAGTGAGGCTTTATAAAAATGCTGACCAAAATTTATATTTTATATGATTTTTTTAATTTCAGTTCTTCCAACATGGTGATTTCAAAACGCAAGGTTCTGTTATCTTTTTTCTTATATGTTAAAGATTTATTATTTACTAAAGAAAACTGAAAAACACACTAAGATTACAAACAAGCGCTATCTTTTTGTTTGAGAAAAAGGCATTTGGCATTCACTTGAAAAGGCAAAAGGCATTCACTAAAAGCAAGTTTACCAATTCTATTGAACTGTTTCTTGTTTATAAGGTATTAAATACGGTTTAACCCGTTCGAGCACAATTTAACTTTAATCTTTGACTGTCGCTAAACTTAAAAAATTTCCAGCCACCCTGTGTCTAAACTATTAAAAAAATAAAAACGTAAAAAATTACTTATTAATTTTTTTAATTATACTAACGATTACTGAAGATTCAAAAAAATCGAAAATGGTTCGGTTCAAATTTCTTATTTTATCGGCATCTTTATTCGATTTTCCTTCTATATAGGTTTATTTGTATAAAATTTAATTATTTCTACGATTCCATACAACGCGGTACGAAATCATTGAATTTATATTAGTTCTCAGTTTCTCATAACGCGTATTCCATATAGCGAGAAAACGGCTTCCATATAACGCGATGTAAGTTTATATGATTTTCTTCTATATTTCTTTGTTTCTCATAACGCGGTTTCCATATAACGCGGGACGAATTAATCGCGTTATAAGAGAGTTGACTGTATTATATTATATATTATAAAATTATATCTTATTATATAAAAATTATATTACATATTATGATTATATTATATAAAACAAAAATAAAATTTTTGGACGTCATTTTTTTTTTAATTTTTGTTATTTTTTTTCAATTATAATTTAGATATGAACCATAAACGAAGAAAAAAAAAGAAATGACGTCTTAGATTTCATTTTTGTTTTGGGAAAATGAAGTCCTAAAAAATGACATCCTAAAAAAATGATGTCCGTTTGAGCCAAAAACGGACATCATTCAGGACGTCATTTATGATGTCCCAAATGACGTCCTGAATGACTTCTTTTGTTTTATCTGGGTATATGCTGTCTTCTATTTTACACAAGCTCTAGGAGATGATTTTAGTAATCAAGTCTTCCTGATCCCCAGGTATGTCAGATAATTTTTGTAATATAATAATCATGATCAGCGACCCCAAAAACCCTCGAGTAATGATTTTTAATGGTATCAATAAAAAATTTAAAGAAAACTCCAGTGGATGATCTACATTATCAGGTCGTTGATATCCCCAGGTGCGTTAGGTGAATTTTTAAACCTCATATTCGTGATCAGTGACCTCGAAAACCCCCGAGTAAAGAATTTTAATGCTTTTGATAAGAAATTTAAAGAAAACTCCAGGAGATGATCTTCATAATCGGGTCGCTTTGATCCCCAGGTACGTCAGGTACATTTTCAAATATCATAATGATGATCAGCGATCCTAAAAATCCCCAATAACAAATATTGGATCTTTTGTATAGAAAATTTTGACAAAAGTCAAGGAGAAGCTGTATAGCAAGGGCGCGCCAGTGGCGAAGCGTCGGTATAGACACACTAGACAGTGTCTACCCAAAAATAATAGAAATATGAAACTTTTTTTTCATATTGTTCGCATAATGTCGACTTAATAGTATTTTGTCAAACGTTCAAAGAAAATCATTAAGTTTTAATACAATAATTAGAACAAAAACAATTCAGCTATGTTCCTGAAACTTTAATACAAATGTTTCCCAGTTTCAAACAAACAAACAGAAATGTTTTTTTCTCACAGTAGACGTTGCAAATTATGACTACCGTAATAAGCAATAGCAACAACAACAAATTTTCAACTTTTGTTCCTTCTTGGATAGACAGTTTTGTTTATGTCTATTTCTGTTTATGTCTATTTCTGTTTATATATTTTGTTTCCAAATTTTTTTAGAAACATATTATGGGAAACATTTTTGACAAAAATTGTAATTATTAGTTAGATGTTTCTGGACCAATTTTTTGTGTGATTTCGAATTCGATTCCACGACTTCTGAATAACAGGAACAATTGGAAAATAAATTTGAATTTTTTATTTTGGATTAATTTTTGGAATATTTTTAGAATTTTGAAAAAAGTTTCAATCTTTGATTTTGTTACAATTTTTGCAATATTTTTGGCATTTTGGGAAAAGTTTGAATTTTTGATTTTGTTATATTTCTTGCATTAATTAATTAATCCAATGTTGAAAAAGTTTGAATTTTGGATTTTATTATAAGTTTTGGAATATTTGTGATGTATTTGTATATAGAACATCGTCAAATCCATGACATTTTTTCTATGCTATTTACTACGCCATGCTCGTTTGTAAGATTACAAATATCTTCTTCTTAAACGGTATTTATACAATGTTATATTGATAAATAACCAATGGTATTGTGCCGGACAATGGCCAGAAACCTTTTGTACCCAACTTTTCTACTCCCGGATGATTAAAACCTCACTAACTCTACATATCTTAAACTTTTCTAGATATAGAGATTCAACGTTTGTAAAATGTTTCCATCAAAACAGTTAAGCACTTGATAACCGCCATTTTTGAAAATATCTACTGTTTCCTCAATTCGAAGGCTTCTTCCTCAATTCAACAAAATCTGATTTTGTTTGCCATCGACACATTAAAATATTCTTGAGAAGCTTTTCTCAATCTTTTGTACAAAATATTTTTATTTCAAAATTTTTAAAATTTTTAATTTTGATTTAGATTGAACAATCTTTTTCAAATATTTTGCTTGCGGCGAATAAAATATATAGTATATTGTAACGACTCTTCGTTGGTTCTTTTCGATTATTGAGCAAATACGACAGTAAAAAGACTGATCTTTAGTTAACAAAATCTCAAACTTTATTTATCAACCAGTTATAGCAACTTCCGATTTTAATTACAATAAATTCCAGGGTCTCCAATTTATGCACGATAAACTTCACCGCTTTTCCACAATTTGAATCAATAATATTCGGAATCGTAAAATCTGTATTTACTATTCCACTAAGTTCAAATTCTTTTACTATTAGTACCCAGGCTCAAGTACCACCGATTATTCCTTCACTTGCGAATATTTATAAACACTTTCAATTGCAAAATTAAAAACTGCCTATCTGATATTTTGTTCGCTTATTTATATTCAAAAACAACTAAGCAAAAACGTCTGGTAGCTCACTGTAGTTTCTAGAAATCAATATTACGTAGTATGTACATCTTGAATAGGCCACACCTATTTTCATTCATACTTGCATAAATGTAAACATTTGTATTAGCAAACTCAAATTTAATTTATGCAAAATGGATTAGGTAACTCCTTTTTTTTAATTCATGAATGCAAAATGCATTGGTTATTTATTAGTAAATTAAATTAACCCATTCTGGACGAAGTTTATTACAATATGATGCACGGACGTAAGTCATTTTAAACTTAATGTGGGTGCAAATCTCGGTTGGCGCTTCGACTCGCAAACTCCACATACGTCCAAAAACCTTAGCTTTCTGTCCTTTCATCTTAATGTACTATAATTAGTTTCTACTGGCATATTAATAAAACTTTTGAATATGTCTACCCTAGTTCCAGAAGCACGCTTCGCCACTGGGGCGCCCTGACCTCCAGGTCCACGGTATGACTTTTTAGACATCATATTCGTGATCAGCGACCCCCAAAACCCCTGAGTTATGAATTTGGACTCGTTTCGGCTATTATTTACCGAATTATAATTTTTTTTTATTACTCTAAAAAATGCACTTACAAAAATGCATTTTTTAGCTGCAGAAATGCAATAAAGCCGATCTGAGTTTGCAAAACACCAAACAAATTTTATAATTGACAATCTGAATCGAATGCAAAAAACCGCATTCAAATCCGTTTAACTATACAGGTTTTCGAAAGTTCAATACGCTAATCCCTCGTCTATAAGTAAAATAAAATTGTAAACTCTGATTTAAATTACTAAATTTCATTTTAATACACTGAAAAAAAAAATTGAAGTAATGACAACCTCATCTCGAAGTTGACAGTTTATTATTCAAACAAAGAAAAATTTTTGCAAACAATTTCACCGTGATTGGGACAACTACATGATAACATTTTCCTGACAACGGTATGACGTTTATTTAAAACGTACTAAGTGTTATATCCAACAGTAGTTGAATAAAGTTAATAGCTGTTTCCATGAAAAAAAATTTTCTTTAATTTTTCATTTTAAAATTGAATTTTTTAAGATTAATTGAACTATATTTTATTTTCACATAAATATTACGTGTGATTGTCTCAACCACATCGTTCTATAATTGTATAGTTGTTGAAACAATTTTGTAGTTTTATTCGCCATATTTGCCCTCACGGTGAGGTTAATTGTCAACTGCATTTCGATTGGAAATAGAACATGTTTTTTTTCAGTGTATTGTAATATAATTTTCCAAATTTAAGTTTCAAAACAGTAACTTCTGCTTTTCATCGTAATTGTATTTTTTTTTTCTGGAAAATTTATTTTCATTGAATATTTTTTTAAAAACAAATTGAAATTTCAATTCGATTTAAAATAAACAGTATATTTTCCCACAAACATTGAAAACATTGTTTTTTCGTGAGTAAACATTTGTGTACGATACGCGCTAGCGTTGAGTGAGACATGCTTACGAACGAAAAACGTTTTTATCTCGCGTAGGAAATGCAATTTTTTCTATGATAGTATATATAAAATCGACAATTGCTATAAATTATAAAATTAAAAATCGACAGCATAACATCAAAAATTCATATTCTATTTTTTCATGGTTGCGTTGTTTAAAAAACTTTGTAAAATTATATGAGAAACCATAGCAACTGCAATTTGTTATTCTTTTTACACTGTAGTGGTAAAATAACCCATTTTCACAGGGCATTAAGCGTGATGAAAATAGACTTTTCATTTGCTATCATAGAAAAAATATTTTTATAAGATATTAAGAGTTGGAGCTACTATTTTTATACAAAATCACCTCGTTTTAATAACATGTGTTGTGTAGTAGGCATTACAATATGTCATAACAATAGATAGAAACCTTTTAAGACCAAGGTCCCACAACAACATCCGTTCTAAGGTGTTTTGGACGCAAATCTTTTTGTTTTTTATATTTTTTGTTAAATAATGGATAACAAAACAATAAATACTATCACATATATAATATGACATAGGGCAATATTTCATGATAGGATAGAGAAAATAAAAATAAAATAAGAGATAAAAAGCAAATTTGTTTTAAAAGTTTGCAGAAACAAAACTAAAATGGAGTTGCCAATATTCCGCTACATTGTGGTATAATCCTTGATTAAATGTGATGCACTTATCTTCCTGATTAAAGCCCAGATATAGAGTTATATAAAGGCTCGTTTCTTCGAGCAAGCAACAGCGTGCCATCATCAAGGAATATTCCATAGCTAAGATTGACAATTTTTTTAAAATATAAAACAATTTTTTAAAAGTACAATTTTTTTCGAATTAAATAAATCTGTGGTTTTATTAAATAATATTTTTGTTCAATTTAAAATATTTTTAGTGAACTCACAAAAAATTTGTATAACATACATATTTATACAAAAATTGTAAACTTTACGTAGTTGTTTTAGTGTAGGTTTCTTTGACTGATAAGTAATTACTTACCACCTCAGCGATCGGTAAGTATTTAATTACCAATCAGTAATTTGTAAATATGTCTTATTTTGTTTGTTTTCGAGTCAATAAACAAAACAGCCCGATCAGGCAAAAAATAAAGTTTTTCTAGATAGTATATGAAAAGTCTATTTTCATTACGCTTAATCAACTGTGAAAATGTGTTCTTTTTCACTAGTGTAAAAAGAATAACAAATTGTAGTTGCTGTGGGATCTTCATATAATTTTACAAAGTTTTGAAAATTAACTATCATAGAAAAAATTGCATTTCCTACGCGAGATAAAAACATTTTACGTTCGTGAAAGATGCCTCACTCGACGCTAACGCGTCTCGTGAACAAATTTTCACTCACGAAAAAGCATTGTTTTCATCTTCTCATCATCTTTATTTTCAAACATCCTCTGTGAAAATGGGTTTTTTCCACTAGTGTAAAATCATTTTCACTAAATAATAAGTTTTAGTTGCTATGGTATTTCACGCAATTTTATAAAGATTTTAAATCAAACCACCCATGAAAAAATAGAAAATGAATTTTGAATGTTATGTTGTCATTTTCTAATTTAATAATTTACTATAAATATCCTTTATATTTATATTATCGTAGAAAAAATTGCATTTCCTACGCGGAATAGAAAACGTTTTTCGTTCGTAAACTTGTTTCAATGTACTCTCGAAAAAAAACAGCGGTTTCATCTCTTGTAAGAAAATATAATATTTTACAATAGAATAGCTATTTATGTACCAAGGGCGTTATGTAGGTTACTGCGCCCGGAAAGCGACGTAATCTAGCCCGAGGGCCTTTGGCCCGAGGGATGGATGTCGCTTGATGGGCGTAATACCCAGTAACGCCAGTGGTGCATACAAGTTTTTATGCTTCACTTAATAAGCTAAAATCTAAGAAAGAATTTTATTTGTTAGCCTATATTGATATGCAAAAAAATACAAATGCTAGGATACATGCCAAGCCAAGAAAATAACTATTTTGATGTTTAATATAATTTTTTTAACGACTGTCATAGAAAATAATGTTTTCTATCTATCATTTTAAAACAGAAAGTTGGCTTTTGCTGTTTAGCGTGCATTTTTTAATTTTTTCTGCTCTAATGCAGAAAGTAAGACAAAAGACATAATAGACAAAGACATAATATTAAATAATTTATAACATATTATGAATTATTTCTTATTTAAAAATAGATAATTTATTAATTTAAATTTTTAGCTTGACGTTCGTTCGATATGTTTTTTAAACAAAAACTAAATAATATAAATGCCTCCTTAGCAACGCATATCTTACTTAAAAAAATATTGTTTTTTAAAAATTAAAATTATGATTTAAGCTTTTTTAATAATAAACAAATATGTCGGCAGTCGTTAAAAAAATAGTATGTATACTTTGAGCAGAAAGTAACATTGCTGCTCTGACATGATTGCTGGCACGCCTCAACCAGCAACTTTCATGCACGAGCAGCAATGTCGTACTTTCTGCTCTTAATATACAATGTACTATTTTGTTGTTTGACGTTGCTATGTAAACAAATTCTCCTAAATTTTGTAGCATATGACAAAAAAATTGTATGACGTTTAAAATAATTTGATAGTTTTGGAAAACTGTATGAACATATAATAACTATAATGTTGCTAAACATTTTTAAACAAATGTAAAAATCTTTTACTAGTGTGGGATGTACGAGAATCCGACTAAAAAGATCAACGAAGAAATACGAGGAGAGAGTTTCATGATCATTCTTTATACACCAATGTACGCGATAAGATGTAATAAATATATGTTATAAATATTTTCAACAATTAAAATAAATATTGTCTGTAGAAAACTTGAGATTTAGTGTTTATTATTTCCATCGACGTCTTCTACATCACCCGATCTTACAATTTGGGGGTTCAACTAGGGATATTGTGATTAGTAAATGGTTGGGAAGTAGTGAAGTTGATGGAAATTTTACCAAACAACAAAGTGAAAAAGAACAAGAGCCAATATGGCGAACATGTGGACAGTGAAAAACTTAAAAAGTTTATCAAAAAAATATTATCAAATAAAATATTGACTCAAAGCCAGAATGCAGTGCCAAAAGGCAATAAAGTTAAGTGAGATTATAAATATACAATAATTTAGGTTTCTGTAAAACATTTCCAATAGAATATTATATAATCTAAAGTAAATAACAGTTTAACTCACACACATATTTAAAAGTTAAAATATATATTACGTCATTAAAAAAGTGATAATGCAGTTTGACAAGAACATCGAAAAAAAAGAAAGAAAAAACGTCATTTTTGTCTTGTTGAAAAATGCAATGCGAAGTTAAGAAATTAAACTAAATTAAACTAAAGTTAAGTAGAAATAGAATTCTAAAACCAGTTAAAAGTTTGAGAAAACCAAGTAGCTGGTAAGTAAAATTCTGTTTCATAAAGTAAAAATATAAGTTCCAGTGAAGTCAAAGAAATGTCAAAGTATTAAACATTCATTTGAGACTAGGTCAACAAAAAAGTCAAAGTTATATCAAAGTAAAGAAAGAATAAGTCAAAGTTAAGTTTTTATAACCAAAGTTTATGTAAAACAAGTTTGAAAATGATTCAATTAGAAGATATTAAGAAATACACTGTAGCAGATTTGAGAAATGAACTTAATACCCGAGGTTTGTCATGTAAGGGGAATAAAACTGTTTTAATCGAAAGACTAAAGGCAGATTTAATAAAAGTTGGAGTTCCGGGAACATCGGGCTTAAAGTCAAAGAAAAATAAAAGAAAGTCAAATAAAGTAAATGATAATTCTACGCATAATGAAAGTTCTCCGAGTAGTGTAAATGAGGAAAGCAGCCAAAGTGAATCTGAAGTATCAGAAGTAGTTGAGGTTGAAAAGAGTTTAAGTTCGCGAATTCAGAAAAAAGTTTCGGGGGAAATGTTTTCTTTTAAAGATTTTGAAGGGGCGCTCAATAAGTTTAGTGGTGATGAAAATAATTATTCGAGAGAGCAGTGGATTAATGAAATTGAAGATATGAGTAAATTACTAAAGTGGTCTGATTTACAAATAATTATTTATGCAAAGCGATTATTAAGTGGAACAGCGAGAGTTTGTGTCAGAGCGGCCGAAAGTGTCCAAAGTTGGGAACAATTGAAATCATTATTACGTGATGAATTTCCTTCAAAACTTAATAGCGGTCAAGTTCATAGAATGTTGGAGAAGCGGAAGAAAAATAAAGATGAAAGTTTTCAAAAATATATTCTGATTATGAGAGAAATTGCAAGTAAAGCTAAAATTGTAGAAGAAGTTGTAGTAGAATATATAGTGAACGGCATTGTTGATAATCCAACAAATAAAATTTGTTTATTTGGTTCAAAAACTTTTAAGCAATTAAAAGAAAATTTACAAGTTTATGAAAAGTTAAAATTGGAAACTAGATCCAATTATACAAGTCGAAGTCAGCAGGGCCAAAACCCGTCAAGTTCTGCTAGTATGAATCAAAAACAATCCAGTTTCAACAATTCAATAAATCAAGGTGCAATACGATGCGGAAATTGTGGACGTTCAAATCACCGTACAAATAGTTGTCCGTTTGAAAAACCAAAAAGTTTCAAATGTAATGCTTTTGGACATATTGATCCGAATTGTCCCGAATCAAGCAAAAATAAAAGTCTGAAACTAAACTCGTTTGTATAAGTAATCCTAAGTCAGAATTTAAGAAGATTTTAATCGACAATGTTAAATTTGAAGCGTATGTTGATACCGGAAGTCAATCGAATATTTCATCAATAAGTCGGTACATAAAGTTGGGGTCACCGAAGCTAAGAGATAGTAATATCGAATGTATAGGATTAGGCGATCAGAATGTTCCTGTTTATGGTGTTTTTTCTACAAAAATTCAATTTGATGATAACGAATATGAAGAGGATGTGCACGTGGTTGCTGATAAAGATATCCCAGTGGATTTCATTGTTGGAAAAGAGCTTTTAGATAAAGGGATTTTAATAAGGGATAACAAAAGTATTCATTTAATTAAAAATTTGAATCAATTACCCGAAAGTAATAGAATAATCGAAGAGAAACCTGAAGTCAAAGAAGAAGTGCAGAGACTTTTTAATATTGAAGTTGAAGAGGAAAGTATGAACGAAAAAGTGAAGAATTTGATAGAAAGTTACCAGCCAATGATACCAAAGGAAACACCGATTAAAACAAAAATAATTTTGAAAAACGAAACAACGATTGCGTCACAGCCAGCTCGATTCTCAATTGATGAGAAAAAACAAATTAATGAAATAATTGAAGAATGGCTAGAGCAAGGAATTATTCGACCTAGTTCATCAGAGTTTTCAAGTCGTATTGTTCTTGTGAAAAAGAAGAATGGAAAATCCAGGTTATGTATAGATTACAGAAAGTTGAACAAGGTTATTGTTCGCTACCGATACCCGTTGCCATTGATTAGTGATTTGATAGACCAGATGCAAGGAAAGAAAGTATTTACGACATTGGATTTAAAAAACGCATTTTTTCATGTTCCATTAGAAGAAGAATCCAAGAAGTATACGGCGTTTGTAACATCCAACGCTCAATTTGAATTTGAAAAGACTCCTTTTGGAATGTGCAACTCGCCTTCAAATTTCCAGCGATACATCAATTATATTTTTTGTGAGGAAATAAGAAAAAGAATAGTGCTGTTATATATGGATGATCTAATTATAATTGCCGAAAGTATAGAAGAGGCGATTTCGTTATTAGAACAAATACTTAAAAAAGCAGCATTACACGGATTGCAGTTTAACTGGGAGAAATGTCAATTTTTGAAAAAACAAATTCAATATTTGAGCCGTTCCCTGCACAAAACGATTAACTGCATAAAACAAAATGTTGAGAAATTGAACTTTTTTCAAAGGTCAAATAAATTTCGATATTTAGTAGTGTTAATCTTTATCATTCAGGAATGTTATTATAAACATAATTTATTTAATTTTGGTTACTAAGTATATCAATTAGCTATTATAGTAGTAATTTAATTAGTATAATAGATATTATTAGTTTTTAATGTCAGGTTCTTAATAGTCATTTTTTAATGGTCAGACAAATTTTGACTTTTAATGGTGTTTATCTTAATTATTCAGGAAAGTTGTTTTTAACATAGAAAGTTATGACTATAGCAAGTACTTTGACATTTAAATTTAAAATTTTCCAAAAAGTGGAGTTAGTCGCTTTGTGCAGTGAACGGCACATTTAGGTTACATAATTGAATATAATCAAGTACGACAAAGTCAAGAAAAAACGCAAGCTGTCAGTAAATTTCCAAAGCCACAGAATTTGAAAGATGTACAACGATTCTTGGGCCTTACCGGATATTTTCGACACTTTATTGAAAGTTATTCATTGATTGCTAAACCATTAACAGATTTGTTAAGGAAGGATGTGAAATTTAAGTTTGAAGTAAATCAGGAAGTAGCAATGAATGAATTACAGAAAAGATTAACATCAGGACCAGTTTTAAAAATGTTTATACCAGAAGCAGAAACGAAACTACACACCGACGCAAGTGCGCATGGATTTGGTGCTGTACACCTACAAAGAGATTATGAAGACATGAAGCTACACCCAGTGCATTATTACAGCAGAAAAACAAGTCCACCCGAGTCAAAATATTCTAGTTATGAATTAGAAATTCTGTCAGTGATATATGCTCTTAAAAAATTTCGCATTTATTTACTGTGGAAAAAAGATTTCAAAATTGTTACGGACTGTAACGCATTTAAAATGACCGTCAAAAAGAAGGATCTGTTACCCAGAGTAGCTAGATGGATTTTACAGTTGGAAGATTTTAGTTATATAATTGAACACAGAAGTGGAGACCGGATGAAACATGTAGATGCATTGTCACGCCACGTCATGATCATTGAAAATGGAATTGTAGCAAGTTTAAGTAAAGCACAGGAAGAAGACGATTATCTAAAACCTATCGCGACGTTATTAAATACAGGACCATATAAAGATTTTCTATTAGAAAATAAGTTGATCTACAAAGTTTCCAACGGAGAAAAATTGTTAATTGTACCACGAAGAATGCAGAATGAGATTATAAGGAATGCACATGAAATTGGGCATTTTAGTGTTAAAAAGACAATGGAGGTACTAAAGAAAAATTACTGGATGGAGAAGATGCAAGAAAGGGTTCAGCAATATATCAATAATTGTGTGGAATGTATTTTAGTAGAAAAGAAAAAAGGTAAGAAGGAGGGATATTTGAATCCAATAAATAAAGGTGAACAACCACTTCAAGTATTTTATATCGATCATTTGGGACCTATCCCGTCAACGTCAAAAATGTATAACCATATTTTAGCAGTCATTGATGGTTTTACCAAATTTTGTTGGTTTTTCCCTACTAAGTCAACATCATCTAAAGAAAGCATTAGTAAGTTAAAAATAATCCAGAGTACCTTCGGAAACCCAGAAGTAGTGATCACTGATAAAGGAACAAGTTTTACATCAAACGAATTTGCGGAGTATTATGAAAATGAACAGATCAAACATTATTCTATTACCACCGGAGTACCTAGAGGGAATGGTCAAATTGAAAGAATCCACCAAATAGTTATTTCAGTAGTAGCCAAGCTTAGCATTGAAGATCCAAAAAGATGGTACAGATATGTCGATCGTGTTCAAGCGGTAAAAAATAGTACTTATCAGAGAAGCATTGGTACCAGTCCATTTGAACTACTAATTGGGACTAAATTTAAGCAAAAAAGGACATCGAATTTTTAAAATTAATAGAAGAAGAAATCATACAGAGTTATCAAGATGAAAGAAATGAACTGAGGGAATCGGCAAAAGAAAATTTACTCAAAATGCAGCAAGAAAATAAAAGATACTACGATAAAAAGCGGAAACCAGCTACAAAATATAAAGTTGATGATTTAGTTGCAATTAAAAGAACTCAACAAGGTCCAGGGTTGAAATTCAAATCTTCATTTCTCGGACCATATCGTATAATAAAGTGCTAAGGAAAGGATAGGCATGATGTACAAAAAGTGGGATCCAGCGAAGCGAAGGTCCTAAATCAACAAGTACAAGTGTAGATAACATGAAGATGTGGAAAGATTATAATGAGGACTATCTTTCGTCTTCGGAGGCCGAAGATAATCGATTGTGGGATGTACGAGAATCCGACTAGTTTCATGATCATTCGTTATACACCAATTTCTGCGATAAGATGTAATAAATATATGTTATAAATATTTTCAAAAATTAAAATAAATATTGTCTGTAGAAAACTTGAGATTTAGTGTTTATTATTTCCATCAACGTCTTCTACATCACCCGATCTTACACTAGCTTAAATTTAATAAGAATTATTTACATTTTGTAGATAAAACTACAGTAAACATAATTTCATTTAGTTTTTAAACGTCTTAGTAGCGGGCGTTATGACATAATGCCCTCTCATAACGCCTTGGTTGTTATTAATGTGTTTATATATAGCCTATCCTACTTTATATCATTGTGAAGCATAAAATATTATATTACATATCCAAGATATATTACATGTAAATAACATTTACAATGCGAGGGAAAATTTTGCGCTCGAGATGCGTAGCGGCGAATGCAGTACCTTAACGAGCATTTAAAATGGTTTGCAGCTCGAGTTTTGATACATACTTTATGCAGTTTTAACTCCATCTGAAATTGGGCTTTTTATCTCTAGTGGTAAAACATTTGAACTAAATAGAAAATTATAGTTGCTATGATATTTTCGTGTAATTTTCTAAAGTCTTTAAACCAAAAAAACCATGATCAAATACAATATGAATTTAGAAAACAATGTTGTTGTTTTCTTGGAAACAATTTATGAAAACAGCGGAAAAATTTTATGGCGCTGTTTCCTGTTTGATATGTTTAGTACAAATTAAAAAAATAAAAGTCTCGGAATAGAATTATATAATTTTGTATATATTAAATATATAAGGGTTTAGAATTATAAATGGTTTTTTGGAGAAATAATGTTTTTTTCTCTTCTTTTCACAGGAATTTATGAGCCTTGATTTTAATATTATAGAGATTTAAATTACAAGAACAACACACGTAAGTAAGGAAATCTAGAGAGAATAAAATGTTTAAAAATAACGCTGCAAGGTAACAGTTCTACATTTTCTTATATGAACCGTAAATGAATTTGAAAAACATACAACATCCCGGGTAGGAACTGCCAATGTTAAACAATGGGCCAACCTCGGGCCAGTATTGGCGAGCCAAGCCTTGGCTAGTTAACTCCGGCTTTAGTCTGGGCCAGTTGTAAATGCCTAAGCTGAACCAAGATTCAGTTTATTATATTACACGCTATTCGCCAGCTGGTTATGCATTGTTATAGTGATTGTAAGTTTCATGAAATTTATATTTTTGAAATATTTCATGAAATGTTTAATTAATATTTCATGAAATATTTCAAAAAAGTTTTGTATGGGTGTTTTGTTATGCCAGATTTTGTCTGATTTGCACGACTTGGCCCAAGTCTGATTTGCCAAATTAGGCCCAAGTCTGATTTGCCAGACTTGGGCAAAGATAGACCCCCCCCCCCGGGGGGTCTATCTTTGATCGAAGGTTTACCTTTCTTTGATCGAAGGTCTGCTAGGTCGCAGAAGCGAGTCAAAAAAATTAATATAGAAACGAATAATTATACAACCCTATTCATCATGTTGACTAAGGAAATTGAAAATTTCAGAAGTGGCAAAAAATGAATCAAAAAATTGCCAATATTCTTTAAAAATGTTACAATAAATAATTAATAATTAACTTTTTGAGTAGATGTATGTATGTGAAAGTCTCAATTAAAAAAACAGTTCAAAACCGAATAGAGTTAAAAGCATATAAATCGGGTCGTTTGGCGGTGAAAGTGAAAGTGAAAGGCGGAGTAGATCGGGCTTAAGCATGCTTTATCATATTTTGAAACTAAATAAAATATTATTTTTCAATTTTTTGCATGGTTTTATGTCCCGGGCGTTTTGTCGCCGCGGGGATTATTTTTTTTTTCACTATATGCTAAGTATTGCCTTGATACTAAGTATTTAGTCGATCAAAAATGGTTCGGTTCAAATTTCGACATTTTGGGTCGTCCAGAACACGAATTGCATCGTATAAGCACACTATGATTTTAGGACTCATAAACGAAGTACACCTGCATCAGCGTAGTTTTTTTATAAAATCAAAATCATTCAAATTTAAAATCATTAAACTTTAATTAAAATAAAATATGTAAGTCGTAAGTATTTATTTAGATATTTATCAGAGATACAAGCCACTCAGATATTTTTAAAAAATACGACAACCGTAATAATGTGGTCTTGTATATAAAAAAAATTGCATTTTAAATTTAAATTGGTTTAAAATTCATAGTCAAAAGTTAATCCGTGCCACACTAATGTTTTCTTAAAATTTCCCAAGAAAGAGACATAACTTATTCAATCGATTTTACCGCATGTTATAAAAGTGGTTCATTTTATAAGATTTACATTTTAAAATATAATATTATCTTTAAAAAAAGCTTACATCCTTCATCGAGTAGTAGCTTAACTCTAATTTATGTTTACAAATAAAGATTTTACCGGCTTGAAACTGTAGTTTCCTATTTGTGAAAAACAGACTTTTTGAATAAATTCTTATCAAAATTAAAAGTTCAACCCCATACCAGAAACTAAAATATACTGATTGGAAGGAAATAACCTATGAGACGAGAATCGAGATGAGAATAAGCTTAACGACGTAGCTGTGTTTGTAACAGTAAAAAATGTAAAATCAAATAATAAATTTGCTTTCAAATATGTACACATAAATAACGATTAATCACATATATTTGTATACGATTTGCTCGTTATGTTTTTTTCGCTTTTCGCATATAATTTTTTACATAGCAATCAATTCGTTAAATATATGTAATTATTTGTAAAGTGTGAACACATACATTTAGTATACTTGGTTGCAAAGAGTATTACCGTTTTCTTAAACATGTTAACCCAAAATAATTTAATCTGGGTTTGAATTTATCAAAGTTCAGTTAACGAAACGTTGATCAAATAACTCAATTTTTTAAAATAATAAATTAATTAATTAAATATGTTCAGCTCAGTATATTTTTATTAAGTTGTTTTCTATTAACCAACAATTATCAATTACTTTACAAGTGTTTAGAGTGAACTCAAATAAGAGTAGTATTATCCAAAAAGATTATTCCTATTCTAATTTTATTGCTTTGAATACTCGTAACAAAAGAACTTAGTGACAAAAACAAACATGTTTCGTAAAAAATTTAGTGTCGTGTTGGTAGCTATAATACTTGTGAATTCACAGGCAAATTATTTCAGGCCTACCGATGCCTTAGAGGATTACTGTTGGAGCACAGATGAACTAAAATTGCAAAAATCAAATTTCGCATCAAAAACCGCATATCAATTTGTCAAAGGAGATCCGATGAAGTATAGTAATATTCCGGGTAAGTTTCGTTTATGATTTCGATTTTTCAATAATAACTATAATATCTGTGTTTAGGATGCACTCCAAACAAATTTTGGTTGATATCACGACACGGAACGCGTCTACCAAGCGCTAATGTCTTGATACATTTTGTAAAAATGCCAGAATTTCGTGATGAAATCTTATTCAACTATCGAAATAAGTCACTGAATACTCAAGCTTTGTGTGACGAGGACTTGGATGCGTTAAAAAATTGGAAATGGAATACAAATATAACAACGGTTCATGAAGATGTTTTGACGGATCAAGGATGGAATGATCTTAAATGGCTAGCGGATTCATATCAAAAGGCATATCCTGATTTGTTGAAAACTGTCTTCACAAATGAAACCTATTTATTTCGACATACGAACAAACAGCGTTGTGAGGCTAGTTTTAAAGGATTTGTTGATGGGCTGTTTGGGAATGAATCTAAAACCGTTCCGCCACCTCTAGTTCCCTCATCAGACAAATTGCTCATGGTAATTTCAAACGTTAAGTTATATCACAAGTTGAATTTTTTTTAATTTTATTTTACTTTAGCCTCAAGATAGCTGTGAATCGTGGCCAGAACATAAAGCAACAGTGGCTGGTTTTGAAACTGAAACAGATAAGTTTAAAAAATCGAAATTATTTCAGCAGATAGCTGTGACTGTTTCTGAACGATTGGGATTTCAAAAACAACTGAACGAAAGCATAGTAAACACAATGTATGAACTATGCCGTTTTGAGCAAGCCTGGTACATAAATGAGGATAGTGCATGGTGTTCAGTATTTACACCTGAGCAAATCGAAATTTTCCAATATGCAGAAGATCTCAGATATTATTATACGGCCGGATATGGATCTTTGATAAATGACAATATTTCGTGTGAACTAGTTAAAGATATGATAACACGATTGGATTGTTCAGATAACAAAAATACTGTTTATTTCACACATTTGACTACATTGCAATTATTGTTAGTTGCATTGGGTTCAACTAAAGATGATCTTCCATTACTTGCTAATAATTTTGAAGCTCAGCAATCACGAAAATGGAAATCATCACAAATGGGGCCATTTACAACAAATTTAGCTGTTATCAAATATAACTGTTCATCGGAAGACGAACCAGAAAAAGCTTTATTCTTATACAATGAACAGCCCATCGATTTTGAATGGTGTGACAACGGCTTTTGCAATTGGATTGATGTAAAAAGTCAATACTCCAGGTTTTTGGATAATGAGTGTGACGATATATTTTGTCCAAACAATTCATAGGTTTTATTTAGGAAGTTGTATTAAAATTACTTTAACTGTAGGTAATTTTAACAGGAAACATAGTAATATAGTTAGTCATGAAACCAATTTTAAATCATTTTTTTAATAAATATTTTTATAAGTTTTAAGCTAACAATTTTAATTTGATTATGTTAATGACCCGGTAAAAAAAATAGGTGTAAAAACTGCAGGAAGTATTAATATTATACTTAGTGTGAGTGTGGTATTCTAAACACAACACCACAATTGTGGTTGATAAGAACTGAAACAAAATTTATTGTAATATTTATCCAGAATATGAACGAATAATTTTGATTACAAAAAATTCACAGGGAATTGGTTTAAACCAATAAAGCTTAGTTATAAATCAAGCTAAAAATATAATAATTAATTTTAACTAAATCAAAAACATTATCAATGGTCATTATTTGGGGAAAATATTCTTTATACATATTTAAAAACCTCTTTACCGAAAATGTTTTGGTATATCTAAAATGGATCTGTATTACGAAAACAGAGTTGTTTCTTGCAACTCAAACTGGTTTTGTGTTGCGATTAAGTGGTTTTAACTTTTGGTATTTGGTATTATTATTATTATTGTGATAAAATATATTAGTCTTGACACACGCACATTTGACAATAAAGTAAAATGGTTTGCACCAGAGTTGTACACTAAAAAAATTACTGGTAAAACCTACCAAATCCTTTGTAAAAAAATCGTATAATTTTTAAAATACAAATTATTATTATCTTCATTTATTTACAAACATTTTTTACAAACATTTTAAGGAATAATAAACGGAAAAATTAAATTCTACAATTTTTTTTGTAAAATTAACCAATTGGTTTTTAGGTAGATTTCATATAAAAATCTACCTATTGCAATGGGCTTCATCTCGGAATTTCGGAAAAATTTTTGTGCCAAACGACTATATATGAAAAGCGGAGACGAAAAAACGAAAAAAAAAAAAAATTTATTTATATATATATATATATATATATATATATATATATATATATATATATATATATATATATATATATATATATATATATATATATATATATATATATAAACGATATGAGATATAACGATAACGACCGGCACTCTCACGGTCGCATTTGTTGAGGTAGATCAAAAAAATTTTCTGTACTTGTGTGTTATATTAATATCTTGGACAAGTTCGTGAATCAGCAAAATCCGACACGTGGTTAAGAAACTAGAGGCTTTTTTCTGAAAAAAATTGATTTTTTAAAACCGTTATAACGGCCGTTTGGATACTAACATTTCAAAAAATTTAACAAATTTAGAATCTTTGGAATCTTTTTTATCAATTTGTTTAAAAAATAGACCTCTGCAGTTAGAGGTTCCTGAGTGAGCGGCTCCAACAAAAAAGTTTGCAAAAAAAAATTTTTTTTTGAAACAACCGGCACTCTCACGGTCACATTTATAAGGCCAGATCAAAAAACCTTTTTTAAAAATGTGCGTTTTATTAATATCTTAGACAAGTTCGTAAATCAGCTCCATCCAACACATGCAGAGCCGTCTTAAATCTTTCGTAGGCCCTAGGCACACAACAATATATACTAGATAAGCAATGCAAAATGCAATTGATAAAAAGGAGCGAAGCATGCAATTTTCCCAATTTTCCCATTGAAAGTCTATGGGAATCGTTTTTCGGTAATTATTCCTCCGTGATATGTCTAACTTTCAATATTTTGTAAACCATCTTTGGCTAGATGTCGTCTTACATGCAAAATTTCATTTCGATATCTTTAATAGTTTGGGAGGAGTATGCGGACAATCGAAAATCCGAATCGGGGAAAAATGGAGTTTGAGAAGAACCAAGAAATTGGTAAAAGATTTCTTTACTAAGAAATCGGTAAAATGCAATATTTAAAAATTTTAATTAAAAAATACAACCGTTTTCTTTTCGAGGTTTAATACTCATAACAACGAATATTTTAATTTTTAGTAATTTTCTGTTTTCATAGTATTTATTGTGATTTAATTGTATTAAATAATAGTGGTACAAAAATGTCTGATGGATATAAAAGTCGACTCGAATCTGGAAATATAAAACGAAAATGCAAAGAAGCAAAAGAAAAGGCGCTAACCGAAATCAGAGGTTCTTTACTTAAATTCGTTACTATTTCAGAACCACAGGCCAGCACTCAAATAACGGAGATCAATGATATGTCACTAAGTATTGAACAGGGAAAAAATGAAAATCAATCAAAAAGAAAATGGGTGTAATCAGATTAATATTAAAAATCCTGAATCCGAATCATTGGCATTAGAGACAGTTAAAGATACGAGTCAGAATAAGAATGAATCTATTTCAGGTACTAGTACATCAAAATGTCGTGAAACTTTTGGATCGGATTCAGGTTTTTTTTTTTTTTTTTTTTTTTTTTTAATAAAATGTGTTGTGTAATAGGGTTTAGAATATGTGTCACAACAACACATAAATACCTTTTAAGACCTAGGTCTAGACCTGGGTCCCACAACAACTGGCGTTCTGAGGTGTAGATTAACGCTTTTTTTAAACATCTGTGGGTTGAAGCCACCTGAGACTAAGTGTTCCGGCAAACTATTCCATTTGTACGCAGTTCGGACAAAGAAGTCTCTCTGCGATCTGTCAGTATGACAGCGCGGAATCTTTACCGTTTCACTGGTTGCGGCAGCCGATTGCCGAGTGGAACGGGGGTAAAAATAAGTTTGAGGCATGATGCCGCTGATTTCATCTGAGCACTGCTGATGACGATATTTGTAAAAAACAACGAGGTCAGCAACAGTGCGACGATGTTGTAGGGAATCAAGTTGTGATGTCAAAGTTCGATCACCTACAATTCGTATAGCTCGCTTTTGAACAGAGTCCAAGAGGGCCAAGATGGAAACAGAGGCAGCACCCCAAACTTGACAGCAGTACTCCATACAGGGACGAATATAGGACTTATAAACATGGAGCAATTGGTATGGAGTGAAAAATTTTTTGCATCTATTTAGGAGGCCGAGTTTTTTAGACGCGCTTTTTGCCATCGCCATTACATGATCGTTCCAGAGTAGGTCATTTGAAACTGTGACACCCAATAAACGAATGTTTTTACATTCACCCATTGGTTCATCACACATACTAAATAAAATATCTTTGGGGAACTCGGTCTTTAATCTGGAAACAATCAACAGCTGTGTTTTGGTGGAGTTGAAATTGACAAGGTTTTGGTCACCCCAGTCGGCGACTTTATTCAGGTCTTTGTTCACGTTTATGGCAGCGTCTCTCCGGGCAGGATTAATTCGTTCGTGCATTTTACCTTTTGAAGGAAGGGCTCGAACGACTTGTGCAGAGTACTATCATCTGCAAAACTATTTATTGGGTTGCTGGTGATTTTCAACAATTCGTTGATATAAATCAAAAATAGGGTTGGGGACAATACTGAGCCTTGGGGTACACCAGCGTTAATTAGTTTAGACTCAGAAGAATATCCGTCTAAGGTTACCGAAATGTATCGGTCGGATAGAAAATTTTGAATCAGCTTCACAACATTGGGATGAAAACCGTACGCAACGAGCTTGTTGATTAAGTTGGCATGCGGTTACAGCAATGACAAGAGGTTACAGCAATGATCCCGATAAATGGAAAATCAATAGAGATCTTATGCATTACTTTACCGAACGTATTCCAGCTAACAATTTAGAACATAGCCTTAAAGCATCAAGTAGAAGATTTGGTCAGAAAAATAGGTATGTACGGAAAGAATTTAGTATATAGAACATTAGCTAATGGAGAGATAGTTAAAAGAGACTGGTTAATATTTTCTGAATCTACTGGAAAAGTTTATTGTTATGCGTGTGTATGCTATTCAAAAAAGTACCTAATGAACTATCTAATCAATTTCAATCTGGCTTCGACAGTTGGAAAAATGCAAGTGTAAGAATACCATCACATGAAAAATCAAAAGACCATTTCGCTGCTTTATCTGCAATGCTCATATATCAAAAATGTTCTAGAATTGATAAAGAGCTGGGAAATGAAAAGGAACATGTCACTAAATACTGGGTTAATGTGTTGAAAAGAGTAGTTGCGGTTGTAAAGTTCCTCGCAGAAAGGGGATTGGCTTTTCGTGGTGATAATCAACTGCATAATAATCCTCAAAATGAAAATTTTCTTGGATACATCGACCTTTTATCTGAGTTCGATCCATTTCTTAAAGAACATATTCGAAAACACGGCAATAGAGGTAGAGGAAACGTTTCTTACCTTTCTGCAAACATCTATGAACATTTTATGAAATTATTAGTATCAAAAGTTTTAAAACAAATCGCTTCTGAAATTAAGGAAGCCAAATATTATGGTATTAACATTGATTCTACTCCAAATGTGAGTCACACAGATCAGCTTGCTGTCATTATTCGCTATGTGTTAAAAGACGGACAAGCGGTCGAGCGATTCTTAATGTTCATTCCTATCGAACAGCATGATGGAAAATATATTTTTGAAAAATAAATAAATAAATTTTTTTTTTTTTTAAGAAATATCCTTGAGACTGCACATATCCTATTAAAACTACCGATGGCATGTAATGCACAACTAGATACCAAGTTTCTACACAACGAATACAAACACCTGTTAAACTTGAAAAAAATATTTTCAAAAAAGCCAATGTAGCTTTTAAGAAAATTTTTATTTTCCTAGTCTTTTTGTTTATATAATTTAGGTAGATTTCATATAAAAATCTACCTATTGCAATGGGCTTCATCTCGGAATTTCGGAAAAATCCGACACGTGGTTAAGAAACTAGAGGCTTTTTTCTGAAAAAAATTGATTTTTTAAAACCGTTATAACGGCCGTTTGGATACTAATATTTCAAAAAATTTAACAAATTTAAAATCTTTGGAATCTTTTCTATCAATTTGTTTTAAAAAGAGACCTCTGCAGTTAGAGGTTCCTGAGTGAGCGGCTCCAACAAAAAAGTTTGCAAAAAAAAATTTTTTTTTTAAACAACCGGCACTCTCACGGTCGCATTTATAAGGCCAGATCAAAAAACCTTTTCTAAAAAGGAGCGTTTTATTAATATCTTGGTTGTTCGTAAGTTCGTAAATCAGCCTAATCCAACACATGGTTAAGAAACTAGAAGCTTTATACTAGAAGAAAACTCTGTTTTTTAGATCCGTTATAACGGCCGTTTGGATTTTAATATTTTTAAAAACTTCATAAATTTAAAATCTTTGAAACCTTTTTAATCAGTTTCTTTCAAAAAAAAGACCTCTGCAGTTGGAGGTTTCTGAGTGAGCGGCTCCAACAAAAAAGCTTGTAAAACACAAAATGCGTTTAAATCAACCGGCGCTCTCACGGTTGCATTTGTGGAGCCAGATCAAAAAACCTTTCTTAAAAATGTGTGTTTTATTAATATCTTGAACGAGTTCGTAAATCAGAAAAATCTGACACATGGTTAAGGAACTATAGGCTTTATACTAGAAAAAAAAGTGTTTTTTTTAATCCGTTATAACGGCCGTTTGGATACTAATATTTTTAAAATCTTCATAAATTTAAAATTTGTGGAAACATTTTAATCCGTTTCTTATAAATATAAACCTCTGCAGTTAGAGGTTTTTGACTTGTTGGCTTCAACAAAAAAGTTTGCAACAATCCCCAACTACAATTTCCAAAAACCTTATAACAGTCAATGTCAACCTTATAACAGTCAAAAAAATAAAAGATTTGAATAGAAGAAATTAATTTTTTTTTCTTAGAAATAAACTATTTTGATATTTTGCGGTAATTGCACGACATATGATATAGAGTAGGTTTGTGTCATAAATTGTCACACACATGTTCTGTGGTAGATGTGATATTTGTTTGTTGCAAAATTTGATAGATATAATTTTGCTTGTAGGTAGCTAATTTTCTTTTTAAAATTTGTTCGATATCTGTTTGAAATTAGTTTGTTTTGTTTAAACTAATCTGATACATCAGATTCTACTGGCACACAAAACTGTCTGATCTCGAAATCTACCTATTTCTAGCGGATATACGTGCCGCTTGGACTTTTTTCAATTCATTTAAGTTTTTTCAATTTTTGTATCAATTTTATAATATTTGTATTTAATTTTTGTTTAACTTGAAAATGGCAATGTGCCGAAATATTGTTTTTTATTAATTTAATAATAAAAAAATAATGTGAAAGACTGATTAGTGTAAAAAATAAAAATTAATATTATAATCGAACAGTTTAAAAAATTTTTCAAAAAACATATTTTTGATGTTATAAAACTTTGTACTTGCTGATCATGGCATAGATATTCTCAACTGTAGATCACAATCGTACGATAATGCGAGTAATATGAGTGGAATATATTCCGAAGTCCAAGCGAGATTTAGTGAAATAAACCCTTAACAATATGGATTCCCTGTGGCCGCACATAGCCTCAATTTGGTAGGGGTAAAGTCAGCAGAAAGTTGTTTTGCTGCAGTAGACTTTTTTGGGTTTCTTCAATCTTTATTTACATTTTTCTCAGCGTCACCGCAAAGATGGGCAAAATTAAAATTGAATGTGACTGGAAATGTCCACTCTATTGAAAGCGTATCACAAACAAGATGGTCTTCGCATAACGAAGCTACTAAAGCATTAAGTAAAAATTTTAATCATTAACTAATATTTCAGAATGTGATCGACAACCACCAACAGCAGTCCACGAAGTAAAATGTTTGCTAAAAAACTGAACCATTTAGAAACGGCATTAATGACTGTTATTTGGGAAAATCTATTAAATAATATTGATAAAGTAAATAAAGCCGTACAAGAGCCGGGAATTGAATTCTGTACGATTGTGAAATTATATGATGGTGTTCCAACGTTCTTGTCAGATATTCGAAACAAATTTCATGATTTTGAAAAAATTGCTAAAGAAATGACAAATGCTGATTACAAGGATTGTGTGCAACGAAAGCGGCAAAGAAGACAATTTTTCGATGAAGTAACAGAAGAAGATTCAGAATTGTCTGCTAGGGATACGTTTCGAATAAATTCTTTTTACCCTATTGTAGATAGGCTATTCACTGAAATAAAAAAACGACGAGGAGCATACAATACATTGTACAATACCTTCAGTTTTATTGGAGATAAATCTTTATCCAACGAAGAAGCTAGATGTAAATCTAAAAATTTAGTCAACACATATTCATCAAATTTGGAAGAAGAATTTGTAGATAAGTTTTTAATGTTTTCTTCAATGTATAAAGATAAAAAATCTGTAGCAGATTTTATGAAACACAAATTCAAGACAAATTAGTCACAAGTTTTCCAAATGTAAATATTGCATTTCGAATTTATCTCTCAAATGCAGAAGGAGAACGATCATTTTCCAAATTGAAGCATATCAAAAACTATATTCGTTCAACTATGAATCAAGATCGCCTCTCATCATTGGCTGTTCTTTGCATTGAGAGTGATCTTACTCGTGAAATGAATTTTGAGGACATATTGAAGATTTTGCAAAAGAAGTGCCGAAAAAAATTACTTTTTAAAATTTTTCAGTTCCTTTTTTATACTCGAATATATTTATTTTTGTTATTAAAATAAAATTATTTTGTTTTTCTTTGTATATATATATTTTTTCTTCGTAGGCCTCCTTAAAGTTCGTAGGCCCTAGGCACAGTGCCTATGGTGCCTATTGGATAAGACGGCCCTGAACACATGGTTAAGAAAATAGAAGCTTTATACTAGAAAAAAACTCTGTTTTTTAAATCCGTTATAACGGCCGTTTGGATTCTAATATATTTAAAAACTTCATAAATTTAGAATCTTTGAAACCTTTTTAATCAGTTTTTTTCAAAAAAAAGACCTCTGCCGTTGGAAGTTTCTGAGTGAGCGGCTCCAACAAAAAAGCTTGTAAAACACAAAATGCGTTTAAATCACCCGGCGCTCTCACGGTTGCATTTGTGGAGCCAGATCAAAAAACCTTTTTTAAAAATGTGTGTTTTAATAATATCTTGGACAAGTTTGTAAATCAGAAAAATCTGACACATGGTTAAGGAACTATAGGCTTTATACTAGAAAAAAAAGTGGTTTTTTTAATCCGTTATAACGGCCGTTTGGATACTAATATTTTTAAAATCTTCATAAATTTAGAATTTGTGGAAACATTTTAATCCGTTTCTTATAAATATAAACCTCTGCAGTTAGAAGTTTTTGACTTGTTGGCTTCAACAAAAAAGTTTGCAACAATCCCCAACTACAATTTCCAAAAACCTTATAACAGCCAATGTCAACCTTATAACAGTCAAAAAAATAAAAGATTTGAATAGAAGAAATTAATTTTTTTTTCTTAGAAATAAACTATTTTGATATTTTGCAGTAATTGCACGACATATGATATAGAGTAGGTTTGTGTCATAAATTGTCACACACATGTTCTGTGGTAGATTTGATATTTGTTTGTTGCAAAATTGGATAGATATAATTTTGCTTGTAGGTAGCTAATTTTCTTTTTAAAATTTGTTTGATATCTGTTTGAAATTAGTTTGTTTTGTTTAAACTAATCTGATACATCAGATTCTACTGGTACACAAAACTGTCTGATCTCGAAATCTACCTATTTCTAGCGGATATACGTGCCGCTTGAACTTTTTTTTTTGTAAAATGGTTTCTGAATATGTACAAAATATGGTAATTGAATATGTGAAAGTCGCGTAGGAAATAGAGTTGAAATTGTTTGCATGTATAGGTGGGTAGTGGGTACTACACCGTCAAACAATTAAATATCTAAATCCTCATACGCAATTACTCAGTTCGTTTTTCCAAGCATAATATAAATTTTAAAATATTGTTTTTTGTAATAAAATATAGAAAAGATTTATAACAAAATGCGTGGATAGTAAAGATTTGCCTTTTGTAAGGCCCAACATATTATGTCACCTAACTTAGCCCCGCCATTTTTAAGAAAATTAAATATAAAGATTGTGCTGTATTGCAGTGGCGTAGCGACATACGGGTTTGTTCGGGTTTAAACCCCCCCCATTGAAATTTTAAACTTTTGTTAGAATAGTATATGATGCACGGACGTAAGCTATTTTGGACTTAATGTGGATGTAAACTCCACATACGTCCAAAATCTTTAGCTTTACGTCCTAGCATCATAATGTACTATTCTGGCGTCTTTTATTTATGCCCACTGGTCTACTATTCTTTCTTTATGAGTACATATGTAGCCATATTCCGGTACATCGTGAAATAGGAATTGAGAAGTAAATTAGAGCAATTTTTTCATAACTAGTATATTCCGTGTCGCGGAAAATAGCAATTTCGTATTAGAAAATTTTCTTTATTTCATTTATTGCACTTTTTTCTCAATTCCCAATTCCCAGGGAAATGCAGGAATAGACGTACTGGTATTCTTTTTATTTTAAATTACTTATTTGAACGAATCAGTACCTCGATTCTGGTTCCATGAGAAAAATAAATAGTGAGAAAAAAAAAAGAATTTAATAAATAGTGTGTTTGAATAGTGTATTTTGCCACATCGTCCCATTTCCCTATTTCCGTCTGCCTTATCAAATCTGCGAGAGGCATACAAAACAATATGTTTTGTATATAAATTAAATAAATAATTTAATTTTTCGGCAAACGGCTGTAAAGTTTAACTTTACTGCCGCTAGGGAGTTAGTTAAAGTCTTACTTTTTAGCCTGACAGCAAAAGTAACGTCTAGCGACAGCAAAAGTAACGTTTATTTTATATTACGGAGGCTGTAAAGTAGCATTTGTTATTTGTTAATTTGTTATTTTTTCAAACATATTGTATAACCATGACAACAAAAAATAAGTTGATTCTCATATTATGAAATTTTGAAAAGGCTGCTCTGATAAAAAATTTTATTCATACAAATTTAAATGTTTTTTTCTCTTTTTTGGAAGTAGTTATGACGGTACAAATTCATATTTATAAAAAGTTGGATGTATTAATTTCATATTTATAAAAAATTTAAACGTTTGCCGAAAAAATAGTGTATTTAATTCGGAGCTAAAGTGACTTTTTGTGTTTCGTCTATAATTGTCGGCCTCCCTGCGGTCGGCCGTCAAACTATAGACTCAACTCAAAAAGTATCACTTTAGCTCCTAATTAAATAATGTACTATTTTCGAAAATAGTTATTGATAAATAATAAAATAAAATATCGTTAACTCGCACGCGCCAAATCCATATTCTCCTCTAAATAATTAACTAAAATTTCTTTTGGCATGATTACTTGAACTTAGGCGCAAGCGGGTTTTTTTTAAATTTTTTTAGGGTAATTTAAGTAAATGTAGTAAAAGGGACAGTTTTGATCTGTTTATCTTATAGTAAAGTAGTAGTCCTATAGTAAATTTTGTAGAAGGAACATATTTGAATAACATCGTATCAAAAAAGTGTAATTTTGTGATTCTATATCAAGTAGAAAAAAATCTTGGCGCCTAAGTAGATATCTTTTTGATTTATCGTAACTTTTTTCGACATTTTTTTCTCCATTTTTGTGGGTCTATACAAAATTTCAAAGCAAATAATCGCATTTCGTCTATAAATTCGTTGACGAGATAATTTGACAGTTCATCCCACAAATGCGGAATTTATTTTCTCATTCCACTGAATCTGAATGCAAAAATCCCATTTAGTACGAAATCTCACTCCACGAAATAATTCCATACAGCCAAAATCTAGCTACTAGCTACTTTTTCTTTCGTTACTTCAAACATTTATTGCTCAGTGCTAATTTCAATTTGAAGAGAGAAGTTGTGTTCTTGCGTCTTTAAATTTTACAAATAGATTTAGATTTTACATAGTTTACAAGGTAAGAAATCTTTTTTTTAAAATTAATTATATAATGTAAAATAATATTTATATTAAATAATCATTAATCTACTTTTTAAAAAATCATTAATTAAAAAAATTAAAATTAAGGAAACATTAAAATGAAGTATATATTATTGTAATGAATTATTAATATAACTAATTAATTGGTTTATTGGGTTAAACTATTAAGTGTTATAAAATTTATATTATTAAAAAATTTTAAGTAATTTTTTTTATAAGTCACACCAATTACCCTTTAAATGAGCTATAAATGACTTAGATCGGTTTAGTCAATCGTTAGCAATCGATATTCAAAGGTACTCATGTTTCGCAAACCCCTTAAACTTTACCCTGTGTCATCCCTAGATCGAAATTTAATTTTTTGAAAGAAACGGTATTTTATTTTTTCATTGGCTATCTTTATATGAAATTTTATCGAAATTAGAGGGGGTCAGGAACATCGATGTTCCGGTGACGTGGAATTGCTCTATAGGACTTTTGACCAAACGTTAAAAAATTTTTTAGATTGGTATGGTAATAAACCGACTACCTAGTTTTTAAGCGACAAACTAAACTATCAATTATTGGACAATATTGGACACTGTTGGGTGTTATCTAACAACCTGTTTATTTCGTATAAAGCTTACTATATCTACTGGAAATTAATAATGATTGAGTTTATTTTTCACACAACTTTTCGTTAAGGCTTGAAACCACATACAACGGAAACAGAAACCGAAACCGAATTTCATACAAATTTTACAGAAACCGAATTTTTATCTGTCAAATTTGTATGAAATTCGGTTTCTGTTTCTGTTTCCGTTGTATGTGAATGCCCGGCTTTAGTCTATTATTTTTTAGCCTAAAATTTTTTCAATTTTTTTAAATGTTGTGTTAAAAAAATTTTTTTACATTTTGTAAAAAAGGTTATGCTAAGACAGGCAAGGATAAGCCAAATGAAAGTTTTTAAATTATGAATTAACGTTCGAAAACAACTACTCGAACGAAATACGAAATCTTTCTTAAAAACATTATTAGGAGAATGGATGGTGTGATATAATTTTGGGACAGAAGATTGTTTAACTTACTAGAGTTTTTAATTTTTGATTAAAACTTTCGTTGAAAACTTGGTTATTATATTATTGCTACGATTGTAAGATACTCATTCTCTTCTAGATACAACATGATAAAACGTCGTAGAAACTATTTTTGTTATTGTATAGATTGTGATGGTATTTTCGATACAAAATATTTTTTATTCGCCTATCTATTAAAGTGTTACTTTATTACTGTGATTTGCGGCTTTAAAGTATCACTTTTCAACTATTTATTTTGTCGTCATAGCTACGTCCAAAAAAGTAAAACGCATTTGTATTTGTTTAAATTCTATGAAAAATAAATTTTTTTATCAAAGCAACCCGCAAATTCAAAATTTCATTATCCAATTAAAATAGTTGTTATCATTTGTTGTCATAGAATTTGGAAAAAATAATAAATATTTTTTCAAAGGTTACTTGTTCCACATTTTTTTATTTTAAAATTTATGAAAATTTATAATTTTAATTTAGAATAAACAACTTTTCTTAAAATATTTTGCTTGCGGCGAATAAAAAATAGTATATGATGCACGGACGTAAGCTATTTTGGACTTAATGTGGGTGCAAATCTCGGCTAGCGCCTCGATTTGCAAACTCCACATCCGTCCAAAATCTTTAGCTTTACGTCCTAGCATCATAATGTACTATTTTATTCGCCTGCATATTAAAGTGTTGCTTTATTACTGTGATTTGCGGCTTTAAAGTATCACTTTTCAACTATTTATTTTGTTGTCATAGCTACGTCCAAAAAAGTAAAAAGCATTTGTATTTGTTTAAATTCTATGAAAAATAAAATTTTTTATCAAAGCAACCCTCAAATTCAAAATTTCATTATCCTATTAAAAAAGTTGTTATCATTTGTTGTCATAGCTACACAATGATTTGGAAAAAATAATAAATATATTGTCAAAGAATACTTGTTCCACATATTTTTATTTCAAAATTTATGAAAATTTATAATTTTAATTTAGAATAAACAACTTTTCTTTAAATATTTTGCTTGCGGCGAATAAAAAATAGTATATGATGCACGGACGTAAGCTATTTTGGACTTAATGTGGGTGCAAATCTCGGCTAGCGCCTCGATTTGCAAACTCCACATCCGTCCAAAATCTTTAGCTTTACGTCCTAGCATCATAATGTACTATTATGGCTTAGCACTAATTGTGTCTAATAACTAAAAGTAATGTAATGTTTAGTATGCCAGTGAAAATGTCTACAAGATTATACTTAAACTTTATCTATTTTCCAAATTAGTTTTTTTTAAATAAAAATAGTTTTCTTGAAGAAAGGTGGTTAAGCGATAAGTAAACCCAACAACACGTATTTATTGTGTCTAAGGTTACATAACAGTACATGGTTTTAAAAAATATGCCTCAAAAATTTACAAAACTATATGAACCACGTCTTTCGCTGTTTTTATTTTTTAAATGCAGAAGAATTTTTGTAAAAAACAAATACAACATACAACTATTTTCAATCGTACTTCAGATAATACAATAAAAAACATGTGACTGATATGAAAAAAAAAACGAAAATATATGATGAGTACTTCCGCACTCCGGTCATACAACTTGAATTTGAGATTAAAAAAATTCCCATCGGTAAACATTTTAAAACCATAACTCAATTAGGTAATAACTTTTTGTATTCAAGTTAGAATGACTATTTAAATTTATCAATTGTTTTTAATGACGTACTTGTTTTATATTAACGTAGATTACATGAAAAATATTGAGTTAAAAGATTTAATAGCATGAACTGGCTAAAATGCTACTCAAAGAATAGACACTAAATAGATATAGTTTAAATGGTTTCGTATGAAACTGAAAATCTTAACTCATCTAGGCACAAACATTTTTAATTCAAGACAGCTTAATTCTATTAAATGTTAAAATTTATAAAAGTAGTATTTTTGATTGAGTTGACGCGTTAAATTGAAGTAGATTAAATTAAAGAATAGATAGCACGAAATGGCTAAAATAAATTTCGAAAAATAAATTTTATTGTTTGGGGTAGAACACGTCAACTTATTTTGGTCGTACTCCAAATAATCAATACTGAAATCAAAACATGTGATAGATACCAAAATATCAGAAAATATATGATAACTGTCACACTCCCGGCACACACATTCCCACTTGATATTTGTTTGTAAACTGTAACAAATATTGACTCAATCAGGCTGAAGGCCGTTTTAATTCATGTTTTGATGACTACTTAATTTAGTTGATTGTTAAAAGTTTTAAAATAAGATAAAAATATATGAATTTTAAGATTTGATAACATCAACTAAATGATTTCTTAAATAACAAACAAATATTAAAAATCGGAGACTACATTTAATTCAAAAGTTGTGTAACTATGAATGAATGCCCTGATTAAAAGATAATTGATAAAATAAATATTTGCCAAACGTTGAAAATTTTTCACTTTTTTTTAAGGAAACGGATAGGAGAGGGTGTTGAGTGTTGACAAAGCCGAGTCGTAAAAGAAACGATAAATAATCGATTGAGTTTAGTCTTCAATTAAAACTCAACAAGAAAATTGATTGAATCTCTAAAGTTGATACCGACGGACATGAGCAGCACAAAAAAGAATACTATAGGCTCGATAGGAAGACAGAAAGTCTTTTACTACAATTTTAATGGGGCTTAAGACAAACTATATCGTTTTTAACCGCACAAAGTGTTGAATGTAACGAACACTGGTTCTTTTATACGAATATTGTTTGACAATAGCTGCGTTTTTTTCATTTGGGTCAGGGTCAAGGTTTGAAAAAAACGATGTGGGTCACGCAAAGAAAAAAAATATTATATTTTAAATTGTTGGCAACACTGAGCTGAGAGGAAAAAAAATTGTGAACTTGTAGCGCCATTTTGAAATTAAAACTTAATATAAAAAAAACTCAAAAAATATTTAACGTCTCTTGAAAAATAAAACTTCATATAAAAAAAATTCAAAAAAATTTAATCAGAAGCACTAATCCTTTTTTTACATATGGCAATGTTCATTGATTATTGCAAATGGCGTGAAGTAAAATAATTGATAATTAATAAAAAATTGTAAACATCTTTTCTTTAAAAAAAAGGGATTTTATATCGTAGATATTGCTTTAAAATTAATTTTAAGCAAATTTATGGAAATCATATTGAAAACAAATCATATTAAAATTGATTTTAAGCAAATTTAACAAAATATCTTTGACAGTTTTTTTATTTTGAATAAATTCTCTTTGACATTTATAAGCTTTAAAATGACCATACCAACCTTATAAAATCAAAACCTACGTTTCGCCATCTCTTGCAATTTTATGTAACCAAAATATTTTAGATCATTGATCCAGACCCAGATAACTAGCTGGGTTAAGTTGTTGTTGTTTTTACATGTAAAAAATAGAGTTGATCTAGACCTTGACCCTGACCCAAATGAAAAAAACGCAGCTAATGTTAAGCATAGTAATTAAAAATGCTTCTAATTTAAACTGGTTAAAAATAGCAAATGGATGGGTGCGATATATCGTTGCTCCTTTTGTTATTGTTTTATATTTATATAACATTTTTAAAAATTAACTGCGTTCATCAGCACCTTAGTACGCATGTTGTTGTGACACCTATTAAAAATCCAATTACAAAACTTTTTATTTAAAAAAAAAAAATTGTTCAAATAAAGGTGAAAGTACGCTAAAAGTTAATTATTGAAAAAATATAACCCCTTAATGTTGCTATACCTAAAATCTTTGAACTAATAAAACAAATGGAAAATAGATTTTTCAATATTCTTTTACGTCTATCAAAAAGAAACAAAATATTTTAAGAACGTAAACTTCAGATTATGATTTCATCGTTAAAAAACCCATTGAAGTTACATGTCACATACCTTTTTCCATGAAAAATAAGCCTCTGAAATATATACTATATTTTTTACATCTAAATTAAAAACAAAATTCTATCGAAGTCTTATGGAACTCTTATAGAAGCTATTGTTATTGTAACTACTATCAAAGATATTTATTGTTTCTTAACATTTAAATCAGCCGATTGGATAGCGGGCAGGAGAAACGATCGAAGGACCAGGGTTCGAAACTTGATGCGACTCAATAAATTTAAATTACTCTTGTAATTATTGTCATTCATTTTATAAAAATTAGTACAACTATGAAGAAAACATTTAATAACTTTTTACGTTTTTAATTTTGAATTATTTTAATTTTGAATTATTTTAATTTAATAAAAACAATGTGTGGTAGTAAATTTATACACTGAAAAACAAATCAAAATGGAGAAAACAGAAATGTATTTTGTATCTGTAAAACAAATTTTCTATCTCGTCACGATTTTTTCATCTCTCGATTTTTAATATACGACTTACTTAATATAAGAGCTGAATCTAAAAAATTATGGTGCAAATTATGAAACCTTTTGCAATCCATACAATTTTCGACCGATCTAGTTTCGAACCAATGAGAAAATTTTAAACTTTAAAAAAGTTTATCATTCTCATCAGGGCTAGCCGACTAAATAAACTACCAAAAAATGTCAACGCTAAATATAAACCAAAAATTAGGTTACAACTCTAGCGAAGTATAAAAAACAAAAAATTTACATAAACATATATTTAATAAATTCAGGTTTAGTCAATTAATTTCTCTGGTGATCACTGTTTTGTTATACTCTAGACATACTAGTATTGAATAACAAACTCATATCGGTGAGAAGAAGATGACTAAGACTAGTCTAAAAACTAGTTTAAAAAAGTTTATCATTCTTATCAGGGCTAGCCGACTAGATAAACTACCAAAAAATGTCAACGCTAAATATAAACCTTTATAATAAATATCTTTTATATTTAATAAATATAAATATCGTTTACGGCAACTAATAACCATGATAAAATTGACTTTAAATTTGAAATGTTATGCTATCGTTTTCTAATTAAATCATTTCAAATATGAGAGTTGGTTTGGAGAACTCCTGAAATGGAGTTTCGAGTGTGTCGCCATTTTGTCATTTTCCATCGCACTTTATTTTAAATTCTCCCAAATTTCATTGACATACTATGTTCTTGAGCAGTAGTTTTCTATATCTATATCCGTTCGTTGGCAATTTATAATGATTCTTCTTTTTTCGCTTTGTGGTGCGTCACGCTCTTCTTACTAAAAAAGATCATACATATCGAGCAAAATTCAAATTTTTCTTCAACAAAATTTTAATTTCAACTAAATAAATTTTGTTGAGGCTACATTTAGAATTCAAATTCTGAAGTGAAAGGTTTATCAACAGAACATGAAAATAGCCAAAAACTCACACAACTCCATTTCAGAGCATTAAAAATCTGAATTTAGTGTGTTTCTATCGTGGATATCAAAAGCATGCCAAATTTTCAGATTAAAATCGACAAACAATGTACATTTCCTAAACAAGAAAACTAACCGGAAGCAGTATGATACATAAAGTAATTCGGAAAATTAGAACAAAAATTTGAAATTCTCAATTTAAACCAACTCCATAACTGTTTCGTTTTGTTACAGCATTAGTTTCGTTTTTATTACATCTAAACAATTAAACGACAAAATTTCTCAAACCATCCTAAAAGTACAAATTTTGGAAGTCACAATCGAATTTTTTTTTTTAATATGAATTGTACATAAAGCTCAATTCTGCTCCCTCATTTTTCGAAGCGGATTACATTTTGACTCCCTATTATAGAGAGTAAAAGATAACAAAATCATATTAACAATGTTAATTCTTATGAAAACAGTAATATTTTCAAACAAATTTTTATGAAAACAAAGACGTTTTCAAGTTTTTACGAATAATACCTACCCCATATCACGCCACATCATCGAAAAATCATACCATCGAAAATCGTATTATTTAAAAATATCAGTAAATCGAAAAATAAAATGTCATACTATCGAAAAATCAAACAACCGAAAATCACAACATCGAAAATCATAACACCGAAAATTCACATTGTCCAAAAGTCAAAGCATCGAAAGATCGTTGCACCAAAATTTTTTCGATGTACTGGAAAAATGATATCAAAAAAGTCCAAGCGGCACGTATATCCGCTAGAAATAGGTAGATTTCGAGATCAGACAGTTTTGTGTGCCAGGAGAATCTGAAGTATCAGATTAGTTTAAACAAAACAAACTAATTTCAAACAGATATCGAACAAATTTTAAAAAGAAAATTAGCTACCTATAAGCAAAATTATATCTATCCAATTTTGCAACAAACAAATATCAAATCTACCACAGAACATGTGTGTGACAATTTATGACACAAACCTACTCTATATCATATGTCGTCCAATTACTGCAAAATATCAAAATAGTTTATTTCTAAGGAAAAAAATTAATTTCTTCTATTCAAATCTTTTATTTTTTTTGACTGTTATAAGGTTGATATTGACTGTTATAAGGTTTTTGGAAATTGTAGTTGGGGATTGTTGCAAACTTTTTTGTTGAAGCCAACAAGTCAAAAACCTCTAACTGCAGAAGTTTATATTTATAAGAAACGGATTAAAATGTTTCCACAGATTCTAAATTTATGAAGATTTTAAAAATATTAGTATCCAAACGGCCGTTATAACGGATTAAAAAAATCCTTTTTTTTCTAGTATAAAGCCTCTAGTTCCTTAACCGTGTGTCAGTTTTTTCTGATTTACGAACTAGTCCAAGATATTAATAAAACACACTTGTTTACGGAAGGTTTTTTGATCTGGTTCCACAAATGCAACCGTGAGAGCGCCGGTTGATTCAAACGCATTTTGTGTTTTACAAGCTTTTTTGTTGGAGCCGCTCACTCAGAAACCTCCAACTACAGAGGTCTTTTTTTTTTGAAAGAAACTGATTAAAAAGGTTTCAAAGAACCTAAATTTATGAAGTTTTTAAAAATATTAGAATCCAAACGGCCGTTATAACAGATCTAAAAAACAGAGCTTTTTTCTAGTATAAAGCCTCTAGTTTTTTAACCATGTGTTGAATTGGGCTGATTTACGAACTTGTCCAAGATATTAATAAAATGCACATTTTTAGAAAACGTTTTTTGATCTGGCTTTACAAATGCGACCGTGAGAGTGCCGGTTGTTTCAAAAAAAAAAATTTATGCAAACTTTTTTGTTTGAGCCGCTTACTCAGGAACCTTTAACTGCAGAGGTCTATTTTTAAAACAAATTGATAAAAAAGATTCTAAATTTGTTAATTTTTTTGAAATATCAGTATCCAAACGGCCGTTATAACGGTTTGAAAAATCAATTTTTTTCAGAAAAAAGCCTCTAGTTTCTTAACTACGTGTCGAATTTTGCTGATTCAAGAACTTGTCCAAGATATTTTTAGAACACACAAGTACAGAAATTTTTTATGATCTACCTCAACAAATGCGACCGTAAGAGTGCCGGTCGTTTTCGTTATATCTCATATCGTTTATATATATATATATATATATATATATATATATATATATATATATATATATATATATATATATATATATATATATATATATATATATATATATATATATATATATATATATATATATATATATATATATATATATATATATATATATATATATATATATATATTAGGGTGCTTTTTTTTTGGGCGACAATTCTTTTTTTCTGGTGCCCCACCAAAATTTTGTTGGAAACACCCAAGAAAACGTCCTCCTAAAATATGAGCCCTCAAAATTAATGTTTAGCACTCGGCATCGGCGTTTGAAGATTTTCCATACAAAATACATGTAAACTATAGTGTTTTTTAAAAAAAAAATTACAACTCAGCGGCATTTTATACTATTTCAAAAAGGAAAAAAGCCACTAACTCAGGACTAAATTATCTACAAAAAAGCCTAAATAAATGTAATTGTAACTTACACCGGTGACACACTACAGATCACTAAAGTCAGTTTTATGTGAATTTCTTGTTCTTTTGTTTTTATTTCATAAATGGCTAAAGCTATAGGAAAAATGTCAATAACAAAGTTGTAGTTAGTTAAGTTTCCTACAATAAACTCATAATAACCGAATTTCTATGATTGATATTTCTCGAGATAATAAGCTTTTATTAAAATGGATGTTTTAAGAGATTTTCGTCATCAATTTATGAAAATCGCAAGTTCTAAAATAATAAAAGTTTGTTATCTCGAGAAATATCAATCATAGAGATTCGGTTATTATGAGTTTTTTGTAGGAAACTTAATTAACTACAACTTTGTTATTGACATTTTTCCTGTAGCTTTAGCCATTTATGAAATAAAAACAAAAGAACAAAAAAAACACATACAACTGACTTTAGTGATCTGTACTGTGTCACCGGTGTAAGTTACAGTTACATCGATTTAGGCTTTTTTGTAGATAATTTAGTCCTGAGTTAGTGGCTTTTTTCCTTTTTGAAATAGTATAAAATGCCGCTGAGCTGTAATTTTTTTTTTAAAAAACACTAAAGCTTTCATGTATTTTGTATGGAAAATATTCAAACGCAAAGGCCGAGTGCTAAACATTAATTTTGAGAGCTCATATTTTAGGAGGACGTTTTCTTGGGTATTTCCAACAAAATTTCGGTGGGGCATCAGAAAAAAAGAATTGTCGCCCCAAAAAAAAGCACCCTAATATATATATATATATATATATATATATATATATATATATATATATATATATATATATATATATATATATATATATATATATATATATATATATATACATTTTTTTTGTTTTTTTGTCTCCGCTTATCATATATAGTCGTTTGGCACAAATTTTTTTCCGAAATTCCGAGATGAAGCCCAATGCAATAGTAGATTTTTATATGAAATTTACCTAAAAATCAGATGATCGAAATTCATAAAATAGAATAAAAAAATCGTATTATCGAAATATCATATGACATATAACATCGAAAATATTCGATATAATGAATGATTATATTATACATTGAAAAATCATTTAATCGAAAAATAGAGTATTCTCTACTCAGAGCTATAAGGAATATTGTAAATATAAATGTCAGATATCCTCAGTATATATTAATTATTATATTGATTTATATTTTATTTCTATACGTTCATCCAGATTGTTTGTCAATATTTTCTAAAAAATTGTGTTCTGAAATAATTCACAAACCTTATAAAATTTTGAATAACTCATCGTAGATAATTTAATTTATAGGAAATAAGAAAATCTACAAAAAAATGTCTGGCATCATTTTTCAATAAAGTTCATTTATCTGTGTCGCGTTCTTTTTCTCGACAATGTTGACTATTGCTAACAATTGTTAACTTTCGTCGTTCTTTAATTCAATAATTTTAACATTGTGTAACAAAATGACGTCACGATGTCGTTCCTAAATTTAATGTTAAACTGTCAAAAGTTAACATTTTGTAACAATTTCCAACTCACCTCCTAGACATGAATTATAGAATGTTGTTATGTCAAATGGTATGTTGTGATCTATTTATCTGTCGAAATGTTTATAATTAAGAGATTCGTAAATATAATTTCTTGTTTTTGTGTTTCGCAATTGAGTTTTATTATATATAAATTAAATAATTTTAATATATTTAATTTATATGCTCAAATAGAACAAATTTATTTCTGACAGATCAAAAGTCTAATATTTTGTCGTTCTTAAATTATAAATCAACATTGTCGACAAAACTTAACATGACGTTTCAACACAATTTTATGACATTTTAACAATGTTAGAAAATGTTAAAAAAAAGAACGCGACACTGACATTTCAATTTACAATATTTTAATCTGTGAGGAGTGTTTTTAGATTGAATGATTTTTTGATGTAATAATTTATTCATATATCGAAAATTTTTGATATTTCGATAATATGATTTTTTTATTCTATTTTATTAAATTCGATCATTTGATTTTTCGATTATAGGATTTTCAGTGATGTGATGTTTCAATGCAATGAATTTTCGGTGATATGATGTTTCGATCTAATGATTTTTTAATTTCAAAACTATTCGATGATATGAAATTCGGTGGTATGAACTGTCGGTCTACTGATTTTCGGTTCTATAAGACATGATTCGATGACTTGATTTTTCGATGCTACGATGCGGACTTAGTTAGTCACTTTGAAGGTTCATTTTAATTCATATCGTGTTTTAATTCGAAATAAAAAGTGGACTATGACTTATAAAATTATCAGAAATTTAAAGTATACGAAACAGTTAAACATAACATGCTTATAAAACAACAAATTACTATTTAATGTGATTTTATATCGACTATGCATAATATTTTAGACTCCTAATATAGTAAACACAACATCAGCCAACAGTTATTACTATTAAGGCCGGGAAAAAATATCGATATATCGACAAATATCGATATCGGATTATAATATTTCGATATATCGATATTATCGATAAATCTATATTATCGATATGAACCGCTTTTTTAAAGTGGTTTAAGTCCATTTTTTCATATATTGAAATATTTAAGGATTTGGGTTTGCATTAATATAAAAATACTAGCTGCACTCGGCCACGCGTTGCAGTGGCTTAGTCTGGTTAAATATAAGAATTTAATAAAACAGAACACACACGTTTCTAATATGTTTAACTTCATAATGCTTGAGGGTATACAATGTTTTTTGTTGTTCCATTGTCTGTGCAGATATAGAGACTGTCTGGTTTGCCGACTCTAGAACATGCAACATATAATTGTACCTGTGAGCAACAATCGGTATCTAGCTCTAAACCACACACTTCTAATGTTTGGTCCTGAGCTTTGTTGATGGTGATTGCAAATGCCAATCGAATTGGGAATTGCAATCTTTTAAATTAAATTGACATATCCGTTAGCATTATAGGTATGAAAGGAATGAGGACATCTTCACTTTTGAAATGTCCAGTCAATATTGTTGCTTCTACTACGTTGCTCATTAATTTTTTTCGCTGCCAGTCGCGTGTCATTGCAAAGTTTTGTCTGATTGATATTTTGCAACATGATAATTGGCACGTCGAATTTTAATTGCAGTACATTCGGTGGCATCACTGGCAGATCAAATAAATGCAAAAATTCTGTTGGATAGTTAACCGCTTCATCTGCTTCCATGACAGTGTTTTCGGACTTGTGTGTGACTGCCTCGCTTTAAATATAAGACTGAATTATACTGTTAAATTCTTTGTTTTTATCACAAGAATGACTGGTTTACTCAGCCAATCGGAATTCTTATGATAAGTTTGAATATTGGAAAATATTTTTTCAACCAATTCCTATTTTGACGACACTAAATTGCAGAAGTTATGAAGCAATAAAATTCGTCCCGAGGTTAGATCAACCGGTGCCTTTCTGTCCGCAATTGATTTGAGAATATCTCAGCAGATTTGTCGTTTTAAAGCAGAATACGCATATTTGTAGTTAATTTTAACCATTTTACGTGTTGCCACAAAGTAGAGTATTTCAGGCAACCATTTATTTCATCTGCTGGTGTTGATCGAGGAACTACAGGTAATGTTTGTCCGAAATCTCCGCAAAAAATATTAATGCATTCCTAAATAGTCTGGTATTTTAACGCAAATCTTGCAAAGATCGATCAAGAGCTTCAAGCGATTTTTTGTGCGCCAATGTGCATTCATTCCAAATAATAAGTTTACATTTTTGCAATATTTTTTTCCATTCCGGATCCTTTGCAAATGTTCTATGTAGCAATTGTTGTTCAATGGCAATTTCAAAGTGGAATGATCAGTTCTACCACCTGGTAGCAATGTCTCATCTATGCCGGACGACACAAATGCTAAAGCTATGTCATTTTATGATTGAATTGCTGCTAGAATTAGACTGATTAGGAACGTTTTGCCAGTTTCTCCTGGCGCATCCAAGACGAAGATTCCTACAACTCCGTTATTAACATTTTGCATTAGTTTGTCGTAAATGACTTTTTGTTCAAACGTTAGCTTTTTAATATTTGAATACATATACGAAAAAAGATCATCCGTGTTGTTATTTTGTTCACGATGCAATTCTACTTCGAAGGAAGATGCAGCAGCAGATCGATTCGGTGATGCCATTCCTTATTGATTGAGAACTTTGTTCGCGATATTTGAGCCCAAATATTCAATCGTTATCATCGCTTCGTTGTAAATTTCTGTCGTGAAATCTGGGAAAATTAGCATTTTCCTTTTATATACGACGTAAAATATCTTCAGCCATGTGTGATTTGTATTTTTCTCATAACTCTGTTGTAGTTGAAGGAAAGCAGGTGGTCAATACGATTGCATTTCTGTGACGGTCGTTCTCCAATAAATTCAAAGCTTGACATCCACTGTGGAAAGTGTTATGTGTAACTCCGTTGACAACTCTCAGTTGCTGAAAAGGCATAGGACCGGGCATCTTTATCAATAACATGCGAAGAAAGAAGCATTCATCTTGATTGGGATGCACGGTGTACACTCTGCCTATTGAAGTTTCTTTGTATATGCCGGGTGTCCTTCGACTCGCTCGCCGCGTTTGTGCAATCACACTTACTTATTTTGCTGATCCATGTTTATCGGGAAAAATATCTATTAAAAACTGTATGTTGTTCAGTGTCTTCTTATTCCTAGCCTTTTTTCTTTTACATCGCATAAAAATATAAAAATTTCCTGGTTCTCTGGTCATAGACCTCCAGGGTTGGCTTGTATATTGGATGTTTTTATGTTGTTCAGTTTTAAATATTTTATTACAGTTTGCTTAAAGGAGGACATTTTTAAAGTAAATGCGAGGACGGAGGACATTCTTGCTTCAAAGGAAGACAGTCCAAGACAGTCTAAGACAGTCCATATTAGATAAAAGAATCTATGGGCTGATCAATATACAAAACTAATCGATTAAATTAAGCATGAAGTGAATCTCGACCATAAAATTGTGTGAATTGAGAATAAAACAGGTGAGACACTTCTACTTGTTGACAGTCTACGTTATGAAACATATACAGCTAAACCCGTTTGTAATCAAATGCAACGTTTCGTCCAAATTTCAACGGAATCTGTCTAGAGATTACCTGTTTTGTACAAACGAACATTTACATATTTTTTTACATAAGTAATAATTGTCACTTTGTTTATAGTGACAATTGAATCTTCTCACATGTCTTCTAGCAAGCGTTTTGTCAACCTAAATTATTTAAACTTGTATGTATCACACATATCATGTCAACTGCTGTTTTGAAAAAATGTACTAAATTCAATTTTTTTTCGATGAAATCTGGTATTCAAAAAAATTATCTCTTCCATTCGGTGTGAAAGTTTTTGGAATAATATACAATAGAATCGATTTCCATGCAATGGGGAACAATGAAATAGAACATTTTGTTGGATTTATTCAATTTAATAATATGAAGTTAGCCATAATGTAATCTAGTACATTCGTATAATTTAATGTATTACTTTGTTTTATATTGTATGTAATTCTTATATGTCAAAATAATAAAAATGTCGTCTTGTTCTTCCGGCATTCAAAGTGTTGCAATAATATCTTTGGTCTTTTATCTTCCTATAAATTAAATCAATCTCCAACAGGTTATGAGCCCAGACATCGGTGCCAAAGATATTATTTTAAAAACAAATTTAAATTAGATTTGGTGTTTAAAAGTTTTGTGACTTACAAATAGAAAATTTAATTGACTTAATGATTGTAATCAAAATGGCTGAATATAAAACAAAAATAGAAAAACTAGATAATAATAATTTTACTAATTGGAGATTCAAAATAGAAATATTATTAAAAAAGGAGAATCTATGGAAAGCCATTTCTAATGTCAAACCGGAATCATTACCATCAACAGCTGATGCAGTGGCTATTGCTGCAAATGAAAAACAGATAATGGAATGGTCACGTGCAGATGAGGAAGCTTTATCGGTGATTGGTCTTTCGATTCATGATAATCAAATTGCTCACATTCGCAATGAGTCTACAGCTTTGGGCGCATGGAATAAATTAAAATCGTATCATGAAAAAGCTACACTGAGCAATAAAGTACATTTAATGCGTGAAATATGTTCGTTAAAAATGGTTGAAGGTAGTGACGTCACATTACATATAGGAAAAATGCAAAATTTGTTTGTCAAATTAAAAGATATAAGCAATGATGAACTAACAGAATCATGGCGAGTTGCAATGTTATTAAGTAGTTTACCAACAAGTTACGACACGTTGGTGACGGCGCTTGAAGCACGTGATGAAGCGGAATTAACGTTTATGTTTGTACAACAGAAATTGATAGGGGAATTCGAACGGCGTGTTCATAAAGAGATTTCTCCAGAATCATGTGGGAAGTTATTAAAAACATTCCATGAAGTGAAACATAAGAAAAACAAGTGTTTTTTCTGCAAGAACGTCGGACACATTAAGAAAAACTGTACTGATTTTAAAAAGTGGAAATCAGGAAAGGATGAGTCAAAAGATAAGGTAAAAGTTGCACGTGAAAGTGACTTCTTATTTGTGCTAGGCAAAAGTGAGTTTGGCTGGTTGCTAGATTCTGGCGCATCACGTCATGTAACTAACAACAAAAAGTTTTTTACTGATATCGACGAGTCATATAGAGGTGATATTGAAGTTGGCAATGGAGAAAAAGTTTTAGTTGCGGGTATTGGAATCGGAAAGATTCAACTAATCAACGAAAATGGCGAAATTAATAATGTTATAGCTACTGAAGTTTTATACGCACCAAAAATAAATAGCAATGTCTTATCCATTGGGAAGTTGATTGATAATGGCTTCAGTTTAAATTTTAAGCAAAATACATGTGAAGTCATGTTTAATGGAAGGCAAATTGCGGTTGCAGATCGTATCAACAGTCTTTACGAATTACGTACACAAAACAAGATGAATGCAATGTTTAATGGTCATAATGAGAATTGTATTCATACTTGGCATCGTAAATTGGGTCATCGAAATATAGAAGCAATTAGGCAAATGGTTTCAAAAGAACTTGTCGATGGGATACAAATAGTGGAATGCGGTATAAAAGAGCTATGTGAAACGTGTACTAAAGCAAAGTTGACACGTTTACCATTTCCGAAGAGATCAAATAGTGAATCAAAAGAACCGATTGATTTAATACATACAGATGTTTGTGGACCTATGCAAACAGCAACACCAAGTGGAAAAAGATATATCGTTACATTTACTGATGATTTTTCTCGATTTACTTATTTAAGGTTATTGTCCAACAAATCGGAAGTCGAAGGTGAAATAAAGAATTTTGTTGAATTAACTAAGACAAAATTTGGAAAGAAGCCAAAAGTGATTCGTTCTGATCGCGGTGGTGAATATACAGGAAAACGGTTAAATGATTATTTAAAATCAGAAGGAATTGAAACACAATTGACGGCAGCGTATACGCCACAACAGAATGATGTTTCAGAAAGAAAAAATAGAACAGTTATTGAGATGGCACGTTGTTTATTGGTACATGCTGGCTTATCAAATACATTTTGGGGTGAAGCAGTTAACACAGCTATATATATATTGAATAGATCAGTGACGCGTTCAACGAATTCTATTCCATATGAGCTGTGGTACGGAAATAAGGTTTCAATAAAAGATTTCAAGATTTTTGGTAGCAGATGTTTCGTTCTTGTTCCAGATGAGAAACGAAGAAAACTTGATCAAACTGCAGTTGAAATGATTTTCATGGGCTATGATAATCAATCCAAGGCTTATCGTTGTTATGATCCAATCACTAAAAGGGTAACAGTTAGTCGTGATGTGAAATTTGATATTGACACATATAAATTTCCTTTTAATGCAACGAAAACAATTGTTGCTGACATGAAACCATTGGATCATGAAATTGAAGTGAATTGTAAGTCATCAAATAAACCTCCTGTTGATGATACAATAATTCATGAGGAGCCAGAATTTCAGGAAGTACCTGAAATTCAGGAGGAGCAGACTGAACGAGTTGAAAACATCAATAATGACAAAAGTTGTAAAATCGTTATGCCATTGGAGAGTGAAATTGTTCAGATTCGCAGAGTTTCAAATCGTTCCACAAAAGGTATTCCACCGAAACAATTAATAGATGAAATGTTGGTTATGAACCAAGAAATTGTTGAACCAACATCTTATGAAATGGCAATTTCATGTAAAGAAAAGGGAGAGTGGATTAAGGCGATGGAGGATGAAATGAAATCACTTGAGGAAAATAAAGTATGGGATTTGGTAGAGTTGCCAAATGATCGAAAACCGATTGGATGCAAATGGGTGTATAAAATAAAATCAAATGCTGACGGTAGTGTTCAGCGATTTAAAGCAAGGCTTGTAGCTCAAGGATTTTCGCAGAAATTTGGTACTGACTACAATGAAATTTTTGCACCTGTTGTAAGACAATCAACATTTCGAACATTGTTGATTGTTGCATCAAAAGAAAGGTTAATTGTCACACATTTGGATGCTAAAACTGCATTTTTGAACGGGAATCTCAGCGAAACTATTTTTATGAAACAGCCAGCTGGATTTATAAAGGGATGTTCAAGTTATGTGTGTCATCTGAATAAAAGCATTTATGGACTGAAACAAGCGGCAAGAGCTTGGAATGAAGCGATTCATAGTGTATTGGATAAGGTTAACTTTATTCAAAGTACAACAGATAAATGCTTATATTCAAAGGAAATCAATGGAAGTTGGTGTTATGTATTAATTTATGTGGACGATGTTATAGTAGCTTGTGCAACGAATGAGCAGTTAAAACATATTGAAGATGCATTGACAGCGAAGTTTGAGATGGAGAATTTAGGTAAAATTAAACATTACTTAGGTATTGAGGTAACTCAAGATAGCAACGGAATTTTTGGGTTATGTCAATCAAAATATATCCAACAGATTGCAAATGATTTTGGATTGCAGGATGCGAAAGCTGCAAATACACCAATGGAGTCCAATTATTATGCATCATCTATATCGTCGACAAAATTGATTTGCAATAACAAGTATCAAAAGTTAATTGGATGTTTACTATATGTATCAGTAAACACAAGGCCAGATATAACAGCATCTGTTAGCATTCTGGCACAGAAGGTATCGGAACCTACACAATATGTTTGGGATCAATTAAAACGAGTTGTAAAATATTTGAAATCAACATCAGAATTAAAGTTAAGACTTGGTAATATGATCAGTCTTAAAAATGTATTGATTGGTTATGCTGACGCCAATTGGGCAGAAGATCGTTTTACTCGGAAGTCAAATAGTGGTTATGCATTTTTCTACAATGACGGTTTAATTAGTTGGTCATGTCGTAAACAGACATGTGTGGCGACATCATCAGCAGAAGCAGAGTTCATAGCACTGTCGGATGCATGTCAAGAAGTATCATGGCTCAAACGATTATTGGATGATATGCATCAAGATGTTGAATTACCAGTTTTGATTCACGAAGACAATCAAAGCTGTTTAAAAATCGGAAAAGAAGAAAAGTTCTCAAACAGAACGAAACACATCGATACAAAGTTCTACTTTGTAAAAGAATACATCGATAGGGGTTTTGTAAAGTGTATATATTGTCCTACGGAAAATATGCTGGCAGATATTTTAACGAAGCCGTTAACAGTATCCAAACACAATTTTTTTAGAAAACAAATGAAATTAAATTAAGGAGGAGTGTTGGATTTATTCAATTTAATAATATGAAGTTAGCCATAATGTAATCTAGTACATTCGTATAATTTAATGTATTACTTTGTTTTATATTGTATGTAATTCTTATATGTCAAAATAATAAAAATGTCGTCTTGTTCTTCCGGCATTCAAAGTGTTGCAATAATATCTTTGGTCTTTTATCTTCCTATAAATTAAATCAATCTCCAACACATTTTATGTATATAAATGTACGTATATGTGTTGAGTGGAATAGTGGTTGGCACCATGGACTCAAAATCAAAACCCGGGATGGACTTCCATTTAAAGTGAAAGTGTTGTTAAACAAAGCCATTAACAACCATCAACACACTGGTGAAACAGTTAGCATCCAAGAGTGCTTGGTGACAGACTACATCCCTATATGGAACACATGTGGCTAAAAAAAAACTATATAAAAACCTTCCTGTATTCGAATGCAACGTTGTGTCTAAATTTCAAAAGATTCGATCAAGTACTTTCGGAGATTACCTATTTTGAACAAACGAACATTTACATTTTTATTTATATAGATAGATAGATGAGAACTGAGGACATTTTTACTCCTACCGAGGACAGTACTACCGAAAGGGAATACGTGGCAACCTTATTGTTATTAACCTTGTTAGATAAAATAATCTATGGGCCTATCACTATACGAAACTAATCGATTAAATTGAGCATGAAGTTAAAATCGACCATAAAGTTGAGTGTTTTGAGAATAAAGCAGGTGAGACACTTGTAATTGTTGACAGCCTACATTACAAAACATATACATATGTATAACGAAAAAAAAAGAAATTTAAGAAAAAAAAAAAAAAACTATGTAAAAACCTTTCTGTATTCGAATGCAACGTCTGCAGTGTCCAAATTTCAAAAGATTCGATTAAGTACTTTCGGAGATTACCTATTTTGAACAAACGAACATTTACATTTTTATTTATATAGATTTATAGATAGATAGATAGATAGATAGATAGATAGATAGAAGAAGAAGATAGAAGATAGATAGGCAAATTTAACTAAAATTTTGTGATGTTTTCCACACTTTAAACCTATTTAATTTTATTATGTAATAATCCTGTTTAATGCCGGAAAAAATATCGATATTTATATCAATAGTTATTGCTCTATCGATATATCGATAATATTGATAATATCGATTAATCGATATGTACACAATATCGAAATATCGATATGTACACAATATCGAAATATAGATATATCGATAATATCGATATATCGATATTATCGATATTTACCGATAATATCGATATATCGATACATCGGTATTATCGATATATCGACAAATCGATATCTCGATATTATTGATATATCGATATTATCGCTATTATCGATATTTATCGATATATCGATATTTATCGATATATCGATATATTGGTTTTATCGGTTTATTTTTTATATAGATATTATCGATAATTTTTTAAATATCTTCCAGCCCTAATTACTATCATATAGGCTGATGTTGACAACATTTTTCTAACCATTGACTCTGAAAATACCTATAATTTAATTTAATCCAAATCCAATTTTTAATGACAATACGAAATTTAATTTTTTGATTACCGCATAAATTGCCGAACCACGAACAATTTGCATAGCTTTAAATATGTGTAAGTTAAATTTTTTAAAATAATTGTCTAGTTACCATAGTAACTGCTAACAAAACAAATAAATTTTCAAAAAAAAATTAATAATTAACAAAATATTATCACATTATTTTTACTTAATCACTTAATTTAATTCTTATCAATCTTTTTTAAAGTTTATTTATGGAAGATAGCTATTTAGTTTTTATATATTTTGCAGCTTTAAATATTTATTACTATTATTATTAACAACATCAATGATATCATTGATTTTAATTAATTATATAAAAACTAATTGATAATTTATTTTTTTTAAAAAAAATTAAGAACTGTGAAAATTATTGTGTAAATATTAAAAATTGTTAAGGCATTTTTTAAAATTTTGCAAACTACCTTTATCGTTTAAAAAAATCAACAACTACTTATTAACGATAAATACATATTTTTTATATATTTTTTTTAAAAAAATTTAAACAAAATTATAACAGTTTTTTTTGTTGCTATAACAGAATTAAAAAATTTAATAACAACAATTTCTATTAATAATTTATAACACAAACTTATTTTATAACTCTTATTCTTACATTAAAGTTTATTATAATTTCTTAATGAATTATTTTAATATTTAACGATATGTTTTGTTATTGGTCTTACGGAAGAATTTAAAAATTAAATTAACGTTGATTCAAATAGTAAGAGATCGAAGTATAAATTAAACAAAAAATAGTGCAGTATTAATGCAAAAGAATATTTTGAATTTTTGCAAAAAAAATTAGTGTCACAAAAAATTATGATAAAAAATATAGTTACCGACCGACTTCGATTAAAAGGACCATGATTGTTTCACAACGTGGATTAAAAACTAAAAGACCTATAAGTAAGAATTTTTTTAATTTTATTTTGGGCAACTCCTGTGATACGTAAAAATTTAAATATATAATTTTTAATCAAATAATAAATAGTAATAGGTATTGCAAAAAATTAATGATGTAATGCTATAAGCAAGCGGAAGACATTTTCATGTTTTAAACAGAAGAGATTTTAACGATTTTATTTAAAGTTCACGGCATTTGAATTGTCAAAATTCTTGTGTTATATATTATTAATAAAAACTTCAATCAACAATACAATAATTATTTAATAACAACTAAAATACTGACAATAATAAAATAAATAATAATATTCAATAATATTATAACAAATTTCCATGGTTTTCGTTTTGGAATTTTCCATTTACCATTGGAAAATTTCGTTGTCGATAAGTTGTTTACATCGTTGTGGAAAAATTGTTTATTTCAAAGTCTTTTAATACTATCACCAGTAAAAAAGTACGATATTTTTTTTGTAAATGACATTGGTTCCTCTTCTAAACTATCGTAACTATCATAAATTATAGTTCTTGTATATAACGGTGACGGAGGTTGCTGATCGTCTGAATCACAAAATCCTGGATTTAAAATAATATTTGGTACTAATTCCAAACTATCCAAATCCTCTTCAATGACTATTTTTTTTAGCATTTTCAATTATTAAGTAATTTTATAGTAATATATTTTAAGAATTTTCGAATGAGCAATGGGCGAGCAATTAGTAAAAATATTTTAAAAAAGAAAAGAAAAAAAGTTATTTAGTTATTATTTTAGCACTATTATACAGCCACTAATAATTAAATCATGCATATTTTTGTAATTAATTCTAAATAATATTTGAGGTTTAAGATTAATATGCTGCAACGCCTAATTATATATAAACACTTCTGTGGGTAGTGTGGTAGACTTTTATGTTTAAGTCCAATACAGTGTCAGTAAACATTGTCGAACAATGCAATTATTAAGCAAATACATTATACCTTATGGGACTCGAGGTCGATTCGCGCTTTTTAGTTAAACTTAGATAAACGGGCGTAATTCAAGTTTTTCAATCTAGCAAAAATTCTATATTCTAATTTCGAATTCACACATACACAATAAAATTGTATTCAACATCAGTGAAACGCCCTACATGTTTATTTTTTTAAAAATTATAACAAAATACAAAGCCATTTAAATCATCATCAGTTGGGAACTATTATAAATCATACTTTTAGAACCGATTGTATGAATGTGGTTAGAAGATATATCCTCGGATATATCGTCGTTTGTATTGTATGAATCACGATAGAACAAAATATGTATCCGAGGATTTTTTTCGATCCTTTGTTTTATTCTCTGATTTTCTTCTCTGAACTCTGAAGAGTGGATTCGATTTTTTTTCTTGACATCCGCATAGCAGCATAATTTTGTTTTGAATTTGTGTTTATTTTTTAATTTAAATTTGTACGTTTCTAAAATTTGTTTTTTGATATAAATTAATAGTAAAATAAATTATGCTTTCAATATAATTAATTATATTGCTAATTAAATTATATTATGTCTGATATAATTAATTATATGACAGTGGAAAAATTCAACTTAAAAATAAATAAGTGATGAAGAAGTTTCAACTTTGAAATTGTCATCGCCTCAACGGCATAATCGATAGCGTGTCTGCCCAAGGATTCGAGCCGGGCACTAACGAGGGTAGGTTCGAATCCCATCCGAAAAACAAAAAATGTGAATTGGAGTTTTTTTCTGAGAAACTTCAAAACCATACCTTTGAATTGAAAAAATTCCAATTACTTCTTTAATTACTTGAGTTTAATTGATCTCAAAAATCCAAAATAAATTTAAATTCCCTTAATGTAGTCTAATGTTAATACATATAGGACTACAAATTGACCAAGTGTCAGCCATTGATTGGAAACAATCAATAATGACTATACAATCGTGACTTAGGATGTTAATTAGAATAGAAATGTTCCCCATTCTATGAATTCACACAAAGTATTGTCCAGAAATTTAATGCAAAAAATCCCAAATATGTAATGTAAAAAAACATTTCCATAATATATGGAGTCTAATGACAGTGGAAAAATTCAACTTAAGTAAAAATAAATAAGTGATGAAGAAGTTTCAACTTTGAAATTGTCATCGCCTCAATGGCGTAATCGATTGCGTGTCTGCCCAAGGATTCGAGCCGGGCACTGACGAGGGTAGGTTCGAATCCCATCCGAAACACGAAAAAATCAATCAATCTCAAAAATCCAAAATAATTAAGTTATGTTTTCAAATAATTGTTTTTAATTTATAATTAAATTTATTTAATAGAAAAGTAAAAGAAAAAGTATTACCACTTATAAAAATACTGCTATTAAGATGCAAAAAAAAAAAACAAAATACAAATATTCTATCCGTGTTCATACAATCGACAAAAAATAAAATTCTCGGATGAAGATAAAACTTTATTCTCGGATTTTTTTTCTATCCATCCTTGCTCATTATTAGGATATGGCCCAACACCTTTGTTTGTCCGGGAAAACTTTTTGTCCACACTTTTTGTTAATCAAACCAAATTCGATTAATTCGTATATTTTCCAAAGAACTGGTTACATATGATTACAAAATTCCTAAATTCATATAATTAAATTACATTAAAGAATTTGTAAAGATTTAACAATTTAAATAAATTTTCAAACCGTACAATGTGGTTTTTTTAGAATTCCAGTATTTTTTCTCCCGGAATAACTTTTCGAGATATCACGACAAATACAAATTTTATCTGATCTTTCTTCCTGAGGTTTTAATGCAAGGTTTGACGTGTTTTTCAATTATTTTACAATTCGTGGTTACTTTGATTTTAAACGATTAAATTTATTAATAAAGCAAAGATAACTTTACGTTGGTATTATTGTAGTAATCAAAAATAGCTTCGTATTTTTAACATTCTCCCCCACGTAAGATGACCGCAGAGTCAGTCTTACTAACTTCTAATATTGCTATTTTTGCAACGGGTCGTCGGTATACACCATCCGCTGTTTTAACGATGACTTCACGAATCTGATTATTGCGACCACGACTTTCCACTTGGATGATGCGACCCAATTTCCAGGAACTTCGACTATAATCTTCCCATACTGTGACGACGTCCCCAACTTCAACATTTTTTACCTTTGCAAACCATTTCGTTGAACGTCGAAGTATCGGAACATACTCTTTCAAAAACCGTCTCCAAAATCTATCTGCCATTCGTTGCGAGAGTTCGTAGCTACGAACCAATGACTCAATGTTATCGTTAAATTCGACGAACGGTTTTTGACCACTCGACGATCCAAAAATAAAACAATTTGGTGTGATCGCTTCTTCTTCTTCAGGGTCTGTAGGGAAATACGTAAGTGGTCGAGAATTTACGATTGATTCAGCTTCCATCAAAAAGCATCTGAAAGTTTCATCGTCCGGTTTACGAGTGGGCATGGCTACTTCGAGGCATTTTTTCACAGATTGCACCATACGTTCCCAACAACCACCCATATGTGGTGCCGAAGGTGGGTTAAAAATCCATCTGATTTGATCGAAGGCTTCACGATAATCATTTGGTTTCATCTCTTTGTAAAAATTGATAAGTTCTTGGTTGGCACCACGGAAATTTGTGCCATTATCAGTTCTGATTTCTAATGGAGAACCGCGTCTTGCGATGAAATTTCGAATAGCCATAAGACATGATTTTTTGCTAAGCGAATGCACAATTTCCAAGTGTATAGCTCGTACTGTCAAGCATGTAAATAGAGCAACCCAACGTTTCTCTCTTCGTCTTCCAACGACAACTTCGTAGGGTCCAAACAAATCTATTCCTGTATAGGAAAATGGTGTTAAAAAAACGGCGGTACGTGCTTGAGGATGTGCGCCCATTTGTGGTGGAAGTGGACGAGCTTTTCTATTCCTACAGTATTGGCACTTCTCTCGCACAGTTTTTACAGTTGTTCGCAAATTTGGTATCGCATACTTTTGTCTGATTTCATTCACAGCTGTTTCATTATTCACGTGATGAAATTTTTCGTGGTATGATCCGATCAATAAAATCGTTACGTAATGATTTCGTGGTAGTATTATCGGATTCAAAGTGTCATACGGTACGCCATCGATATATATTACTCGACCTTTTAAACGCAATATCTCTTTGTCATCTAAGAATGGCGTTAACTTATACAAACGCGAACTTTTTGGAAGTGGTTCATCAGGTCGCTGTTTCAGGTGTTCAATTATTTCGCGAAATTTTTCATTTTGAACAAATCGATATATTTCATCCTCTGCCCTTGCCAACTCATCAACTGTAATCGCTACATCCCTTAAAGGTGGTATTTGTTTACACCAATTAAAAAATCGAATTGCATATGCCGTTGCACGAACAAATCGGTTCCATTTAGAGAAACGTTCAACTTCTGGAACTACACCATTGTAATCGTTGTCATGAATGGCTACTGTTTCAATTATTTCATCAAAATTCTTAATTTCGAATGCAGAATTTTGCATAGGCCAATATTCTTCTTCTCTTGTTATAAATTTAGGGCCAGAGAACCAGCGAGACATTGGTGAAAAATCTGGATCAGTCTTCCATTTGGTTGCCTCATCCGCAACATTTTCATTACCTGGCACCCATCGCCAATCGCTCGGTTTTGATGATTCGCGTATTTCACCAACGCGAAAATTAACAAATTGTCGGAAACGTTTATTTTCGGCATTAAGCCATGCTAATACATCGGCGGAGTCTGTCCAAAAAATTATTCTTTCAGGTTTGATATTGTGAGCATTCGTAATAGTTGACGCTAATCGTGTGGATAAAACCGCGGCTTGTAGTTCTAGCCTCGGAATCGTCATCGGTTTTTGAGGTGCAACTTTCGTTTTCGATCCTATTAGACGACATTGAATATTTTCACCGTTTTTAATACGGAAATACGCTACTGCTGAGAACGCATTTTCGCTCGCATCACAAAAAATATGTAATTCCACAGACTTGTATCCATTCACTGAGTAACACCGTGGAATTTTAATTCGACGAAGCTCGGGTAAGTTTTTTGTCCATTTTCGCCATCGGAGAAACAAGGGATCAGTTATAGGTTCATCCCAGTTTGTTCCACTTTTCCAAATGTCACGAAGCAACATTTTTCCATAAACAATCAACGAACCGATTAAACCCATAGGATCGAAAACCATCATAATGGATCGGAGAACTTCTCTTTTTGTGGGTTTCCTGGATCCATCTACAAGTTTTGAGTCGAGCCGTTCGATATCGAATATGTAGTAGAATGCATCTTCTGTAGTCGACCACCACATACCCAACACCTTTGCACTTTCATTTAACGCTTCGCTTTTCATATTCATATTTTTGTTCTCTTGCGTTTCAACACCCAAACTATGCAACACCATCTTCGAATTGGAAGTAAAATTGCGTATTTCGAAACCACCAGCTGCGTGTATGCGTACTACTTGTTTAGCTATTCGTTCCGCTTCCTCTTCGGTATCGAATCCATCTAACCAATCATCGACGTAATGGTTGTGCCGAATAGCATGGTACGCTCGCGGGTTAGAAACTTCATATTGTTTCGCGTTCAAATTTTTGACGAACTGGGCACAGCTGGGTGAACATGATGCCCCGAAAGTCATACACGTCATGACGTATACATCTGGTGGATTTGATCGGTCGTCGCGCCACAGGAATCTTTGTGAGTTTTGATCGGATTCCAAGACTTTAATTCTGTGATACATCTCACCAATATCGCCAGAGATCGCAAATTTTTTCTCTCGAAAACGGTAGAGAATGTTTAGCAGGGGTGACAGAAAATCAGGTCCTTTCAGTAGCATTGAGTTTAAAGAAATTCCATTGATTTCAGCAGCCGCGTCCCAGACGAATCTCTTTTTTGAAGGTTTGTTTGGATTGATAACGACAAAAATAGGAAGATACCATATTCTTGGTGTGTGAAAGTTTACTTCTTGTCGTGTTAACTTACGCGCGTACCCCTTTTCGACGTATGCATTCATTTGCTTCATTAGAAGCGATCGTAAATTTGGATCTCTATCCAGTTTCCTTTCTAAACTAAGCATTCTTCGAAAGGCTTGTTGATAACTATTTGGTAAATCGACGTTATCATATCGCCATAGTAAGCCAATTTCGTAGCAGTTAATATCTTCCAGCTTACGGACAGTTGATTCCATAAGCGCCATGGCTCGTTTATCATCTTTTGTAACCATTTCGGAGATAGGGCATTTCACACCAAAGTTTTCCGTTGAGAAGAATTCGTTTACCAAATCATGTAGACTTTCCTCCCGATGAAAGTTCATGGCATGTTGAGGATCAATATTGTTGGCTTCATGGTGAAAATTGTAGGACCCGAAGACAGTCCAACCCAATCGGGTCTTGGCTGCAATTGGCTCCCCCACGTCACCTTCGACGATTTGAATTGGAATTGCAACGTTCCAGTGTTGTAGGCCAATGAGAATGCGCGGTTTAGCATGCTCGTACGTGTCAAACGGTAGGCCTCGTAAATGTTTAAATCTATTATTCATCATCTCCATCTTAAGCGATTGCATCGGCAGGTCTAGAGAGCTTACAGTTCTTACGTCGTCGAGTTCATACGTCGGACAGTTGGATTCAAGTCCGGATATCATAATTGAAACTTTTCGGCTATTTTCTTCGCATCTTGTTGTATTGCCAGTCCATTTTAAGTTCAATACTTCTTTTGTACCCTTCACACGCAGCTTCTTCGCGACTTCATCATCAATCAGAGTCAGTGACGACCCTTCATCCAAAAATGCGAAAGTTTTAACGCATATAGGACCATTACGCAACATCACTGGTATTATACGAAATAGTATTGTCTTCATTTTTCGAGGTATAATCGTTGTAGTTGTAAATACCAAATCTTCAACAACGGATTCAGTTGATGACGATGTTGATTGTGTACCATCATGTTGTATCGCCTCAGTTAGGTTGTTGGCTGAAGTGTTTGATTGAACTACATTTACCGTTTCGACATATTTTGGTATATGTAAGAGGGGGTGGTGTTTGAACTGACATCCGTCTACTCCACAATCGCGAAATACTTTACATCTTGCTGGATGATGTCTACCTAGGCATTTACGGCAGAGAAGGTTCTTTGTTTTTTCATCCCATCGTTCTTTGACGTTCATCTTCTTAAATTTTGGGCAATCAGTTACACTGTGATCTTCAGAATCGCAGATTTGACACTTTCGTTTCGTTCCCGTTGGGTGTTGCGTTTCAACAGTCAGCTGCTTTTCATTTCGATCATGAGTATTGACAAAATTTCTAGATTTTCCCCCACCTTGTTGAATGTGCGACTGCTTTGGCTTCGAGATCGATGATTTTATAACAGCAACTGCACCGGCCGTTTCTGCCAATTCATTTAACCAATTGTTAAAGGTCGTTAAACTAACATCTGGAGTGGACTTTTTAAACGTTATCCAATTAAATAGCAGAACTCCAGGTAATTTCTTCGCTAAGTTCTTCAACAGAATCGGATTTACAAGATGGTCGCTCAATTCACTCGCTGTTATTATTGCACAAAGGTTGTCGACGGCATATGAAAGATCCATTATAGTTTCGGGTTGGTCGGGGTCAACCATTGGTAATTTTTCCATATCATCGATGAGTGTTTGCAGTATTAATTCGGGTTGGCCGAATCTGTCTCTTAGTTTCGACATTGCCAAAGGAACCGTTTCTGGATAGATTAATAAACCGGATACCATCTCTTTTGCTTTGCCATGTAGACATCGATCGAGTCTTTCAAGATTCTCTTCGTTAGAGAATATACCGAGCTCGTTTGATCTAACATACGATGATATAAATCTTGGCCAATCACGAGGGTTGCCGGAGAAGTCTGGAAGCTTTTTTGCAAATTTTCTAAACGACAATTGCTCCATGGAAATTTCCACTTTTTGCTTAGTTGTGTTGCGTCCAACGTTCGCTGTCAAACTGGTACTGTTCAAAAACTGTTTTTTATCCACAGCGCTAAGCCAAGGAGTAGAACTTCTTTCGCGATGGTCCCGTTGTTGGCTTATGTTAAAAAAATCAGTGCCCATTCGATTCGAATTTGTGAGTGCACTTTTGCGATTTATGGTTGCATCTTCGAAGTTGACTCTATTCTTGCTATGATCCACCCACTTTTGAGTTCTAGATGTTCGTGGCTCGCTTTCGTCGCATCGAGAGTCTGCGTAGCTTTCAAATGACTGTGTATCATAAACTTGTTGGCTCTCTCGTAATTGCTGTGCACAGAGCCGTTCGTGTTCTTGCCGCTTTTGTTGCAAAAATTCTTCGAATTCGTTTTCTCTATTCCGCATAATCTCACTTTTTTCAAATGCAAGTCTGGCAGATTCTACTTCTGTACGTTGTTGGCGTTTAAAGTCTTCTTCTTCCCATCTTGTAATCAAATCGATTTTCTCTTCGGCTTGACGTCGCATAAAATCGTTCCACTCACTATCCCATTTTTCAGATCTAGTTTCCTCAAGTTTGCTAGAGATCTTGGATGCACGGCTTGGTGCTTTTGAAATGGGTTGAGACGTATGTTTGCTATATATCGTGGATGAATGGCTTGGTGCTTTTGAAATGGGTTGAGACGGATTTTTATTTTCGGAACCGATATCATTCTCACCTTCCGAATCGACAACCTTCTCACTTCCATGCAGGTGCGGTGGTTGAGCGTCAGATGGCTTTCTAGCTTTCTTACATAAACGACATCGCCAGATGCTCCAATCAGTTTGAGATCCCATACGCAAACATTTAAGATGGTAATGTTTGCCACATTCTCCTTTGCACTTGGCCTTTTTTTCTTGATCCGATAATAAGCAAGAAGCGCACATTATTCCTTTGGGAATAGTGCCGGTGTTTCCTGGAGAATGGCCAGTTACTATTGATTTTTCGAAGGGATTTTTTTTATTCATAACGATTAATTGGGAAGTGAGAACGGAGGTGAGAAATGAAAAAACACACGAAGCAAATACTTTATTTGTGCAAATTATATACTAGATGAATAAAAATTTTCTTCGACGATCTTCGATAATTGACGTCTTCGGGTTGCTCTTTCGATTTTTGAAGATTATTAAAGATTATATTGAATTTTGTAATTTATTAGGATATGGCCCAACACCTTTGTTTGTCCGGGAAAACTTTTTGTCCACACTTTTTGTTAATCAAACCAAATTCGATTAATTCGTATATTTTCCAAAGAACTATATAGTACAGCGAGGTATATAGTACAGCTACCCCAAGCATTAGCAAATGTACTTTGAGTTTTGCAACTTCAAAACTAAAATGAGAGTACTCGGGCAAGGCTTGTCACCAAGCGAGACTCGCGATCTCCATTTTTATTCAACATGAGTTACCTACATTTTACCAACAACGTCATCCTTATCCCGCCACATTGAGACAATTGCATATTGTTTGCTACTGGAAGCAACCGAAAACTTCAACCATAAAGTCACTGATTAAATCACAATAGAAAACATGGATAAACCCACATAAAATGCATGCAAAGATTTCAGAAGTTGTTCTAGAAATAATAGATAATTATATATCAAATTGAGTATTAAACGGCAATCTAGTACAACCCCCTTACGAAAAAAATATATCCATGAAAAATTAGTTTCTATTGAGATCTTTATTCTAAACAGTAAGGTTTTAAATCCTAAACAGTTTCCTGGCAAAAATTATTGGCAATTGTTCCCCACAATTCGCAACACCGAAATGGATATTTCTGACACCACTCTTTAACAAGTTAAGTTAAGTTAATCTATAAACAGTTCTCAAAGAACAAAAGATTCTCCCATTTTCTTCCATCTATCTCTGAACATAGCATTTCTTCTAAAATTGTTGTCGAATTCAAAAATTTCATCGATCCACTTCATTCTTGGGCGGCCTTTTCGTCTTTGTTTGTTTGGTACCCATTTTTCAATTTTTTTTGTCCATCTTCCATCTGTTTCTCTCAACATATGTCCAGTGTAGTTCCACTTTTGTTGTTTTGCGAATTTTATCACATCGATTATCTTTGTTATCTTTCTTAGCTTAATGTTGTTTATTTCGTCACTTCTCTTATTAAGAAAACTTTTCTCCATTTTTCTTTGTGTTGTTGCAAGCCTTTCTTTTTCGTTATTTGTTAGGCCCCAGCATTGAGATCCGTATGTTAGGATTGGTAGGATGCAAGCATTCAGCAATCTTCGTTTGTGGTATATTGGAGTTTCCTTTAAAAAATCTTTTTAGTGACCAGAAAGACTTCCATGCGTTAGCTATTCTGGTGTCAATTTCTTTAACGCTGCTCTTATTGAATGATATTAATCTGCCAAGGTATTTGTATTCTTCTACTGTTGCAATGATTTCGTCGTTTACTTTGAAGTCGGTCTCTTGTGTATTTGTCATTATCTTGGTTTTTGTAACATTGATCGTAAGTCCCGCTTTTTTTGATTTTTCTAGCAGTTGTAACATTTATTCTTCAAGTTTTTTTTTTGTTTGTGATTATAATTTTAGACATGCTGTTGAATTTTCGTAAATCTTCTTGATTATACTGATATATTTGTCATTTATTTCTTGTTCCTTAAGCGCTTGCCACAAAAACGTATGTTCAACTGTGTCAAATGCTTTGTTGAAATCTATAAAGAGTATCCTAATTTTACACCGGAGCTCGACAGGTAACGCTCCTCACGTCTCTAGAACAACAATCATATTTCAGTGAAAATATCTAGTAATCATTTATATGAAGCAGTGAACGTGTAGCTTTGAAAACTTAATAATATTCTGGAGAGATTTTACAATTTAAAAACTGAAATAAAATGCTATGTTTGAATTGGAATATCAAAACTGGTTAATGGATTTGACAGTTTTAAGCGAAATAGGACAATTTCTTTAAAAATCCAATAAATTAAAATACATTTTTTAAAAAAATCCGATTTAAATCAAAAAAATTGATTTAAAACAAGAAAATCTGATTTTTTTGATTTGTTTTTTAAAAATCACATTTTTATGTAACCCTGGCTGTAAGCGATAGTAGGGTTAAACACCTTAAACATTTCAACAAAAAACTTTTTGCCGGAAGTGAGAAACCGGAAGTTGTACGCAAAAATATTGGAAACAGTACTAAAACCTTATATACCTAATTTCAATCAGATTAAAAACCAGGATTAGAGGTCACTGCAGATTCAAATACATAAGTGTTCGGGAGACCCCGCCATTTTGAGATGAATTTTAAAGAAATGTTCCAGGTAAAGAATATTGTTATTGTGCCGATTTACAGTTGTTGCAAACTAATAAATCTGTTGTGTATTTACTAAACTACTACTACTGGTGTTTTTACCTAAAGTTCAGAGATCGACAATGTAGGAGATTGAGGAATAACGTTCACCGAATTAAAGGGATGAGCAAATTCGTGAAAATTGAAAAAAAAATGTTATCCAAAAATGACTAAATTTTAAGGAAACTGTAAGAGGTAAAACATATGCACGAGCATCTTGGTGTATAACAGGTTTCGAAAACTTAGGTTAGGCAAATTTCAAATTAAAAAGAATACACCATATAGGTATCCTCTTTTGGCACGTCTTCAGATATCTATCCTTTCGCAAAAAATTCTGTGTTTTCAGATTGTACTTAAATAATGACACGAGCATTTTCGAAACGATTGTCTTTTGGGTTGTCAACTCTTGACCTGTTGGCGTAAATTCTATCTTGCATTTAACCCAATAAAAAAGCGTTCCACACCGTTAAACTGCAATAGTGTCCAATTAATATAACCATTTCGACGTCTATTGATTTTGGTACGCAGTAAACTAGTTATTGTGCAGTTATGTGACTAGTGGCACTTCCCTATTAAGGTTATATGCGTACAAAAATAATCACGTTTTGTAAATGTAAGATTGTTTACGAGTTTTTACTTTCTATTACTATTATTTACTTTCGTTTTTATTTTGTTTGATCTTTTGAACTTTTACTATTAAAACACGTTTTTCTATCGAATATATTCTTCATAACAAAATTACTACTATGCTGTTTTTGTTTGTTTGACCAAAATTTCCCAATTACCAACGTACTGCCGAGCTTAAATAGTGTTTGGTCTTATCAATTTTAGCTTAACTGATGGCAACTAAGTGCAATTTTGTTTTATTATTTTTTAAAAATGAATACCATGAAGCTATGAAATTTCACTATAATAAGATGACCAGACGAGGGCGAGATGGAGAAGTGGATAACTCAACAACATCACTTACAAGGAAGTTAAGCAACACTGGGAAGGGTTCCAACTTAAACGGGTGACCGCTTGGGAACTTCATCAGAAAAAATATAGAAATATGATTGAATTACATTGAAGCAGGAATATCTCGCCCACGGTATGCCAGTATACCTTATCCAGCTGCCCTGGAAACTGGCTAGGATTCGATGGCCCAATCACCCGTTAATCTGAAAGGTGAATCCGAAATTCAAAATGATTAAAGAAACGAACACTAGGAAGAATAAAACAACAAACCAGAACAACAATCAAATATCGACCCTTGGCTATCGCACCCGGACACGAATCGGGAACTGGAACGTCAGAACTCTAACAGAAACATCGAGGCTAGCACAAGTTGAGAAAGTATTGAATGATGAAGATCGAAATACTAGGACTCAGTGAAGTAAGATGGAAAAACAGTGGGGAATTGACAACAAGCGCAGGAAACCACTTCATGTTCTCTGGTAAATCCGACACACATGAACAAGGTGTAGGAATATAAACAACACCCAAAGCAAAGCAAGCACTACTCGAATGGAAACCGATAAGTAGCAGAATAATAACAGCTCGATTTCAGTCGAAAATCAGAAATACAAGCATAATTCAGTGCTATGCACCTACCGAAGAAGCTGATGACACAACAAAAGATGAATTCTACGAACAACTACAAGCCACAATTTCTAGTGCACACCGAAATTGTTGTGAATACAACTTTAATAATTTTATATATTTTAAAGTGTGAACATGTCTTTACTATATTTAAAATATATATACAGATTGTCAAAGTTGGTATCACTGAGATCTGTCAACAAACTAATTTGGAATTAACAAGATGCCTCCATCTTGATGTATGTAATTAAATTGAATAAAATAAATTCTGTAAGTTACTAAATAATATTTAATTGTTTTAATATTAAATAAATGATTCAACATAAGTTGATACATGGCGCAGTTGAAATGAAATACGCCAGATAAGTAAAACAAAAGATAATTAGTTTTACTCAGACACGTGATTCATGTTTGAATTGTTAGTGAATATATATATGAAATAAACTTATATAGAAAATTTAAGGAAGTGAAACAAAAACAAATTTAGTTTTTAACTGCCTATATTTGAGAAAAAACATATATAAAATAACGTCGAAAACACGCGGAAATAAATTAAAAAACAATAATCTAGTTCTCGCTGCAACGTTGTTATATTCAGAGAAATACATAACCTGAAAAATAAAAAATCAAGATGGAAAAGTCAAAATTACCTCGAGAACTAAAAATGACGGGGAATATGGCGGAAAATTGGCGAAAATTTAACAATCAAGTAAAAATTTATCTGAAAGCATCCGGATTAGACACAAAAGAATCCGACATAAAGGCAGCAATACTGTTAAACATCATTGGAGAGGAAGCCATTGATGTGTTTGAAACGCTGGATTTAAAAGAAAAAGAAAAAGAAGATTATGATGAAATAGTCAAAGCTTTTGAAAAATACTGTACGCCAAAGAAAAACATTCTATTTGAAAGACACTTGTTTTATAGTAGAAAACAAGATGAAGGTGAAAAATTTGATTCGTTTTTGACGGAAGTACGACGACTTGCACAGTCATGCGAATTCACCAACCACGTTGAAGAAATGATAAGGGACAAATTAGTTTTTGGAATAAGAGACCTTGCTGTACAAGAAATGCTAATCAAACAGGGAGATCCGGATTTGAATAAAACTGCAGAAATCTGCAGAATAGCAGAACGAAGCCACGAGCAGATAAAGCAGATCCAGAAAGGTGAGGTACATATTTTAAACAAAAAACAAATACAACATAATAATTTTAGTAACCAAAATAATTTTAATTCAAGAAAAATTTTTAAAAATAATGTTGACAATAGTTGTAACGACAGAAATAAAAATGTTCAAAATAATGTTAACGTAAATAAAAATTGTAGACGATGTAATCAAATACATGATAAAAGAAATTGTCCAGCTTATGGACATCGATGCAAAAAATGCAAACATATGCATCATTTTACAAAATTTTGTCGCGCGAAAAACACACGATATAAACGAAGTACAAAATGATGACGATTATGATAACAATTTTTGCATTGATGTCATAAATATAGTAAGCGAAGTAAATAGTCATGGTTGGTTTGAGAATTTAAAAATAAATAATAATTTAATTTGTAATTTTAAAATTGATTCAGGTTCTGACGTTAATCTTTTGCCAATGTCTTTCTTCGATAAACTTAATATGAGTGATGGTATTAGAAAGAATACTACCATACTTGAAGCATATGGCGGTACAAAAATTTCCACATTTGGTGCCGTAAGTCTTATAATAAATTTTAAGGACAAAAAAATAATTGACGAATTTATATTAGTTAATTCGGACTCAACACCCATTTTAGGTTTAAAGTGTTGTATGAAATTAGGAATTCTAAAGAGAATACATAGTATAGAAAAAGAAAAAGAAAAGTTTATAAAGGAAAATAAAGATATTTTCGAAGGACTTGGAGAATTTCCCAATAAAATTTCAATACACTTGAAAGAAAATGTAGCTCCAGTCTCAAAAGCAGCGCGAAGAATCCCTGTTAAAATTCGAGAAAAAACGAAAGAAAAGTTAGACCAGTTAGAACGGTTAAATATTATTGAAGCTGTCAATGGTGCCTCTGATTGGGTCAGCAATCTTGTTGTGGTTGAAAAACCAGATAAATCAATAAGACTATGCTTAGACCCAAGGGAGTTGAATAAGGCCATAAAAAGAGAACATTATATGATACCTACATTAGAAGATCTAATGATAAAGCTAGCAGGTGTCAAATATTTTACTGTCTTTGATTTAAAAGATGGTTTTTACCAAATCAAATTAACAGAAGAAGCTTCAAATCTATGCGCTTTCAGCACACCTTTTGGTTGCTACAAATTTCTTAGGCTTCCTTTCGGTCTAAACAATGCTCCAGAAGTTTTTCAAAAACAAAATGAAAAAATTTTTGGTGATCTAAACGGAGTTTATATATACATAGACGATTCACTAATTACAGGAAAAACAGAAGCAGAGCATGATCAAAATTTGAAAAAATTTTTGGAACGGGCAAAGAGCTTAAACATAAAATTCAATTTGAACAAATTACAATACAAAGTAAACCGTGTTAAATTTTTAGGGCACATATTTTGCGAAGAAGGTGTGAGTCCTGATCCCGAAAGAGTTAAAGCCATAACAAACATGGATAACCCAAATAGTAAAAAGGAACTACAGAGATTCTTGGGTATGATTAACTACCTTAGAAGTTTCGTTCCAAATATGCCCGAAATATCAGAACCGCTAAGAACTTTATTGCGCAATGGGATTGAATTTCAATGGACTGAAAAACAAAACAAAGCCATTGAAGATTTAAAAAATAAAATTTGCGATGCTCCAATTTTAAAACCATTCAACGTTAATGATCACATAGTCATACAAACAGATGCGTCGAAGTCTGGTATAGGGTGTGTATTATTACAAAATAAATTTCCAGTAGCATTTGGATCCCGTAGCCTAACCGACACAGAGGTGGGTTACGCCCAAATAGAAAAGGAAATGCTGGCTATCGTTTATGCCTGCGTAAAATTTCACCATTACATTTATGGTAGGCACATCGAAATTAATACTGATCATAAACCTCTGATTGGAGTTATGAATAATGAAATGCACAAAGTTAATAATTCTCGATTACGAAGAATGAAAATAAAATTACTAATATATGACTTGACAGTGAAATACGTACCTGGAAAGGAACTACATATAGCAGATCACTTGTCAAGATCATTTCTAAAAAATGAACCAATAGGTGAGTTCACAGAATATGCAGAAGTTGTGCATTCTATTGACTTAAGTGACGCCAGGAAAACGCAATTTCAAAGAGAAACTAATTGCGATCGGATTTTATCATGTCTCAAAAATGCATATAAGGAAGGATGGCCTAATGAAAAAAAAACGGGTACCCGAAATAATAAAGCACTACTTTAAATTCCGAAACGAAATATATGTTGATGATGATCTTTTATTTTTCGGAAATCGTGTTATGGTACCACGAACTCTCATTCAAGATATGCTTGAAAAATTGCACGAAAGTCATATAGGAATGACAAAATGCAAGGAAAGAGCGAGAAATATACTATATTGGACTGGCATGAATACTGATATTGAGAACTTTATTAGCAAATGCCGAATATGTGAAAAATATTTACCCGCCAATGCAAAAGAGCCATTGATTCCACACAAAGTACCAGAATATCCGTTTGAGAAAATTGGATGTGATATTTTTTATGTCGATGGATGTGATTTTTTAGCTGTCGTAGATTACTATTCGAAGTGGCTTGAAATCTTGCCATTACAGAATAAACAAGCAGGGGAGATAATCAAAAATTTAAAAATTATCTTTGCAACGCATGGCATTCCAAAAATTGTAATCTCAGATAATATGCCCTTTAGTTCAATTGAATGTCAAAAATTTAGTAAGCAGTGGAATTTTGAATTCAAAAGTTCAAGTCCAACATATGCAAGATCAAATGGACAAAGTGAGAAGGCTGTCCATATAGCAAAAAATTTGATTCGCAAAGCAATTGAAGATGACAAAGATATAAACTACGCATTACTGGAATACAGAAATCACCCTGTAGCTAATTTGAATGCATCACCTTCACAGATTCTAATGAGCCGTGTTACGAGAACAAAAGTGCCAATCAAAAATGAATTATTGATCCCAAAAATTTGTATTGACATAAAAACAAAATTAATAAATAATCAACAAAAATGCAAAAAACATCATGACAAAACCGCAAAGTCAAGATCAAACTTAGTACCAGGCCAAAATGTATTGTATAAACGCAACAAAATTTGGATACCGGCGAAAATAATAAAAACTCATTCGAGTCCCAGATCATATTTTATAAAAAATGAAGAAAATCGCGTTTTACGCAGGAACTCTATACACATAAGAAAATCTAAAAACAAACCGAAATTCAAAGTGGAGAGCCATGATAATGGTACACATGTTAGGGATAATGAAACTCTACCTTTTTTGTCTCTAATCCAATTAATAACCCACAGTCTCACAACGATCATTTTGTGACACGATCAGGTCGTGTATCCAGACCACCAAGACATTTAAAAGATTTCGTCTAGAGCCTGATGAAGATTCTAAAATTTTTATTTTTTTTTGTTCGTTTGAAAATTGTGAAGATATTCAAAAAATATTTTTCTTTCTTATAAAGTTTATTGAAGTAATTTCTTATATCATTACTATATAATTAGAATTAGGCAGTTAGATAACTATTAAATAAATAAATAAACAGAAAAATTCAGATGTAATAAATTTAAGATAACCAAAAAACTTAAAAGTTTAAGTAAAAAAGGGAGGTGTTGTGAATACAACTTTAATAATTTTATATATTTTAAAGTGTGAACATGTCTTTACTATATTTAAAATATATATACAGATTGTCAAAGTTGGTATCACTGAGATCTGTCAACAAACTAATTTGGAATTAACAAGATGCCTCCATCTTGATGTATGTAATTAAATTGAATAAAATAAATTCTGTAAGTTACTAAATAATATTTAATTGTTTTAATATTAAATAAATGATTCAACATAAGTTGATACAGAAATGATATAAAAATTATCCAAGGAGATTTCAATGCTAAAATTGGAGCCGATAACACTGGCATGGCATCAATCATGGGCAGATGTGCGCTAGAATCAGCACGAAACAACAATGGTGATAGGCTCATCGATTGTTGTGTCACAAACCAGATATTCATAGGAGGCAGTAAATTCCCACATAAGAACATACACAAATATACTTGGACATCACCCGATGGAAGAACCAAGAATCAAATCGATCACGTACTGGTTAACAAAATATGTCTGTCCTCTCTTCAGGATGTCAGAACAATGCGTGGAGCAGACATACACAGCGACCACCAACTGGTAATAGCAACATTCAAAATTAAACCAGACGCTGTGAAACAAAATAAGTCTAATCGGAGAAAATTCAACACCAATAGATTGAAAAACAAGAACATACACGACATCTTCAAACAATCGCTCCAGCTCAATCTATCAGGACAGGAAGCCAGTAATATTGATCATAAATGGGAACAAATTGAAGCAGCCTACATCAATACTGCTACAGATGTGCTCGGATATCAAGACAAGTCCCGCAAACCATGGATTAGCGATGATACTTGGAAGAAAATTGAAGAAAGTCGACAGCTCAAGGTGCAACTATGTCACCAAAACACAACTGAAGTGCAGAGAGCAAATATGAAAGTACAGCTAAAGAAGTGAAAAAGATGGCAAGGAATGATCGCAGATATTTTTATTACAGAAGACATTCTCAAGACTGCTGAACCAGCAGCCGCAAATAGAAATATGCGCACGCTACATCAATGCGTAAGAAAGGTCACAAACAAGTACACGTGTACCCCACCAATAAAGAATGAATCTGGTGAAACCCTAGCAACAACTGAACAGCAGCTTAACAGATGGAAAGAATACTTCCAAGACAACAACCAAAATAACGAGGAAAGTTTCCAGCCTGCAGATGGCACTAATAACGAAACTATCAACACCCATCCACCGACGGAACGGGAAGTTAGAAGTGCCATACAGAAACTGAAGAACAACAAAGCAGCTGGTACAGACAACATACCAGCGGAAGTATTCAAAGCAGATGCAGCTACCACAGCTGAAATCCTAACACCACTATTAGCTGACATATGGAGTTCTGGAAAAATAAATGGAAAGAGGGTTTAACCATAACAATTCCCAAGAAAGGTGATCTAAGAGAATGTAAAAATTGGCGAGGTATATTCCTGCTCAACACCACAATGAAAGTATTAGCGATGATCATTCTGGAAAGAATATCTCCATCAATTAACAAGAAATTAAGAAACGAACAAGCTGGCTTTAGACCAGGCAGAAGCTGTACAGATCATATCAACACAATCCGTATCATCGTCGAACAATCTAAAGAATGGAATTCGCCACTGTATCTACTCTTCGTGGACTTCGAGCGGGCATTTGACACAATCAACAGAACTGCTATCTGGAAATCACTTTGTGAAATGGGCATCCCAAATCAGATAATTGATCTAATCAAGGAAATGTATCAGAATGCTGGGAACAAAATTCAATACAAAGGACAGCAAAGTGATAAGTACTTTAACAACCGGGGAGTAAGGCAAGGCTGTGTGTTATCACCGCTACTATTCCTCATAGTACTAGATAGTGTCATGCGAAAGCTAGAGAACGAAAGTCCAAATGGCATCCAATGGGGACCATTAAGACGGCTCAATGATCTAGACTACGCAGACGATATCTGCCTGCTTATACACAGACGTGTCGACATGCAGCAGAAAATACAGAAGCTATCAATCCTTGCACATGAAGTTGGTCTCAAAATCAACATCACCAAAACAAAGCTAATGAGACTGAACACCGACGTGAGTACACCAATCAACATAAATAATACACAAGTCGACGATGTCGACAAATTCGTATATCTTGGTTGTACTGTAGCAAAAACAGGCGGAACAGAAGAAGACATCAGTCAACGCATCAACAAAGCAAGAAACACATTTAACTTGCTTCACAAGATTTGGAATGCGTCTGTCCTGTCAAGAAAAACAAAGGATGGAACAAAAAACTACGGATGTTCAACGCATGTGTTAAGTCAGTACTGCTGTATGGATGTGAAACATGGAAACAAACACAGAAGATCACAAATAAACTTCAGGTGTTTGTCAACAAATGCCTAAGAAAATTAATCAAATGCTTCTGGCCGAACACCATCAGCAATGAAGAACTTCTGCGGCAAACTGAGCAGATAGACATTGAGACCGATATAAGAAAACGAAAGTGGAGATGGATAGGACATACACTGAGAAAGCCAGCAGAAGACATAACAAAGATGTCTCTGGAGTGGAACCCGCAAGGGAAAAGAAGAGTACGAAGACCAGCAATGACCTGGAAGAAAACGGTGCTAGCCGAAGCAGAACATATCGGAAAGACATGGCTAGAACTGAAAGCAATTGATCCCAATAGAGTTAGATGGTCCAGCCTAGTAGACGCCCTATGCTCCTAAAATGGAGATAAAGGAAGAAAAAAAAAAAAAAAAAAGGTGACCAGACGTCCTCGTTCCGGGAGTACAGTACTCCTTTGAGAAATTTTGTACTCTACAGATTTTCTGTACTCCGTTTAGGATTTTTGTACTCCTTGTACTCATCAAATTTTATGATTATGATTTTAACTTTTAAAAATATAAACAAAAGAAGTACAACCCGGGTAGGAACCCGTATTGGCGAGCCAAGCTCTGTTTAGTTAACTTTGGTTTCAGTCTGAGGCAGTTGTAAATGCCTAGACTGAACCAAAATTCAGTTTATTATATTTCGCGCTATTCACCAGTCTAATGCATTGTAACTATGTGCAAGCCATATTATGTTTATTTTTATATATGTCACTCTTTCTACAACCTCTTTCCAAACATTTAAAGGAGGTCTGGAAAAAATTGGTTTGATAGAACTGGCCCAAGTCTTATTTGCCAGACTTGGCTCAAGCGTGGTTTGCTAGACTTGGCCTCAGGACATTAGTTCAAATAGGTCCAAAGTAGGTCCCCAAACTTGGGCCGCTTGTTAAGTTAAATGTTAAACCTGGCCCAAACTCCAAAAGCTGTGGCGCGGGTTTGGTCCCTTAGCTTTTTCTTACCTGGGATATATAACTTTGACTTAAGTCATAACTGTCTTAACAGTTCTGCCAGTTTCTTAATTTTTGGTTTTCGGTTAGCGTTCTAATTCTTGATAGGATTTGAATTAAACCTCAGAACATCTAATTGCGGTTTTATTAATTGAGCCTTTATTTACTATTAAACCTTTACTATTGAATTTAATTTGAACTAATAAATTTTTTTAAATTTTAATTGAAATGTTCCAATATTAATCGCATCAATGAATAAAGTCAATTTCTGGAAGCAAAAATTGTAGCAAAATGATTATATAACATTAGCTGTGTTGGAAATTTATATACTTCCGTCAGCCGTGATAGAGCTGGTATATACAGCTGTTAGCAGTGCTTAGGTACGAATTTTGAAAATCAATTTTGCTTTTCTGATAAATGAAAACTTTAAATAAATTCTGAAACTGATTCATGGTAGAACATCTTGAATGCGAATAACAATTAAAATAGAAGCTAGTAGGCCAATAGAATAACGGAAAAAGATATGGCTTACGTGTTGTTGTCGGAAATAGGTCAGAATTTTTTTTAATCTCTGGGAATGGACATGCCGAGTCCACTCGCCTGGAACCTGGGGACTGGAGTTATTCAACTGAGTGTGCTGGAAATTTTTTTTTGTTTCCTTGTAAGCAATATAACTCGTAAGTGGTGCACTTTAGGATACTGGTGCTATGGATCTTTTTTGTTCCTTAAATGTTTTTTCTATAACTTAAAATAAAAAAAAAAAACAAAATTAATTTGTTTTGTTGCAAATTTTTGCGAAGAAATGTCTAAAAAACGATATTTTTCAATTGAATTTAGTTATTTACAAATAATTGTTTATTTCTCAACGAAAAAAATAAGCTTCAGAACGTTTTATTCGGCTTGATAGTTTTTGCACAATTCCATTTTGCATTTAATGCCAGAAAAAAAGTTGTTAACTTTGGGCAGGCCGCAAGGTCTGAGTTTTTATCCGATCGCAACCTGTTTGACAGGAATCGAAAGGGTGAAGTGTCAGCTTAAAATAACAATTGTGTTGCCTATACTCATATTCAATATTAGCAACAATTACAGTGGTTTGAAAAAACCTCGAAAATTGCTTAGTTGCAAAATTAAATTTCTCAACGAATTTTCCACTTAACGAGATGCGGTTTTAAAATTTGTTTTTAGAAAACCGAAAATTTAAAAAGAAACCTCTCTAAAATGATTTGGACCGAGTTATGGCCCATTTTGTTTTTGAAACCGCGATTGTGACATTGATTTTGTATGCCATATATCGACAGGAACTGAGAATTTCCCTCCAAAATGATACTGTTGTACTCACAAGATGCTGGGTCTGTGCCTACCCAACACGCGATTGGTTACTCTGACTCCTGCTAGTAACATACTCTATGAAAAAATAAAACGTACTGTATAGTATACGTAAAACGTACGTAGCGACACGATGAATAATTGAGTATTATTGTAATGACAAATAAATTTAATGAAAAAGTAATGAACTACTTATGTGTAATCATGACCCAAATCACGTTAGAGAGGTGTATTTTCTAAAATCTGAGATTTTCTAAGCACTTTGCAAATTTTAAAAACGCATATCGTTAAGTTGAAAATTCGTTGAGAAATTTAATTTTGCAACTAAGGAATTTTTGAAGTTTTTTTGAACCACTGTAATTGTTGTTAATATTGAATATGGGTATAGGTAACAAAATGATATTTAAACCTGACTGTTAAATGCCAGAGAGTAGAAAAATCGAAGTTTGCCATTGGAATGTTTTAAAATCTAGTTTTCCGAGATAATTGTAATAAAAATCAGTTAAAAAAGAGAACTCCATTCGTTTTCACTTGTACACACTAAAAAGTCCCCTAAAATAAAGAAAGTTCTATTCGTAGCTGTTAGCTAGAAAAAAGCAGAATTACAACATTTGGCGCCCCCGGGTGGACATCAGTATTTTAGTGTGAAATTCGAAATTTGTAAATTGAGTCAAACGTAATGTTTATCTTCGTTTGAGATTACGTAATCGTCGATGAAATGGAAAAGCTGAAAAACAAGCTCGTACACCAATTCGTGGTCTAATTACGAGAACAATCAATGAGGTGGAGACCGAATTACAAACTGCGAAGAGCATCATTACTTTAAAGGCGAAATATGAGCGGTTAAATGAATTACAAACCCGAGTTCAGGATATCGATCAGACTATTTTCAACGAGATGTTGGAAGATCCAGAAGCTACAGACGAGGATAATTTCAACGAAACTATCGCCTGCGAAGATATATTAACGCGGATAGTGGAAACAAAGTTGAAGATCGATAAACAAGTAACGGAAAGTGAAATGGCTGCAAAAGTGGTGAATGATGATGTAGCTTCGTCAATTGGCTCATCATCACATCGACGTCGTCAATTCAAACTACCCAAGATTGAATTAAAGAAATTCAGTGGAAAGTTGTTGGATTGGTTGAGCTGGTGGGCTCAATTTAGCAAAATTCATGAAGATGATGAGCTAAACGAAACGGACAAATTTCAATATTTAATTCAGTCAATGGAACCGAACACGAAAGGTGATGATATCGTCATGATATCGAGTTTTCCAGCCACTGTAGCCAATTACCCGAAAGTCATTGAAGCATTGCGAGAACGATTTGGAAGGAAGAAGCTATTGATACAAGTTTACATCCGGGAATTGTTCAAGATGAGTATCGATAACATGAACACGAAAGCCAAATTAACTTCGATGTATGACAAACTTGTTTGCCACATTCGAGCATTGGACTCACTCAACAACACAGTCGAACAAGCGTCGTTGTTTTTGTAGCCGATTGTGGAAGCGAGTTTACCGGAAGAAGTGTTAGTGGCTTGGCAGAGATCAGGAATGTATGAGAAAGATGGTTCAGTCGAGGTACCACCCAAAAGCGAACTGGATTATTTGTTGGAATTCTTACGAGACGAAGTCGAACGTGAAGAACAACGAGCATTGGTAAAGTCTGGTATGAGCAATAGCAAAGATACTCAAAAGAAGGCACAATCGTTAGTTCCAACTGCAGCCGCATTACATGTCGGCGAGATGAAGTTGGGATGTATTTTTTGCGGCAAACACGAACTCTCTCAGGACTGCAGATTGGCGAAAGAGATGTCAATGGATCAGAAGTTCGAGTGTATTAAACAGAAACGTGTTTGCGGAAAATGTTTGCTGCCCGGTCACAGGAAATATCGATGCTCAGCAAAAATATCATGTGAAAACTGTTCTCGTCAACATTACACAATCGTGTGCCGACAGTCAAGTGGAAATCAAATAGTCAAAGCAGTGACGGTGTCTAATACCGGATCGAACAACATTCTCAGCAGTACAGTCGTCTTGAAGTGTATCATGTTACGAGTCAAAAGTCGTACGGGCATCATTACAGTACGTGGTTTCCTGGACGATGGAAGTCAACGAAGTTACATTTCCACAAGATTGGTTAAAATGATCGATGGAAAATTGTTGGGAAAGTATTTCGAGAAGGATACTTTATTCGGTGGCATTGTGACTGGCATTGAGGAGCGATCCATATACGAAGTAGACATATTGGGTCAGTTGAACGATATCTACAAGTTGAATCTTGCAACTAAAGACAAGATAACTGGTTCGATCATTAAACTGCCAGATGGTCCATGGATGGACGAATTGAAAATACTGGGCATTCAACTTAGCGATTGTGAATCACCAATAGAAGATATCGACATACTTCTTGGAGCCGATGTTTTAACGAATCTGGAAAACGGAAAAAGCATTCTGATGAAAAGTGGACTGAAAACGGTGGAAACTGTTTTTGGCTGGACGGTTATGGGTCCGATTCCGACAGAAGTTCACTTGAACACAACAATGTGTATGGCCGTTTCGTTCGTGAATGAAGCAAGTATCGCTCAACTCTGGGAATTGGATATAATTGGCATTAAAGATCCAATCGAAATGGAATCCAAGATTGAAAGAGATCGTCGAATGAAGGAAAAGTTTGACAAAAAGATTTTTCACGCCAACGATGGAAAATACAAAGTCAGTCTACCTTGGATCGATGGTGTTCAGACGATTCCGAACAATTTCCAGATTGCCCATAAACGATTGATAAATGCTACGAAAACATTAAAGCAGAAAGGTATGTACAACACTTACGATGCTTTGTTTAAACAGTGGCAGGAAGAAGGTTTCATCGAGGAAGTGAAGGATTTTCCGATGGAACATTGTCATTACATTCCGCATCATCCGGTATACAAACCACAAAATAAGACAACTCCAGTACGTCCAGTCTTCGACGCATCGTGTAAAATTGGTCGACATCCATCACTCAACGAATGTCTGGAAAAGGGTCCGAACCTAATCGAGTTGATTCCGGACGTTACACTGCAATTTCGTGATGGTTCGATTGGCGTTATATCTGATATAAGAAAAGCCTTTCAAATGATTGTGGTACAAGAAGGAGATCAAATGTTTTTGCTGTTTCTATGGTGGGAGGACGAGTCGAATACAAAACTGAAGGTTTTTAAGCACAAACGAATCGTCTTCGGTTTAAAATGCAGTCCGTTTATATTGGCTGCAGTGATTGAACATCATTTGGAAAACGTTCCACCGGAAAACAGACAACTCGCAGAAAAACTGAAGAAATCTTTATATGTCGACAACAGTGTCACAGCGGTACATACAATGCAAGAATATGAAGATTTCAAGCAACGTTCAATCGACATGCTGGGGCAGGCGAATATGGAGTTGAGACAGTGGGAACACACAGTTTTGAGTAAAGAAAGTGACCTAGGAGATGATCATCTGAATTGGTTTTCGTCCGTTTTGGGAATGCGATGGAACAGAAAGAAAGATACACTCTCATGTGCGACGATTCCAGAGATTCCAGAAAAATTATCGAAACGGACATTGTTGGCAACGGTGAATAAGATTTTTGATCCCATGGGAATATTGGCTCCGGCAATGATATATCCAAAATTGATGTTGCAATCTACATGGAAGCATGAATTAGGATGGGACGATACATTTTTGCCAATTATGAAAGAAGAGTTCCTCAAATGGACGAAGGATTTGAATTACCTACAACAAGTTGAGATTCCACGGAATATGAGAGGTAATTTTTACTTACACGAAACTTCAGTAGAGCAGCTCCATGTGTTCTGTGATGGGAGTCAAGTGGCGTATGCGGCACTTGGATCAAACGAAACGTCGAATGGGGAACGTTTGTTGGCAACCGAGCGAGAGAAATTGTACAATTGACAGAAGAGGATGCATGGAGACATGTTCCAGGTCACCTAAATCCGGCCGATTTTCCATCTCGAGGTGGATCTCCAAGAGAGCTTCTAGAATCAATTTGGTGGGAGGGTCCCGAATGGTTGAGACGATCGTCGAGTGAATGGCCAAATAAAGAGTTTCAAGTCAATGAAGAAGAGGTTTCCGCTGAAAGGAAGAAAACAACTGTTACAAGTACTTTGAAAATCATTACCACCGTTGAAAACCCTTGGTACTCTACAAGCAACTCACATTACCTGAATCTACGTAAGATTGCACACTTAAAACGTTTCATTTTTAATTGTTTGGCTAAGAAGCGGAACGTCCAACGTCGAGTCAACTACATTACATGGGCAGAACTGGAAGAAGCCGAGATCACTATGGTAAAAATTATCCAACAACAAGTTTTTCCAGATAATTCTGACTTTATAGCCGGCTTGAAAGTTAAGAAAGATTCAGATGGAATGTATCATGTGGTTACCAAGTTGCTTTATCGTCAAGATAGCGGTCGTTTCAAGGAACCGTTGCTTCTACCGTGTGTTCATCCGGATGTTGAAAAATTGATTGCAGAAGAACATCTCCGTTATGGACACGCTGGAAGAAATTTTCTGGTGAATAAGCTTCGAGAAAAATTTTGGATAATTTACGCCAAGAAAGTGGTAGGGAGAATAATCAAAAAATGTCCGGTTTGTATACGATACAACAGAAAGCCAGTTACCGTTCCAGTTGCACCACTACCAGAAAATCGAGTAAAGGATGCGACAGTCTTTGAAATTTCGGGAATCGATCTCGCTGGGCCGTTGTATTTAAAAAGCAATGAGAAACAGTGGGTCGTAATTTTTACGTGTGCGGTAATACGAGCAGTACACATGGAGTTAGTGTCGAAAATAGACACAGAAGAGTTCATCTTAGCGCTAAGCCGATTTATTTACCGTCGAGGACGACCGTCGGTTGTCTACACGGATTGTGGAACGAATTTTGAGTCAGCTGCAAAACATTTTGGTAAGATTGATTGGAAAAAGGTGAACGAAGATTCGAGAGTACAGCGCATTACCTGGATTTTCAACCCACCAGCGTCACCATGGTGGGGTGGTTTTTGGGAACGGCTGATTCGAGGGATGAAGGAATATTTGCGAAAATTGCTGGGTCACAACAATTTGACAAAAACCGAACTTGAAACATCAGTCTGTTTCGTTGAATCCTTGATGAATGATCGACCACTTACGTACGTGTCTGATGATCCTGACGATTTGATACCATTATGTCCAGCAGCATTTTTACGTGACATCGAACGAGCAGAATTTCCTGAAATTGAAAAAATCACCGGGAGAAAGTTACGGGAAAAGTTAAGACATTTGAGCCAGTTGAAGGAGGAATTGCGAAGTCGTTTCCGTAGCGAATATTTGGGACAACTAGTTCAACGAATGAATCCGAAGTACAATTACCAGTTCCGTTTGGGTGAGATTGTCTTGATCGTAAGCGACGATAAGAAACGATTGGAATGGCCAATGGCTCGCATCATCGAATTGATCAAAGGTACAGATGGAGTAATCAGAGTGGCGAGAGTCAAGACAGCCCGAGGAGAGTTGACCAGACCGTTACAACGTTTAATTCCGTTGGAAATAGGTGACGACGGAGAGGTGCCAGTGGTTGATGAAACAAAGTTGCGAGCGAAGGAGATTGGACAAGTAAAAGTCATGGAACCAGTGGTCAAATGTCGAACTAAGGTGAAGAAGAAGACGATTTCAAAGAATGTTATTGATGAATCTGATTCGAGTGGAAATGCGGAGCGAGTCACGCGATATGGCAGAAAAGTAAGACCTCCGGTTCGATTCAATTAATTTAATTTTTTTGATAAAAAAGGTGGGAGAATGTTAAATGCCAGAGAGTAGAAAAATCGAAGTTTGCCATTGGAATGTTTTAAAATCTAGTTTTCCGAGATAATTGTAATAAAAATCAGTTAAAAAAGAGAACTGCATTCGTTTTCACTTGTACACACTAAAAAGTTCCCTAAAATAAAGAAAGTTCTATTCGTAGCTGTTAGCTAGGAAAAAGCAGAATTATAACACTGACACTACACCGTTTCAATTCCCGTCAAGCAGATTGCGATCGGATGAAAACTCAGACCTTGCGGCCTACCCAATATTAACAACTTTTAAAAAAAAAAACTAAACAATCTATTTTGGAGACATTCCTTTATGTAAATTTCAGAATTTATAGATCCAGATGTCACAAAAGATTTGCTTCTCTCTCCACAGCTGCAGATTGCCTGCCAAACAAGAAATTTTTTGGGGAACTTCGTCATCTTTTTGATCCGGAATTCTTTGGGTACATTTCCTCGTCCACGAGAAACATAAAACTTCTGGCCAGGTAATTGGGAAAAATTGCAGAGCTCATCGTATATTACGCAACAATCTTTGGTTTCAAAGAAATCGACTCTCAACTGTTTAGCTCGTTTTTTTGCCACTGTGTTATTCTCTGCATTTCTGTCTGCAATTTTTTGCACTTTGTACGATTTGAAGCCGGTCTTGACTTTAATTCTGCGTACTGACTTTTCTGAGAAGCCCACTTTTGAAGCCAATTTCCGATTTGATATGTTTGGATGCTTCTCCATTTCAGACACAGCTTTCTGCACCTTTTTTGGCGAGTGAAATCCTTCTGGTCTGCCAAGTGTCTGTCAAATTTATTGATAAAAATAAAGGGTGTAAAAGTTATGTCAGTTTTTCAATGTTAACGATTTTTCTTCCTCAGTATTTATTTAATTTTTTTTAACAATTTGAAAGATGTTATGTAGCTTTGAAATTGTTATGAAAGAAATGTTTACATTCTAAAATGACAAAATCTTCTATAAATGGGCGGAACGGAGTTTACTATAGTTTTTTTTCACTAAATTGATAAAAAAGTTTTATTATTATTGCTGTGTGCGAACTGACGAAATAATGAAAGATGACAAATATTAACTGTCAAAATTTTGTTTTTTGGAATTTATATTCACCATAACGAAACGTAAAAATTTGGTATAGCTTTTTAGCATCATCAAATTGTGACAGTAGGCATAACAAATTATTTCAGGAGGAACAACAATTTATTACAGAAGTTTTTTTGAGTGCCAAAGTAATATTTATATTTGTATATATGTTATATATATTTATTAACAGCAAACATAAATATTACGAAGTTTTTCACCTTATGTCAAAATTTTGTTTTTACAAATTTCACCTTCACCAAAAATTGTGTTCTGTCATTATTTCGTCAGTTCGCACACAGCGTGTGTTCCGCAAAATCACATTTAAATTATTACTATATAAGAAATACTTAATGTGATTATTTCACACTTTAAGAAAACGTGTAAAATCATTGGCGTTCATACAGTTTTAATATAGGTTTAACAGGTTGGAGTCATTAGCACTATTTGAACCAAGGGGCCTAAACGCCGTTTTCATCTGAAAAAACTAATTTTACTTCGGTCTGAAAGACCTAAGTATTACATTCATGAGCCAAAAGTGAAATTCTTACCCCCACTTTTTTTGGCATTTCTCGACGTTTTAGGAGCTACTGATTCTAAAAAAGCAAAAAAAAAAAAATGTATGTCTGTCTGCCGGCCGTCCGGCCGGCCGTCATTACCTACGCTGCAGGGAAAACCACTGGAGGGATTTCAAAAATTTTTTTTCCTAAAAATAGGTGTACTCAAAAGACAGGTCCGAAAGGACGCTGTGTTCGATAACTGTACCGGAAGTGTGTCAAAAAAATCGTCAAGTGTGTCAAAACAAGGAAATTTGCATATTTTTTGCTTAAAAAGCGTTCATTTTAAGTGATTACGAGTAGGAACATTGAACTTCGAGAAATATTGATGGTCGGGATTGGTATGTGAGACCAAAATCTAGATTATTGCATTATAAGTTTGTCAAAAAAATGTTGTCAAGTGTGTCAAAAGAAAGATTTTTATTTATTTTTTACCCAATTTTTCGAAAAAAAATAAAATAAATAATTTGTATGACGTGAAAATATATTATTATTATAGAGAATTATGGCATTATAAGTTTGTCAAAAAAATAATGTCAAGCGTGTCAAAAAATGATTTCATTGATTTTTTTAGCCAATTTTTTGGGAAAAAAATGTAGCTGTTTTTATGACGTAAATGACGGTGTATCATCAAAATGTTGACGGTGTATCATCGAATACTTTTTCAACTAATGCAGGAGTTCCTCAGGGTTCCGCTTTGTCACCAACTCTTTTTCTTATCTATATTAATGATTTGTTGGACTCAACGGTTCATCCTATACATAGTTTTGCTGATGATAGCACGCTTCATGCGTCTCATGAAGCACCTAAATTATATACACCCTTAGCGCTTAGTGAGTGTAGGTCAAAATTGATAGATTCCCTTAACACTGATCTTAAAACAATTATGGATTGGGGTATTGCTAACAGTGTTGAATTCAATACAAGCAAAACACAGGTTTGTCATTTTTCTAGGATAACGACACCCAATGCTTTTCCATTAACGTTTGGCCCCAAAAATCTTTTAGAGAATGAGTCTGTCAGACTTCTAGGAGTTGAGATTGAAAATAATATGAAGTGGAATTCTCATATTTTTAATCTGGCTAAGAATGCTGTTCAAAAGTTAGGATTTTTGGGGCGATGTCGTAAGTTTTTCGATAGCGAACAACTTCTTTTAGTTTATAAATCTTTTATACGTCCCTGCATGGAATACTGTTCTCACATATGGGGTGGAGCTTACTTGAGTAGTCTCAACTGCCTTGATTCTGTACAGCGTAGAGCTATTAAACTCATTGGTAACCCAAGTCTTACTAACGGTCTTGATTCCTTGCAGCACAGAAGAAATGTTGCTGATTTGACTATATTTTATAAATATATTATGGATGAACGAGCTTCTGAAGAGATCAAATCGATTTTACCTAAATCAGCAAACCTTTCGCGTCACACCAGAGCAAACGTAGCAGCGCATCCCTTTACAGTTCAAATAATTAGATGTAGAACTGTAGCCTTCCAACGTGACTTTTTCAACAGAGTCTCTCATCTTTGGAATGCCTTACCTTCCTGGGTTTTCCCTGATGAATTTAATCCTCAAGGCTTTAAAGTTAACGTTCATAAATTTCTCAGAGAATCTTAATTTACATTCCATTCTTATCCCTAGTTGGCATGGTATCTTCGGATATTCAGAGACGTTAATTTATAATTTATTATAAGGGCTATTATTTTGAAAACGTACATTTTTTTGTTGATTTTTAAATTTTTGATTTTTAAAAAATCTGAAATTTTGATATATTGTTGGCATTGACAAAAGGAAAAAAGTAATTTCTGCTTTTATTTTTTGAGTACTCTGAATCGGAGTTATGCGCGGTTGAATTTTGAGGCTTTTTCACGTAGTTTTTGGTAATGGTGGCAATGTTTTGTGAATAGGTGCCACAAATTTCATCCGACTTACGTATATTTTTGCAAGTAAAAAGTAAATTAATTGAATAATTGAAATAAGTAAGTTTAAAATTAATAACTTTTCTCTTTTCCGCTAGGCGGCGCGTAAAACCTTGGTTTACTTCAAAGCTCATATCTCAAAAAGTAGGCTTTTTTTTTTTTTGTTTTTCACAAATTTTAAAGTAAACATATGCGGCTATGAAATTGAGAAATAAAAAGTCAGCAATTCAATATGGATTTTTTCTTACGATTTTTTAAAGTTTGGTATATGAAAAATTCACATGTGTTTTTTTATTAAGTTAATAATCCTGTACTAAATGTGGATCTAATAAATTAAACATTTCATATTTTAACACCTGCAATAAATTTGAACCATTTTTTATGTATTTCTGATTGAGAACAGGTTTTTATTCAGAATAAGAATTGGAGATCCCAATGATCGAAGATTTTGTTATAATTTCAACATCACCAACACTAACATTAGAAAAAAACATTAAAAAAATATTTTTCCTATAAACATTACAATTTAATCAATATTATAAATAAATACATTAAAAAATTAATTTATATATTTTTTTTGCCTTTAAATTGAAATATTTATGGTCATCAGAAAAAGAAAACATTTTGGCAATTATTTTATCGGGTGTAGTGTTATCCGGTAAAAACCAGTGGAATCCTTGAGTTCTTTGTTTTCTTCCAAGAACATTTCGTAGATGTCGGTGAGGGTCCATAACACCAACCGCTTTGATTTCTTAATTTTTGTCGATCCTTCTGTAATAGTAACAACATCTTTAAGGCCAGGCATTGTTCTACTAATTTCCTCTGATAAGAAGTATGTTTGAATTTGTTTTACTATATTTTGTGACAAACTGTGCACTTGTTTGCATTGAGGCCAACTGTAAGGACCTACTGTTTCCAACAGATCCATGGGGAATTCTACCAGTCGTATTGATGCATTAAATTCATACTGGATACGTTGATTTGACCAAAATTTACGTGGTAGAGTTGTCAACAAAAACACTTGTTTGATTTACAGCTGGCATCTTTAAACTTTTTTTTAAGGTTCATAAGCCATGATGTATATTCACATTCCTCGTTTGGTGATAACACTTTAACTGAATCTACTTGAAATATTTTTTGACTTATTGCCAATGTGACACTTGCAATTTTTTTATAACTTCCTGTTGTAATATGATTTTGTTTGATAGGAGATTCGGCTAACCTTCCAAGAACATTGTTAATATCTTCTAAAATGTCATTAAGTAGTTCAGGAACTGGTGGAGATATAGTATCAACCGAAACTGGTGATGGATCTAAAGATGCTGGAGGTATTTGAATATTTTCGTTCGTTGGAACATTTTCAACATCCTGATTTATAGAAATAATTTCACTATCGATAGTTTCCGAACATAAAAGCTGCTGTATAGAAAATATTAGTTGCATATGAATTTTTATTCATTTTAATAAAATAATTAAATTTACCTTACTTTTATAGATATAAGTGCGACATGTTTCACATATAAACTGGTCATCACGCAAAGTAAAATTTAGGGTCGCAGCTTTTTGAATAACAGCTGGTGTGACCAGTTTCACATTTTTTGATGTCCGTTGATGATTTTTGAGACCGTACAAGTTACAGCACAATTTGAAAGGCATTTCTATTATTATCTTTTCTAAACGTTATGTCTTCTAAATATTTTGGAATATAATTGATTATAAGGCAATCCAATCAATATATATATACCCTTGAAATAGTTTTGACATAGGTAGAATCAGGTAAAATTAGGTAGGTACAATTTAATATATTTTGATTGGATGCAAGTATGATTTGGTCAAAAACCGTTTGTGGGCGTCATTAGAAATTTTAAATGTTAAAATTATGAGCCTCTAATGATATTTTAATTAGTAAAAAGGGGCTGAATAGACATTTTTTAAAATGAATAAACATTTTACACACCCTTTTAATAATTTAAATTCCTTTATTTTACCACTTAACTTAAATTAATTTTTAATAAGTTTTTAACCATTTAACCGCACAGAAAATGGTTCAATTTATTGCAGGTGTTAAAATATGAAATGTTTAATTTATTGGATCCACATTTAGTACAGGATTATTAACTTAATAAAAAAACACATGTGAATTTTTCATATACCAAACTTTAAAAAATCGTAAGAAAAAATCCATATTGAATTGCTGACTTTTTATTTCTCAATTTCATAGCTGCATATGTTTACTTTAAAATTTGTGAAAAACAAAAAAAAAAAAGCCTACTTTTTGAGATATGAGCTTTGAAGTAAACCAAGGTTTTACGCGCCGCCTAGCGGAAAAGAGAAAAGTTATTAATTTTAAACTTACTTATTTCAATTATTCAATTATTTTCCTTTTTACTCGCAAAAATATACGTAAGTCGGATGAAATTTGTGGCACCTATTCACAAAACATTGCCACCATTACCAAAAACTACGTGAAAAAGCCTCAAAATTCAACCGCGCATTACCCGATTCAGAGTACACAAAAAATAAAAGCAGAAATTACTTTTTTCCTTTCGTCAATACCAACAAAATATCAAAATTTCAGATTTTTAAAAAATAGTTGTTTTTTTTTCGATGTACGTTTTCAAAATAATAGCCCATAATTAACACTAAACATGCCTAACTTTGAATAAAAAAAAAAAAAAAAAAAAAAAAAAAATTGAAATTGGACATGGAAATTTTTGAATTTGTTATATTTTTTGAAATATGTTTGGAATTTCGAAAAAAGTATGTATTTTTGATTTTGTAATAATTTATGCAATATTTTTAGAATTTTGGAAAAAGTTTTAATTTTTGATTTTGTAAGAATTTTTGGAATATTTTTGGAATTTTGAAAAATATCAAATTTTTGTTTTTTTATAATTTTTGAAATTTTGAAAAAAGATTCCATCCATTTTTGATTTTGTAATAATTTTTGGAATATTTTTAGAATGTTGAAAAAAGTTTGATTTTATTATAATTTTTACAATATTTTTGGAATTTTGAAAGAAATATGAATTTGTGATTTTGTAATATTTTCTCGAATCGCTAAATTGAAGGTTTTTGAATAGTTTGCTGAAAATGAAAAATTGGACATGGACGTTTCTGAATTTGTTATAGTTTTTGAATATTTTTGGAATTTTGTAAATACCAACTTTTGGAATATTTTTAAAATTTTAAAACATTTAAAATTTTTGATTTTATTATAATTTTTGGAATTTTGGAAAAAGTTTCAATTTTTGATATTGTTATAATTTTTGCAATATTTTTAGTTTTGGAAAAAGTTTGAATTTTTGAATTTTTAAAAAATGTTGGAATATTATTAGAATTTAGAAAAAGTTTAAATATTAAATTTTATTCCAATTTTTGGAATGTTTTTAGAATTTAAAAAACAAAATTTTTAATTTTATATATATTTTTAGAATTTTGAAAAAAGTTTCAATTTTTGAATTTTTAAGAATTTTTGGAATATTATTAGAATTTAGAAATAGTTTAAATATTTGATTTTATTCTAATTTTTGGAATATTTGGAATTTTGAAAAAAGATTCAATTTTCGATTTTCTATAATTTTTGCAATATTTTCAGAATTTTTGAAAAAAGTTTAATACTAATATTTGATTTTGTAATAATTTTTGGAATATTTTTAGGATTTTGGAAAAAGTTTGATTTTATTTATTTTTTACAATATTTTTGGAATTTTGAAAGAAATATGAATTTGTGATATTGTAATATTTTCTCGAAACACTAAATGGAGAGGTTTTTGAGTAGTTTGCTGAGTGTAACTAAAAACCATGTCCGCATAAAAGTTTTTTGCCGAAAACTATATCAAAATCCTTAACCCAGACCGAAGTCTTGATATTTTCACAGTTAAAAACGTCATCTTTAAATCAAAGTATTTTGAAATCTCAATTTAAATAGTGTATAAAAAATGAATACACGGTGGTTGGTATTTATCCCCCAAATATGTATAAAGCAAATTTCTTAGAAAGTTTTCTTAGAAAATAAAATAGTAAATTCAAAGATGTAATCAATTGATTGAAAGACGTAAGAACATCTTATTAAATATTAAACTCCTAAGGCAGCCACAATTATGTAACAAAACACTTTAGCAATTTCTGTCGAACACAACACTGACTATATCTTATGATGGATTAACTGGACAGCTTCACATTTTTATGAAAATGAAGTTCACACTAGAATTATAATTCACTAGACTAGAATGTTTGAGTAGATTTGAATTTTTTAATCAGGATTTTTGTGAAAAATTAAACTAACACAAGAGAACCTTTCAATTCGAAAGCAGGTTTTGGTTTTCTTTGAATAAACTTTTTCAGTTCGTTCAAGAAAACTCTCTAATCGTGTTTCGTACTTTTGAATTCTAAACTTCACATCTCAGTACTACCATTCGAATTAATTTAGTGGAAAACACGATTTCAAATACGTCACCGAGACGATGATGTTTTCAAAGTTTAAATTTCATCATTCATTAACTTAAGTTAAATTTTCCAACTATCGTTAGAAATTTCTGTTTTTTATTCAATTTGAATCTAGAGTATTTTTCAGTCTTATTTGTACTCTACGAACACACATATACAGAAAAGGTATATACAGAAACATACATTCAAATAAAATCTAGAAGTTCACTCTAGTTACAGATTTTATAAAATTTATTATGTTCCTTTTGTTTGTAAAATTTAAGTTCTATATAATAAAATTTCAATAAAGCTAGCTTTCATAATTGTTTGAAATTTGGAAGTGTTGTACTTATACATCAGGTTTCTTGACTTAAAACGCTTTAATAAGGATAGTCGATATTTCTACTGTTGTGCGAGAAATTCATCGAATATATAAACATTCATAAACCTTGCGGGAAGACAAATTGATACTGTTTTTTAACATTAATATGTATGGATAATTGATTAAAATTTAAATTTAAATGGACAAAGCACGTTCTTATGTCTTTCGTATAAGATCTTTTTGTATATTTTACTAACCGAAAAGAAATCTTCACCACTTAAAAACAGTTATTACAGAACATTTTCTACCATTTCATACAAAAATCTCAAATATTATTTAGACAATAAGATATGAAAGTAAAAATATTTGCGTAAAGGCAATATTAAATATAATTAAATTTATAGTCATACCCTAAATCAAAGTAAATTACTAGTACTAACTAAGTATGTATAAAAAATACTAATTAAACATATTAACTACTTTCCAATTTAGTTAATAAAAATTAAAAAAAAACAAACAAAAAATTTGAATATTTAATAAATAAAAAAACATAAACAATAACAAAATTTATATTATATTAATAAAAACATTAAATCATAAAATATATTTTAAAAAAAATGTATTGCTATTAACTATCTGCTATTGTTCAAACCCTAAGGGAATGAATTGCAATCTGTCTTTTTTCATTTGCTAAATTTTACTACCAATCTTTGTTTTGTTTTCGAATTTTTTTCTTTAATTTATACTAAGTTTAAATAATTATACTGTTTGAGTTTCTATACCGGACGGTTCTCGACATTCCTTACACAGCAATATACTTGTTCCTATTGAAAGTATTAATAATGTTCCTAGCACAACACTTACAGCTACTATCCAAACTCTAGTATCGAAATTTTTTGCATCAACCATTATTAAACGAATCAGATCTGAAAATATATAATTGCAATAACAAAACAAAAGCGCTATTATCATATGTTTTATGATTAAATTAAAATTATTACAATTTCCTAACGGTGAAAACTATTTTGGAAAATTTATTTTACTAATTCAAATTTGCCATCTAAAAAAAATTTATTAATAAATTAGGATTTGTTGAAAAAGTATTAATTTTTTGAACTATATTCGATTATTCCACCGATTCAACAGAAAAAAAATGTTGACTTTTATATCTAAAGAAATACTATATATGTAAGGAAACTACTATCTACGATGTCTAAAAAAATAATCTGTACACCTTTCGCCAAATACATGCTTTACCTTTTTCTTCCATTTCTGGTAAAGTTGTTGCTATTGTTGTAGCTATTTCACCAGGTCCTAAGTAATTAGTAGCAAATATTCTAAATTCGTACGTTGTGTTTGGTTTGAGTCCATACACCTCTAGCTGTCTCTAAAATAATTAAAATTTATATTTTTTTACGTAAAATTCATTCAAACAAAAACTACATTACAGCATTCGGTGTTATGTGCGTTGGATCAAGTCTAATCCATTGTGGTTCATCATCGATTGCGTAATCTGGTAATTCTCTGAAATCAGCTGTAAAACATTTTAGTGCGTATCCTCCAGTTCGATTAGGAAGAAATTTCCACATTATTACACCTAAAATAGTGGTAACTCTTGCTGAAAGATACGATACTGCACCGGGTGTTGTTCTAACTTTCACACGAGCTTTGGAATATGCTATTAACTTGGTCTCGTTACTTTGTTCGTAAGACTCTTGACTGCTTGTTGTTGAATTTGTGTTGTTTTCGTTATTTATTGTTAGTGCAAAACATGTATAAACACCAGAGTTATTTACACTAAGGTCTGTTAATACAAGTGAACCGTTTCGCTGTAACAAAAAATAATAAATCCATGAAATTTGTATATAATTAATTAGTCAAGCATATAACTTAAAAACCAAGATTTCAAATTTATTAATATACTTCATTTTTATAATAATTTTTTAATCACATGATTGCTAATTATATTTAATTATAATGTTGTATAATTTATCTGTTTAAACTACATATTTTTCTGGTTTTTCTACAAAATTGATTTTACGAAAAATAAAGTTAATTCAAAAATATTTTTAACTGCTCGTCAGTATGCAAGATATGATAGGTAGGTTGAATAAAAAAAATTATTGGGTTTTACAATTATTAACAAAAATTTCATGGTTGCATTAAAATTTGAAACATTGTTTCTTTAAGGGATTTTTCCTTTAGATTTGCTGTCAAAACTTCGGTCTATGAGAAAGATTTAATATCTAATTTTTAAAAGAAGACTGAAATGGTGCAATTTTTGTTGACTTGCATTTTTTAAAATTTTTGATCTACGGGTGTAACTGGTATGTCAATAGCAAGGACTAGAGTAGGCGGGGTGCCTATCCTAGTCCTTGGTATTGACATACCAGTTAACGTGAGATATCACACACCACTAGCAATAGCAGTTAGATATCACTAGTCATGGGGGGTAAGTCATACAGGAAAACGTTGACTTAATTTTGAGCTAAGGAATGCTATAATTGCAAATCAAAAATCGAAACTAATTTCATTCATTATACGAAGATCAAGTTATAACGACAATCGAAGGATACGATATAACCAATTAAACTTGACTGAGTCTACTAATTAATTGTGAAATACAATTGTTTTTAGGTTCTATTGCTCTTGTAATCAGAGTATATATAAAAAGTAAATTTTTATAACCAAGATTATAAGAGGTTTTGCTTAAAAAAGTCGCGCGATCAAGCACCTCTCCGGGGTCGCAGGGAGATAACGAAGTGAAGGTAACGCCTTCGGGCGCAATAAAAACCCTTCACACGGCTAATACTTGGTCGGACTTATTATAAGAGATGGCTGCAAGTAGCGGGAAGAGGCATAGGAACGAGGAGCCGGAATTTGAAATGGCGGAGGAAATAGGTTTAAAGCGTGCAAAATCTAATAGAAGTGAGGAAAATGTTGACGATGAGGTAATCCTCAATAGTAGTAAAGATGATTGTGTTGTTGACTCAGTTCAGCAAGGTCTGGCTGACATAATGCTTGAACTAGTCGGGTTAACCACTATGACGAAAGGTCCTCATAAGGAGAATCTAAATAACATGATCCGAGTGGTTAACGCAACACAACTTGCTTATACGAAGATGTTGATCCATGTTTCTGCTCTTGAGGCTAAACAGGACAACAAAAATGACATTAAGAATGAGATTCTGAAAGGAGTCGATGATTTATTAACCAAACATATGAAACCTAAAATAACGATACAAAAAATGATACCCAAAACTAGCAAAAACAACGATGAAGGTACTCCGATCAGGACAAAAATTCAGAATAAGAAAACGCAAAAACAGAAAAAATCGTATGCCGAGGCTGTTCAGACACAGGATATCCAACAGTCACAGACTGCTGTAGTCCCACAGCAGCAACAAAATAACACTGGTGAAAACGTGACGGATTCCACCATAAGTGTAGCTGAGCAAGCCAATGAGGCAGCTGTACTAGGTGAGGAGTGGACCGTAGTTGGTGGCAAGAGGAAGAAAGGGAAGAGGAAGAGGAAGCGTGGCAAAAGCCAAAACGCTGAGAGGAAAGCTAGAACACAGGCATTGGTAATCCACCTCCCTGGCAAGGGGTGCGATGACATCAAAGCTGGTCTCTCGGCCCACGTCAACCAGTGTGACGGTGGTCTGAGAGTAAAAGCGATGAAAACCACGAGAGACAATGGCATTCTGTTGATAACTGATCTTAGTTCTGATCTCAATGCTATTACCAATAACGAGTCGTTGAAAAATGGCGGTTTCGTGATAAGTCAGCACAAGAAACCATTGCCACGACTTATAATAAAGGGGGTCAGAGCTGGCCTAACGGAAGCGGAAGTAGCATCTGCTATCATAAGGCAAAATGGTCTCGATGGCGAAACAACGGTGGTCAAACCTGTCTTTAAGATTGGTGCGAGAACTGAAGTGGACATTAACTGGGTGGTGGAGATAAACGCTGAAAGCAAAAATAAACTTCTTAACAAAAAAAGAGTTTACGTGGAGTGGGCATCTTGTGTAGTTCAGGAATATGTCAGGCCTCTTCGCTGTTATAAGTGTCAGTGCTTTGGACATATGTTCAAATCTTGCACAAAAGCTGATGTGACATGTGGCCATTGTTCAAACACAGGTCACAAAGAAGCGGAATGCTCGAACAAAGCATCTCCGGCGGAATGTGCACCCTGTAAAACAAATGGCAAACCACATGCTCACAAGGTAGGAGGTAGCACCTGCCACAGCTATAATCATGAATTGGAGCGCATGAAACATAGAAACCTCTATGGATAGACACACCAGTACAGCGTTGAGGTCGGGCATGGATCTGAAATTTGCACAAGTTAATTTGCAACATTCGGTGCTGGCAGTGCATGAGATGCGTGAATGCGTCTCTACTCACAACGTGGACATCCTGTGTGCACAGGAAGTCTACGGAGTGAACGGAGTCGTGACTGGTCTGGGAGTCAACACGCACTATGCCTCCAGCGCGAATAATGGGGAAAGTTGCATACCTGCCCACATAAGTTTCCACAACACCAGTATAAGAGCTATAACTCTCTCACAACTAACGGATTTTCACTGTATTTGTGTAGAGGTTAGATACCCTGGTGGAGTGTTTCACCTAGTGAATGTCTACTGTCAGTTTCGGGAACCCATCGAGGTGCATTTAAATAAGCTAGATAAGATCCTTAGCTATATACAAGGTCCAGTTGTCATTGTCGGTGATTTTAACGCTAGATCCAAATTGTGGTTCGATCGTATCACTGACAGCAGAGGTCACAAGCTTGAAGACTTCATCTCGCGATGGAATCTGTTTGTGGCGAATGAGTCTGGGAATCTAAGCACATATGCACACAACGGCGAATCGTCAGTAGACGTCACCCTAGTGTCGCAAAGTATGATAAGGCGTATTAAACACTGGAAAGTTCATGAGGGCTGGACTTCCAGTGATCATCGTGCTATCTCTTTTGAGATAATTGATTCTCAGAACCGTTCTGCCTGCGTCTCTCGTGATAAGTCAAATACCAATAGGTTCAAGACAGAGGCTACCAACTGGGATCTACTTACTCTAAATCTAGTACTTAATATTAAGCGAGTCGAGAGGCAAGCTGAAACGATTTGTAGCTCTGCGGACTGTGAGGCGATAGTAACTTCCCTTACCGAGGTCATACAAAACGCTTGTGAAGATTCCATACCGCGCAAATCTAACTGCAACAAAACAAATGGGGCAACCTGGTGGACCAATGATCTAACCAAACTCAAAAGTGAGGTTAACCAGGTCAGAAGAAAATACCAGAAGGAACGTGATCCAAATCTGAGGCTACAAAAGCAGGCTGCTTACAGGAACCTTAAAAATAGTTACATGCATAAGGTCAGTACAACGAAAAAGCAAAGCTTCATGAAACTTGTTACGGAAGTAGGCAACAAGGACCCATGGGGCTTCATCTATAAATACCAGACCGGAAAGCTTGCACAACGTAGAGTGCATGAAACCGTCTCTTCGAACGGTAATATCATGCACTCTTGGAGTACCTCTAGCAAGGTGCTGCTTGACACCTTGCTTCCAGATGATACAGAGGACTCACCTGAGCATACTGAGATCAGAAGGTTAGCGCAGCTACCGTATGTATCGCAGGATGTCTCGGACTTCACAGTCGATGACCTTGAGGAGGCTGTGATGAGTATGAAACGTGGCAAAGCTCCTGGTCTGGATTTAATAGAAGTTGTTATTGTACAGCAGTCCTGGAAGGTTTTAGCTCCTACTTGCTTAAAACTCTTCAATAGCTGCCTCAGGTACGGTATCTTTCCGAAAGAGTGGAAGATTGGTCAGGTTATTGTAATTCCAAAAGCCGGAGATAGGGACTATAGCGACCCCAAATCTTATCGACCAATCATGCTTCTTTCAGTTCTGGGCAAAATTTTCGAGAAAATAGTTAACAAAAAACTATTAAGTTGCATTGATTTGAGAGGTGGGATATCGGATAAGCAGTATGGCTTTAGAAAGGGTCGCTCTACCGAGGATGCAGTCTGCAAGCTAATAGATATTGTTCAATCAACCGCGGAAAAGTACTGTCTTGGCATTTTCGTAGATATATTGGGAGCTTTCGATAATCTATGGTGGACAAGTGTCATGAGCTACCTTACTGAGCATGGCTGCCCAGCTAATCTCCTAAGATTGCTGGACAGCTACCTTAATTCGATAAAGGCAATAATTAGGGATGAGCTTGATTCGGTGGAAAAGACTATTACAAGAGGAGCCCCGCAAGGGTCTGTTCTTGGCCCAACACTTTGGAATATGGTCTTTGACACTAGCATGATAGATGGAGTCTCAGAAGTCGCATACGCTGATGATAAAGTAATTGTTATATCTGGAAATTCTAGGAAACAATTGCAAGAAAAAGGTCAAGAAGCATTAAACCATATGACCAACTGGTGCAGAAGGAACAAACTAAGTTTGTCTGAGCAAAAGACTGTTATGCTACAGCTAAAGGGCAAGTACGATAGAGCTAGACCACCAACCATTAAGGTTAATGGAAATACAATCAGAATGGTCAGCTCAACTAGATACCTTGGCGTTGACTTGGATGAGAGGATGGGGGTTTCAAGTCATGTTACACGAATATGCGAGAAATCCAAGTCCCTCTTCCATAGTTTCACTAGGTTATCTCATGAGTGGTGGGGTCTCGATAGAAATACACTACATCTTATTTATAGGATTGTGGTGGAATCTATCATGTCGTACTGCTCAGCTGGTTGGTATGGGCGGACCAATGTTAAGCATAATAAACAGTTACTTGGAGCTCAAAGAAATATGTTGCTCCGCATGATCCGAGGTTATAGATCCATTTCTTCAACCGCGACTCAGGTCATTGCGGGCACAATCCCTTTAGACCTTCTCTTAAAAGAGAAGGTCAAACTATACAACCGCGCGATCAGCCGAGTTGAGCGAAAGCAAATTAAAAAGGGACTGCACCAGGAGACTCTCAACGAATGGAAGGCACGTTGGGAGGTCTCAGATACGGGTAGGCATACGTATCTTTTTATCAGCGATGCAACTCTTGCTTTAGGCACAAATAAGGTGGCTCTGACAGGTCCGATGGTCCAGTTTATAACTGGACACGGCAAATTTAGAGAGTACTTGAAACGTGTTGATGTTACGGACAATGGTTTATGCGCAACATGTGATGTGGATGACACTGCATTACATGTTTTACTGGATTGCCCTGATTACGAGACCTTAAGGAACGATCTTAAATCGTCCTTATTTGAAAATGGATTTGACGGATTTTTAACAGTAGATACACTTAGTATACTACTAAATATAAAAATGATTCAGGCTTTTAAACAATTTTGGACTGAAGCTCATGAACTGATGCGAGAAAGGAATCAGGTCTAACCCTTCAGGTTAGATCACTTTCTGACATAGTTCTTGATAGTAGAACATACAGCTTCTCTGTATGTAAACCATCAACCTCCACGAGGTTAGGGATGGAAACGAGCAACTAAATAAATTTGACTGAGGTAAATATAAAATTTTACTATCTGATGCCAAATAAATGTTTTAGACAAAGCTGTCTCGGCCGATCGATGGTTGAGCTTATGATAAACCCTGTAAAAGTTTTTGAACTAGGAACAGAGGTACGTGCAATTAATGGGTTATGGTGGTAGTCATGGTGATGTCTTAGAGTTCTGGCGGTGAACTGAATTAAGTCAACGGGAGCACACTCAATCTTAGTTATGGTATATTCTTTGATAATATGTAGCACATTATTGCTTTCCGAAAGAAGCGATCCTTTATATAACTCTATAAACGAAGAGATTCGAAAGTTTAATTCACAAAATAATTGTAACTTCTATTTTTAGTGGTTCTAGAAAAAGGAATAACGCAGATGCATTGACAAACTTTGAAAATAGAATGACCTACAACGAAAGACATTAAATTTTATACTATAATTAGTTGAGAAACCAAAAAGTAATATAAAAACTTTTTTTCCACATTGGAAATTTAATTCAAATGCAATCATAGTAGCCTTTGCCTTTTTTATTATTCGAGAAAGGAACATGCGCATTAATTTGAAATTTATTATTTTATACATATAGGGCATTCTTTGCAACTCGGAGACCCCCTGCTATCCAGAATTGGTTAAAGATTTTCGAAACTTTTATGGGCAGAAATTGTAGCTTACTGTCTCTAGTTTCTATTGTCATGTGCCCCTTTTCGAAATTCAAAATGGCGAAATCAATATGGTGGCTGGAAGCCACGAAGAGCAGTGATCTTAATGTCAGAAGCATTATAACAGCAACATTTGTCTTGGTATGATATAATTTTATGTACACACGATAGTTTTGATGCTCGCTCAACACGAATCCACTGTTAGATTTTCGAAATTTAAAATAGCGGATCCAAGATGGCCGACCGGAAAATTGAAAAAAAATGTTTTATTAAATTTAATTCGTTTGGCTTTTGGAGGTGTCAGTGACGAATCTAGTGTCATATTTTATGATTTTAAAATGGCGAATAAAATGTGGCCCTCAGTGGCGTCAGTAATGCTCACAAAATTCGATTTTTTGTCTCGCCCACAAACTTGTGAATTTTGTAGGAAAATGGGTGCGGTGCGACTGAAAAGAAATATGATTTTGTTAGAATTTTTACCATAGATTACAATAACAATATTTTAAAAAATTTTGGTGGTAGTTTTCACCCTTATTTTAAGGGTTAAAACTTTAAAATCGGGATTTCAAGAATATGCCACGATTTTTTTTCAATTTTGTTTTTAAACTTTTTCTCTCTTTTATCTACTTTCGATTAACTCTTGTTTTGTAATTGGCATCGACCAGGAACTGGAACAAGACGAAAACGGGAAAAGACGTAGTTTAAGCGTATTTTCTCTTTCTATGCGCTAATAAATGGTAAAAGAATAGTATATTCTAAGATTGTTAGGCTCGCAGATTACGAATCTAATTTAAAAAAACAAAATTTTTTTAAAACAAAATGGCGGATCAAATATGGCGACCAACTTTTCAAAATTCGCTCAATTGTGAAATTTAAAAAATATCGTATTCCACATAAAATTTTAAGTCGAAAATGTATGTGCTAAATTTTTTTTAAGATCTTCTGTTATCGAGATAGTAATTCATGTTTCGTGTTAGTTTTGTAATAAACTTCTAAACAAAGATAAAATACTTGTACTTTTACAAAGAATTTTTTGTTCAATATACATAACATTTAATATACATCATTATTTTGCTCCAGAGTGACGATTAATTTACATACACAGTAACCAATATATTTTTCATCTTTTTACAATTATCTTACATAAAATTATAGTGACTTTTGAAGTCAACTTTATACTATTTTATTGTATATAAAAGGTGATGTCCAGTTGTAGCTTTTGAATACCTTTTGATGAGCAGATCGTTTGTTTCCGATGATGTAAAGCTGTGGCATTTTAGAATTTTTGGAACTGCTAGAGCTTCGTTGAATCTTTTTCGAAGTGGTCTACTAAGTTTATCATGTTCGACTTTACTGTAAAATAACGTTTTTATTGTTTTAAAGTGTTTTTACCCCAATCCAGAAGTTTTTCGGGCGATAAAATAGCATCACATGGTTTACATAAAAGGATATTTCAAGCAGCTTCTCTTTTAAATAAAGCTCCAACTCCGTCTGATGCGGCTTTACCGTGAGCAGTTGCGTGACAGTGCCATTCGGCTTTTATAACAAAATTCTTCTCATGACATACTAAATTTATCACTTGGTATTTATTTTTAAAATGTTGTTTAGCCACATCACTAAAGTAAATAATATTTTTGAACTTGAATATTTTCTTAATGTGGGGAATAGGCATTTTCTGCATCGTATATACAGCTGCTGTGTCATGCCGTGTGCTGTCCGATAAAAATACAATATTTTCATGACAAATTTGTGACTTAAGCTTGTAATAGCAAACCACAGAAAATACTGTGCATTGAGTGTTGTTGAAATGAAAGACTTGTGATGCATTCTGAACTATGAACTTATAATTTTCTGAGAAGTCTAAAACAGCTAACACCTCCCCATGGACAAGATTTTGTTTTTTTTCTTCAAAAATTATTGCTTTTGAAACCTTAGTAAAACCATAGTTTTATAGCTAAATCCCCAATCTCAATATTTTATGTGGGATACGATGATATTTTCTAAATTTCACAATTGAGCGAATTTTGAAAAGTTGGTCGCCATATTTGATCCGACATTTTGTTTTAAAAAAAATTTTGTTTTTTTAAATTAGATTCGTAATCTGCCAGCCTAACAATCTTAGAATAGACTATTCTAAGTATACAGTCATAGTTATATATTGGTCTAGTTACCATTCTCCACTTGTTATGATTTGTTTTCCATATTCGTAGAAACACTTTTCCTTTCAATGTTTACTTAGTTCAAGCATGAAGAGAACGTGTGCTTGGAGTAAAAATATGTGTTAAGTTAATCGTCCAAAAACAAATTTTATCTCATCGCTAGACGTGAATGCTAAGTGGTTAGACATTGAATTCTGGCCAGAAAACCGTCGATTCGATCCAGGTATTGGCATTAGAATAAGAGTTTGTTACGGCTCTTTGCACTTTTAGCTAAATGAAACATTTAGCTAAATGAAAAAAACTTTTAGCTAAATGAAACAGAACATAAACTATTAAAAACCAAAAAAAACGAAATTATATTACAAAACACTCTATTGTTTTATCAAATTATATTTGCAGAGCGAAAAGACAGTTTAAGACAAAAGCGATAAAATTCATTGTAAGTGGAAAGCTGTATCCTGTACACAAAAAGTGTAAACAAATACGAGTTGCATTTAACTAAAAACTGTATCTTTCTCAAAGTCGATTAATTTTTATATGATGTCTTTTCTACCGTTTTTTATAACAAACCCTATTGGTGAGAGTACAACGTGTTTTTCGCATTATATCGATTATCTCGCAAACCACAAATCACATGCACCAAAAATTTGAGGTGCGTATAAACTATAAAACTTATTTATCCACACAAAATGACGGATTAAACGTCACGTACGATGTGAGGCCTTTGAGAAAATACATTTTTTTATCGAGGCAAGTATGGTATCATATAGTAGGGCACGACTTCAGTTTTTCGTAAAAATGTATTTTGGATTTTACACCCCATCATTTTTTGTATAACTTAGATTAATGACGTTTTCTTTATGTTTTCTTCCTCGATTAGCACCGAACCTAATTAATCGAAAAAACTTAAAATGTATTTGGAATAATAGAAAAAATAGTAAGTTTTTAATGCAAAATATAGAAAAGTGTCAAATAATACTCATAATTATATTAATTAAGGGGGTGGAAGGGAATGAGAAGGAGTAAAATAAAAACGCCATTCAAAACCCGGTCTAAGGTGTCAATTTTAGGAAAATTCCAATTTTTTTAGAATTTTGCGATGCACAGTTTTTGAGTTATTGTCAAAAAAGTGCACCAAAAGTTTGTCTTTCCCCTTGGATTTCAAACTTAATTGACAGAAAAATTTGAAAATATTCGTGGAGAAACGAAGTTTAATAAACTTTAAACGAAAATTATAGCGAAGTCTCAAATAATTATATTTTTATGCTTTTAAGGGATGGGAGTAGGGAGGGATGAAAAAAAATCGTTTTTGACCCAAATAAGTGGGGATGAAAAAGCAACTAATTTAAGAAACATTGCAGTTTTTTAGAATTTTGTGGTGCACAGTTTTTGAGTTATTGTCAAAAAAGTGAACTTTCACACCGTCCCCCTGCCATTTGACGTCGGCCGAAGAACCTGCCATTTGACATCAACAACGGTGTGAACAATTTCTGATTGTGATGCAGACAGCAGACATAAGAAAGAGGTTCATTTAGCTTTGTTATCAATTCACTTGAAAATGGCATTAAACCAATAGAAAAAACCAAAACACGCTTGACATAGATGAGCGACAAAAAAAGCGTAAACAAAATCGAATTGTTTATATAAAACACGCTTATAACCCTATTTATATGTATTTTATCAATACACCTCTTTATTCAAACTATTTTCTTGAAAATTACCATCTTTGGCAATTAACATAATATGCATATAATGGAACTATTAATAAATATACGGAAATGTTAACCTTATGTTCAAAAAATTATTCTTACTTACCAAAACTAATTTTAGATCATCATCTTGATCACCATCTTTTATCCAAACAACTGAAGATTTATTTGCTTGACAAGGTATTGTAAGATTTTTTCCCTGATCAGCAACATATTCATTGAATTTGATAACAGAAGACGTTAGAGCAGAAAACACTGAAAAACAGAAATTAAAATATACGTCATATGAAAGTTTAGAAGTAAATTTATTTCTTTATAAGTAAATTTTTATAATTTATGTTTTATTGTTTTAACCAGGGCTGCGGAGTCGGAGTCGGTAAAATAATCAAAAAATTTGTCGACTCCGACTCCTATTTGAAAATTATATTCTGTTATTTTTTGTTTTTATTTTCTTCCGTATAGTTTATTTTTTTTTCTTGTACGCATAAAACAGAATTATAAATTATTTTATTACTATTTATTACGTCAGTGTTGCATTGTAGTCATGGTCTACCACGCGGTCGCTCACTCTCTAGTGAACTGACGGTAATTTTTGAATTACTCCAGACTCTAAACCGGCTTTACGTTTGAGCCAATATATCATCACTTGTCTAATTAATGTCTTGTATATCTTGAGTTTGTTGTTAGTTGAAACATACGATGATTTAAGAAAAGGTTTATTCGAGCCGTTGTTTCAGTCAAGCTTCGATTACAAATAATAAAAGGATTCAACTCCCTTGATTCCTTTTTCGCCGCACATCAAATCATTTTCCTCAACAGCTCTTGAAAAAATCTTATGTTTGATTTTATCATAATTTTTTGGGGGACCAAATCGTCTATCTAATTGCCCGTCACAAGCGACTTGAAGTCTCACTTCTTAAAGATTCACTTCTGCCAAGGATGACAATATCATCAGTGTACGAGATCATATGTACGGATTTTAATGACAAGATATTGTTGTTAGTTGTTAGTTTTATTTTGCTGTCACATATTCCAAAGCCCGTTTTAAAAGTGTAGAGAAAATGGCATCATCTTGTCTTAAGCCGGAGTCGTTGTTGTTGTTTTTGGCAAGAAAACGGGACTTGCAACCGTCCCGTTTTGAACGTAACAGACCATTTTTGTAGTTGAATATCTCGTGTCCTGATATTACTGTAAGCGGGACGGGGTTTCACCCGTTTCATTAAAATAAGTTTTTTTATGTGAAGATGTTGTCTTACAACAAAATATTTATAGAATTCATAAAAATTGGATTATTTTTGTGAAATGAAGTACACATAGCAAAAATTAATCTTTGATTTCACAAATCACACTAACTCCATTTCCATATGATGATGAGATGGCATGGCAAAAAATTATTTAACGATTACAAAAAATAAACATCAAACAAAAACTGAAGCAACTGTAGAAAATATGTTGGCTGCTTTTTCTGTTGAGAATATTTTATTTATCTCGTTTGTTTTTTCTGTTTTCTTTTTAAACATTGAAATCATAATGAAAGAAATTCGATGTTTAGGTTTCAAAAATTCAAAAACTTTGTCAAATGGGTGAGGTTTTATAAAATTTCAATTGATTAAATCCTTTTCATTTTGATGTGTTACTAGACTTGGCAATGTAAAGCCGAGAGTGTTTAACGCAAAAGACGACTCATGCCCAGGATCGACGGATCTAATCCCAGTCAAGACTATATAGAGCCGATTTATAATACTGAAGTCTATAAGTTAGAGGTTTGAGCTAACATGATAAGTTGGTGTTCAGTAGAGCTAAGTGTGGCATATGACTGCTTCTGTTCGTAATCTAACCTATCCTAATACAGTGTTGATTTTATTGCGATACTCTTTTGTTAAATTATATAAAGTTTGAAGGTGGTTTTAATGATATTGGCATCAAGGAGTTCAAATGGACGTCACGGGTTCTGTTAAAAGTTCATCCTCGTTATTCAAAAACCTCGCATAATTTAATTTGTTTGTAGTAAAAATCATTTGGGATTTTGTTAACTTATAGTCTATAAATTTATTACCAAATTACGATGTAACTTATTTTTTTTTATTAAAGTTAGGCATGTTTAATGTTGATTATAATAAATTATAAATTAACGTCTATGAATATCCGAAGACACCATGCCAACTAGGGATTAGGATTATGTTCAAATAAATTAAGTTTCTTTAAGAAATTTACTAACGTTAACTTTAAAATTTTGAGGATTAAAGCCATCGGGGAAAACCCAAGAAGGTAAGGCATTCCAGAAGTGAGAGACTCTGTTGAAAAAATCACGTTGAAAGGAGACAGTTCTACACTTTTTTATTTGAACCGTAAATGGGGGTACAACACTTGCTCTGGTTTGCTAGTTCAGGTAAAATTGATTTTATTTCTGCGGAAGTTCGTTCATACTTCAGCCATAATGTATTGGTAGAAAATTGTCATATCAGCAACATTTCGTCTGTGCTACAAAGAATCAAGCTCATCAGTAAGAGTTGTTTTGCCAATCAGTTTAACAGCTCTGCGCTTTACTATTCAAAATACGATACTATAAAATTGATACAATTTTTCAAATTTTACTGTTTGTTTGTATTAAAGTGAATCTCTTCGCTCATTTCGGTCAGCGTAGAAGAGGGTAATGAAAGTTGGTGATATCAATCATGTCCCGTTTTGGAAATTTGAAAAGTTGGTTGGTCTACTAGAAAAATTTATAAAAATCATATATAATATGTGGGATAGTAGAGCAATTCACCTGTAATTTTCACATAGGTTGCGTTTATCATTTTTGTAAATTGGTATCAACGTAGCTGAATTCCTGTCCTGTGGCATATAGTCCCTGGGTCGGCGTCGATTTCATGTGATGATTACCATATATTTTATACTTCGTGAGGCGCCTGTCCTTGACGAGCAAGAAAACATTTGTTCTGAGATTTTTCTCAATCGGCCGCTCCGAAAAATGCCGATTTCCAGGCATCTTGAACATTTTTCTGTTTTTTTAACTATGGTGGTTTGAAATTTGATTCAGAACATGAGGGTAACCTTGTCCGACAAAAAATTGTCTGCTATTGTCTAGTCCGACAACCCAAACATCCAAAATGTCAGGTGTCGGACTCGACAATAGCAAACACATTTTGGTCGGACAAGCATACCCTCGTGTTCTAAAACAAATTTCCAACCCTTACAGTTGTAAAAAAAAATGTGGTAGCAAATTTACAAGATCGCGGGCAATCGGCATTTTTCAGAGCTTGCCGAACGCAAAAGCGGCCGATTTGAGAAAAATCGCAGAACAAATGTTTTCGGGCTCGTCAAGGACAGGCGCCTCTCGAAGTATAAAATATGTGATAATCATCACATGAAATCGTCGCCGGCCCAGGGACTAATAACAGGTCGTTCAATAAGTCCGTAGGATAAGTAAGAAAAAAACAACATTTTGAAAAAACTCGATTTTTTTATTCAACATAGTTGCCTTCGAGGGCGATACAACGAGTATAGCGATTTTCCAACTTTTCTATACCACTTTTATAGTACGATTTTTCTTTCTCGTCAAAATAGGCCTCAGTTTCAGCGATTACTTCATCATTGGACTTAAATTTCTTTCCAGCAAGCATTCTCTTGAGATCTGAAAACAGGAAAAAGTCGCTGGGGGCTAAATCTGGAGAATATGGTGGGTGGGTAAGCAATTCAAAGCCCAATTCATTCAATTTTGCCATCGTTTTCATCGATCTGTGACACGGTGCATTATCTTGGTGAAACAACACTTTTTTCTTTTGCAAATGTGGCCGTTTCTTTGCGATTTCAGCCTTCAATCGATCCAAAAGTTCACAGTAATACTCGCTGTTGATGGTGGTTCCTTTTTGGAGATAGTCGATGAATATTATTCCGTTCGTATCCCAAAATACAGACGCCATCACCTTACCGGCCGACTGTTGCCTCTTTGCTCGCTTTGGATTCGGTTCGTCGACTGCTGTCCACTCAGCTGACTGTCTTTTGGATTCTGGTGTGTAATTGTGAAGCCATGTCTCATCCATTGTCACATATCTACGATAGAATTCCCTTTTATTGCGGTTTAACAGTGCCAAAGACTCCTCCGAAGCATCGATTCGTTGTTGTTTTTGGTCGACTGTGAGCTCACGCGGCACCCAATTTGCACAGAGCTTTCGCATACCCAAATGTTCATGTAAAATGGTAAAAACACTACCATCTGCTACCTTTACAATGTCAGCTATTTCGTGCACCTTCAATTTGCGATCGTTCATAACCAATTTGTGGATTTTTTTTATGTTTTCTGGAATAACAGCCTCATTTGGGCGTCCACTGCGCTCTGCATCTTTTGTGCTGGTACGACCACATTTAAATTCAGCCATCCACTTCTCTACCATTTGTCTCGATGGAGCAGAGTTTGGATAATGTTTATCAAGCCATTGTTTGGTTTCCACTGTATTTTTTTTCATCAAAAAGCAATGCTTTATTAAAATTCGAAATTCACTTTTTTCCATTTTTTTTCAAAAACAAAAGTTGCTTCACACAAAATGCTATAACTCACGAATAAATAGTCAGATTGCTGTCAAATTTATACACGTATCGTTTGAAGGTTAGTACTAAATAAAAATCATATGGAAAAAAATTCTAGTAACGCCATCTATGTGTCATCCTACGGACTTATTGAATGACCTAGTAGTTTCAGTCATATACAGATCATTTAACAAGTTGAAACAATCTTGAAGATAGAGTTTCACCACCATAAACAATCATTCCGGATATTTTATATCGTAGTCGATACCAGGTGCTTTATTACGTTTTGTAGAATTTATTGTTTCGAAATTAAATTTGAATAGTTTCTATTATATTTATAAATCGGAGTCGGAGTCGGGAGTCGGAGTCGGAGACGGGGCCGGAGTCGAAGTCGGATTTAAAATTTCAAATCTTGGAGTCGGAGTCGCTTAATTTTGGCACCGACTCCGCAGCCCTGGTTTTAGCAATCGTTCGACAAATTTTGTAGCATAAAATAAAAAATATCGTAATTAGTGATGCACCGGGTATCGGATATCCGGGTGATACTTCATAATACCCAGCTGAGAACTCAGCACGAGTATTCTGTAAATTCCTATAACAATTGAATGATTCCAAAGGGTGAAAAGAATTTAACATAAATAAAACCAGAATATGTATTGTTTTTAGTTACAATAAAATTTGTGATTGAATTTGAATGAATTTTAAAAATTCCAGTTTCACGAGACAAATTTCATACTTTAGTTTTCAGCTTTATCGTAAACAATGAATTGTTATTTTTATTGATTTTATTTATTTGTTTTTACTATTATTTTTATTATTTTATTTTAAAAGAAAAAATTAAATTTATAAATTATGACTTGTTTATTTTGATTTTACCCAGTATTGAATAATAAATAAAATGCTGGTTCCGGTCAACTTTCGGGTATTTCTAAATTAACGCAGGTTAGCCGGATATCGAGTAATTTCTAAGGACTTGGTGCATCATAAATTGTAATCTAAAATACTTTTGTATGACTAAGACTAGTTTTAATTTTTCAACGAATTTGACGTTCCTTACACTACAGGTTTTGCAGTCCAAATTCAACATTTTGCAAATCAAATTCAACATTTTGCAATTCAAATTCAATATTTTACAAATCAAATTTAACTTTTTGCAAATCAAATTGAAGAGCAAAAAATTGAATTTGATTTGCAAAATATTGAATTTGATTTGCAAAATATTGAATTTTATTTGCACAAAGTTAAATTTGATTTGAAAAAAGTTGAATTTGATTTGCAAAAGTTGAATTTGATTTGCAAAATGTTGAATTTCGACTGCATAACCTGTATACTGTATTTACATGTGACGTTTGTTCCCTAAGTTTGAATTAAAATTAAAAACGTGAACGCTCTTCCTTTCAAATAAAAACCTTTTTGTAGTTTTTAGTTTTATTTTACCACACCACAGCCTCCGGCTATGAAGAAATGGTGAAGCTTTGGTAAAAGTGTATGGTGTTCATTTAAATTCAACACCAAGAACTAATAATGCATCCCTCACCTGCGCAATCGACAAATCCTTCTTCACTGGTCGAAAAATTACGTGAGTCGATGCGCAACGTCGTACCCAAAAATACTCGGAATAGCCCTCAGGACAACATATACATACCAAAAGATTTAGATGACTGCAACCACGTCTTCGTCAGGGTGGACAAAGTCAAAACAGGATTGACACCACCATATGAGGGACCATATTCAGTAAAGCGAAGATTCCGAAAATATTTCGTAATTGATAGTCTAGGAGCCCGCCGACATAAACAGCAACTCATAAATACTCTTCTATAATTTTTTGAGTGGCTTAATTACGCCTAGTCTACCACTTTTTTTTCTCTATCATAATTTGCTTAGTCGCGGCTTTTTCTCTCCAGTGATTTTTAAACTTGTCAATACCGTATTAAGCTAAAAATTTATAGATAATCTATTTTAAAAAATTTAATACCAAGAGAAATTCATGAATCGCGAGAGAAAAAACTTGTCCGACAAAAATTTCGGTACGTTAAGGGTGTCTACCGAGTGAAACATGTAACAATAACAATTTCGAAAAATTTATGGATAACCACCTGATTTTTATGAAAAATGCTTCAAAAAGGTATGTATAATCACGTCTTTACATCGTCCGACAAGACAGATTTACCAATTTTCCAGTCCGACAAGCGGACATTGACATTTTCACGGCGACCTAAAATTTATTCATAACAATTTCCGCTTTCGATTTTTTGCTGTTAAATGAAGCCTACAACGAGGTGAACAAGTTGTCCGACAGTAAAATATTACCATTTCCATAAAAATCGAACAAATTGTTATTTTTCAATTGAAAATCCGCGAAGGTTTACAGTATTTGCATTTGTGAGCGTAAATACAGCATACCTCCACATAACCAGCTGTTTTTTACAGGATTACTTAAAAAAAGTATGTAGAATCCAATTATTTAATTGTCGGACACGATATATTCTCCGATTTTCCAGTCCGACGCATGGAGATTATAGATTTTATGAAGCTTCAAATATTTTGATGAAATTCTTTTTTGATCTTTTTTATTTATATTTTATAATTGCTATTATAGTACATTATGATGCTAGGACATAAGGCTTAAGATTTTGGAAGTATGTGGAGTTTGCAAATCGAGGGGCTAGCCGAGATTTGGACCCACATTAAGTCCAAAATAGCTAACGTCCGTGCGTCATATACTATTTTTTATTCGCCGCTAGCAAAATATTTAAAAAAAAAATTGTTTATTCTAAATCAGTTATAATTTTACATAAATTTTGAAATAAAATTATGTTGAACAAGTAGGCTTTGACCAATATATTTGTTATTTCATTTCAAACAAATCGAATAACTATGACGACAAAGAATAAGAAATATTTTAATTTGATTAGGAAATTTGGAATCGAAAGATTGCTTTGATAAAAATTTCTGTTTTTTATAGAATTTAAACAAATACAAAAGTTTTTTACTTTTTTGGAGTAACTATGACAACAAAATATATGGTTAAAACAGAGTGTGCTTAAAACCGCACGGCAGAAGTGAAAACTTCATTGGCAATCGCAATCAATTGATATAGTATTAGTAGTATTTGGATCATGTTAGTAGAATAAATGAGAAACAAGTCAGAACGATAAACCGCTAACTACACACACTAACCTCACAATGTAAACCAAATAATTGTCAAAATAGCACTCATATGCCAATAGCAAGGACTAAAGTACGCGTGGTTGTCACACCCATAGATCAAAAAGTTTAAATTTTACAAATCTTTCTGCGAAAAGCTAAGCAAATTCATTGGTATTAAAGCGCACTGTTGCCGTTTGCAAACCACTATCGGCTAAGTGCCACCATTTTTAATTATTTTATTTATCATGATTGCCATCCAAATTTTTAAAAATTCATTTCTTATCGAGAAAATTACCTCAAAAAATCACCTATTTAATTTTTAGATTAAAAAATAGGGTAGGAAGGGGTGGTTTCTTCGAAATTTGTTGGCCAGATTCTGAAAGAGCACTCTTGAAAATACCCTCCTATGGATTATTAAATATTTCCAAGCATCAGTAACAAAGTTGTCTGTGCTTAAAGTTAACTGACAAAAACGGATAGATATGGTCGATAAGAGTTAATATGCGTTTCACTATTTAATGTTTCATTTACTATAGTCTTTAAAAATCAATAATTTTCCAGATTTCAATGATGATAACGAGGATGATGAGGCAAATGATAACAGTAGCACAGATGAAGAGAGTTCAACTGATGATGACTCTGATGATGTTGCCGATCGATGTTTTTTTGTCGGACTATTGATTTGGCACGAAATATTTGTCCGCCACTTGTACTACACGGTAAATTCTGCTCTATAACATGTTAATTCCTTTTTGTCCGACGGTTATGAATAAATTTTAGGTCGCCGTGAAAATGTCAATGTCCGCTTGTCGGACTGGAAAATTGGTAAATCTGTCTTGTCGGCCGATGTAAGGACGTGATTATACATACCTTTTTGAAGCATTTTTCATAAAAATCAGGTGGTTATCCATAAATTTTTCGAAATTGTTATTATTACATGTTTCACTCGGTAGACACCCTTAACGTACCGAAATTTTTGTCGGACAAGTTTTTTCTCTCGCGATTCATGAATTTCTCTTGGTATTAAATTTTTTAAAAATAGAGTATCTATAAATTTTTAGCTTAATACGATATTGACGAGTTTAAAAATCACTGGAGAGAAAAAGCCGCGACTAAGAAAATTATGATAGAGAACAAAAAATGGTAGACTAGGCGTAATTAAGCCACACAAAAAATTATAGAAGAGTATTTATGAGTTGCTGTTTATGTCGGCGGGCTCCCAGACTATGATTACAAAGGTAAAAATGTATCGATTGCCATCGACAGACTCAAGCCCGCATATATGACAGATGAACTTAAGGTAGTGCCTCCAACAACGCGCTCAATTAAATCGTTACATGTTACGTTTTAATCTCTCTAAATAAAAAAAACACACTTCTGAATAAAGAGGGATGTAAATCTGCGAGGTGAGTGATATGGTGTTCATTTAAATTCAACACCAATAATTAATAATGGGTGAGAGTTGGTAGTAATGCACAGTGTGAATTATTATGGCACTTGCATTGCGCTTTAAATATAAATAATTATGTACAACCCTACCTCTACATACAACACATACACAAATAAAATATGTAGAACAAAATTATATATAATGTAATGTTAGCTTATATAATTAATCCAACTTTGTTAATCGTATGATCAACATCATAATTTTGTAATCAAAAAAAAAATAAACTAAATTTGTGAAATATTAATAAATCAAAATTGAATAAGTTCTGTATTTAAATTATTTCACTATTACTAATATCAGTGCATTTGTGAAGAAATTTGGAGTCAGGCATCATTGGGCCTTGAGGCCGCAGTACGTAGAACTACAATATTCAAAGTACTTCTACAAGTGTTCAGTTACAATAAGAAGGACATGAATAGCTTTTAAAGTGCATTCTCACTTCGTGACAAAGTGGTAGAGGGCCTTCCGTGGACGTTTTTATTTGAAACTCAAGGAACAAACGTCAAATGTTTTACTGGAAGTTGAGATAAAGACTTATTGGAAAGAAACACCTTATACACCAACTTTCAACGAAATTGAATGTCAGGACTAGAAGTTATTGAACTTTTAAATGAGCAGTTGATAATTTTGAACAGAATTAAGATGTTCCAATTTTACGTCAATCCGGATCATATACTAAAAATTCGTTTTTTTTAAAATAAAAAGTGTTATGTTATAGGGTTTACAATATGTGTCAGAACAACACATAATTACCTTTTAAGACCTACTTTCCACAATAACTTGCGCTTTAAGGTGTTGATGAACGCTTTTTTTAAACCTCTGCGGATTGAAATTACCTGAGACTATGGATTCCGGCAAACTATTCCGTTTGTATGCAGTTCGGACAAAGAAGTCTTTCTGCGATCTGCCAGTATGACAGCACGGGATCTCGACCGTTTGACTGCTTGCACTAGCCGATTGCCGAATGAAACGGGGGTAAGAATAAGTTTGAGGCATGAGGCTGCTGATTTCATCTGAGCACTGTTGATGACGATATTTGTAAAAAAAACAACGAGCTCAGCAACAGTGCGACGATGTTCTAGGGAATTAAGTTTTGATGTCAAATCTCGATCAACCACAATTCGAATATCCCGATGGAAACAGAATCAGCACCCCAAACTTGACAACAGTACTCCATGCAGGGACGAATATAGGACTTATAAACATGAAGCAAATGGTATGGAGGGAACATTTTTTGGCATCTATTTAGGAGGCCGAGTTTTCTAGATGCGCTTTTTGCCATCGCCATTACATGATCGTCCCAGAGTAGGTCGTTGGAAACTGTGACACCCAATAAACGAATGTTTTTACATTCACCTATTGGTTCATCACACATACTAAATAAAATATCTTTGGGGAACTCGGTCTTTAATCTGGAAACAATCAACAGCTGTGTTTTGGTACAGGATTCGGACAGGATTAATTCGTTCGTGCATTTTACCTTTTGAAGGAAGGGGTCGCACGACTTGTGCAGAGTACTATCATCTGCAAAACTATTTATTGGGTTGGTTGTTGTTGTTGTTGTAGCGACGTGTTTGGTGCTAATCCTCCGGCTCCATGTCCAGGTTTAGGAACTCTGCTACTGCCCTTGGGCGGTACCACAAATCTTCCTTCGTCAAGTTTGTTATGTTTATATTCATAGGACAGTTAAATAGGTGGTCTACATCATGTGGCGTGCCCTCACATGCGGGACACTTGTCAATAATTTCAGGTTCAACTCGGCTCATGTAGTTGTTTAGAATGCGTGACCAACCGGATCTTAGTTGATCTAGGATGGGTCTGGTACTACGGGGCAGTTGGGCCTCTTCGGCAGCAACTTTTGGTGGCTTTCTATTTAGAACACGATTTGGAATATAGTTCCTTATTGTATTTTCAACTGTTTTGGTGTGGAGTGTTTTTAAGCCAGTTCTATATGTAGATTCGTCGATGTTACCAGTAACCTGACAATCTCTGACATCTTGCAGAAAGCATCTTGCTGTTTTCCTTATGTCTCTGGGTGGTTCTATTGTGGTTAAGGTGTCATTGCAAGGATGTTGCTCTTTGTGACAGGCCAATAGATATTGTTTGGTTAGCATTTCACTATGTTCACGGACTGGCAATATGTTATTTTCCTCGTGCAGGTGATCACGGTGTGCCATCAGGTGACATCCAGTTGCGGTTCGCAAGGCAGCATTTTGTGTTGTTTGTAACTTATTCCAGTGAGTGTTGGCAACTTGAGGGGTCCATATGGGTGCAGCATAATTTATAATGGGTCTTCCTATTGCTTTGTACGTTGTTAAGATCGTGTTTTTATCTTTGCCCCATGAACTACCCGCTAGTGCTTTCAATGCGTTATTCCTGTTTTTCAGACTTGAGTTTATTAGTTGTGCATGAGCATTAAATTTAAGCAGTGGGTCGAATGTTACACCCAACAGTCTCGGCTTTTTTACTGTAGGAATAAGTATGTTGTCTATGCAGATGCTTAGTGTTGAATTTACCTCCTTCGTCCATGTGGTGAAAAGTGTAGAAGTGGACTTTTCAGTGGAAAGTTTCAGTTTTCTAGCCTTGAACCAATCATTCAGAGTATTAAGGTATGTATTCAGGATGTTTGTGAGTTGCTGCAGGTTATTTCCTGTTGCAAGCACTGTGCAGTCGTCTGCATATGACGTGATAGTTATTCCTTCTGGTGGGGTAGGCAAACTGCTTAGGTAGAGATTGAATAATGACGGTGAGAGAACTCCGCCTTGAGGAACTCCTTGTCTTAGCACTCTCATTTTGGACTTGCAGTTACGGAACTCAACATATGTTTGGCGACCTCTGAAGTAATTGCACAACCAGCGCTTCATTAAACCTGGCAAGTTAGTATTGAAGATGTCATCCAATAGAGCAGCGTGCGACACTGTGTCGAATGCTTTTTACAGGTCAAGTGCGACTAAAATTGTTCTAGCACATGGTTGTTTTTGATTCAGACCATCACTGATCTGGTTTTGTATTCTGTGTAGCGCGGCGGTTGTACTGTGTGCTCGCCGGAAGCCATGTTGGTGTGGCGCCAAATTACAGGATCTTGTCAGCTGAGGGAGCAGAAGTGCTTCGATGAGTTTTGCGACCGATGACAGAATGGATATTGGTCTGTAGGACTCTCCCTTTTCTTCAGGTTTTCCTGGTTTCAAAATGGGGCTGATTTTGGCCGTTGTCCAGATACTTGGTATCTGAAGAGTATTTAAAGATGTATTAAGTGTAGTAGTGAGGAAGTTCAAACCTTTGGGTCCGATGTGTTTGAGCATGATGGCTGAGATGCCGTCGGGTCCTATAGCTTTTGATGGTTTAATTTTCCTTATTGCATTCTCCACCTCTTCTACGGAAAAATATAATATCCTCCAAGTTGTCAGTGTTAAGTTTGCGCATGTGTCTCAACACTGATCTGGTCTCTTTCTCGTGTTTACGCTGCTTTTCTGTAAACTGAATGTTAAATTTGGGTTTCAATGGGGATATCGTCGAAGGAGATCATGCAATTATTTTGTGGTTGTCGAGGATGAGTTAGGCCCTTAATGACCTTCCAAAGACTTTTACTAGTACCCAGGTTTGATTCTCTCACTAACTCTCTCCATTTGTTTCTTTTATGGTCCGTGAATTTGTTAATTTGCTTGTTCAGGTCCGGAATTCTGGAGTCGGCTGGATCTGCTTTACGGATGTCATCTCTTTGGTTAGAAAGCACACACGCTTCTTGTGGAAAGTTTGGTTTTACTTTTTGGATTCTGCCAGCTGGTATGTAGCGAGCTCTAGCCTTATTAAAAATTTCTCTGAATTGTTTTTCCCTAGAGAGGGCGTCAAGTAGTAAAAATTGCTTACTGAATTCAATCTCGGTAAAATTTGTAAAGTTTTCCCAGTCAGCTTTATTAAAATTAATGTATGTCTTCTTTTCGGAATTTATTTGATTTATGGAACGGCTTAAGGTGATAATGATCGGCACGTGGTCTGATCCCAATGCAATTTCAGTTCTCCATTCTGCAACTGGCATTAGTGACATACTGTCAAGGGAGATATCTGGAGAAGAGTATGAGTTGTTTGTTACCCTTGTCGGATGTGGTTCGTTGAGGACTCCAAAATTGGAGCCGTCAATTTGATCGGCGATGCTTTCACCTCGTGGATCAGTGTTTAATTGTGAGTGCCATAGATCATGGTGCGCGTTCACATCTCCGAGAATTAGACAGTCTTTGATATAAAATAAATGTCCTATGGACGGTTCATAGCCTGTATCACAGCTGCTTACTGGTGGTATATAAATATTGACTAGTGTTATTTCCATATTTCCGGATTTTATTATAATTCCTTGTTGTTCTAGGTGTTTGTCAGTTTCCGGTATTGCAGGTAGTGTAGTTGATCTTATTTGTGAGACCGTTGCAATGTAGTTGCATAATTTTTACATCACTCGGCGTTTCCGGTAGCGTGTTCACTCGTAATGTGTTTTGTTGTGGGCTCGTGTTGGTATTTAAACTTGATATTTGATAACATGGCGCTATGTAGTTCTTGGTCCATTGCTTATGTGTGACAAGACCTGAGCAGTTCTTGAGGTGGCACCATTCCTTGCAGGTATTACACTGAATAGATGTTGTGTTTGACCTTAAGATGTTTTTACATATTGTACAGTGCCATGTTTTAGTTGGTCCTGGATTTGTTTCAATACCAGCCATGACGAGGAGTACTTGAAGCAGTGAGGCTAGTGACAGCTGCTTCTTTACCAAAAAAATGGAGCGTCGGATTTGCACCTTCCGTCGAAATTGTTGGGATGGTCCTTGGTCGGAATTGAGTTCCGAGTGCTTCTGGGGCGTAGACCCGTCCATCTTTAGAAGCTATTGGGTTGGTGGTGATTTTCAACAATTCGTTGATATAAATCAAAATAGGGTTGGGGACAGTACTGAGCCTTGAGGTACACCAGCGTTAATTAGTTTAGATTCAGAAGAAAATCCGTCTAAAGAGACCGAAATGTATCGGTTGGATAGCAAATTTAGAATCAGCTTCACAACATTGGAAATATACCAGATTTGTAGGATTGGTAGAATATCTTAGTCAAAGTTGGTGCAAGTTCTTTAGAAAAGGTTTTTAAAATAATGGGTGGAATGTTGTCCATTCCTGAGGCTTTGTTGATGTTTAACCCCTTTAAAAGTTTAGCGACTATTTTGGGTTTGAAGTGGAGTTCATTCATATTCACTACTGAAGACTGAATTTGGGGTATTTCTTTAGGAGTTTCCAAAACAGCGGAGTTCAGAGCAAAGCGTTCAGCGAACAAGTTAGCTTTTCTTGCGGGATCATTTACGATTGAAACACCATCAATAATAGGGGGAATAGAAGATTTTGTACCAGAATTTAAAGAACTAATGGTACTGTAGAAACTCTTGTCAGAAATAGACATAGACGTAAGTTTAGAAGCTTTCGCTCTGTCAATTTCAGACTTTTCGTTTGAGATAATCTGGGTAGATATTTTGTTGGCCTTTAGATATTGGGATCGATTAGCGAGAGTTTTGTTATGAATCCATATGTTAAATGATCTACGTTTGTTTCTAAGTCCCGCTTTGGCAGCCTTCGAATACAAGTATTTTTGTTTGGGTTTTATAATGGAAAAAGGGACGAATTTATTGATAGCAAATTGGAAAGTTTTGAGCAAAAACATTTACATTGTCAGTGTAAAAACAATGACGGTCGAAAGGGAAACATTGGCAAAAATTTTGAAGAACACTCTTATCCATTTTTGAGTAGTGAAATATTTTACGGCGTTTGGGAGCTGTAGTTTTAAGTAAATCAGTTTTGATAACTGATGAAATTAAATAATGATCAGAATTTCCAATACTACCTTTCGGTACATCGACATTTGTAATATCTGGCATTGTGGTAAGATAGAGATCTAAAAGAAAACTATTATCAACGCCATTACGAGGAGTGAAAGTTGGGTTTTTGACAATTTGGAATAGGCCCTGAGACGCGGCAAAAATGTCTGCCAGTTTTCCACTATTGTCAAAATCGTCAGTCGATTTGGACAATTCCAACCATGTTTTGTTGTGGACGTTGAAGTCATCGGTAACGATAACTTCACAATTAGGGGACTTTGCTCTAATCTCGTCCACAATTTTTATAAGTAAATTAAAAAAGTTTGTGTTACGTTTGTTGGGGGACCGGTATAAAGCTATTGTAAAAAAAGTAACTTCGGGAAGACAAATCTTTAAAACGTTTGTATTGAAACCATCACCGTGTAGTTCATAATTTGGAAAGCGTGTATACGCAACACTCTCATGAATGAACGGGCAAACGCCCTGATGGAGTTTGAAAGCTGATTCAAGCCTATATTTGGAATTAAGCGATTCTATAGAGAGAAAATTTTCAGAAACTTCTGTTTCTGTAAGGAAAAGAATGTTTGGTTTGTCGTGCTCAAGATGATGTTATCATACAATAAAATATGACATATGCCAATATTTCATGATAAGATGACGAAATAATAACAAAATAATAAGTGAAAAACAAATTGTGAGAAATTTGCAGAAAACAAAACAAAACTATAATTGCCAATAACCCAGCTGATGCAGCGCACCCCAAACGCACCGCCCACCACCTCAATCGAGGCACCAAGCTTACACATAATTATATGTTGGTCTGATTCCTCGGAACAGCTAATGACTACTACGGAACGTTGCTTGGCTAAGACTGGGAGTGTTGCCGTTGACTAATTAAAGTTCGTCCGCCAGCACACTAAGATGTCATCTTGGCTAATGAAATCTCCTGCCATTGCCAGGGACATTAAGATCCACCAGTCTACAGGCTCTTTATTTTATTAGTGATTTGAATTCAGGATTTTGCAAATTAATTAAAATTTTGGATACGTGGATCTTTAAAAATTTTTAGACAGATTGCATTACTTTACAGAAATTTTCATTTTTTCCTTTTTCAAGTAAAAAGAAATGTATTCATAATAAAAAACATTTTTGTTAGTTAGGTTGATCGCGACTCGTAGGACCGTGTTTAAATCAAAGTGTTTCGGGTTTTTCTTTCGGTCTGTTTACAAGTAAGTGAACCAATAAAACTGAATGAAATGATTCAATTACAATGTTGACACAAAATAAGTTTGTCATAATAAACTTAGCAGTTTACATGGTTCTGGTCTACCCATATAATTCTGAATTGTAATTATAGTCCTAAAAAATTTAAAAAAATATCCCGATGAATAAAACCTAATTTACAAAAACGTTGATTTTAAAAACATTAAAATGTTAAAAAACATGTCACAAACAACATTCTATCAAATTTCCAAACCATAAAATCACACCTTAATTAAGTAGTTGGTATAAAAGATATATGTATATATACATATCATAATAACGTTAATGAAAATTATCAAAATAATATATCAAACAAACCAACAGCTGATCAAAAAACTACATTGAAAGTCAATAAATTACAAATCCAGCCTTGATCGAAATAAACAAAACAATAGTTAAATGGCGATTAATTGACAAAAACTAGTTCTTTTAAGTTTTAAACTAAGTTATAATAATGGAGTTTTAATATAAACAAAATTTAAGCGATTTTGTTTTAAATTTTAATATAAATCCTAAAATATGTTATATTTAATCTGTTTCATAAATAAAGATGCATATGTTAAAACAAAATCTTGAATTTTAAATATTCTCTGAAGTTTGGATGTTTTCGAAAAGCCATAATTCAAAAAATCTTCACACCTATTTGATTGAATCCGCAATCTCGTTCTGCTCGTTGATTTTCCTTATATAACTTCGAATATGCAGCGTACTAAACTTGACAAAAAAAACTTCATACAGGAATTTGGTCGCCACACATACTAATTGATATATCGAGGTTAACTTGGTCTTCGATCTGGAAACAATTAATAGCTGCGTTTTGTTGGAATCAAAATTGATTAAACTTTGGTCACACAAATCAGCAACTACACTGAAAAAAACTGTTTGTTTTCAATCGAAATGAGTTGTCTTAACCTCGTTGCGAGAGTGGACATTGGAAATCGAACCCCAAAATTGATTCAACAGCTGTAGATGTTGGAAAGGTGTAGTTGAGGCAACCGCACTTTATTTTTATGTGAAAATTATATTTAATTGAACAAATTTCAAACACTTTTGTTTTGATATAAAAAAATTCATGATATAAGGCGAGATCTAATACGAGACAAAAAGCAAATTTGTTTTAAAAATTTGCAGGAGCAAAACCAAAAGCTGCCAATAATCGAGCCAAAGACATATTTTTTCGATCATGAAACGCACTGTCTTCCTTAACGATTTACTGCCACATAGAGTTAAACGATAGCTCGCTCCCTCCAACAAACAACAACGTGCCATCATCAAAGAATATTCCATAGCTAAAATTGGAGGAGCTACCGCGTTGACTGAATAGAGTCCATCAGCCAGCACTCCTAAGGTATCAACTTGACTAGTAATATCTCACTGCTATTGCCAATGGTATGTAAGATCTCCCGTTAACCCGTGTTCAAATAACAGGGACTGGAATAGGCGAGCTTGTCATATCTGTTGAGAATAAGGGTTGAATTTTTCCCTTAAATTATATAATTTAGCATCTAAGCACTCATTATTATTAATTATATTTTCTTTATCTAGCAGTTTTTTTTCATTAATTGCTTATCGATTTTATTCTGTAGCAAATGCAATAAAACTTTTTCTATAAGTTATCATTAGTGTTTTATTCATAATATTTTATTTACTACAAAAAGCATAATCTTCAATAGGTTATGGGCCCAGGGACGCTATAAAAATAAAATAAAGCGAATAAAACAAAGAGAAGTGTCGCCGAACCAGAAGAAAATATAAAGATTTTTAAACAAGCCATTTCGTCGTAGTGTATGTTAATTCTAAAAACGAACAATACAAAAAGTCGGTAGCCGTACCGTATATGTTCATTAGAAACTAGCTGTAACAGAAGTGAAATTAAAATTCGATCTAGATTCTAGAACATTCGATTCGATTGTTGTTGCTGTAATTAAAAAAAATAAGATCCAGAATAATCGATTCGATTGTTGTTGTTGTGAAGAAATAAATTTGAGGCTATTTATTTGGTGTTGTCGTGACGAAATTGAAATATGGAGTTGTTTAGCGACAAGAAAGAGAACAGTTATGGGCTATTTTCACCAAACGCTTACATTTCAGATTAAAAATTAATATTTCATTTAAAAATAATTACAGGTGCTAAGACCAAGGTTGGGACTATATAGAGAAGTAGATGGTCGTACACATTTTTGTATAATTTAGCATGTAGATGCTGTCGCAACTTGGGCTACATAGCAAATTGTCAAGTCCGTTACCATACACAAATCGTAAAAATTCTCACTTTAAAAAAAATATTATTTTCAAAATCAACTTGCTTTAAAGTGATTTATATTCCCAAAGTTGAAAACAGGCAATGGATCAGTTTTGCTTTTTTTTAAATTAAAATTGGAGGCAAAAATTACCCTAGAATTTTAAAATATTAAATTATTTTGAAGAACTTTTCTAAATAAAGCAAGTATATATTTATTTTAAGTATTTACTTTCATTTGGATTCAAGGTTGGCATGATATATATCAATGATATATATCCGATATATATCATTGATATATATCACGATATTTATTCCCTGATATATATCATGATATTTATAAAAAAAAAAATAAATAACTATTCCTACCTTAAAGTTGGAAAAACTATGCTATGCCTGGCAGCTATGCCAGGACCATAACGCTGACATAGATTCTGACATAACTAAACTTATGACATAAATAGTGTAATGAATGTTAAACATATGCTTTGTTATCTAAAGACAATAGCAATCGCTTTAGAAGAGCTTAAAGAGATAAAACGGCTATTGCCGTTGTAGTTGAAATTTAGCATAAACTGGAAGTCGATCTTAAACTAGAGCAACCTTTAAAAGTTAAAAACTTTTTTATCGAACAAGAGGCATGGCTTTAAATGCACCTCATCACCTAGATAGTTTATGCTTGACCATCTATTTTTAGGTAAACGTTTGACAACCACCAAAGAGAAGAAGCATATACTTCCTTATGTAATATAAATATTTCAGACTTCATTCCATTTGTAATGGCGCTTTTAACTGATTCCACGCTGAAAAAAACATGTCCTATTTCCAATCGAAATGCAATTGTCTTAACCTCACCGTACGGTCACATATGGCGAATCAAACTACGAAATTGCTTCAAAAACTCTACAATTATAAATCGATGAAGTTGAGACAATCACACGAAATATTTATGTGAAAATAAAATATAGTTCAATTAATCTCAAATACTTAAACTTTAAAATGAAAAATTCATGATATAAGGCCAAAGGAAATTTTTTTCAGGGAAATAGTTATTATCTTTATTCAACTACTGTTATATTGGATATAACACTTTATATTTTAAATAAACCTCATCCTGTTGTTAGGAAAATATTATCAGGTAGTTGTCGCAATCACAGTGAAATTGTCTGCAAATAAATTTTATTTGCATGAATAATAAACTGCCAACTTCGAGATGAGTTTGTCATGAACTTCAATTTTTTTTCAGTGCAAACCATTCCCAAAATATGTATTTCAATCTCTGTTTAGCAATACACCACCAATGGTGTGGTGGAATGGAATAACAACCCAAGTAGTTTTCCAAAATTTGAAATACGGCCAAGCACTGGCCCACTAATGGTTAACAGTACCTGTGATTTGTTATTTTCCCAGTAATAGAAACAGTCATGGGCCCATCTATTGGGTTAACAGCAAATAGCGAGTATTTAGTTACCTGTGAATGGCCAAGCGCTGGCGCATAAATGGTAAACAATACTTGGCTATTGTTATTGGGCCATTACTGGAACCATGAATTGGCAAATCTGCGGTTTAAAGAAATGAATCAGTAAAGTTTACTTTAAATGGCCAAGGTATGGCACGTTAATGGTGAACATTAATTGGTTATTGTTATTGGGGCAGTACTAAAACCACTCATCGGTCAATCTATGGTTTACAAAAAAATAGCCAGCATTTAGTTCCCTTTGAAATTTGAATGGCCCAATTATAGTAAACAGTACTTTTATATTGTTATTGGGCCCTTACTAGAACTATGAATCACCCGATCTAAGGTTTATAGAAAATAACCAGTAAAGTTTACTTTAAACGGCCAAGTAATGGCACGTTAATGGCTAACATTAATTGGCAGTTGTTATTGGGCCCGTACTGAACCATGAATTGGCCGATCTTTGTCATTTGGTTCAAATTCACTAGAGCATTATCCATTTTAGAAATATATAGGTTGAAAAATTTCACCTATAGTTTAATTATCGTATCTCTGCTGAAAACCTATGATAATAATGTCAAGGTTAGTATAAGTTTTAAATTTTTTTTCTTAAGACATTTTTACTTTATTTTAATTATTTTGTATATTTAAATTAATACGTATGATATTTTATAATGGCCCAGCCATGGTTAACAGTACTCGGCCATTGCTGCAATACTTGTCATCATTATTTGTCCGTTACTGGGTTAGCTGCCCAGTGAACACAAGACGTAAATATGACATCACACGAACGTCATATATATGTGATGTAGTTGTTGCGTAAATTTGACATAAAAATGACACTCGTCATGACTATATCCTGGTATCATTTATATGATGCTTTCATGACATCACACTGATCTTAAATTTGACTTCGATATGATGTCATAATTTGGACTTAAATATGACCTTATTATGATTTTGTTAAATTTCACTAGAGGTATATCCCTTTTAATTGTATATAGTTTGAAAAATTTTGCGTATAGTTAGTTATTGATTCCAAGCAGGTTATAGAATCTTAGCAGGTACGTAATGAGTAATGACCAATGAATGACTGACGGGTAAGTGTTTTTGTTATAAATTTGTTTTTTAATTGTTGTTAAATTTGTTTTTAATTAAAAATATAATACATCACAAAAAAAAATTATATTACTATGATATCAACCTTATATCATAACAACGTCACAAATATCTCCACAGACATCACATTTATGTCATAGTTATATCATTATTGTTATGTCATGCTCTTACGTAAACAAGTGGGAAATAATGATATACATATGACTTATATATGACCCAGATCTTACATAAGACGTGACTTAGCGTGATGTCATTTTGATATCACAATGACGTAAATGTGTTTTCTGGGTGTACAACCTTGTATGGGCCATTGCTGTTTTTTCTCTGGCAAATGAATGGCAGCCATTTATTGTCCAAAGTTATCAACAAGTAAAATTAGTGGTAGCACTATGGGTCATGGTTGCCAGTACCGGGTCATTGTTGAATTACTGGTCGCCAATAATTGACCATTACTGGACCAGTTGTATAACGTTGTATGGGCCAGTTCGATAACTTCGATTCAGTAACATTCTGTTAATGGTCCAGTTATGGTGGTCATTGCGGGTGGCATTACTGGTCGGCAGTAATGAACCATTAATGGACCAGTTTTACAACCTTGTATGAGTATTGATGATTGAAGAATGATTGAAGAATGAAGATACAGACGAATAGACTTGTCAAATTGTCTATAAACTAAATTGGAGTTGCAATATTTGAATTTAGTTTACAGGCAAAGAGGTATGAAACGAGGGAGAGATGCGATGCACTGCAGAAGTGTGGAAAGGGCCATATATTGTATAATATTTAAGATTAACAACTTATTCAAAAATAAATATCAGATCTTGATATATATCAGATATATATCTGATATATATCGGATATTTTGATATTTATATAAATATCATGATATTTGCCAACCTTGTTTGGATTATATTTGTCTTTCTTGGTTGAAAGAGAATTGGCAATTTAAAAGATAAAAAAAAGTTAATTAATATATGAATACCCTTGAAAACTATGCGGTAACGTATTTTACTAAAACCTTTACCAAAAGTCAAAATCGTTACTAATGTATTTTAATAATATTTTTCAAGTCAATACTTACATACTGTTATACCGATTTTCAAAAAAAAAACTTGGAGCTATTTTGAGTTTTCCTTATTTCAAACGCGTTTATGTATTTTTTCCTTTTTTTTTGTGCCGTATCGTCAAAAATATTTTACAAGCTCAGTCGTTCTCAAACATCAGTTAAGAATTCTTTTAAAATAGTAAAGTGTAAAGTTAAATTTATTTGAATGGCGTCTCAAGAATTTTCAAGTGTAAAATAGTCCAATTTCATTTTGTTTTATTTGTGGAATTTGCATAATGCATTCTGCTAAAAAAATCACTTCACATATAAGAATTGCATACCTTCATTACTTCGGCATAAAATTGAATGAAGATAAACACCGTGGATGCCGAAAAATAGTTATGTCAACTGCAACTTAACACATTCAAGACGGTACAATAGAGAAAATGTTCATTTAACGTTTTAACGTTGTGTAACCACCAGGTTTTAACCATAAGTTGCAATTTTAACTCGAAAATCTGTATAACAACTTATATATAAATCAACTATGTTGCAGAATTTAAATTATTCTAAGTAAACATTTTTTTTCCAAATTTTTACTTTTGACTTTTTTTGGGAAAACCTGAATAATTTGGTGCATGTTCCACCAAGATTGGTGTTTTTTAACTTTAAAAAAAGAATATTGACTACTAACTGTAGACTTCAAGAAATTAAAATTATTTACAATCATTGTTTGTTCACAATTTTTGGCGTTGAATATGGAAAATTTTTAAAAAAACATAAATTTTTGATTTTTTTTCAACTTTTTTCAAGTGTAACTTCCAGAATCCTTAATGGATTTTATAAAAAATAGTTCAAAATGTTTGTTAGTATTTTTGCTATGCATTTGTATCGTTAGTATATTAAATTTGTTTGTTTTGTAAAATATGCCATCCAAAAACCGGAATAACCTGTTTGTTCAAATAAAAAATTGGTTTTTCAGCGAACATCTAAAAAACAAGAACCAACTAAAAAAAATTAATATGATATCCGTGTTCAGCAGATCAAAATCTATAAGAAAAGTTGGGTTTTATTTAGGGAAATTTTTCTTGTAAACTAGTGATAATTTATTTGTAGTTTGTTATATTCTGTCAACATGGTAACGGACTTGACTGGTAACGGACTTGACATTAACACTAAAACATTAAAAAAAAGCCAGATCTGCAAAAAATAATTATTAGCGAAAAATAGAATCACCTTTAAAACCTATCCAATGAATAACATCAAACTGAAAAAGTACAAAAAATACTAGGTTAGTTTCAAAAATAATGGTAACAGACTTGACAAAGATTAAAAATACCAGCCTTGAAGAAATCCTATTCTTAACACTACTGCAATTCTTCTGGACCAAAGAATACAAAATGGCTAAAAAAGAAGCTTGACTAGTTTAGCAATAATTCTGTATATGTGCTGTCTTCTGGTGATAAAAATTTGAACTATTTGTTATCAAATTAATTACATGGTAACGGACTTGACAAAAAGTGGGAGACATCCTTACAAAATCATTTACAAATACAAAATCATTTAATTAATTTTTTACTAAAAATGTTAAATATATATAGATTATATTTAAAATAAACAAAACTGTTTATTTTAAAAAACTGAATTATTTAACAAAAACAAGAGTCAAATTTCATAAAACTTGAAGGGGACAAGCATTTTTCCAAACTTTTACATTTAAAACCTTTTATTTCTTAAAACATGTTAATATTTTTTTAATTTTTGTAGGCTACAAATATTTAACACAGTCTCCTCTGTGTAAAACATTGCTTTAATTTAATTTTAAAGATTAATTTATGTTAAATATTTCTATTTTTACCTCTGGGACAGCAAATTTTGAAAATGGCTAAATTTTGATAATGAATAAATTATCGACTGTGGAAATTCCAAATTAATGCATTGATGAAAGCCTATGCATTAGTTGATAATATTGAAGGGAAAGTACTAGAATCTACTGCGACCAATGAGGTAAAAGCGCAATGAAGGTAAGGCGATGAATATTTTAATTCAGTTATTGGATACAGAACGAGCAAATCTTGTTTTAACGTGCAAGACAGCAAAAGAGATGTTGGACAAGTTAAGCAGCATCTATGAAAAAAATTCAGAAATTCGTGTTATAAATTTGTACGAGGAATATTTTGCATTAAAGATGAAGGATTGATGTCAGTTGCAAATTACGTCTCCAAGGTCAATACATTAGCTTTTGAAATAGAGAGTCACGGGGAAAAATTAACAGATAAGTTGAAAATGGTACGTGTTATTAGCAGTTTGCGCCACGATTCAACAATTATAAGACTGTTTGGTATAACACTCAAGAGACTCGTTCATTTGATACGATGATGTCATCATTACAATTGGAAGAGGACAATTTAAAGAAAAATTGTGTTGGTGAAACTGAAAATTCAAATGTCGCTATTTCAGCCAAAGCAAAATTTAAACCAAAAAGCCGAACAAATATTAATAATTTAAAGAAGAGCACAAAGTACAATATATGTCGTAAAGTTGGGCATTGGGCCAAGATTTAGGTATGTGTATTTTATGAAATCGAAAGCTGAAATACATGATAATTTACGCTATTTTATTCCATTGGTACACATAAGGAAAACGCAATAAGAATTTTCGATTCGACAATGGTAGGGAATTTGTAAATCAGAATGTAAAGAGTTTATTATTGAAAGAAGGGATTACATGGGAGCACATTACGCCATATACACCGCAGAAGAATGGTTTAATTGAACGAGACAATCGCACAGTTCAAGAAAGCGGTAGAACCATGTTAATTGCAAGAGGATTGCCGAAGATGCTTTGGCCGGAAGCAGTTCGAACAGCGATTTATATGTTAAATCGTTCAACAAACAGAAGGTGTAATGATCGTACGCCATATGAGAAATGGTTTAATTCAAACCCAGATTTGGGTCATGTTCGCATTTTTGGTACTGATTGCTTCGTACAAGTTCCAAAACAATTAGGACGAAAGAAGTGGGATCCAAAATCTAAAAAAGTATTTTTAGTTGGATTCGAACTCACAAATAAAAATTTTCGTTTATTCGATCCAGCCAGACACCAACAAAGTGTTCATTAGTTGTAATGTTCGATTCAATGAATCGAAAACATTTGTTACTAGAAATGTGGGTGGTAATAAGGAAATTAATGCTGTAGTAGAGGAAAATGCAGATGAAGAAGAAAATGGTCTAGAGGCTCATGAATTAGGTAATAATCCAAATTCCAGTCAAATTTCTGAATCCAATCTGGAATCGTTTACTGATTGCCAATTGAATTTGGATTCGACGTCTAATAGTGATTATGAAACAAATAATAAGCAAAGTAATTCAACTGAACGGTGCTAATGAACGATATAATTTACGTAAAACCGTTAAAGCATCAGACCGTTTAATTGAAATTGGGAACCAGTAAATTATGATTCAGCGTTACAATCGTCTGAGCACAAACAATGGCAAAAGGCCATTAATGATTAATTACAGTCCCTACATGTTAATGAGAACTGGAAAATTACAGAGGCCAACTGATGTAAATATAGTTGGATGCAAATGGGTATTTAAATTTAAGTCGTGTTCGAATAGAAACATTTTTAAGGCTCGTCTAGTTGCAAAAGGATTTTCGCAACGAGAAGATGTCGATTTTAATGAGACATTTGCACCAGTGGTACGGTACGATTCCATTTGTACTATTTTATCTGTTGCTGCAATTGAAGATTGGGAGATAATGCAGTTTGACGTTAAAACTGCATTTCCTAATGGTAGTTTGGATACAAATATATATATATATGGAAATACCAAAAGGTGTCATTGTTGATGAGAGGGATGAGGAAAAGGTATGCCGTCTTAAGAAATGTCTTTACGGATTGAAACAGACATCAAGAGTCTGGAATGAAAAGTTCACTGAGTTCCTTAAAAATTTTAACATGATACAATCACAATCAGATGGATGTATTTTTCGAGGAGTCATTAATGGTAATAAGGTGATATTGCTTCTATATGTTGATGATGGCCTGGTATTATCATCAAGTGTAGCAGCATTAACAGAAGTAATGAATCATTTAGCAAATAATTTTATGATTACTAAAGGATACGAAAATTATTATGTTGGCATTAAAATTGTACGAGATCGTACAAATAAGAAAATACTTATACATCAAAAGAGTTATATTGAAAAACTCATTAATAAATTTGAAATGGGAGATTGCAAGAAAGCATCGACTCCAGCCGACAACAATGTTGTGTTATGTAAATCTAAGGAAGACGACAAAATAGAAGTGTTTCCATACAGGCAAACTGTTGATTCATTAATGTTTGCAGCTATTGTAACCAGACCAGATATTGCATATTCAGTGGGAGCAGCATGTCGACATTTGAAAAATCCAAATTCAACCCACGTAAATGCTGTAAAACGTATTATTCGATACCTAGCAGGAACATGTGATTTTGGTATAGAATATAGTGGTTCATCAGTCGTATTGAAAGGCTATACAGATTCAGATCATGCCCGTGATATTGATACAAGACGGTCAACTTCAGGATATGCATTCCTAGGTAGTTTTTAAAGGACATTTGGCTTAGGTAGGTTTTAAAGGACATTGGGTACGAACAAGAGGATGCGACATCAGTTCTAGACTTATAGGCAACAAAAGTGCAATTGTTCTCACAAAAAATGCAGAGTTCCACCAAAGAACAAAATACATTGATGTCAAATTCTATTTTATCAGAGACCAAATGGTAAGATTGTTCCAATCTATGTTTCAACGAATGAGCAACTAGCAGATGTTCTTACTAAACCATTACCAGCTAATAAGTGTGTTGAGATTAAGGATTGAATTGTTCCCTTAAATTATATAATTTAGCATCTAAGCACTCATTATTATTAATTATATTTTCTTTATCTAGCTGTTTTTTGTTCATTAATTGCTTATCGATTTTATTCTGTAACAAATGTAATAAAACATTTTCTATAAGTTATCATTAGTGTTTTATTCATATAATATTTTATTTACTACAAAAAGCATAATCTTCAATAATATCCGTAGATCAAATATCAAAAAAACAATTCCTTCAAAAACAAAATCAACAAAAACTCCATGCGGAGTTCCAGGTTGTTCCAACGATGGGCTACATAGTACAATAGATCGGTTATTGGCCTTTTATTTTGAAAATCGAGTTGGGTATCGCTTATCAGATATCAAATAGTAGCCTTGAATAATGTGTGCACTAATATAATGCTCTAATATTTTAGATAAGACTGAGGCTATTGATCTATAATTTGAAATATCACATTTGGTTCGTTTTATGGGAGATGGATTGGACATTTGCCAACTACCAGCTTGAATGAATACTACCTAGATTTAATAGATTTGTAGTTATTGAAATTTGAGTTAGTTTTTTTTTTGAAAGTTTTTTTGAAAATGTTTTCAAAAAAATAGAAGGAATGTTGACAATACCGGAAGCTTTGTTGTTGTTGGATTCAGCGGAAAACCTGCAATGATGGAACTCTCTTACTTTTGTTATTTTTCAGATCTTAGTTACCTTGAGTCGGTCAGATGGAATCACCATCAAGACATACGTAGACACATAAACAATGTTTGTGAGTGATAATAATCTACCAAAAAGCACAACTAACTACTAAGAGACCAGTTTACCTTTGCACAATCTCATTAATGATCGCACAAATGAGACCACAAACAGGAACATTGGTAAAAACACGTATAAAGTTTGAAAAGATTCCTCACAAAAGTGGTTAATTATCGACAAGTGAGCCTAGTTGCTGATGAAAAATGAGATTATATATTCAGTCATTTCACTTTTAAGTAGCTTTGCACCTAGTATGGTAAAATTACAAGCGAGTTACATAGGAACATGGGCGTTTAAATTGCAGCATGCAACTTGGAGCTCTAATGGCCTTCATCACATCGCTTGCAATAATATCTCCCATACAAACTAACATTAAAGCCGCTGTCGGCAATCTAGAGTATGCCAATACCAGATCCCTCCTGGTGCAGGACGCATGCAAGCAAGTTCATGGAAGCTCATTCGTGTATCTTATTGACCTTAAGGTCTCCACATGATGACTTTAAAGTCTCCCAACAGCAAACCTTTAACCAACAATCACTTCGAGTCAAACGGAAAGAAGCAACTTAGTATTACATTCATCGTTCGACCACTGTATAGTACAGAAGTAATTTTGCTAAAAATTGAAGTGCTAAAATAATAATTCACAAATTAAAATTTAAAGTGAAAAACTAGAAAATATTAAATTTGCAATAAAAATTATGCAACAAGCAGTCAATGGACGCCACGCCAAAGTTAATATTCAGTTCATAAAACAATTAGTTAACCAACTACAAGCAAAAAGTACAGAATATAATTAGCAGAAATACATCGAAAATTATAACCCCAAATATTCTAAAAGATTCCTCGAACACGCGTCTTAACGTGTCGTATGTACAAACATACTTTGAGATTTATAAATATATACATATTACAATTATTTCAAACTGCAATATAATTAAAAACATTAAATACATCAGACCCAAAGTAAAGGGAGGATTATTAAACGAATTTCATCACTATTGCTGCCATTAACATCAATTTTACTACAGCATTATAAATCCGGAAAATTCGAGAAATCAAGTTTAAGCTGCAATCAAGACATATAAGAAAACTTCATCACTGAGAAGGCTATTGATAAAATCAAGATTGCATACAGAACATTTAATCAACCAACAACCAAAAACTTCTTTGGACAGGAACAACCATTAAATCACACAAACACAAATTGTATTGCCCAGGTAAGAGTTAATTATTACATTTGCTCTGTAGTTCAGTGACATCTTGCTATTATAATATAAAAGCACAATTAAACTATACACTGAACAAGTGAATTCCTTCAACCAATCTGGTGTATCACATTAGGGCGTGGTCGAGGTGTTGATATTGAAACTTTAATCTTGTCGGAACACGTTAAATGTTAATTTGAATTCTTAATACAACAAATTTCTCTACAACACTCGGTTCCTCTTAATATTGATACTATTCTTTTGCACATTGGTTTATTCATTTGTTTAAATTTACATGCGGTAATAAATACATCAATAAATAATTCTGAATTAAGGTGTGTTCGATACTCCCAATTGGACTCGTGTGGGAAATTTCTTAGTACTCTTAATTTTTTTTGGTTGCTCTCCAATTTTATTTGTCTATATATACCTCACAACCAATTTTTTTTCTTCTCTCTCCTAACACCTGCCCAAACGGATTTGACAAACTCTAGCCAAGCATACATAATGACATCTCCAACAATAGCTTCCAATAATCAAGGTGAACTGCAGTTAGATAATCCAGAAAAAGAAGAACACACAGGTGCGCACAAAAGAACAGTAATAACAAAACGTTTGAGTAATAACGACACATTTGAACAGTAATAACAAAAATCTCAAAACAGATATGTTGACGGACAGTAATAAAGTTATTAGCAAATACGTTCCGGGAGATTTAGGCCCGTATGTATTGATTGCAGAAAAAAATAACATAAGTGACATATCTTTCGCTAAAAAAATTAAAGAAAAAAACTTTGGAGTTATACTCAAAATTGAACAGTTCAACTATAACAGAATCAGAATCATCACCAGAGACATCAACACAGCAAACAAAATCATTAAGGATAAAGAGTTAAAAGAAATATTAAACATTAACATCCACATACCAAAAACCACAATAGAATCGACAGGTATAATTAATAGGATCCCACTAGACATGGACATCGATTCCATCAAAGAGGATTTAATCGAAAAATACAAAATAATAGAGATTAACAGGGTGGTTATTTTGTAGTGTTATCTCACTAGGTGAGATAAAAAGTGAGATAAAATATTTGTCTTTGATCAATTATATTAGATAAAAGAAATCATTTAAACATTATTTTTTTATCTCACTATTTATATCACCTAGTGAGATAACGCTACAAAATAACCACCCAGAATACACAGATGGAGTAATGAAACGGACAAATCAGTACCTACAACTGCGATTAAGATCAAATTCAGATCTAGTATACTCCCAGACGATATCAATCTGTTTCAGGTAAAAAGACCTATTCGCCACTATATACCCAACCCAATTTTATGTATTAAGTGCTCAAGATATGGACACCATGCCAACATCTGTCAAGGGAAAGAAATTTGCATTAACTGTGGTAATAATAACCATAATTTCTCAGATTGCAAAGAAAATTCGTCATGCCCCCTTTGCAAAGGAAACCACCCAGCTAATGATCGAAACTGCCCTGAATATAAACATCAAAAAGATATAAAGTTCTGGATGGCTACCAAAAAATTGAGCTTCAACGAAGCCAAAGAGTATATAAAAAACAATAATCATAAAGCTGATTTTGTCAACTATCCCACACTGCCAAACCACCTCAGCAATGTCTGGAAATCTCTAGACACAGATAAGGAAAAAAACTCCCTAAAAAATGAACTAGAACTCATGAAAAAAGAAATAGAGAACTTAAAATATCTTAAAGAAGAAAACGAACTAATAATTAAACAAAAGGATACACTCCAAAAGGAACTCGAATTATCCATAAATTACAACAAAACATTAATTGATGAAAAAACTAAAGTAACAGATTTACAAGAAACCATCAGAAATCTAACGAAGGAAGTAACTCAGCTCAAAGAAACCAACAAAAACATGAAAAAAAAGAAGTAAACCAGGAAAACTTAGAAATAAAGAAACTTAACCTAGAACTACTTGCTTTTAAAAAAGAACTTAAAGATGATTTAGACAAAAAATTAAACAACATACTGGGAGTATTCAATGTTATCGCAGACATTAACACATGTTTTAAAGAATGCATTCATAAACTCACCAACATCCCGGCTAAGGATGACGAATATAACGCTCCCCTAATCAAATTAGGAGAGTTAACCTCTGAAATAGATAACATCATTTCATATACCTTAAATAATGATCTATCTAACAATGCCAGTACTTCCAATACCAACTCTTAACAATTACAGACAACCAATTCTCTAACTAATTTAATAAAATACACCACCGATTCGCCCTTTAGAATAGTTAAATCAACTAGATATAAGTTTATCAATATCAATTTAAGATTAAACAGACATCCCTGGAATTTAGTCTAGGTAATGCATGTGAACAAAAGCATTACACTCCCTACTTACGTAGAATTTACAAAATATAATACGAATTCGATAACTATACCCATTAATAATTTACCATTAAACAGACGCGCCCTGAAATCGGTCTGCAACTTCATTTATGCTCATTTTTTACCTTCTTCAAACATCAGAGTACATAAACCACTGCTTCAACTTCCGGCTATGTTACTGTCCAAGGTATCTACAAATTTATTTACTCAATCAGATTCAATAGTTTCCAGCACATTGACAACTACTACTGTTAAATCACCTAGATATAAATTTACTAATATTATTTCAAAATTAAACAGACACCTTTTGAATTTAGTCTGGGTAATGCATATGAATAAAAGCATTACACTCCTTACTTACGTAGAATTAACAAAATATAATACGAATCTGATAACTATCCCCATTAACAACTTACCATTAAACAGACGTGCCCTGAATTCGGTCTGCAATTTCATTTATGCTCATTCTCTACCTTCTTCAAACACCAGAGTATATAAACCACCGCTCCAACTTCCGGCTGACTCGTCCAGGGTAACTACAAATTTATTTACTCATTCAGAGGCAATAGTTTTCAGCACATCAACAACTACAACTGTTAGGCTACTGCTTCAGCTCCCAATACTTTCTTATAGTATTATGTTCCATTATTACCTTACATGCATAAGTTACTTTAGTTCGGCATTGAAGCTTCTTGCAACCTTATCTTCCAAGGTAGCAACTAAATTAACTTCTCACTCAGATTTAATCGCATTCAGCATACCGACATTTATCACGGTCGACAACTCCACATATACAACTAAATACACTCCCTACTCCGACTGTAACCTCAATTTAACTAAAAGTTAACTCTACTACAATAAAGGAGATTCACATCAACTTGTACCTACCAATTTAGAATTAAGAGATTGCGCTATCAAGATAACCAGCATCAAAGAAGCTATCATACATACAAACAGACGCACTCTGAATTCAGTTTGGAAATTCACCCTCGAAAATTTTTTACCCTACTCCAATGGAGGATATAGAACTACGCTTTCAGAACACAATTTAATAACTATGATACTCAAAAGATTGACAAATAATGTCAACAAAAGAGATATACTTACATTTATCCGTCCTACTCATACTACTCGAAATATCACTTCACACAGTCTAGCTACATCAGGGACTCTTATGAGTCTCTACAAAAATTATTCAGATATATGAAATTGATGCACATCAACATTAGAAGTCTGAAAGTTAATAAGGATGAACTTGAGATCTATCTTTATAATAACAAAATAGATGTATGCGGATTATCAGAAACGTGGATGCGCAATAAGGATAAAGTTAAATTCCTCAATTACAATCTTTACTTGAATAACAGATTGGATGGATATGGCGGCGTTGGCTTTCTATTAAACAAACATTTAATTATAGGGAAAATAATCTCAGAGAAAAAACACCTACCTGTCGAATACATAGAGGTTAACATCACAGACAAATTTAATAATAAGCTCAAGATTATAGAAATATACATTCCACCGAACAAACCTATGGCAATAATTATAGACAAGTTAGGAAAAATATTAGATGAACTCAACAATAATGATAATTTAATATTAATGGGTGATTTTAACGCCAGACACAGCCTTTGGGATAGTCACTGCAAATATAATAAAAAAGGTGAACAAATGGCCAATTTATTCTTAAATTCCAACCTCAATATTTTAAACAACGGGGATGGCACGAGAAGGGGCAACAATGGCAATATCTCAGCCATTGACATTATCCTAAGTACATCCGATATAGCTCTAAAAACAACATGGCATTGCGACACAACTCTAGTAGGTACTTCAGATCACCTTCCCGTATTGATAAATGTCAACAACCACATCACTGAACCCTCCTCTAAAAAAACTATTTTAAACTTTAAAAATTGCATAAAAGAATGCACCGCATTCAACTCTGATCACTCGTTCAATTTCCAGGACTACGAGGAAGAAATTATCAATATAATCAACTCCAACTTAATTAGCATTGAAAATAATAACAAATATGTCCCGAAAACCTGGTGGACCGAAAAAATCAAACGTCTCTGGATCATTAAAAAAAGCAAGTTAAAAATTTTCAATAAAGATAAAAACAACCTCAGCCACAAAGTCGAACTCAACAAAGCGATAGCCGTCCTGAAAAGGGAAATTAAATTATTTAAAACATTATATATAACAACTGAAAATTATATCTCAAAATTTACAACAAACCAGATCATTGAATTATATAAAATATTACAAGAAATATTTTAGAAACATTGGTCATATGGACTGAAAAAACCAAATGTTATTATATATAACATGTCCAGAACCAAATAAATAAAGTAAAAATAAAAAAAAAAAAAAAAAAAAAAAAAACTTAGTATTAATGCTTTAGTCCATTCTTTGGAGTGAGAAGTCGATCAAGCTATTGAATGGCGTTTCCATTTTTTCAAAAGTAAGCAGAACATGCTTTAAGCAGAACACCCTAAGGGGTATAAATTTTTCAAATTAAGTCAAATTAAGGTCCATATGATCGCAAATTCTAAACAGTTCCGTAAGGGATGAAACAGAACTAAACTATTTACAGCATATCGTTAACCACTTCGCACATCCGATTCGCTCCAGCACCGAAGAAATGTAAATGAATTGTCAATCTACTATAAATATAACTTTAGCGAATTCTCCTCTAAGGAAATTCAAAATATCCCTCCACCATGTGCGCAGTATAGCCGACAAACAAGAGCTGCCGAGTTATCTCATCCATTTGTTGTACAAATACCACATTGTAGAACTGTATCCTTCCAGAACGACTATTTTAATAGAGTGGCCAAATTGTGGAATTCAATGCCCTCCTCTGTATTTCCCGATGAATTTTCCCCTCAGGCATTTAAAGAATGTCCATCGTCATTTAAAACAATTAGAAAAGTTATCCCTATATCCTCATTTCTTCTATTTCCCTCATCTCCTTCCTTTATAGTTGACATGGTATCTTCGGATATTCAAAGAGTCTGAACAATGAATATTTCATATTTAGTGTGCTAAACATGTCTAACTAATTAATAAAAAAAAAACTTATCTATATGACTGAAGAACGTTACAGTTCTGATGGACATAGTCTTATGACACCTTTCTGGACAGTAGCAGTCGCTAGAATAACAACAAGGAGAACTTCGCATTAAAAATCTAGTACAAATCGTTGCACCCTTGTAAAAAAAATTGATAGAAAACGATAGAAACCGATAGACCGTTTTCTATCGTTTCCTATGCGGTTTTTGAATGAGAATTAATGGGTTGGAATCGTTTTTTCCCATAGAAACGGATGCGGACTCTTACGTTTTGGCTTTTGTGGCGGACGCAATTTCTATCGGTTTTGGGTGTTTCTTATCGTTATTTTCTGATAGAATTGAAAATCTAGTAAAAAAAATAGAACCGTTTTCTATCGTTTCCTATGCGGTTTTTGAATGAAAACGAATGGGGCTGTATCGTTTTTCTCCGATAGAATGTTTGCATCGTTTTAATCGTTTCCTATCGTTTTTTGGTAGATTATTTGAATCGTTTTCAATGGGTTATTTCACATTATTTTTTTTTCTTCTGTTAATTCCGATCCGTTTTAATCGTTTCTTATCGTAAAACCCAAATTGCAATTAACTATCAATGCAATAACATTGAATCTGGAGAACCGAGGAAATAACCAACCAAAAGTTTTGCTATCCCAGATCATTTCTATTTAGGTATGGTAAGGATCGCCACAACACATTTAAGAAAAGAGTAAGATTTTTTTTCCCGCAAGCATACTCCAGAAACGCATACTTAAATTTTCCTTTTGATATAACTATTAGCAACCCCAATAGTATCAATAACAAAATAAAACATATAGATAAAAGGTGCCGAAGGTCATCAAAATTTAATTAATTAATTTTGTAAAATTTTAACAATAAAAAATAGAAAAAATTAACGGAAATGTTCAATTACTTAATTTAAAAAAAAAGTTAAACCAATTTTGCAATAAAAATGCAATAGCAAAATATTATTACATAATTTATCAACCCATATGATTATTATCTTCAATCGAATAATAGATTGATTTTAATATTACATGGTTAAAACTTTGTATAGTTGTTAATCCATAATTATAAAGCAAAGCAAAAAAAAAACGATTAAAACAAATTAAAAATATACGTAACAAAAATAAACAATAGCTGTCCACTTAGCACAACTCATTAGTTTTAATAATTGCACAAAAATTTAAAGTTTATTAATCTAAACACGCAAACTTGTTTTTAGCTAAAACTTAAATCATCATCCTATAACTTTTAATGTTTTTGAAAATAAATTAAAGAAAAATTTATAAAAATATTTAATTCCACAGATGATTGTATTTTTTTTCTTATTACCTTGTATGAAAAATATTAAATAAAACAACTTATTTAAAAAAGTTTTACTGAGAGACATAATTCCATATTCTATAGTTTAGAAAATAAACAAAAAACCAACATTCATTATTTATAAATAAATTAAAACACTTTTAACAACATTTCTAACGATAATCAACACAAACTTATCAACAAAATACAATTTATATGTCAGATTAGTTCATAGACCGGCTACTAGATAATGGTGGCGCTATTGTAATTTTTTTGATATGGTCGATTGCGCTGTAAATAATAACAGTGTAATAAGATATATTTAAATATCTGCCGTTTTTTTCCAAATTAATTTGTTGGTTTTGAAGAATTAAACTAATGTACTACAAAAACTCTATTGTTGCCCTATAAATATTCATGTGGTTTCTAGGATGCAGCTATGAGAAGAAAGTAAATTTTAATATTGCTATTCAAAACAAATTTAGGTGGGTTTGTAGCACGCTGAATTTCAAGTTCGTAGGACCCGGGTTTGATTTCCATCGAGGTCAAAGTGTTTGTAAGCGAAGCATTAACAATCATCAACACACCGGATTTCATCAGAATCAACACACCGATAGTCCACAATGAGGGAAACTTGTTGACAGCCTATGTAGGTTCTATATGGTACATGCTATTTGGATTTTGACGCCTACGTATATCTGTTTTGATTTGTATAAAACATTTCAGGTTTTTTGTTTTAAAAACAAAGTTAAATTGGGTGTCACACCACAACTGTCTTAGCAATTGCGTTTAATAAGTCATTCGTCAAAATCTTCCTATGCTACCCCTCTGTGGGGTACTATCTCTAATTCACTAAAGCAACTCTGTATATTTAGATATTAACCTGGAAACTATATTACTAAATTAATAAGACTAAACTTTTAATTTTATAGATTTATTGTCATAAATTCAATTCTTATGCTTTAACAGCGTATTTACGTTTTGGATAAATTGACCTCTTTCTGATTTCTTTAAGAGTTAATCTGTTTGCATCGCTGGGTTTAAGAGCCTTACGCATAGCACGAGTTTTCTTTGATCGTAAATCTAATGGTTTGTACTTCTTGCCAGTGTATACTTTTCTTAAATTTTCTTTAGTTTTCTGATGCATAACAATGTACACACGAGCAATTGCTTTACGTACAACTCGACTGAAAATAAAATAAACAAATATTAAAATTATGTTTCACATAAACCTAAAAAAACTTACATTTTAGATAGTTTTGATGGTGCTCCTCCTGTTACTTTGGCAACACGGAGATTTAGGAGCTCTGTTTTCAACTCATCGAGTTGTTTTGTGAGCTCCTTCTTATCCTTAGTTCTCAATTCTTTGCACTTAACTTTAACCTAGAAATAATCAAATATAATTTTAACATTAACAAATATATCTCAACAAAAATAAATATTATCATCAGATTTAAAAACTGATATTCATCAATCACAACATATTTTTTAAATTAGTTTTTCGAAGATTACACAAATTATTTAAGATTTAAATCACAAAAACTACAGAACGTACCATTTTGTCTTCGAGTTTACAGAGAAAAAGAAATATGTCGAATTTGACAGTTATTAAAATCGTGAAGTTACTATCAATTGGTAACCGATATCCGGTTTGCTACCAAAAGAGTTCGTTGTTTTCATTTCAAAATATAAAATATACATATTTAAACAATTTTTAATTAATTACACAGTTTTTATATGATTAATTCTTCTTTTGGATTATTGTAAAACCTTTCAAGCATATATACATACATAAATAAATAAATATTTGAAATTTGTATGAAACACTGAGTATTTAAGTAAACAAATGTCAAAAGACATTTGTTTTGAGATTTCTAACACGTGAATATACAAAAATTATAATTATGTCTGAAAAGTTTACACATTTAATTGCAGATACTAGTGCTTTTATAAAAAATAAAGCACTGCAAGTAATAATTAGTTTTTAATTACTTATCTAATAAAAATTTAACTAATTTTGCATTTAGGAAATCGCTGATAATGTTTATACGGTAAATGAAGTAATGCGAGAGGTGAAAAATAAAGGACAAATACGACGATTAGTAACATTACCGTATGATTTACAAGTGAAAGATCCTGATCCTGAAAATGTTAAATTTATAATAGATTTTGCAAAGAAAACCGGAGATTACTTAAGCCTCTCATCCATCGATATCAAAATTATTGCATTAACTTATCAATTTGAAAAAAATTTCGTTGGAGTAGATCACTTAAAAACTGAGCCTGTTAAAACTACAACTATATATTCAAAAGAAAAACCGGTCGAACTAATAGGTAATGCGAATATTGCTGGATTTTATAACCCACAATCTGATGATACACAAGTAGAGTCTGAAGAGAATCCTGTGTCAAATGGATCAGTAAACAGTTCTGACAATGAAGAGATTTATTCAGATGAAGACGATAAAGATGAAAATATTGATAGTATTGAGCTATCAATAGTACAAGATTTAGAAAATTTGAACGTATCAAATGAGAATTTAAACGAAATTTTACCTACAGCTAACAGGAAGACTGAAAATCCTCAAAATAAAGATGTGGACCAAAATAGTAAACCGTTTTGTTATATTTAATTAATTATTACTCAAAAACATTGAAAATATTACTTTTAGGTGATGATGAAGAAGAAGATGAGGATTATGAAGAAGATGATGATGAAGGTTGGATTACTCCAGGAAATATCATTGAAGTCAAAAAATCATTTGGTGTTGATGTAGAACGGGTTCCTAGGACACCTGTTGCTTGTATGTCGTCAGATTATGCAATCCAAAATGTACTCAAACAAATTGGTTTAAACGTAGCTGCCATTGACGGACAGGTAAATTAAGTTATCTTTATTATTTATAGACAATTATAGACAAATAATTATTTTAACTGAATTAAAACATGAACGTAAACTGTTTAGATTGAGTTTAAGTTGTGATAAATGTTATACATCATATCAGTTAGATGCATACTAACACCCAGCGCACGATTGACTTCTTCGGAAAAAATTCTTCTAATCCAGGATTCTCTAGATCAAAATGGTTCTGTTGACAACTCTATCTTCATGTTCCTTTGTATCATTTTGGAAATTACTACATCCATTAAAATTGTTATCGTTTTTCGATGTTTTGATCTTGATCTTGGAGTGCGATGCAAATGCGCACATCACTAAATAATTGGGATAGCTTAGATAACATCAGACCTTATTGAGTTTCTTCATAGTACAGACCTAGAAATTATAAATAACGGATATGCTCATGCTTTTTCAAATACAATTAGAGAAGAAGAAGTAATAAGTGTAATCCTCACTAACCCAGTTTGGGTGAGAAGGGTTCGAAATTGGAGAGTATCGTTTGATATTTATCAGACCACAATTGCATAAGTTTTGATTTTATAGTCGACACAGCGGTAAAAATTTTAGAAATCCGAAGTCAACTGATTAATTTTTAGCCAAATATTTCAATCAAGACAATGAAAATGTTGCGAATTGGATTCAAGCGTGTATGGGCAAGGCTTTTAAAGAATCATGCCTACTAAGAGCGTTCCGTAATGACGGAAATTCATCCTGGTGAAATAGAAAAATGAAAAAGTTGAGATCTTAAGTCAGGAAACTGTTTAAGAAAGCCAAACAAACAAATAATACCGATGAGTGAATCGCCTATCGTATTAGTCAGAGGGAATATAAATACAGCATCAGGAGTGCTAGAGAGAGTGCTTGGAAGAAGTTTTGTGAGTCAATTGAGAACTGTGGCAGCAAGGCAGCAAGAGCACTCTGAAAGGGACCCAAATACCAACCAGGCTTACTGCTTATGCCAACTGGGAGGTATACGGTATATGTGGAAGAAACAGTGTAACATTTGCTTTGTGCACATTTCCCAGGCAGCAGCTCCACTGATGAAATGAAGGGACAACTAACTGTTACTCCAAATAAAGATATGTATTCGGATCTTCCCGTTCAAATCGCTGGGCCCTGATGGAGTCTATCCATGCATGCTGCAGAATAATGCGGATGACCTCATTGAATCATTGCAGAATATTTATAATTCAAGTCTGGCATTGGGGTATGTTCCAGAATCGTAGCGAAAATCTGGAGTTTTTTTCATATCTAATACCGCATTCACAGCGACATAGCAAATTAGTAGATGTAATTTAAATCTGTGCTGTAAACACTTTTTATTTTAAAATCTTGCAACTAATTTGATATCTAGGCTTACTACCATTACAAACGATTCAAATACTTATGATTCAAATTACAATCTACGTTTTAAACTCATATTAAATATGCCAAAATGCAAATTATAATATACTATCTACTAATTTGCTATGTCGCTGTGAATGCGGTATAAACCAGGTAAAACCAACTACAGTGAAGACAACCAAGTTATTTCGGTCAATAAGCCTCAACTTCTTTGAACAGTGTTTTACTACAGTTTCCACTAAGTACCAATCAGCATACATATCAGATTAGGCAATTGGCAGAAACAGCTGCGTATCATTTGGTGACTAAAATTGAACGAGCACTTGATGCCAAAAGATGGTTCGCTTTGGGTGTTTTTTGGATATAGAATTCGCTTTTAATAATACTACCTTCGAACCAATCAGGACTGCGACATCGCTACATGAAATTAACAACACGACCTCAAATTAGAGCTGCCGCATTGCTTTTGTTAATATGGGCAATACAACTATTTCAGTCTCACTTAAACAAGGTTGTTCTCAGGAAGGTGTTCTTTCAACTCTCTTGTGAATTTTGGTAGTTGATAGTCTTCTTAAAAGAATGAATCAATCGGAGCCTTATTCCCAGGGTTACGCAGATAATATTGTCATACTGGCAATTGGTAAAGACTTTCTCATCTTGTGGATCTGATGCAAAATTCACTGAAATTGGATAAGGATTGGTGTGGAAACCAATTGGTCCATAAGGATTGGTGTGGGGACTATCAGTCCATTTAACCAAATCACAGGTGGTTTTATTTACCAATAAGAGAAAAGTGCCTGCAACATTAAGTCTGTTTCTTTCCAGTATGCAGTTAAGCTACTCAGATAAGGTTAATTTTTAGGCATTCTCGACAAAAGGTTAAATTGGAATACTAATTTAACAAAAAAAATTATGTCCTTTCTTGATGGCTGTCATTTTTTTTGGCAATGCTACCGATCCTTAGGACGTTATTGAGGTCTTAGTCTCAAAATCATTCTATGGATCTGCACAGCAATAATAAGATCAACACTTGCTTTTGCAGGTGTTGTCTATTGGAAGTTAAATAAAATTCAGAGAATGGCATGTGTAGGTATAAGTGACTCAATGCGCACCACACCGACAATTTCGTTGGGTCTGGCTCCTTTATATTTATATGCGGAGTACATGGCTAAAAGGGTTGTCTACAGACTACATTTGGCAAGAACGGGGGAAGCCTTGACAGATTACGGATAGATTGTCAGTACCGGAAATAGATATACATAGTGACGTCATGACCAAAGTATATAACTTTGAGAAGCCCGCTGAACTGATCATCTCTTCTAGATAGAAATGAGAGGGCTCTTGGTCCGACTGGTCTTCCAGCGAGATTTAAATTGTCTATACCGATAATGTAGCGATAAGTAGCTTTTCCCTTGGACTGTTTTTTACAGTCCTTCAAGCGGAGGTGTATGCTATAAATGAATGTACGCCCGTAATAACTCGCTGCAGGGAAAACAAATTTGCATTCGTTCGGATAGCCAAACAGCTCGTGCCAGAAGAGTTGACGCTAGTATATAAGAAATTAATTAAGTTGTGTTTTTTAGGGTTCGGTACTTTGAAACAGTAAAAACGGTACCCTATTGGTGATACTTCGGTGTCTGTCCGAATTTCTACATAATCAATTTACTCACAAACTACAAGTGCTATCAACTTGAAATTTTCTACAGTTATTAAATGTGTTTTCCCACACCTGATAACAAAAAACTTTCAAACATTTGTATAATAAAAATCTATATTTTATGGACATAGACAAGGAGATAGGAAAACAAAAGTTTTTTTAAGGAATCGAGTTTGGTTTAGAAAAATCGAAAAAATGAAAGTATGTATTTCAAAAAAAATTTTCATTGAATTTTTGACTGCTTAGTTTTTGAGTTATTACCAAAAACGAGTGTTTTTTCCCCCCTTAACTTCGAACATTACAAAAGAAAAAGTTTTATAAAAATTCTTGGGTGTAAGGATTTTGCTAATAGTCCAGTAAATAAAGGTCGAAAAAGATCAAAAGCTCGCAAAAATCCTGTCACGGACGCGGAAATTGTTGGTCTTACCGAGTACTTTGACGTGAGAAAAATTACCTTGGGGTTTCGACCCTGTGAGCCTGGAAAATGGCCCTCAAAGTGTCAGAAGTAGTTTCCGGGCCATATCTCCGGAAATATGGCAGTTAGGGCATTCCTGTTTAGCCAGAAATGAAGGTGAGCTAATTATCTACAGAAATGGTCTTATTCATTTTTTTCGCAACATTGATACTTTTTGCAAAAACGGGTAGTAAAAAATTGTCAAATTTGAGACCTTGAAAAAACGCCAGATTCACATCAAATTTGAGAACTAAGGGCTTGGAAATACCCACAGCTCCATGTTTTGGCCTGAAAAATTTGACCTGCAAATGACAATGGCTTCATTTGCGAAATTATCGCGGCCATATAGGAGCATAGGAAGGATCAGTCGCCGTGAGAGACTGAGAAGGATATTGAGAAGGAAAATTTAATTTTCTTTCTGGAAATAAGGATCCAACTTCTTTTTATTTCATTATAAAGCTTACGAGTGCCGGAAGGCCACTCGCAAATTCATAGAAATTGTGCAAAAACAATTTTTCCACCTTACGGCTTCTTGAACTCCTGGCTTATGCTGTCTTACATAAGTTGAAACCTCTAAAGGGTGCTCAATATTTTCTCGATATGGTCATCGACCTCTTGTGCTAATTCTAGGTGATTTTGGCAAACTTTTTCGCAAGATGTTTTTCGCAAACTTTTTTTCGCGAACTTTAGTGGCAACAATTCAGATGGGGTATTTTGTGGAAATACTAAAAAATAACTCAAAAATTTCAATCTATCAAAAATTTATTACAGACAAATACATTAACTTATACAAAACTGTAAGTATAACCAGTTAACTGGATCTTATTCAAAACCACCTCATTCAAATCCATCGCTCACGGTAGTCTCGCTCTCTTCTTCCCCTTTTTCTTCCTCACATTCTACTTCATCCTCTGCCTGTATTTGTTCAGATGAGATTACAGTTTCGTCATCTCTATAATTTGAGCATTGGCCAGAATTGCATGAACCACAAACAGACGAAAATTTCAAACCTGCTTTCATACAGGAACAGCTATTGGAGCAGTCCTTCTTGCAGTTGCAGAAAATCATCTTCAAGAGAGTTTGGTGTGTGGGCTCTTTCACGGTCTGGACCGAGATAGGACATCCCCTTCCCTTTTCCACCCCCATTCTTCTGGCGACAGTTCATTCCCAAGCCATTGTTGTACTTGTAAATAGACCCGATATGAGTGCTGCCGCGTAGCTTCAGAAGTAGGAGGCAAATTTGCAAGATTTATTGCTTTGTTCTTATCAGATAATCTTTTGAAGGTAACGTATCTCAAGTCTTTGAGGTTCCCTACGTCTCCCGGGGCTTTATAAACAGATAAAACAAGACTTTCTCCGTGCGAAAATACGGTTTCTCGGTCAAGGATTCCACTTTTGAAACTTTCAATTACCGTTTTTAGCTGTGGATTTTTGTCTATTGACCCATACAAACTAGTAATTACCGCATTTTTCCCTTTTCTAAAAAATGCCGAGGTCGTATCGCATCCAAAAAACGCGTGAAAAATAAGTATGTTGTCTCTTATGAAGGGATGTCTATCCAAGCTCTTAGAAGAAAATCTTTCCTGGGTCTTGTTTCCTTTTGTAACTTTAAAAAAATACGTTTTCTGGTCTTGTGGGGTCAAAGCTGTTAGCAATACAAGTATGTCAATGTCCTCCGCTACTACTACTACTGATGGGCCGTCGGGTGAATACTTTTTCAATGCTGTTTGTACGATCAATAAATCGGCATCGTCCGCAGCTTGTTTAACGGAAATTTTATGTCCTTCTAACACCGTTTTTAAATATATATAAACTCCTTTAAATCTATAAACTCCACATCCGTCCAAAATCTTTAGCTTTACGTCCTAGCATCATAATGTACTATTGTTGACGATAAACAATAACAATATAAGTCCACGAGGGACGCGTGAAGCCAGTGTGTGTGTGCCATGTGTGCGCGCCTGCGCGGACCGATACTATACACGTAATATACGCGCCGCCACGTGAAGCAGAAAAAAAGAGGAAATTATCATAAATAATTTCAGAGAAACTTTTTCTATTTTTTTTTTTGTGGATTAAAAACAATGACATTATTTATATCAATGGAAAGCTGAGAACCTCAGCTTTACTTTTATATAAGTAACAATACCCAAAACATTCCTCGGAAAGAAAAAAAAAGTGTCTGAAAAATTTGGCCAGTTTTTTCCCGTGTGGGCATAAAATCAACTTTTAAGAAGCCCTGGAAATTTCTAATCAATTTGGAAAAAACGATCAAAAACTAGGCATTCTAAGCTACAAATTGGTGTAACTTATGAGGCACTTCAATAGACAATAAATCTTTTATTAATGATTTTCCGCGGACTTTCCGAAACTCCATGAAAGTCCTCAAAACGGAAATTAATAAATTCCCTTTTGTTTAAAAGTGCGAGAACGCCACTGTGGCAAACTTTCTGAGATGTTTCAAGATCTCCTCAGGTACAATAATCAAGAAAGAAACATATAAAAACACAATTTTTTAAAAAAATATGAATAAATTAAAAACAGCGTCAGAAAACCGGATAAAAAGAAACTTTGACCGCCGATTGCACTCGCTTACAAACGTGATAACAGGAATTTTATCACAGGATGTGACAGGTACGGGTTTTTTCTTTCACATGAATTTTGAATCATCGAAAAATATTGAATTTTGACCGAGTTATCCGCTAATTTGTCCGCCGCTCCTGAGTAAATACGTGTAAAGCGGCGTTCTGGCTCCATGATGAAGAGAAAAATGCAGGACAAGGTTCGAGTCCGTTATCTCGGAAACTATCGGGTTTACGATAAAAATGAATAAGACCATTTCTGTAGATAATTAGCTCACCTTCATTTCTAGCTAAACAGGAATACCTTAACTGCCATATTTTCGGAGATATGGCCCAGAAACTACTTCTGACACTTTGAGGGCCATTTTCCTGGCTCAAAGGGTCGGAACCCCAAGGTAATTTTGCTCACGTCAAAGTACTCGGTAAGACCAACAATTTCCGCCAGGTCCCGTCCGCGACAGGATTTTTGCGACCTTTTAACCTTTATTTGCTGGACTATAAATCGAAACCAAAATTTTTTTTTGGTTGTTATAATTTCAAATGTGCATTGGAGGGGGTTTAAAGTAGAACTTTTGGAAAAAAATTATTTTTGATCACGTCATGTGGGGGGGGAGGGGGGGCTGTGTCATATGAAAGGTGATTTTTTGTAGTGCGAAACAGTTTTTTTTTGTAATTTTCGAAAGCACAGCTTTCGATTTATTTTCAAAAATGTAAAATTTTTTTTGTCCCCCCCCCCTTATCTACGAACAATATAAAAGAAAAAATTTTAAATTAAATCATAGATTAAATTAAATCTTAAATCTTGCTAAATCGATACTAACATTTTTTTTTATTAGTTGTAATTTCAAATTAAATTAAATTAAATTTTTAATTTAGCCTTGGAATATGTGTGCCGTCAAAAGAAACTACCGATTAGCAACAATATCTTGTCAATAAACTCAGTACAAATGATCGCATACGCTGATGATGTTGTCATCCTCGGCCGAAGTGAAGCTGTTATGAATGAGACTTTCAAGTCGCTTGAGAGTGGTGCTAGAAATATTGGTCTTCAAATTAACTACAATAAAACCAAACATATGAATGTTTCAAGAGAGGCTGAGAAGAAAGATTTGATATGCGGCGATGAACGAGTTGAGGGAGTTGAATCTTTTAAATATTTGGGATCAATGCTTGACTCAAACAACAGCACAGATATAATTTACAGATATAAAAGCTCGAATCGCTGCAGGTAATCGAACTTTCTACTCAATTAAACCTCTCCTTGGATCACCGTATGTATCAACTAACACCAAGCTCAAATTATACAAGACATTGATTAGACCGGTTGTGATGTATGGCTCACGAACGTGGACCCTTACACAAAATGACGAATCGCATTTATCTATATTTGAGCGTAAGATCCTACGCTACATTTTTGTTCCACTTAAGACAGACGATGGAGAGTATAGAACCCAATATAACTTTGAGATCAGAGTCCTTGAGAGTGATATAATAGGTTGTGTCCGTTCTAATAGGATTTCTTGTTTTGGGCATGTTCTACGAGCCGATTCACAGTCTGGAATGATTAGAAAAATGAACGTTAGTATCCCAGGGAGTGGGCGACCGCGAGGTAGACCTCGATTACAATGGGAGACTGACGTAGTAAACGACCTTAAAAAAATCGGTTGCCATGGTAATTATGTCGCTGTTGCGAATGACCGTGGTGAATATTCAAAGCTGATTAGCCTGGCAACGCTCCTACATGGAGCATGAACGCCGTTAAAAAAAAAATAATTTCAAATAAACGTGAAACTATACTAACAAAAACTGTTTTTCTCAAATATTATATACACGGAACCCTCAGCGAGCGAATTATATTCGCACTTGCCTGACTTTTTTTTTTACTTTTAACTACTCTATATTTTGAATTTGATTTTGTATTATTTTAAATTTAATCGGTGGTATGAATTAGTTATGTTTTATTATTGTTATTTTTCATTTGTATTTCCCATTTATAAATTGCACTATTTACAAAATCTGCAACAATCTAATGACCTAATTGATATAAAACTAATAATATAATAATAATAAAACCTCCAGTTAGAAGACTGATCTCCAAACATTAACTCAGACATAGTATATTTAGATATTCGAATATAAAATATAATCATTACCTACTACAAATATCTACTCTCTTAACACATTCAATCATTTTAGGTAATCAAAGAAATGAGAACATATATTTTGAGATGTTATGCCTGTTTCAAAACCACAAGTATCATGACTAAAATTTTCTGCCCAAATTGTGGCAACAAAACATTAAAACGGGTTGCTGTAAGTTTGGATGAAAATGGTAAACAAGTGGTGAGTTATAAATAACATATTTTTTAATCTTTATATATTAATGCATATTTTGTTCTGCATGTATTAGGTACATGTTAATTTAAGAAGACCACTGACAGCTAAAGGAAAAAATAAAAGTATACCGAGACCACAAGGTGGAAAACATTCCTGTAATCCAATTTTATGTGAAGATCAACCAATACCTAAACAAATGCCAACCCGGGTAGCTAGAACAAAAACAGATGCTTTGGATGAAGATTATATAGCTGGTAAGAATATTCCATCCTTACAAATGTTTGTATGCTCATATTTTTTAATACTTGTTTAGGATATTCACCTTTTGTTACACGAGATATCGATTCCAAATCGGCCGTCTTACGGGGGAAAGGTAATTTGAAACAATTAATCAATAATAACGCATATGCAAACATTCGTCGTTGTATGAAAAAATAATTTTAATAAAATTATGTTAAATAATATATAAATATTTTGTATTTAAGTTAATAAAGAAGCAAATATAAAATAAAAATTGTTTTCTTTATTTTAATGTTTTGTTAGATGCTAATATCTTATAGTACACGAATTTATCATCTTGTGTTAATATAATCACATATGAATTATTACCATTTACTGTGAAAGTATGCTCCTTTAAATTAAAACTTATTGGACTGTGAGAAAAACCATGAACGTATATACTTATCCAGGGTATAGTATTGTTTTGTTTCATGAAGTTCCTAGAATAAAATTTTTCACTTTGTTATTTTAAATTTATGTAAAATGGCGAAAAAATGCAACAGTAATTTTTATAATTAATATGAACATTTTTCCAACATTTTATAAACACATTTTCTTATATCATTCCCATTTTGTACAATATCATAAAGAGATATGGCAAATAGAAATAGGTTGCTTTTAAATGAAGTCTACCTAAAGTCATGGAATAAATAAATAATCATCTTTTTTCCTCTCGCATTTATATTATTTTCATAATCATCTTCTATTTCAAAGATTAAAAAAGGCAAGAAAAAATTCTTAATGGAGGATAAGCTTTATTTTAGCAGCAAAATTCAAAACAAGTTGTTATTTAATTTTAGTTAGCATAAAGTTTTAGGAATCGAAAACTTGGTTTTATTTTAAATTCGTTCAGAGAATATATCAGATCTAAAAATTAAATGCAATGCAACCACCTATTTTTACACAGAACAATTATTTATAGGAACATCTTAAAAATAATCCACATGTTCGAAAAAGATATCATGCGATTGATATCATTCGGTGTGTCACTAATTATGAGTATCATATAGATCCTATCATATTAATAAAAATAAACGGATTAAAAAAAAACTCCTAACACACCACTCTGCGGGAAAATCTTGTGTCAGTCGCTTACCAACATGGCTTTAGGAAGGGACAAGACACCAAAACTTATCCACAATATTACAGATACAAAGTCTGAATTCTTCACGAGTATTCGATACCGTCAGTCACAACTAAGGCAAACGATTAAAAAGTAACTCTCGAACTACATTTGGGATCGTCAAACATGTGTTCAATTTAATTAGATTGACCAAATTACCGGAAGATAAATCAAGGATAGGTTCTGCTGAATCCAGAAAACATCATTTTTACAGTTGGACAACCAAAAATATGGGTGTGGTATCGATAATATGTTGACGTACTTCTCATATTGCTTAATGAATCCACGTTAGGATAGGATAACTGTGACTCCGTTAAAATAAATACTTTTTACAGTTCTGACGAATACACTAATTTGCTTGCGTTTCTACTGTTACAGGGTTTTGCAAATCGTATACGCCTTAGATCTTAGTATTTGCTTTCGCCGCTTTCAGTTATTTTGATCTGTAACAACTTTGCTCTTTTCTAAAACTCAACCAACTCGTACTTAATTAAATCTAAATGGATTTCATAACCATAACTGAAAAATGCCGTTAATTTCACAAAAGTTCTCAATTCAGACCGCTAATGTCCTGTACCTATTTTTTTTTTAATTCTAAAAACATATAGAATGTTTTAATTATGTTTTCGTAAATTTGTTTTTTTTGCTAAAAGTGGAACGAACTTCAACAAAACATACTTCTAATAAATAAATGTAAAAATAAAAACCTTAATTTCGTCACCAAATCTTTGATTTGTTGACAAGTAAATATTCCTTTCCATTTGCCAATTCCAAACGTTCCTTTTTTATCAACTTCGTTTTCATAAACATATGAACTGAAATAATTTGTTTTTTCTAGATTACACGATAAGGTTAACATTCCAATAAATTCAGTTAACGAAGATACATAATAATCGAAATCTATCTTCGATATGTTGTCTAAACTAAATTTTGGTATTTTTATATTTTTTCGATGCAATAGTTTTTCCGTTGTTTGACGTAGATCAACCGAATAATTTAAATCTGAAAAATATTTCGCTATCGATGATATACATATTGTAGAACTTGGTGGTGTCCATGTAAATAGTAAATTAAATCTTGGCAATAAATCACTAGACAATATGCTACTTAATCGTTTGTAGTATGCTTTCCCTTTTAAAAGATCTGGATTCTGTAGATCAATATGAACGACTAAAAAATAAATAAATTCAAATACTAAATTAATGAATGATACAATTATTTATTTCAATATATTTAATTGATACAAAAGACTTGGTAACATTTTTTTCACACAATACAAAAAAACAATTTAAATCCCATTCCAAATGTTAAATAAAGTAAAATTAACAATTTTTTTAAGAATTTGTTCGTCTTGTTAAATATTCAATTAAATGTGTTAATATGACAACGAACAAAATATAAGGCTTTTGTTTTAAAATATATCGTACGAATTACGAGTACATATAATAAACATTAAGCTACATTACATTACAGTAGTTGAATTCAGTTTCAGTTTAACATCACCGAAAAAATACGATTTCTTAGTCAGTAAAAAAAAACGCCTTTTCATGACTTTGCCGCTTCACAGTTACAGGATTAAGGTGCAAGTAAATGTCTAAAAGAAAACTATAACAGTAATTTGTATTTGGTTATTCTAGAGAGGAGAGGTACCCTTGTTGTCAGCATACATGTTACAAACATATTAACTGACTCCGATATTTTTGAAAATCTATCTGCGAATAACCTAATGTAAATTAGCATCAATTCATTCTTTTGTTTGTTTTTACGTGAATAACAAAAGATTGACGTTATATTAGTTTAAAACTTACACAAAGTGCCACAGGCAAACAGTGTTAATTATAATGTAAATTATTTCCCAATCACTTCAGTTATATGTATAATATTAGATTCAGAAAAATGTTAAAATATCCGCATTTTCTGGCATCTCTCGACTTTCAAGGCTATAATCAAAGTTAAATCTGTCTGCCGTCCGGACAACAAAACTAATCGGCCAATTTTAAATTTTTTGTTCAAATGCAAAGTGCTGATAAGCTGCTTGATAACTGAGTTGTGTATTAGCAAAAAAATGTATTCCATTTTATTTTATTTATAAAGTTTTTTTGATTTTTGACAAGTGTGGCACCCACGTGTGCTCCTCGCTAGTGAGATCTCACCGTGCAACGGTTACATTCTCAATCTTAGTTATAGAAAATTTCTTGATTATTGTAGGCTATTGCTTGTTCGAAGGAATGAGACTTCATATAACTCTATATTTAATCATTGAGGAAAACATTGCGTCACATGATCAAGAAATATGCCTTTAGCTGGAGTATAGGTAACCCACTTTTACATTTGTTCGTGTAATTCAATTTGCTTAAAGAATGTGCAATTTACCTCATATTTTATTTCCTCATATATTATAAAATATGTGACAAGATTTATTAAGTTATTAAGTTATCCATTCTTTAAAAAAAATCCTAAAAAAACAGGAAAAAAATTGCGTCCACCAACACTAGGTGCACTACGGTTCAGAAATACAGACAACGCAAAATCGAAGTACCGGAACGATTTCAACTGTTTTTTTTTAATTTTGCTTGGTTTACATTCTGCGTGTTTACAAGTTACTAGCCAGCGAATTTACTTGTAAGCTCGCACAAGTGTAATGTTTAATAACTAATACCTAGCAGATTGTAAACAAAAGTTTACAAGATAGGCTGGCTGGCTTAACTCGTTCGCTTTGAAACTCGTCGACTAGCACTTGTAAGCTTGTTCAATGTAATCGATCTAGAGCTTTCGATTACAACAATTGTTGTAATTTGAAAATAAAATTGTTAGTTCATTGAAGTTGAAATTGATAATGCAGTTGAGGGAAAAATAAGTTCAGCAGTGACAAATTTATGTCCTGCCCTGTAGAAGAGTCATGCAAATTATTTAGTGTTTAATTTAATTATTTAAAAAAAAACTATTTTTGAATTTATAAATCGAGATCAATTAAAAAAATCTTATTATTGCTAGCAGTTGTGGACAGATCACATGTTGAGTGCAGATGTTTAATTTTTGATTTGTTTGTGAGCAGAGCTGGCGACAACTGCAAACATCCTCTTTCTTGGAGCCTGCATCTATTGCCATGGATTTATTAACTTTGTATTGCATATAGTCAGTGATCGCAAATACGTAAACTTGGCACATTTAACGATTTTGCTTGGCACGGCAAACCTTTTGGATTTTGTAAAAAAAAAATCCGTTTAAATTTCAACTTAAGTCTGTTTTTTTTTAAATAAAACTTATATTTTTTTAAAATATTTAATTGTTGTACAGTTGTTAAATTACCATGTTTTAAATTAAATTAAAAATTTCAAATATTTCGCATTAATGTTTTAGAATTTCAGGATAGTTGGGGTGAAAATAAATTTGGTTGTTGAGTTAGAGAATATTCGTATTGAGTCTGTAACGTCTATCTAATTTCATCTTCATTAATAAAACACACTTCAAACATTTAAATAATTTAGTGAAACCATCGCGAAACATTTCTCAGTAAATTCATTCTCTTTCCATAAAAAAAACAATTCAAATTTAAAAAGGTAAAGTCTTTAACCATCTGAAATGATAATAAGCAGAAATATTAAACACACTCATAATAAGGAAAAATTGAACGAAAAATGTTTTTTTTTCTCAATGTTGCTAAACCTTGTTTTTTGGACACAAAAAATTACATTATAAATGTCACAATAGCGATATATTAATTTCATTCGGTTGTTAACTCTCAAATAAAACAAATTGTTATTTATAATCAAATTATGATGTCAGAATTAAAGATTTACAAATGTTTAATAAACGAGATATTTATATTAGAGCAAGAGCCCGCGACGGCCAGAACTTCGTTATTTTATAAAAGCCGAAAGTTTTTCTGCGCATACTCCCTACTCATATAGGAACAATTAGCGACATATGAAGTTTGGATCATATTGGCTTTGGCAGGGAGCAGGTAACAAAGGGGCCTCCAAAGTTTCCTGAAAGTATAAAAGGTTATTTTTTTTTATATTCTTTGGGATAGTATTAGAAGTCGCGTCACCCATTGCCAGACACTTACTCTCGTGGTAAAAAACAAATAATAAAGTTTAAGGGTGTCTGGCAGGGGGTTGCCACGATAGTAAGAGTCTGGCAATGGGTGACGTGACTTCTAATACTATCCCAAAGAATATAAAAAAAAGAAGAATATATACAAAATTACCTTTTATACTTTCACCAAACTTTGGAGGCCCCTTTGTTACCTACTCCCTGCCAAAGCCACTATGATCCAAACTTCATATGTCGCTAATCGTTCCTACCTAAGGGGGGTATGTACAGAGAAACTTTCAGCTTTGACGAAGGTCTGGCCGTCGCGGACTCTTAGTCTATATTGTGACAAAATATTTAGTGTTTTCATATATTGTTTTGGGCGTTCTAACAACTCCAGTAAAAAAATATAAAATAACTATAAACCGTGGTAACTGGTAACCTTGAAGAAACACGGGAGCCGCAGTGGATTCGAAAAACCGACGTTTAACAAAAATATATATAAAAAGCTCTGCGCTTGGGAGCTTGGTATGTTATTTAACGTACCAAGTAATAGGTACGTGTCGTTTACAGAATATAAATATTATTTGAGGTCGGTATAACCAAACAAGTTTATTTTTTTATGTGGTTATACCCAACATATTTGGATATTATATATTTGGATACTATATTGTATAAAAATTGAAAATAGCAACTTGTAGTTTCGATATAACAACTTTTGAAGAATTACAAAATTATAATATCAAGGAAAGAATATTTATTTATTTTAAATAAATAAATAAATAAATATTCTTTCCTTGATATTATACCGGAAAAAAATCAACAATTGAATCGACATTAAATTAATTTGTCAACATTAAAATATTTGCATCATAAGGGAAATCATTTAGCGTTCGAAGAGTTTATGTTAAAACCTTTGAGAATAGTGGTGATGCGACTTTACTATCCTGGATACTTAATTTAAGGTATTTTAGATTTATGATATTAATTTTTATATAATTGTTTAAATTTTTGGGATGTTGGATTAGTTCACTTAAGATAGAGATTTCTAAAGTAAAGACTTGTGTGTGTTGATAATTGTATTCCGTGCGTTGGGTTCTTTTTATTTTTCGTTAAAGTGAAGCAGTATTTCGTATATAAAGGTCCAATATTAGAAGTCCATTCCAATATCTACCTATATTTAAAAATTAATTATACTGGCAATAGCCGTTTTGATAAATTTTCTTCAGTATATTATTATATGTACTTTTGAATTTTAACAGAAAAATTTTGTTGTAACAAAAACTTGCAGCTTGCTTCAAAATTATTTCTGATCTTAAATATTCCTGATTTGATGTTGCTGTGGGTGAAATTCTTTTGTAATACATTATTTTTGGATTTAATGTGATAATCAAAAAACAGACGAGAAACCATAAAATTAGCCTTGCTAAACCAGAGGATGTTCACATAGGTCTTATCATCCCTCATGTGTGGTTTAGTGGTCGTTAAAGCCACAGAGCCGCAAGGGTCTTGTGTACACGGATGACGTAGTCATTGGGCCAGAGATTAGTTTACAGAAACACTCTGCATGAAATACATCTGTGAACAGAGACTCAATTTTAGAAAAATAACGGCGATCCCATTTATCAAAGCGTAAGTATAACATTACGACGGTGGTAAGGCCACTAGAGCTACATATGATATGCAAAAATCTTAATGTGCATATCACGTATGACGCAGTCGTATAGAAAAGATCGTCGTAGAAAAGAATTAGAAATGAAACACAAACTCGTATGCATCTGAATAATGGAACAAAGGAGACATGTCTTACTTTGTCATTAGATATGCTATATTCGCACTAATCTCACTATTTTTCCAGATCAAGAAAATCGCTAGGAAATCAATCCTTAGATTTGGTTTGGTGGTTAAGGGGAAGGGAAATCACCGAACACAACTTTCCACTGAAAAACCCTTGATTGAGTTTTTTTTTAAAATAAAATATGTCGTGTAGTTCGAATTACAATATGTGGAACAACAACATATAAGAAGCTTAGGATAAAAGAAAAGATTTTAGAAAAAATTTCACGACAAAACAAAAATTGGTTTGACTGAAGTAATTTTTTTTATCGATCAGTGCAGTGCCCTAATTTTTATTTATACATACAACAAACACTGATATTTTTATTTTTTTATCCACTGCTTCTGCTCTGGGAGTCTTACAATTAATTTGATTTCGACCTGGCATTTAACAATAAAATTCAAAACTGTCTTGGAACTTTTATAAAAGTTAAAAAATGATTAAGATAAGAATTAAGGAATTCAGTAGATTCAAAGTCCCCAAACCACTAAAAAAAAAACATTCATTTGCAATGTGCTAATTGAAGAAACAATTTTTTTTGCCAAAAAAGGTTGACCGTATTTAGAGATAAACGATATTTCAAAAAATTCACATCATGATAATTTTTTTGTTATGACAGGCACTGGTTAACATTCTGACATAACTCCTTCATCTAAAACCCCGGACTTTTTTTGTGGAAAGCTAGACATGTTTAGTCTTAATTATAATTAACGTCTGTAAATATTCGAAGATACTATGCATGGTGTCCACTATTTTTTCAAAACAAAATTCCCTGACTTTCCAAACCAAAAATATGAAAATTCCATGACTTTTTTCAAAATAAAACTAAAAAATTTGACCAACATTTAACTACATAAAATATCTCGTTGGAGAACAACTATGGCTTTCCAGAACGATTATTTTAATAGACTGGTCAAATAGAACTCATTGCCCCTCTTAGTTTTTTCTCGATGAATTTTCCCCATCTCCTTCTCTAGTGGAGATGGTATCTACTATCTATGTAAACGATTCTGCTCAAATCTTGACTGAAACCATTCGATTCGGGATTAATAAATTCGTTCCCTTTTCAATAATGAATCCATAATAAAAAATGTTTTCGAAGGTGGCCAAAATGCCTCTTAGAAGCTAACGTAGATTATTTAACATTTAGATACATAAATAATATACATATCTCGTAAATCGGCCCTCTATAGTATCGAAAAGCTAACAGTGATTTAATACCAGAAAATTGAAATTGAAATTTGTTCGCGAAACGCTTTGCTTCAAACCTGACTGTTCTGGAACATCGAAAGAAATGCCCCGAATTCAGCCTTCAGAAGTTAATATGAAAGCTTCATTTCAAACCCAAAATTGCCAAAAAAAACTTTTAAGGGCGTATTTAACAACAACAAAGCTTTTTCACTGGACAAAATTCTTCAGCCATTCTTCTAACCTAATGATCTAAACACATTTTCGAAAGAACTTGCACGCACTTTAACTAAAATTTTCTACACATTTTATAAATTTGGTATTTTTTTTGTGCTGGAAGTTAGCCAGTCCAATATCCAGTCGATTCATAAAAAAGGAATGAAATGTGATATATCAAATTATAGATCAACAGTCTTATAGTTCCCACTTCTATTCAAAATATATGAGCAAAATTTTCATTCACATAATCAAATTTTTTGGAAGACAACAATTTAATATCTAACGGTTTTCGAAACAAAAAATCGACAGTCGTACTACTGAGCTTAGTATCCAATTGTTCAAACTGCATGCATACTTGCAAAAGGTTTAAAAGGGTAGGTTCGAATCCGATCCGAAACACGAAAAATGTGAATTGGAGTTTTTTTCTGAAAAACTTCAAACCATACCTTTGAATTGAAAAAATTCCAATTACTTCTTTACTTACTTGAGTTTAATTGATCTCAAAAATCTAAAATAAGTTTAATAATAATTTATTTAAAATAAATTTAATAATTTTTACATTAACAACTTTTTTTGATAATATTTTGTTTACATGTTTTCAAAAAAAATATTATTAAAAAAAGTTGTTAATGCAAAAATTATTAAATAAATTATTATTAAATTAATTTAAACAACTTGGAGACCAAACCATCATTATTTTAATTTATTTAACCAAATTAAAATTTTTTTAAAATGTTTTTTGCAAAAGGTGGTGAAAAATCTCAAAAGCATTTGATCGAATCAGCAAGCTCGTTGCGTTTGGCTTTCATTGTACAATCGAAAAATTTATTTAAAATTTTCTGACTTACCGACACATTTCGGTTTCCATTTTTTTCTTTATTCAAAGTCAGTCATGTTTGGTGTGATTTATTTACGACTATGAACAGCCGAAGATATCATCCTAACTGGGGTTAAGGTTTTGAGGAATTAGAATTTGTTTAAAGAATTTACTTGACTTTAAGGATCCGGTAATAAAATTATTAGAAGAAAACGTTCTAAAGTTATGTGAACAATAAATGGGTTGGAAAAGGTAGATGCTTAGGTAGGACGATAAAAATGTGTCGGACTCGGGTAAGATTGATTTGATGTCCTTAGAAGAATACTCATCTACAAAGTATTTGTAGAATGTTGCCGAATCGGTTTAACCAGGTCACACACTTTATTTTAAATTTATATCAACAAACTGCGAACACCAGCAACCCAATATATAGTTTTGCAGATTGTACAAATACATTGTACAAATCATTTGTCCTCCAATATTCCAAGGGTAAACAGAATAAACGAATAAATCTTGCCCAGAGAGACGGGGCGATAAATTTTAACCTAGAAAACGTTGCCGATTGGAGTAATCAAAATTTGATCAATTTTAATTCCACCAAAACAAAGCTGTTGATTGTTTCTAGTTTGAAGACCAAGCTCCTCAACGATGTTTCAATCAATATGTGTCAATACTTGGGCGCTGCATCTGTTTCCAGCCGAGTTCACTTGGACTATGGTCAAATGCGTGCTATACGAATCGTGGGCAATCGATATTTAACATTAAATATCGATTAGCTACAAGACATCAGCAGTTCTTGAGGCGGCACCATTCCTTACAGGTATTACACTGAATAGATGTTGTGTTTCCCCTTAAGCTGTTTTTACATATTGTACAGTGCCATGTTTTAGTTGATCCTGGATTTCTTTCAATACCAGCCATGATGAGGAGTGGTTGAAGCAGTGAGATCAGTGACAGCTGCTTCTTTACCAAAAACGTGGAGCGACGGATTTGCACCTTTCGTCGAAAACGAGTAGTGGAGCAAAGATATGATATGGAGCAAAGATAAAAATATCATAATAACAACTTACAAAACAATAGGAAGACCTATTATAAATTATGTTGCAGCCATATGGACACCTCAAGTTGCCGACACTCACTGGAATAAGTTACAAACAACACAAAACCCTGCCTTGCGGACCGCAATCGGATGTCACTTGATCGCCCACCGAGATCACTTGCACTTGAATGTAACATATCGGCGGTCCGTGGACATAATGAAATGCTAACCAAACAATATCAATTGCATTGTCACAAAGAGCAACATCCTTGCAATGACACCTTATCAACGATTGAACCACATATAGAGACATAAGGAGGACAGCAAAATGCTTTCTGCATGATGTCAGAGACAGCCAGGCTACTGTTAGAATTGACGAATTTACGTATAGATCAGGCTTAAAACTGTTGAAGACGTAATAAGTAACTACGATCTAATTGAGTTCTAGATAGAAAGCCACCAAAAGTAGCTGACGAAGATATCCTGCTACCTCGCAGCACCAGATACATCCTAGCCCAACTAAGATCCGGTTAGTCACGCATCCTAAACAACTACATGAGTAGAGTTGTTCCCGAAACTATTGACAAGTAAGGGTGCGCCGCACGATGTAGACCACCTATTCAATTTTCCTGATAATTTACCCAACCTGGTGGAGGGAGATTTGTGGTACCACCCAAGGGCAGTTGGTAAGATGATTACCACCAAAACCGTCGCTACAACAACAACAACATTAGCTACGACTTTGTCGCAGATCTCGTTGTTTTAAATAATATTTAATAAATATCACCAATAGTAGTCGAATGTATCGTCCTCAATAGTAGACGGAGAAATCGGGTGCATCAGACGTGAGTCCCAAGCATATTCATTTACCCGTTTTACTTGTCAGTCGGTTAGTGCAAATAGGCAAACTATTAAGATCACACATTGTCATAGCGACAGGACACAAAGGGAATTTTTTGTGCATATAAACGGATAGGAATAACGAATAAGAATATATGAAATATAATTTTTAACAAAAGTTTTTGTTTAAATAAAAATTTTCCAGAGAAATGATCAAAATCTCATGACTTTCCATGACTTTCCCTGACCAAAATAAAAACCCTGACTTTCCATGACTTTCCAGAATTCCATACCTGGTGGACACCATGCTATGTCAACTAAGCTTTGAGATTATAAATTAAGTTTCTTTAAGAAATTTATGAATGTTCTGGGGATTAAAATTGTACGGAAAACCTCACACTAGTAACACATTCCAAAGATGTAAGACTCTATTGAAAAAATCACACTGGAAAGCGACAGTTCTACATCTACTCAATCGAACCGCAAAAAGATGAGTCGCTTCGGTTAATCTGATGTGACGGGGAAGTTCATTCCTCCATAATGTATTTATAAAAAATCGTTAAATCATCATTTCACATCGAAACATATGCCAATAAGGAGTCACAAAATTTTGAGTGTTCATTTTTGGATCAATTTTTCCGGCACGCTTATCTTCATTCACTTGCGACCACTGACTGACAGTAACACATGCATCTATAATATAAATTTGTACATCTAGAATAGATGACTCGGTGTAAGAAAAGAAATTAAATAATTAGTATTTCTGTACATAAATCGAGTGTAAAACTCCAAAAACTATTTTGTCAAAAACAGCAACCACTGGAATTCAAAAACCGCTCGATGGATTTGAATGACATTTATACAGCTTTTTAAAAACATAAAAAACTAGTGCCTCAACGAAGGATTTTTTTTTTTTTTTAAATTTCTATTTTTTATAAACAATTAACTGTTGCATTTTTCTTTGTTTGAAAATCAGACAGTAAATTGTCAGAGGAAGCAATATTATTTATTGTAAAAATGCTTCGTTCAGGCACTAGATTAACTATTAAAGTAATATTTTTTTGTATTTGAAAGATTTTAGTTGAGCCTGTAAGAAGTTATAATGGCAACCGCGAAGCGTCACTTATGGAGCAGGGTCCATCAAATATGGCGATAACTTTATATATAATTTCTTTTTAAAATTTGGATCAAATCAACTTAAAACATAATATATAAGAATTTAATATTGTTGGTTTTATAAAATAAATTAATTAACAGAAAAACATTATTTCAAATACTTGTTTTTTTCATAACTCTGACTGCCCCTAACTCTTTAAATATACTCGAGATCTTTTTGTGCCGTAATGTGAGTAGAAATGTGCGCAAGTGATATGTGGATGAGAAGCATCCTTCATGCAGTCAAAATTTTATCTTATGTTGGTGACAAACCTTTACTCCCAATTCACTGAGCAAAAGCCGGCAATGATTGCAACCATAACCAATGCATCTTGATAACGGTATATATTTCGTGTGGGTGTTTCTCATTGTCCGATTCGGGTGAGAATTAGCTAAATAACGACTTGCTCAATGTTCCTCTTTCAAAGAGAATTTCAAAAAGAACAATTAAATTATAAAAAAAAAATATTAAAACAAACTTAAGAAAAAGTAATTAAAAAGTGAATATTACCTCAATTGGGGTTTTAATATCCAAAAATACGCATTATTAAGATTTATATATTATACCATACATCAATTGTAATTAATAACTTACATATAAATATGATTACACACGCATATATGATGGCAAACAAAATGGTAGGTCAATGACCTTGATAGCATTATCTATTCTCATTATATTTGCAAGAGGCGTTTTTCAGTTTTACGTTACGCAAGGACTGTGTTCTAAGTTATGCACGGATAAACATAAAACAATACACACACATATATACAAACTGTCAACTAAAAATAGCCTCACCAGCTTCAGAAGTTCTTTAAAAGTAAAGATATCATACAAAATACCGATTTCGACAATCGACCCAAAAACAATAACTTCCCATAAAGAAAAGAATTTTAACAGTTACCAAACGGTCAGGAGAAGGTAGTTGGCAAAATAAGAAACCGAATTCAAGAGGCTACAAATGGTTCAACGCCAGCATTTTGTTTAAAAAATACAGTAATACAATTTGAAGATAATTACTCTTACTTTAAAACTTGAGGATGTTCGAAACTTCGGAACATCTAATGCGAGCTCTGAACTTCGGGCCATTTTGTTTTTAGTTTACAGAATGGAGCATCCAACATGAAAAGCACAAAGATTAGCATTAATCAGTGATGAAGAGAATTAATAAAAGAGCTTCACAAAATTTGGCAAGTTTGGAAATGCAAGCTGACGAAAGACGACATCTCGAAGTTATTGTAACAATCACGCGACAACAAATAAAACGTATCACCGCAAACAATTAGTAATCAGTCGAACATATTTCTGAAAGAGAGCTACAGAAAACAGGATTTATGCTGACCCTTTGGGTACCTAGGTAAGAATCATATTGATTTTGTTTCAGGTTATCAAATTTTTTTTCAAAACCGAGCAAAGTATCGGGTTTCTTTACAAATTTAAAATTGATGAAAAACAGCTACACCAACAATAATTTTTCCACTGTTGTGTGGAGCGTGCAGTACCTCTTTTCGAGTATAAACCGAAATCTATTTTTTCGGATAACTTTATAACGACAGTAAAATTTTGTTTATCGACGCGTTGCTCCTAGACGAATCTTTTATTATACAAGGCATTTACGGAAACAAAAATTTCAGCATTAGAATTTAGGACTTGTATACTCGTTTTCCAACATAGCGCACAGTTGTCTTGCTCCAAACACACAATTTTTATACACCAAACCGGATTTTTACAGAAAAGGCGAATACACCAATATTTTAACAACTAAATCGAAATGTGAAATACGGTATGAAGGAAAACAGTCGCGTTAAATCATCTAAGACTGCAATCACATATACAATCCAACCCCATAGAATGCAAATCAATTGAAGAACTTATTTAACTATCGTTAATTTCACACATTAATATATTTGTTATTATAAACGCTATTCTATCATAAAATGTACTCTTCCTGTATAACTAATCTTAATAGTTTATTAACTATAAGAATTTAATTTTTAATTAACTTAATTTTCAAACTTTCTTAACGGTGTAAGATCTAAATCAAAATTTTTAATTTTAACAAACATTTTAAACGTTTCCAGTTCCAACGGTTTTATTTCACTCCAGCTTTCTAGTTCATTTAATATAGATAAATTTTGACAGGATTCAATAATTTTATAAACAGAACTTATTGTTAATTGATTAGAAGAAACAATTCGCAATTCTTCAAGATATTCAAGGGAATTCTGTGATAGAATTCGATCAAATAGAAAATCGTTAGCAGGAACATTTGCTCCAAAATGAATATATTTTAACTTAAATGCATTTAATAGAAGAAATTCAAGATGACACATTTTGCACTGTGAAGCGATTGTTAATCGTTCAAGATTCATAAATGGTGGAATCGAAAAACGATAAGTATATAAGGACGTACTTTCCATTAAATCACAATTATATATTACGAGTGTTTTTAAATCAGGACAAAACTGACTAACATACATTAATGCGTTCAAATCTATTTCATCAACATGTTCTAAATGAAGATGAGTAATATTGCAACCTTTGACTTGTAAAACATCTCGGATTTGATCACCGAAAAAGTCACAAGACATGAGTTTTAATTCTTTTAATTTATTCACTGAAATCAACGCCATTAAATCGTTCAACAAAGTATTGTGAAATATCGATACACATTCAATATTTGGGCATTTTTCCGCAAGAAGTTGTATATGTTTTGTTATAACAGTACGACTTGAAAATTTTTTTAGATTTGAAAGATTTTTAGTTGGATATTTTGAGTGAATGTATTCAAGACAACGGCCTAACTCATCATATCTACCAATATCTTCCAGAAAACTTAAATTTAAAAGTAGTTTAACATAACCCTCACCCGTTACCGATGTTCTGTTTAACTGAATATTTCTCAGGTTTAGGAAATTTATTAGAATATCTACACTACTGTTAGTTATAGATTTTGATGAAGATACATCAATAGTATGAATGTTGGGACAAGTACTTAGTAAACACAAGAGAATATTATCAGTACAGTCATAGTTTAAAATAAAAATCTGTAAGGAGTTCATTGAGGAAATACCAGTTAGAATAAGTGGTTCCATATCATCTGTTTTCCAACCACCTGACATAGATCCTAAATTTAAATATCTCAAACCAGTCAATTGTGTTAATTTTGAGTAAAACACATGCCTCATGAGCTTGGGAATCAGCTCGAAATTTAATTTTTGAAGTTTTGAAGAAATCAAAACTTCTGATAATGCAACTGCAACATTAACCTGACTTAAAAAATTAGACATAGCAGCACTATTAAAGGAAATTGTTAATTTTACTCTATCTATAAATTCAGGTATTGCTTTAAATATAATATCACTTAAATTATCGAATAAAACGTAGGGTACACTGTATGAAAAAATTTCTTGTAACATTTTTGTTCTATTTCTTACAACATCTGACCCTTTTTTTGCTTTATCTCGACTATATTCTCTCACAGCTGGCATTAGTTGTTCACCTACTTTACACAACCATACAGCAGATGATTGCAACGCCAAACATTCCAAACGTGTTGGTTGTCTTATTTTTGGCATTTTTCAAAAATTTTTACAATAAATATAATTATTAAATTCAACAGTACATAAATTATTTGTTGAATTTTTTTTTTTTCTGTGAAATATTTAAATATTGATAGAATATAACCTTTAGATATAAACTTTACTTACTATATCGATCTTGTTTCTTTTTCGAAAAATATGATAATTTTCCTTCTAGTCCCGATGATTGATAAATTTCTTTATTTAATGACAAACACAATTTGCCACAAGGAGTTATCACAACACATTCATCAGTGTCAATGCGTGTATCAAATGATATGGCGTAAAAAATTCCTGAAAAAATGAACAATTAAATAATTAGCCATTTAATCACTGACTTTGACTTTTTAGCAAGCAAATTAAATAAATTTTAAAACTATGAGCTGGAATCATCAAAATTATCATGCATATAAATTCTGAAAAGGAAGAGCTACAGTATATTTTCTTTCGTTTGTTACGCATGTTCGGAACCAGCCGCTTGAGAACATTGTCGAGATTTATTTAACAACATTTAGAGAGGTTTGACATTTTACCAGATTATCAACAACTAATCTAGGATACCTAGAGAACTGAGAAAGAATTTGAAGCAAAGTTTCATATTTTCAACCTTACTAAGAGAACGATCGTTTCGGAGTATCTTCAGTAATCGGCAATGATCAGTACGCCGAATTTAAAAACAAAAATCTTTTCATTGGGTTTGACTATGATTATAGGTTTCGAAATTAAATGCACTACTAGTTGAAATCCTAAATGTAACGGTCTAATCGAACGTGGACATCGAACTCTCAAATCTGCTTACGATAGGACAGACTGGACACGACTATTACCCTCACTTTTACTTGGTTTACAAACCACTTTCTTCGAAAATTGCCAGTCCTCATCCTCAGACTAGTCTATGGTACACAAATACGTCGTTCTGGAGATTTTTTTCGCAAAATTAACAAATTCGTTCCACAGTCAGATCTCGTTCACCAGCTAAACAATATTTCGATCACCTTCGTCCCAATAATGCATCAAGGCATTATTTTGACAAAGCTTGAAGTTTTTGAATCTTGCTCACATTTTTTTTACGCAGTGCTTCAGCCACATACGGAGGTCCGTACCCAGTCATTAGTCGCAATATCAAAAAATTCGTCATTGATCGCAATGGTGAATAATGCGAGTCTCCATCGACAGTTTATAACCTTGTTTTAGGTTAGAATCTGACTATATCTCGCCTTAATCTGCATCACCCTCTAGCACAACTCTTTGTCACACAGACGAAATACTGTCTTCTGCAGATCTGCTTATTCTCCACAGAGATCTGAAAGCACAACACTAAACCCACTTTAAAGGCAAAATTTAATCTTACACCAAAAACATTCATCTTTAACCCTTTCGCTGCAACTACTCGAGCAGGTCGGATTGCTAGAAAGATCCGCTTGTTGTGCTCTATAACAGTAAAATCTCTTTTTCTTCTAAAAGTTCCACCTTCGATGGCACTAAGGGAGGAGTGTTGGGGTAAACGAATGAATCATATATAAGAACTACGCTTACCTACGTAGTTCAAATTAATATTTGTTCAATATATCCTCAAAAATCCATAATTTATGAAAGTTATAATTTTAGACAGTAATCAAACCATAAACTAATGTAAAACAAAATTTTGCCGAAAGTTACGAACCGAAAGATCGGATGCAGGACTATGAACATTGAACAACTGTAGCATATGTGCCTAGTTTCATCAAAATCAAATTAAGATACTTTGAAATTTAATTTAAATTAAACAAGTATTGAAAAAAACCGTACAATAAATGTTGGTAAATTCCTAGTTTACGGTGAACCTAAACTTTCGATTTATTAAAAAAAAAGTTAATTTTTCAATAAACCGACCATCAAACAATTTTACGTACGTACCCAAAAATATACGATTTTTGCACGAAATTCCATACCCATTTTTCATTTATGAATGAGAATGTATTTGTGTACGAATTAAAATTAAAATTTATCTCAAGCCATACCATAGGAATAGATATTATCATTGGTTTTTGTTGTCCTAAAGTGTCAGGTAAAATTTATATCGAATTGAATGCTGAATTTTTCTTTGGGTTTCTATTCGGTTCGGATGTTGGACATCATCTGGTGCAGTTGGTGTTTAGATCTGACCAGTTTTAGTAGTTCTGTTGTGGTCATGTTGCACCAATCTGTTAAATTTTTTAGCCATGTTGTTTTTCTTCTGCCTCTGCTTCTTCTCCCGACGATTTTTCCAAGTAGAGATAGTTGTTGGATTTCATACTTGTTGTTGCGCATCACGTGACCTAGGTAGCTCAACTTTCTTACTTTGATGGTTGGTATTAGTTTTGTTGCCTGCATTCTAATTAAAGTTGTTTCGTTCGTGATGTGATCTCTCCAGTTGATCTTCAGAATTTTCTTCTATAAGTATTAGCCAGATATAACATTTTAGCATTTTTGTTTTTCAAATTTAGGTTAATTTCGTTTCTACAAAACACATTTGACATATTTCGGAAAGCTGCTCTCGCCTGCTCGATTCTGCTCCTTATTTCGATCGTATTATTTCGAATTACTCCCTATTTCGAAGCATATTCTGAAGATCATTGTGGTTAGCAGCTAGAAGAACAGCATCGTCTGCAAACCTGATATTGTTAATGCGTACACCATTTACCACCACGCCAGTATCCATATTGCTTACTGACTCGCTGAAGACTGTTTCAGCGTACGAGTTGAACAGCACCGGCGACAGAATACACTCCTGCCTTACACCTCTTTTTATGTTAATGCCTTCAGACGTTCCATCGTTTGTGCTAATTACTGCTACCTGCTTCCAGTATAGGTTTTCTATTAATCTGATATCTTTGCCGTCCAAGCCTTTACTTTGCAGAATTTCGACCATTTTATTGTGTTTGACTTTGTCAAATGCTTTTTCATAATCAATGAAACAACTATGAATGCCTGCGTTATTGTGTTGAAGGTGAATAACGCATCCCTTGTTCCCAAGGCGTTTCTAAAGCCGAATTGAGTGTCGCTAATATCAACCTCTAATTTTTTGAAAATTCTTTCATGTATGACTTTGAGTAAAATTTTTAGCGCATGACTCATAAGGCTAATCAAACGATAGTCATTACATGACGAGGCATCGCTTTTTTTGGGAAGTGTTATAAAAGTTGATCTTAGCCATTCAGCTGGGATATCACCTGTGTCATAGATGTTGTTGAATATTTCAAATAGCATTTTTGTACCGTTCTCGTCTAACAGTTTCAGTAGCTCGTTAGAAATGCCGTCTGGTCCATTAGCTAGGCGAATTTTCGCTTTTTTCAGAACCGCTTCCACTTCATCAACCAATATGCTGGGTCCGGTTGGTTGCTCATATATGTTCAGATTATTTCTTGTGTCATTGAATAGCTCGTTGAATTAAATTAAGGAATTTAATAAATAAATGATCAAAACAATACAAATTTGTGTAATTTACATATATGAAATTACATTACATCACATCTAGGTGAACTCTTATTGCACACAATCTTTACATATTTCATTCGGAAAGCGCATGGAATTTGGTACGAAAGTAAGCACTGAACGGGTCTGGAATGCGTACGGAAAATTCGTACTAACCAACACATGCATGCTATACAAAAAATATTGGACTTGGAAAATTGTGGTAGAGTTCATCCGCCAAGGGTACGGAAATCCGTGCTCTGAGAGACACCTATTCCGAGCACTCCATGTAATTTTCAGTGCGAAAAGGCACGATTTTCCGTGCGCATTACATGTTGGGTGTAAACTAGGAATCTTCCACCCAGAGGTTTCCCCCTATAACTGTAAGTAAATATTATCAAGCTCTGCATTCCTAAATCCCAATGCTGGATAGAAGAGTTTCGATAATTGCGATTATCGATTTTAAAATAAATTTTTTTTTGTACATGCAATAACACTTATGATATAAAATAAATTTGCGCAACATTTTTACCTTTCTTGATAAAATTTTCGATAAATTGTTTCTTTATAAATTCTACTAACGAAATTGATTTTACAATATAGCCATCACTATCTGCAAGAACATCCACCGCTTCTTTAGGTATTTCAACCGAATTCGGCACAACAATTGATATCTAAAATAACAATTTATATTAATTTATTTTTTTAAATAAAGACTGAAAATTGGTTGTTATATCTTAAACTATTTCTTTTGCTATAAGTAATAGAAAATATCTATTTATAATTTTTACACACAATAACAAGAATTGTTTATTTGTATCAAATACATTAAATATATCTCATGTTTACCATTTCATTAAAATAATGTGAATTTATTTTATTTTGTAAAATGTTTTCATTAAATATTCCTTTATTTATTTCAGTATGATGATTAGGAATTGGAAAACTCCATACTTCAGGAGATAACATTTTTATAACGTTAAAAAAAACAAACAAAAATATTTTGAAAATTTAGCGATTTGCTTTGAAATGTCAAATATAAAAATGTGGTTCAATAATAACCGATATAAACTGCGTCATCTATGATTTGAGTTAAGAACAAATTGAATAGGTTTAAATCTTCGGGTCACAAACCGAAAATAATTTAAACCTTAGCTTGAATTACTCTTCTGCCACTGATGTTTTTAACAAATTGTGTGTTTGATAAATGGAAGATTAGTTAATTTGGAATTTGTGAAGAAACCCAATGCATACCAAGATCACATAATATTGGTGCATTGACAGATTTTACAGAATTGTTTAGTTTAGTTTATTAAACAACACACAACAGTTAATAACAGCATTAATTACACAACATTCTTCATCATTTTCTGAAATGTAGAGTGGAATACAAAACAGAACCCTATTTAGACTGTGTTCCAATCCATGCTAATTAGTACTAAAATTCTAAATTGAAATAGTCAAAAATTTAGTTGACTATTTCCGCCATTTAATTCTAAATTTTTATGCCTATATAATCATATAATATAGCAACTCAGTATTTCATATTGAAATCTCCTCATCGGACAGACCATATATAATTCCAGTTTTTAACATTAAATGAAAAACAAACAAAACAATGTTTAACTGTCAATTTAGAATATATTTGAATTGGAACGATGAAATTGCCAATTTGACAGTTTTAGTACAATTTAGAATTTTGGTACTGAATAGCATGGATTGGAACACAGTCTTAGCATCAATAAAATACACATTTATTACAATTATGAGAATTCAAAACCTAAGTAAGCTTAGTTTTAATTATCAGTTTTGGTTGATTTTCAAATTTTATTTTTGATCTACGGGTATGACAAGCCTGCGTATTTCAGTCCCTGCTATGAACATATGAGTTAACATGAGATATCACATACCGCTTACAATAGCAGTAAGATATCACTAGCCAAGGTGGTGACGGATGAACTCTATTCAGTCAACGGATGGTACCCTCAGTCTTGACTATGAAATATTCAAAAGAATCGAACCTTCATATAACTCTGTGTGCGCCACATGATCAAGGTATATACCTCAAGCTGGATTATTGGCAATCCCATCTTAGTTTTGTTAATGCAAATTTTTAAAACAAATTTGCTTTTTATCGCTTATTTTTTTTTCTCTTTGCGTACGTCAACATCTCATAACGCTTGTTGTTGTGAGACATATGTCTTAAAATGTTTTTAGGTGTTGTTGTGAAACATATTGTAATTCCTACTACTACACAGCACATTTTATTTAAAAAAAAAAATTGGGTTGTACATAAATATGATTGATTTTAATATTTGTGGAAGTAAAATGAGAGAGCACCTTAAACGGTATTTTTTGCAAAACAACAAAGAATTTAAGAGACTTACTTTCCAGTGATCGAGTCGTGAACCGAATAAAGAAGTTCGTGTACTGAATTCAGAGTAAGACAAATTTGAAGACAGCATGACATTATAGCCGTGTTCGATTTGACTGAAGCAATTGAAGCAACTGAAAAATTCAATGCAAATGTTGTTGTTTTTTCAGTTGTTTCAGTCATATCGAACGCACCTTATTAATTAAGTAAAAATTTCTGCAATATAGTAAAGTATATTAAATTAATATATTTATCACATATAATATCGACTAGAATGTGATTACAACTATAACAAATACAATTAGGTTAAATTTTTCCAAGAAGTTTGTAACTCAATTAAACTTTTACTTAAAATGTTAATTATATTTCAAAATATCTTTATAGATATCTATAATTTGATAATTAGCAACACAAGTTCTAATAATTAGTTATAATAGATTTAAACACAAATTTACCAGATCATAGAGAGCATATTTTCAAAAAACAAAAAAAATATGACATTACAGGCGTATTACTTAAAATTTGAGCTTGGGTCATGTCCATATTCGATGAGTCCTTTATCGTACAGAAGACGGACTGAAATTAAAAACAAAAATAGCTATTAATAATAATAAAACAAAAATTGTATCAAAGTTTTGAATGGTTGCTAGTTACTACGCATAAATGTGTTTATGTCGACAGCAAAATATTTCATACTCTACAAAACAACCTCGTATATATTGTAATGGACTCATGGAGCGTTGGCACCGAATTTCCCAAACTGCTATCATGATCTATGACAGGAAAGTCTGGACACGTTGAGCGAGTTCAGGGCAGCTATGTCAAAAGCTACAGTGGCGCCCAATGTGCGGCTTGAACTCACGATCCTCAGACCTTTACTCTACAATTGGAGTAATTATGGATAAAACACTACCATTATTAAAATGGAACGTCAGTCTATCATATGGATTAAAAACCATATGGATTATTTCATGTTAATATAACTAAGCAAAACGCCAGAAATATTTACTGTGCAACCCAAGAATTATTCACTACTAGTCGTGAATGGGTTGACAGATTTAAGCATCGTTCTAAACGCCTCATTTCACAATCGTCAAATTACACAAGCAGCAAATAAATTTTCACAGAAATTTAAGAAAATTATTAAAAATAAATATACACCGAAGAAGTACTCGGGACGCAGTTCCGACCAAGGACCATCACAACAATTTCGACGAACGGTGCAACTTTTTTGCTCCATTTTTTTTTGGATAAAGAAGCAGCTGTCACTGGCCTCACTGCTTCAAACTCTCAACGTCATGGCTGGTATTGAAAGAACCCTAAACCAACTAAAACATGGTACTGTACAATATGTAAAAACATTTTAAGGGCAAACACTACATCCTTACAGTGTAACAGCTGTAAGGATTAATGTCATCACAAAAACTGCTTGCCACACATAAGCAATGGACCAAAAACTATAAAGCGCCATGTTGCCAGGCATCAGGTCAACAATCAAGCACGATCTCGCACCAGAACACAATGCGAATGAACACACAACCGGAAACCCCACAGCGATGTGAAAATAATGCAATTAAATTGCAATGGTCTCATAAACAAAATTGATAACATAATAAACTATATGTGCAATGATGATATTCTAGTCGCGGTTTTACATGAAACCAAACTAAATGCTAGATCTAAAATTAGTGATAATATCTGTGATTATAGAATTATAAGGCTGGATAGAGGAAAGGACAAAGGTGGTGGCCTTGCCTATATCATTCACAAAACCACATTACCAGCAGTACCGGGAACTGATAATCACCTAGAACAACTGTGGATCATGGGGAAATAAATCTAGTCAATATTTATATACCACCAGTAAGCAGCTGTGATACCGGTTATGAACCGTCCATAGGACACCTATTTTATACCCAAAACTGTCTAATTCTCGGAGATGTGAATGCTCAGCATGATCTATGGCACTCACACCTGAACACTGATTCACGAGGCGAAAGCATTGCTGAACAAATTGACGGCTCCAACTTTGGAGTCCTCAACGAACCACAACCAACAAGGGTAACAAACAATTCATACTCTTCTCCAGATATCTCCCTTGCCACCGGGCTTTATTTGGTTAGTTGAACGGCACGTGGTCTGATCCTAATGCGATTTCAGTTCTCCATTGCAATTGGTATTAGTGACATAATACCAATTGCAATGGAGAACTGAAATCGCATTAGGATCAGACCACGTGCCGTTCAACTAACCAAGTAAAGCCCGAGAAGAAGACATATATTAATTTTAACAAAACTGACTAGCAAAATTCTACAAATTTTACTGAAACAGAATTCAGTAAGCAATTTTTACTACGTGACGCCCTCTCTGGGGAAAAAAAATTCAGAGAAATTTTTAATAAAGCCAGATCTCGCTTTATTCCAGCCGGCAGAATATAAAAGGTGAAACCAAAATTCCCACAGGACGCTTGTGTTCTTTCAACATTAAGATATGACATCCGCAAGGCGGATCCAGCCGACACTAGAATTAAAGACCTAAACAAAAAAATAAATAAGCTAGTTACGGAAACAAACGTAATAAATGGAGAGAACTAGTAAATAAGTCAAGCTTTAAACAAAGCAAAAGCCTCTGGAAGGTCATAAAAGGCTTAACTCATCCTCGACAACCGGGTCACAACTGCATGATCTCCTTCAATGGTATCCCAACCGAAAACCAAAGGAAATAATGCGCTACTAAATTTAACACACAGTTTACAGAAAAGCAAAGTAAACATGAAAAGAAAACAAGGTCAGCGTTGAGACATATGCGCAAAGTAAATACTGAACATCTAGAGGATATCACATTCGCCGAAGAAGAAGTTGAGCATGCTATAAAGAAAACTAAGCCATACAAAGCTATTGGACGCAACGGCATCTCAGCCGTCATGCCAAGACATATTGGATCCAAAGGATTGAACTTTCTCCCTACTATACTCAATACATCGCTAAATACTCTTCAGATACCAAACATCTGGCAAACAGCAAAGATAAGCCCCATCTTGAAACCTGGAAAATCTGAGAAGGGAACATCTTACAAACCGATCTCCATCCTTTCATCGGTTGCAAAACTGATTGAAGCACTTCTGTTACCTCGGTTATCCAGATCTTGCAATTTGGCGCCCCACCAACATGGATGGCTTTAGGATAGTACAACCACCGCTCTTCACAAGATCCAAGATCAAATCGGTGACGGATTGATCCAAGATCAAATCAGTGACGGATTAAACCAAAAACAACCCTGTGCCAGAACAATATTAGCTGCACTCGACCTATCAAAAGCATTCGACACAGTGTCGCACGCTGCACTAAAAAAATGATAAATTTAACACCAATCTGCCTGGTTTAATAAAATTCTGGTTGTGCAACTACCTAAGCGGCCGAAAAACATACGTTGAGTTCCGTAACTACAAATTTAAGATGAGAGTGCTCAGACAAGGAGTTCCACGAGGTGGAGTTCTCTCTCCTTCACTATTCAATCTCTACCTAAACAGCTTACCTACACCACCAGAAGGAATGACCATCACGTCATATGCAGACGACTGCACAGTGCTTCCAACAGGAAACAACATCGAACAACTCACTAATACTCTGAACACCCAACTTAACAGCCTGAACGAATGGTTTAAAACCAGACAACTGAAACTTTCCACAGAAAAGTCCCCCTCTACACTTTTCACCACATGGACGAAGGAGGTGAACATAACACTCAACATCTGCATTGACAACGTGCTAATTCCCACAGTAAAAAATCCGAGACTGTTGCGGGTCACCTTCGATCCACTGCTAAAATTCAATGCTCATACTCAACAGGTGAACGCGAGATTGAAAAACAGGAACAATGTTTTGAAAGCACTGGCTGGCAGTTCAAGGGGCAAAGATAAAGAAACAATCATAACAACATACAAAGCAATAGGAAGACCTATTTTGAATTACGCTGCACCCATGACACTTCAAGTCGCTGACACTCACTGGAATAAGTTACAAGTAACACAAAACGCAGCGTTGCAAACAGCAACCGAATGTCATTTGATGGCTCACCGCGATCACCTGCACCAAGAATGTAACATATTGCCGGTGCGTCAACACAATGAAATGCTCACCAAACAATATCTATGGGCCTGTCACAAAGAGCAATAACCCGGCAATGACACCTTATCCACAACCACACCACCTAGAGACATAAGGCGTACTGCGAAATGTTTCTTAAGTGATGTCCGAAACAACCAAGTAACAGATAATATTGACGAGCTTACGTATAAAACGGGCTTAAAACGATTCACACGAAAGTTGTTGGACACAATAAAGAACTACGTTCCAAATCGAGTTCTCATGACTACGTCGCCACAAGTCGCTGCAGAAGAGGTTAAACTACCGTGCAGTACCAGATCCATTCTAGTGCAGTTAAGATCCGCTTGGTCACGCATCTTAAATAATTATATGAACAGAATTGACCAGAACATTGTTGAAGTGTCCCGCATGTGAGGGCAACCCGCATGCAGACCACCTATTTATTGTCCAGAAAAACCAACCAACCTGACAAAGGAAGATTTGTGGTACCGCCCAAGAGCAGTAGCAGAGTTTCTGAATCTGGATATGGAGCCGGAAGAGTAGCACCGCACAGTCGCTACAACAACAAAAGCTCGTTGTCGACAAAACCGCGTTATTTTGGAAGTGAATACCACGTCTGACCGATATTGTGGAGAACCTTCATTTCTAAAATGAAACATTTCATGCCATCATTGGCAAAGCTGTGGAAAAACAAACTTTGAAAAGTAGAAGTTACAAGTACAGTACATACATCTATGAATGTCAAATATGGACTCATAAACTCCAACATGAGAGTTATAAATCCAATTATGCCTGATATCGTGAATTTGGTAAACGAAGATGACTTAGCTGAAGACAGTTACTGAAGACATAAACTGGAACTGATCTATACGATATAATTTTTACTATCGTCTTTGGTTTTATTGAAAGAGTTACCAACAAATAAAACCACAAAAATTAAATTAAACATTTCTTTATATCAAAATTTTTTCATCTCATTGCGTTTTCATCTAATTGGCATTTAGAGCCTATAAAGAGGATTCAACTCCAGATAACTGGAAAATCTTCTGCAAGTATAGAAACCGTGTTACACTGCTAATTAGAGATTCTAAGAAAATGTTTGGGTCTGTTTACTATAGTGTTGAACAACCTGTTAAACAATTGTGGAGCAAACTTAAACGAACAGGTGCTTTAGGTGACCAAAGTACTGACTTTAATGGACTCTTACCTGAGGAATTCAACTCCCATTTTTCTCTCCAACAATCTGGTCTAGCCAGTGATAGAGTTGATGAAGTCATTACTGAAAATGAATTATCGTTCTCGTTTCGCAACGTTTCGTTGGTCGAAGTCTGGAGAGCTATTTTCTTGGTGAAATCTAATGCCACTGGGTTGGATAACATACCTATTAAATTCATCAGGTTGGTGATGCCGTTTTTTTCCCGACACATCTTACATCTGATAAACACAGTAATTACAACCTCATCTGTTCCTCTGGAGTGGAAGGTGGCTAAGGTACTACCTATACCAAAGTCATCTTCTCCTACAATACTTACTGACTATAGACCTATTAGTCTTCTTCCAGTTTTATCAAAGGTTTGGGAAATACTTATTAAGCAACAAATGATTGAATTCTCAACTTAACTGTTCGTAACTCTTTGTTCAGTAACCAATTTGGGTTTAGGTGTTGCCATAACACCACTACTGTGGTTATGGATATCACTGAGTTTGCTAGAGGAAATATCGATAAACGAAAAGCTACCATACTTCTCCTGCTTGATTTCGGTAAGGCATTTGATTCTATTGACCACGCCATACTGTGTCAGAAACTTAAGGAACAATTCTTTTTCTCTTCCTCTGCATGCAATCTCATGTTCCCCTACTTAACAAATAGAAGTCAATGCGTCTCAATTCACAATGTTAACTCCACTTTCAAAGATCTTGTCAGGGGTGTTCCACAAGGGTCGGTGTTGGGTCCGTTCCTCTTCTCATTGTACATAAATGATTTGCCTACCAGCATAAAATGTTGTCTAGTGCATATATTTGCTGATGAAGTACAAATAGCATGCTCTGCTGATATTAATGACCTGGACCAGCTTATCTCAAGTATGAACGCTGATCTTGATGCCATTTGTAGTTGGTCTGCTCGTAATCGCATATTTATTAACCCATTGAAATCTCAAGCGATAACTATTTATCGGACACCTATCAGAAATGTAAGTCCATTCATTATCAATGGGACTCAAATCCCCTATGTAGCTAAAGTGAACAGTTTGGGAATGATCATAAACGAAACTTTGACCTGGGATGATCATGTATCTAGTATTTCTAGCAAAGTTTGCTTTGCTCTAAGGAAACTATATGCAATAAATGATTACCTCCCCCTTATTTTCAAAGCCAAGCTTGTACGTACATTGGTATTCCCCTTGTTTTTGTATGGATGTGAGGTCTATTCTGGGTTTAGTGCCAGGTGTTTCTATAAGGTTAAGCTCTCGTTAAATTCAGCTGTGAGATTTATCCATTCTCTACGTAAATTCGATCATGTCTCGCAATATTCTAAAGACTTTCTTGGGTGCGATCTTGACAAGTTTTTTGAGGTACTATTCAAGATTATTAAAAATCAGACCCCAGTCTATCTTCACAAAAAACTTAATTTTGTTAAATCGGCACGCACTAGACAACTGGTGATACCTAGACATAGTTCTCTCTCAATGGAGCAGTCATTTACGGTTCGAGCTTCCAAGCTATGGAATCGCATTCCTATCGAGATTAAGAACTTGACATCTCTGTATGAGTTCAAGCGAAATTGCATGCTCTTCCTTGCATAATTATGGAATGTTATCGCATCTCTTCCCGCTGATTCGGTCTCCGTTGTGGTTCGGTGGAGGTGTGGCAAGGGTGGGCGTATATGGGAACGAAACTTGTGCATATTAAATTAGAATGTTATTTTTTTTTAATTTTTTTTTCGCAATGTTGTATTGTGTGTCACTAGGTTGATTCAACCTAGAATTGTTATTATTGTACAACATTTAAATCTCTTTCGTTTTGTTTAGTTTTTCTAAGTTTGAATGTCTATTAAAACTAGTTTACAATTGTACAAGGCAAATTGCTTTTAATTGTTTGCTTTGAATAAATAAATATTTAAATTTCAAAGAACTATAATAACCGTATATTTTAAGATACTGTCGTCCGTATCAACGTCATGATTCTATTACATAAGTTTGCGGAGCGTACTCCATTAGGGTCGTAGAGAGAAAATCTAAATTCCAGGAAAATCAATCACGAAACCCAAATGATCCAATACAAATAATGTTAGCACTAAAAAAGGTGTGTTATGTGAAGGTCCACGGTAGACATATAATTAAAATTAAAATCGAGTGTCTACTAGTTTCCACGATTTTCCAAGTTTTTACACTATAATGCCACGGTATGTATGTACTGTCAAGACAAAACCAAACTACTAAATAATGTTTTCTTGTACGAGCGTAGACGAGTAAAAATTAGTATTATGTTCAAATTCTATGAGAACTCTTCTACGACCTACACGATGTATATAAATTCTAATTTCATTTCATGTTAAGATAACTTTTCTTTTTAAAATTTATACACATTTGTTTAGGTTTTTGTATTACGTTTAGGTTTTCGATTTATCTGAGTCTGCTATAACACATGTTTTTTATTTGACTTAACTTAACCACTACGCACACAGGCGTTATAAATTCATTAATGAAATATTATGCAATAAAAGTAGTTAGCGAAGTAGTAGCATCCCCAATTTTTAATGAAACTAAGTTTCATATCTTTAAATATATTATCTTACTTACCAAATACTTGGTGATTTACGATGAAACTATATAACTTCTTTAGTATTAAGCTTTGCTACTAAAATCCTTGATAGGCTTACAGTAAAATATAAATATAACTTTGGAGATTAATGCATTGCGCGTGGTTAAAAATTATAATTATGCTAGCTAGCCTGAGTAATAATTAATTCTTAAAACTACTTTTCAAGTTAAACTAAAATAAAATTTAATCCACTAAAAACGATTCATTCAAGTTGTCACCAACATCTAACTCTCTTAAACTACAACTTTTATTAAAATAATTTTCGTCTAAATTTGATTGTCTTGATTTAGAACTAGAAGTCATATTATCAAATTCTTCAAGATCTCTGCTGTACCTTAAATAAATCAAGTAAGCATTTATATCTACAATTATTTATCGTTCTCAATAATTTACCTGCTAACAGGATGACTATAGTTTGACATGGCTGATGCTGCTCTAAAGTTATGCTCTGAATCCTCATTTGAGTTTGATTCACCAGAGTTATACAAAATACACTGATCTAAATAATCAGACGTATAGTACGGTGGAAGTTCGGTTTCTTCATCTACTAATGCTCCAAAAAATTGTGCTTCATCTTGTTCAGTTTGTGATTCAACCATACTCAACCATTGTGCATTATGATTTCTAAATTTCTCCAATTTTATTCTTGATGCCCATTCAGGATCACTGTATGCTATAATATCCAAACAATAATCACAAACTTTTCGAATTTCTGTATTTTTATCATGCATTAAGTCAATTAAATAAGCCGGAGATTCTGTTTCTTTTATCATATAATTTCTTGTACTTTCATTTTTTAAAATCTGCTGGAACACGAATACAATTTGTAACACCATTTCGTCATCCTCTTGTTTTGCTTTCAGCAATTCTATTAACGACAATATAACGTCTGCTTTACATAACAACATTGCACACAGTTCATCACAAGCACAGGTTCCAAGAAAAACAACAGCATCCAAAACTAAATCGTCTTTCATTTTTCCAGGTACTAATATATTTCGGACCCATGGAATTAGATTAAAATTATGTAAAATTTGAGAGTAGTCTAGATCTGGAAGTGACAAGTTTCCAAGAATCCCTACACATTCTAACACAAAATCTTCGTTCCCGCCAACAGTAAGTATTTTTGCCAAATCGCCAACAAAATTCTAAAATATTTTCAAAGAGATAATTATTAATAAAATCAAGAACTATAAACTAAATCAATTATGTTGAATTCTTACAATGAAATAAATCCTAAGTTGTTCGTGGTGCGAAATATTTCTCAACAATTTCATAATAAAAGTATCTTCATATTTAAAAGCACGAGACATTAAACTATGCAAACGATTATTTTCAACCATTATTTGTGCATTACGCTTATTTAATGCTAAATTTATGCATAATGCAATTAAATCGAAATCAGATCTTTGGCTTAAGTTCAAAATAAGCATATCTATTACCAATGGTATACAATCAGTATACGTAAACATTGATTTCACCTAAAAGAAAATATGGTTATATCTTTTGATTCAAAATAAGTAATTATCTTTACCTTATCATCCAAACTCATATGATACAAAATTTTTATTACAATTTCATGTTTATCATCACTCAGAAATGTAACAAGTTTTGGTAAAAATCCTACTCGAATCATTCTTGACCGTAGTCCTGCATCAAATGACAAGTTGAACAAAAGTTTAAGTGTTACTTGAATAAGATCAGGATGTGAACTTTGTAAAAGTCTTGGTAATTTATCTACAATATTTAATTCGTACATTTCATCTTTATTATCACGCACAATCGACAACTTTTTCAGGAATGTAACAATCAAGATGAGTAAATCAATATTCTGCCTTTCCAACGATTTCACCAACATTTTTACAATACTTTTTTTACGCATTTTTTCTTCAACTTTTACATTTTCGGCAATGTTTAACAGAAGATAGAATGCAACACGTAATAATTGCTCCTGTTTTTTAGCAAACACTTTTAACTGTTTATTTAATTTTTCTAAGTCTTCCTTTGTTTTCTTTGGATCATTCTTATTTTCTATTACATCAATATCGCTATCACCCATATTAAATAATGTGTCCACATCACCTGTTATATTTTCATGACAACTATTATTCATATTCCGTGATTTTATCAAAGAAGATGACATTGGAATAGGAAAACTCTGCCAATTGCCGGACTTAGGACGTTGTTTTAACTCTGGGATTCTACGTCTAGGTGGTTCCATCTATAATTGAAATAATTAAATTAAAATACTATTCAAAGAACATTTCAATAATTTACGTCTTTCGGTTTCTCCACGTTCATAATCGTTTCTAATAAATCTGAAGCCTTGATAGCTACTTCTTTAACCGTTTTATCTGGCTGTTTACAATTTTCGAAATCGATTTTCATATGTTCGTATCGTCTTAATTCGTAGTCAATGACATCCATACACAATGAACCAATTTTATATTGCACGATTACGTTATGGAAGTGTGTATATGTAGAGAAACAAAAAAATATATAGATTATGTTGGTAGATAGTTCCAAACTTTTCTTCCAGTCTTCCCTTAATACTCTTGAGAGAGCACTTAATACTGCTTCTAAAATCATACAAAATTGTTAGAATAATTTTTATACTCTAGGTTCAGACTATACAAACCATTTTTCTCCAACTCATCTAAATTATCAGGATTTCTGGCTAATTGTAAAATAAAAGCAGAGCCACGAATTTTGTCGGGTAGATTTTCATACAATAGTTCGACATAATCATCTACATTCCGTATTGAAGCTTTTTCCAGTTCGGCAGGACTTAGTTTACCAGAATTTCTTGAACTAGACATTGAATTATTGTTATCGGTATCGTTTATGAGAACTTCTTTTCTATTTTTCAAATAATTTATTATAATTTCGACATCGGATTGTTGTGATTTATGTATTAGGTCGCATTTATCAACAACCTCTTTAGCTAAAACAGCTGGATCAGTTTTTGAATTTAACGTTCGCAGGCGGATTACTCTTTGACAATCCTAAAAGTAAAATTTACATCTCGTTAGTTCTTGGAATAGATTCATGATTGACTGATTTTTTTTTCAAGAATTTGATAGTTATGTAAAACGTCTTTTTGTTTTTTGATATAAAAATAGTTTGTTCAAAAACTAAAACCCGACTACTGAAAAATCACGCTTTAGAAAGTATTAAAGAAGAAAATATTCTCATCTGAAATTGTTGAGTACAAACTATTCAATATTTATTATCTATTAAATAAATAACTTACATATAATATAGTTTAACATATTTAACACATTCATAGTGATGTTCAGCGGACAGCCGTGGACGTATGTGACAGCCGTGGACGTATGGTTATTTGGCGCCCTCCAGATGTATAGCGTGATGAACATTCCCCTAAATCTTATGATCGCTGTTAGAATGTATTGTTTCGTTAGGGTAGGTGACATACGATCACGGTTATCCTTTGAACATCACAATGAATATTTATTAAATATATTATGTGCAAGTTGTTTATTTAATAAACAATAAATATTGAATAGATTTGGAAGATACTGCGTTGAGTGGAGGTAGATTTTAATATAGAGACTGGCTGCTAGTGGCGTTGAATTCTCCAGGAGATGAGTACGATGATACGAGATGTTGCTGGAGACGTTGTATCCAATATAAGTAGAATTTGTTGTTTAGCACTATCTGATATCCACGATTCACTAAATGTTGCATTGTTCGGCATTTTTCACTATTATCTTCAACAGTTATCGAATCACTTAATTCATTATCTTTTTCTAAAGTATTCATCTTAAATAATGGCAGAATCTATCTAATGAAAATTGTGTAAATGAATCTGATGAAATGTTTGAAGTTAAAGATATTGAAGAACGTGAATATTTGACATCATCAATGGTTCTGTTTTCTCATTATAATTAATTAATGACGTGTCTGGATTTGATTTCCATAAATTTTTTTTATTAGATTTTGACTTAACATGTTAACAGTAAAACATTTATTATATTATTTAAAATTTGGAATAGTGAAAAAATAAAATTTAAAACATATTTATTACACAAACATTTTTTTACATCACTAAAATCAAGAATTTTATCAAAACTATTTGGAAAAAACAAAATCCGAATAATAAAAATATAGTTTTTGTTTTTTTAATAAATGTTAACGAAATCATCGCCTGCTAAATTTTAAATTTTTTTGAGAAATGATTTTAGTTTTGATGTTCGCCACAAGTTTGTACATACAAATTTCAAATGAGAATATTTTCTTATTTCCTACTTTTTAGAACGTGATTTTACAGTTATCGGGTTTATTTTTTGAACTGACTTTTTATTTAAATTATTTTGGGGTTATAATTATTGTATATGTATTGATTATAAATAGGTTTGGAGAGAGAATGAAATCTAAGGAGTGATTTTAAAAATTATTTCCACTTATTGGGTGCATGCATGCCCGTAACTGCAAGTCCACGTTGAGCGTGCAGTCTACCTATCCAACCAGAAGAAATAATCATCACGTTATATAAAGACGACTGCACGGTGCTAGTGCTAGCAACAATAAACAACCTAGATCAACTCACCAATGCTCTGAACACTGACCTTAACATCCTGAATGAATGGGTTAAACCTAGAAAATTAAAACTTTCTACTGAAAAGTCAACTTCTACAATTTTCATCACATGGACGAAGGAGGGAAATACAACACTTAACATCTGGATCGATGTTAGGGGTAACAGACTGTTGGGGATAACATTCGAACCACTGCTGAAATTCAATGCTCATGCGTAACAGGTAAACTCTAGACTACAAAATAGGACTAATGCATTGAAATCACAAATTGGTAGTTCATGGGGCAAATTTTTATTTAGCGGTATGGTTCTTTTGTGACACATTAAAAATAAAACTTAAAATAAGTAGATTTTTCTATTAAATCTACCTAAAACAAAACATGAATACACATTAAATGAGCTTACAATACAATCGATTTGATTCCGCGTCTTTTAGTTAAAAAGTAAATAATAAAATATTTGAACATTGAGCAGTACATTTAAACATTAGATGTTTACATCGAGTGAGTCTATCCATGCTACTATATCGGGAGTTGCCAAATTGGACACACAGTTGCAATGTGTTTTATGATTTGTTGTGGAGCTCCGCAGTCACATTGAGGGTACTCTGAAATGCCCCAATTGTAGAAATAATCAGCACAACGTCCATGATTCGTTCTTATTCGGTTTAGTGTGAGATGATTTCTCAACAAATTTGAATTCACTAAATTTTATGAATTTTATTTTGGCTGTAATTTTTAACAAAAACTTTAGGATACTCTCAGTTAATAAATCTAAGTATGCTTGAAAAACTTATTTTTTCTAAAAAACTTTGTTTTGAAAAACATTATTTTTCCAAAATGAAAAAATAATTTTAATCAAGTTTCTTTTTTCAACTGAAAAAGAGTTAAAAATTGTTAGATTTTTTTACCTATATAGGCTTACCAGTAATAAGTTTTTATTTCTTTTCTTATAAATTATTTTAAAAAGAAAATTAGTTTAGTGATTTATTATTTATATAATCTAATCAATATGTAAACCTACAATTAATCTGCTGTTAAATCTTTTTTAAGAAAATTGCAATGCAATTATTATTTTCAAAAAAATTAATGAAGAAATTAAATGTTTTATTAACTAGCTTCAAGGTAACATTTAACATTTTATTTTATGGCATATTTTATGACGTAAGCTCCCATAAAGGATTTACCAAAATAATAGTTTTTCATATGCGTGGTAGATATATTATTATTTATTGAACGAAGACTAAAGATTTAAACTCATCAAAGCAGAGATATGCAGCAAAAATAAAAAGCGAGAAACTACAAGCTATTGGATGATTCTCATCATATTATATAACGAGAAAATTCCAGTTATATATTTATGGATACGAAGTAAAATCACATAGCGAAAAATATACAAGCTATAAGTGTAGTCTAGGTATGACGTGGCAGATCCAAACCAGTATTCCGGTACATCGTGAAATAGATAGCAGAATAGATACCATTTCTACGAAATTCTGGAAAAATATCCATAGCCAGCTGCTTTTCCGTTTTTTGTTTGGGACAGAGTCTGAATCTAGTTCTTCGTTACTAGAAGAGTTCGCATACCTCGATGGAGACGATGCGTTTCTTGCAGAATTACAACACCGATGTCGAAATAATTTAATGCTCTTTGTAAGTGTTCAGTTTTTGACTTGCTAATGCCATCAATATTCAATTGCAAAATACGGACTGAGGGTCGAATATTTTTTGTTTTATGGTGCTGAAAAGTACTGTTGTTATTGTGATTATGGTTCATGTTCATTTGTTTGTATCACAGCCAAGAGTTCGAAATGAAATATTTGGCTACCAAATTTTAATAGACTTTTTGCGTAATCCAGGGTGCAGCGCGAGGAGCTTGTCTATTCACATACCATGGGACAAAGATAAAAACACTTACAAAGCAATAAGAAGACCTATTTTAAATTAGACTGCACCCATATGGATGGGGTGACCCAAGCTGACACTTACTGGAGTAAGTTACAAACAACACAAAACGCAGCCGTGCGAACCGTAACCGAATATCACTTGATGGCTCACCGAGATCACTTGCATGAGGAATGTAGCATATTGCCGATCCGTGAATATAATGAAATGCTTATCAAACAATATATATGAAACTGTCACAAAGGGCAGCACTTTATCAAAGATTGCACCACTTAGAGAAATAAGGCGGACTGCGAAGTGCTACCCTTATGATGTTAGAAACAACCAAATCACCGGTAACATCTAGGAGATTACGTATAGAAAGGGCTTAAAACACTACATACTTCTTAGGCGACGATCTTTAATAACACAATAATCTATATGATTTAAGTGTGTCACCCCTGTTTGGCATTACTGTGACGGCGAGTTACCTTAGCCTACCCTAACCTTGGCACTTTATGACCCAAGCAAGACGTCGAGAAATATTAAAAAGCGAGGGTAAGCTTTTGAAACTTTTCTTAATATTGTAATAAATAAATGATCATGTAAACTTGTTGAACTGCGTTATATTTAAAACATAATTACATTAGTATTAAATTAACGTTGCAATGTTTATAAAATAATTAAGTTTGGAAAAACGACCTTCTTTTAGGAAAATTTAGCTCATATGAAAACGCATTTAATGTGTATAGTATTATATTTGTAATTTTTTATACGCAAAACATAAACCAAAATCCAAATAAGTAAATCAGTGTCACTTCGTCGGTCGTCCCCACTTCAGTGGTATGGATATTTCTTCTTAAATTTAATTATTGCCAAAGATTTTGAATTAAAAGTTTTATGTCTTTTAGGTACATAAATCGAGATATCTATTATAAAAATAATTTTTTAGACAGAACATAGAATTGTGGAATGATATGATATTCCGAAATTGTACAATGACTGAATTATTAAACTAGGAAAATGCATAATATATGCTTTTACTTAAAATAGTTCAATGTCATACGTAATTCGTTTCAAATACATAATTAATAACACGATCATTAGTAATGAGTGACATTGGACTAATTTTATTCATAAATCTACATCAAATCAATATAGTTATCGCACTACATAATTTTTTTTATTGTTATGCTGTTTCAACGCAACATTTAATTGAATTAGTTTTTTTTATTGCTATAGAAATCTTTGAAACAAATTTGTTCCAGGGGGTTGTAAAATCAATATTTTTCTTGTAACACAATCACTCACCATTTTGAGAAAAAAAAAATGCAATTTTTACCTTTTTATCCTCGAGCATAGGATCTCCAGGTTCGCTAAAAACAGCAGCTTCTAATTTATAATGAACGATTAAAGCTTTTTCTGTGGGATGTGGTTCAATAGTTCCACCTTTCCAACGTCTAAAATAAAAAAAATTATGTTAATATTTTCGTAAACAATTTTTACTATGATGTCATAATGAATCATAAAAAACCAACATAAACAATAATTACTTTTTTATAAATTTTGCATCCTCAGTTTGCATAATTATACTTGAATTTAAATGGTTAAATATATAATAAATATAATGAATAGTAAATAAAAATAAACTTATGCCCGCGATTATATTAAATATGACAGCTAACATACAATAAAACTTTTAACAGCTGTACTAACAATTGCTGCCATTTTTTGACTGATTCGAGTTGAATAAAAAATAAAACTATTTTAAATTTTTAGGTAAAGTTATGTCACAAACATTGAAATGGTGAATATAATAATGTGTTCTGATCTTCGATAATGTAATTTTCAAAACAAAAAAAACCTATTGAAATATTTTATGATTCACTTCCAGGATTTTTAAGTTGACTGTTGTGTTGTGTCAAAACTAGGGCCGGGCGATATTTAAAAAATTATCGAAAATATCGATATCAAAAAAATATCGATAAACCGATATATCGATAAATATCGATCGATATCGATATATCGATATCGATATATTATAATCCGATATCGATATTCGATATATCGATAATTATCGATATATCGATATTTTTTTCCCGGCTCTAATGAGGAGTAGGGCCGGGCGATATTTAAAAAATTATCGAAAATATCGATATAAAAAAGATCGATAAAACCGATATATCGATATATCGATAAATCTCGGTATATTGAAATATCGATATATCGATATTATCGATATATCGATAATATCGATACATCGATATATCGATAATATCGATATATCGATACATTGATACTATCGATATATCGCTATATCGATATATCGATATATTAAAATCCGATATCGATATTCGATATATCGATAATTCTTGATATTTATCGATATATCGATATTTTTTCCCGGCCCTAGTCAAAACCTCCTAAAGCCGTGCATTCACATACAACAGAAACAGAAGCCGAAACTGAATTTCATACAAATTTGACCGCAACTGAAACAGAAACCGAATTTAGAAACTGAAACAGAAACTGAAAATTCGTCTGTTTTGTCGGAAACAGAAACAATTAAAATTTAATTGTTTCTGTTCCAAAAATTGTCACATGACCTGCAGAAACTGTCACATAATCAGAGGCGTAGCCAGGGGGGGGCGAGGGGGGCGGTCCGCCCCGGGTGTCACCCGTTTTGGGGTGACACCCGAACGTAAAAAACTTAAACAAACCATCACAATGTTTTCAACAATAAATCACTTCGAAACCGTTTTGGGGTGACACCCGAACGTAAAAAACTTAAACAAACCATCACATGTTTTCAACGATAAATCACTTAGAAACCATTTTAACCAGGTTATCCATATAATTTTAATTTATAAATTGTGATAACTTATAAATGTGTCCTATAAATGTGTTATTGGTTCAAAAAGAATCTATTCTACTTTTTAAAATTTTTGAGTTATTACGTGAAATAAAATTTTAACAATATTAATCGAATCAACATGTTGAGCATTGAATCCCATAACCACAATTACTCAATAGCTTTGAATATTCCTATAGATACCACATTGACCGTTTTTTACGATATATTATTTAGTATGCAAGCATGATTATTGAATGACCAGGTCTGGAAACACATATGCTGAATAATGTATAGGAAAAGTGGTTTACGTCGATAATGTGGCACCCTTTGTCGATAGGATGGCACCCTTGAGTTACAATGTCTCTATTCCAAAATTATTTCTAAAATATCCGCTTAACCTTACTACCTAATATATGTTTTACATTTCAAACAAATGAACTGCAAACACCTAAGGAAACTAACAAACAATCAAATTACCGTGTTTGTAAATGATCTCAAAATAATTTTTTTTCCTTTATCTTGAAACTCAAAGAATAAATTGAAATAGATCGTTTTTCAATGGACACAAAAATAATTACTGTAGAATAAAATGGCAGTTATGCAATTACTGCAGTTTTGCAAATTTTTGTAGGTTGATACATACTCATACTGTTTGTTTTCAGTTTTATATATTTATATATTTGAATTAAATGAAAGTTTATCATTTAAAATTACATTTTGTTGGGTTTTAAATCCCTTGGAAATTTCAAACTCATCAAGTGATTCTTTTAAAGATCCTTGGCTACATAAATGTAAAGCCTTCAATTTTTTTTAAAAGTGGTGTAGCTATTGTTATTAACTACGTAAATGGTTTGCAAAAATAAACTTTAAATTTTGTTTATTTTTCTTCTAATACTACGTTCATATTACGATGAAATCAAGCTCGAAATCACCCAAAATTAAAGATTTCAAAAAACTGTTCACATTATCATTAACATGATTAAGTTTGAAATCTATTTGCATATATTCCAAATCTGTGAAAAAAATTTTAATTTCAGCTATGTTAAAGATATCCAAATAGATTTGTCTGTTTTGTTTTTACTTTTTTTTGAGTCCAAACCACCATCTAAAGAAAAATTTTTTTGTATGATTCAAAATTTTATTAAAATTTTGCAATAGCCATCTTTTTATTTGAATTCAAAACAAAATATTTGATTTATTAAATGTCACTTTTGAAGTAGGGCTGTATTTTTTTTCGAAAATCAAATGTTCAGGGGTGCTTAGCGTGATTTAGAATGGATTTGATTAAAATCAACTTTCGACATGATTTTAGTTTTGTATGGAAAAATTAATCAAAACAAGCTGATAATCGAGCTGAAATCAAAAATTGTTTAAAATCATGGCAATGTGAACGGAGTATTAGGAAGGTATTCCTTAAATCAGTGTTTAAAACATTTTCCGGTTTTCCCGATGTAAAATTTTTCACAAAAATCACATTTGATTTTGTAAATTATTGAGCATGATTCTAATTGGATATTTAATTTTGGTTTCAATTCTTTATATAAAATATCTTTTAGGATTTCATACTTATATTTTTTTAAATAGTTCCTTATAATATTAGGCTATGATTTGTATATTCCATTTTATCAAATATTATTTATAGTCCAGGAATATTAGGGGTTTCACCTCGGAATAAGAGATAGTCAGCTATAAGCTTGTATAGCACCTTATATAGCATTTTTTGAATCGGGACTTCAGGTTGACCTCGAATGATACTCTAAATAGTTAAACACTGCGCGCGCTCTGCCCTCTATCTCGAAAATGGTTCAATATATAAAAAAATGTTTAAACAAAAGTTGTAGATAATTTATTCCTCTACAATATTTATAATACATACAAATAGCATAGAGCCCATAGGAAACGAGATAATTGCAATAAATGTGTAAAAAATGGATTTTTTGACCTTTGACCTTGGAATTTCTGTAGTCGCGGACACCCTACGATAAGTAGGTTTTGAGACAAGATTAAGGGTGCCAAAATAAAAGTTTATACAAATTTATAGCTGACTATCTCTCATTCCGAGATACTTGCCCTTATTTGAATAATTTTCCTGGACTATTAATATAAGTTGTTACAAGGAAATTTAAATAAATTAATTTTCTCGGCGGTGTATTTAGTCGTTAACACAGTGTACTTATTATGAAAAATGTACCTATTATGTATCCTACAAACGTATTTAGAATTAATGCTTTGCTGATACCTATACTATAATTAAAAATATTTTTTTAGATTTCGTTTAGCAAATATCCCAAAAAATAAATATGCCACGAGTTCATACTTTTTAAAGAAAAAGTTGGTTCCAGCAGAGAAAGACCAAATCTATAAATATGTTACAAAACCCGATGATATCCAAGGTTCATAAAAAAAAACTGATTATCACGTTGATGCAACGAATGTTTCAGAGAATATTGGCTCATCTTCGGAAAGTAACAGCAACAATACAGAATTAATAATGATAACCTATGAGGACGAATTAGAAAGGAATAATGAAAATGACAGTGATAATGCCGCTAATGCTTCTACTATCGAATACAGTATTTGCATGGGTGAATCACTTCAGGACTTAAGAGATGTATCACATTGGAATATACTCGTCTCTGGTAATGTTCGCATTGAAATCATAAAAAAAGAAAGTGAACATTTTCAAAATAGAGAAGGGTCGTTTGTTACTGTATCTAGACACGGGTTAGACATAAAAGGTGATGCTCGCCATCTTTCTAAAGAATGGTTTTATAAAATGATGAATAATGGTGAAAAAATTCTACGGCCATGGATTGTTTATTCTCCTGTAAATAATAACTTGCGTCCTGTATTGCTTCTGTTGTCGTGTATTTGCTGTCACCAATAATAATAATACAAAATCAACATTTACTACTGGATATCAGAAGCGGTGGAAACTAAATCCCAAAGTGGCCGACCATGAAACTTCAAATGAACATCTGGAGAATTTTGAAAAGTGGAAAACTTTGGAAATGAGGTTAAAAATTCATAAAACGATACGAGACGCAGCCTTGCAATTAATATATAATAAAAAACAGAAGTGGAAACATCTTTTATCAAGATTGGATATAACTTTGTTTTTATCTAAACAAAACCCAGCATTTCATGGACATGATGAAGGACAAAGTTCTTCAAATAAAGGCAATTTCCTAGAACTAACCAAACTATTGTCAAAGTATGATGTAGTGTTAAAAGAACACATTTTGAATTTGGAGCATGGTAAATCACCAAAAGTATCATATTTGTCACCAGATATACAAAATGAGTTCACAAATGTTTTAGCGATCCACGTAAAGTTTAAGCTTGTCAACGAAATTAAATCGGTTAAATATTTTGGAATTATGTTTGATAGCACACCTGACATTTCACATATTGATCAAATGTCAGAAGTGATTCGTTATGTGAAAATTGATGGTAGTAAAGTGGAAATCAAGGAAGTATTCCTTGGATTTCTTCTTTTGCATGGAAAAAAGCCGCTGATTTAAACGATGAAATTCTTACACTGAAAAAAAAATTGAAGTAATAATAACCTCATCTCGAAAATGGCAGTTTATTATTCATGGAAAGAAAAGATATTTACAAACAATTTCACCGTGATTGGGACAACTACTCAGTACTCAGTAACATTTTCCTGATAACAGAATGAGGCGTAATTAAAATATAAAGTGCTATCCAATATAACAGTAGTTGAATAAAGTTAATAACTATTTCCATGAAAACATATTTCTTTGGCCTTATATCATGAATTTTTCATTTTAAAATTTAAGTATTTGAGATTAATTGAACTATATTTTATTTTCACATAAATATTTCATGTGATTGTCTCAACTGCATCGGCTTATCATTGTACGGTTGTTGAATCAATCTCGTATTTCGATTCGCCATATCTGCCCGCACGGTGAGGTTGAGACAACTGCATTTCGATTGGAAATAGGACATGTTTTTTCCAGTGTAAAAATCTTGAAAATGATGGTATAGATGTTATGAATTGTCACTCCCAAAGGTTATGATAATGCAGCTGTTATGAGTAGTATACATGGAGAAGTGCAAGCTATTATTAAAGCAAAAAATAACAAAGCAATTTTTGTGGGCTGCAAAGATCATTCAATTAATTTATACGGCCAACACTCGTCAGTGGAAGCCATTTTTACATGTTTTTCTGCTTCGACTAGCCGCTGGGAAGTACTTGCTAAACACAACAAAGCAACTGTTAAAATATTCTTAACAGCGCATTGGAGTGCTCATTATGCTGCAGTAAAAGTATTGGCCGAAAATTTTGATGGGATTGTGGCTGAAATTGAGAAGTTAAGTGTACAACAAGAAAATGAAGACACTAGACGCGCTGCACAGAACCTTATCAATGCAGCATGTGATTTTTCGTTTCTTTGCTATCTTTTGTTTTGGAATGATATTCTAAGAGAAATAATATCTGTGCTCAGATTGGATTGCAAAGCACGGGCTTGAATATTGATCAATTAGTTACAAAAATAGAGTCAATTCATAACGAAGTCTCATTGTAGAAGAGGCAATAGATCTTGCTGCGAAAAAATCGGAGGACTATGACATTCCAATGGAAAGCCGAATTCGTCATAAAAACGCAAAAAACGAACGGGTGGTGAGTTTGCCCCTGATGTTGGACTGACACTGAGAGCTCAACTTAAAAAGGACATGTTGGAATGTTTTGACCGATTCAGTGTTGAACTTCGAACTAGACTGAAGTCAGTTCAAGATTTAGCTTCATTGTTCGAGGTTGTGCAGACAAACACTTAGCTTTTGGCGAACAGTGAAGAGTTAAAATTATCGGTATCAAAATTTACTGGTTTTTAAGATGCGGTATTGGCAACAGAACTCCTCATAGAAATACAAAGGGTGAGGAGGCATTTAAAAGCGGCCAATGTTACAGTTTCTAACTGGGTGTACCTAGACTTTTTGAAATTCATCGTAGAATGGGATTTTTTAGAATTTCTTCCGAATCTTACGGTCGCACTAAAGTTATTTATGACTATTTGCGTATTAGTGGCTTCGTGTGAGAGGAGTTTCAGCAAATTAAAATTAGTTAAAAATTACTTGCGGGCTTATAATAATAATGCTCATTTGTATTAATTAAAAAAAATTATATATTACGTTTATCGGCTTTTTATTATTATTGACAGTTTTCATTTTTGGGGTGACACCACAATATCCGCCCCGGGTGCCACCCATGCTAGCTACGCCACTGCACATAATATTAATTATTATTTTAAATTTTGATAATAGAGTTTTGAATTTTGAATAGTTTTCAGTTTCAGCTTCTGTTTCTGTTGTATGTGAGTGCCCGGCTTAAATAATAGTCCTACCCTTTAAGCAAAAGAAACTGAGATTTTATAATATACAAAAATATGATTCAACTAGGGGACCCCTGTGCATTTGCACAAATTTTAAAACAAATATTTTTTTAAGCCTGAAATAAAATCACAATCCAAAATAATACGTCTATCCGCAAGCAAAGCATAAATTGAAAATATGTAGATTGTAGGGGCTGAAATCTGAAGCTCTGGGATATCAAGACTTCGGTCTGGGTTAAGGATTTTGCTATAGTTTTCGGCAAAAAACTTTTATGAGGACATGGTTTTTAGTTTTGGGCAGCGATGTTGATCAAACATAACTCTTTGTTAAAGTACAAGTACTTTTTTATCTCGGTTTATAAATTTATTACAAAACTAACACGAAACATCAATACGTTGTTGGAAAATTATAACAGTTCATAAATTAACATAATTTAGTGAAAAGATGATACACTCAGCTTCAGCAAACTGCACGAAAACCTCTCCATTTAGCGAAAATATTACAAAATCACAAATTCATGTTTCTTTCAAAATTCCAAAAATATTGTATAAATTAAATAAAATCAAACTTTTTTCAAAATCCCAAAAATATTCCAAAAATTAGAATAAAATCAAATATTTAACCTTTTTCTAAATTCCAATAATATTCCAAAAATTCTTAAAAATTCAAACGTTTCCGAAATTCTAAAAATATATTGCAAAAATTATTACAAAATCAAAAATTCAAACTTTTTTCAAAATTCCAAAAATTATGATAAAATCAAACACTTAAAATTTTTCAAAATTTCAAAAAATATTCCAAAAATTCTTACAAAATCAAAAATTGAAACTTTTTTCAAAATTCTAAAAATATATTTAAAATTCAAAAACTATTTTCTTCAAAATTCTAAAAATATTGCAAAAATTATAACAAAATCAAAAATTGAAACTTTTTTCAAAATTCCAAAAATTAGAATAAAATCAAATATTCAAACTTTTTCTAAATTCCAATAATATTCCAAAAATTCTTAAAAATTCAAACTTTTTCCAAAATTCCAAAAATATTGCAAAAATTATTACAAAATCAATAATTGAAATTTTTTTCAAAATTCCAAAAATTATAATAAAATCAAAAATTAAAAATTTTTCAAAATTCTAAAAATATTCCAAAAATTCTTACAAAATCAAAAATTAAAACTTTTTCCGAAATTCTAAAAATATTGCAAAAATTATTACAAAAACAAGAATACAAACTTTTTTCAAAATTCCAAAAATTTTTCAAAAACTATAACAAATTCAAAAATTTCCATCTCCAATTTCATTTTCAATTACATATACGTCATAAAAACAGCTACATTTTTTTTCCAAAAAATTGGCTAAAAAATAAATGAAATCTTTTTTTGACACACTTGACATTAATTTTTTGACAAACTCATAATGCCATAATTCTCCATATTAATAATAAAATTTCATTTCAAACAAATATTTAATTTTATTTTTTTCCAAAAAATTGGGTAAAAAAATAAATAAAAATATTTCTTTTGACACACTTGACAACATTTTTTTGACAAACTTATAATGCAATAATCTAGTTTTTGATTTCACACCATCAAGATTTCTCCAAATTCAATGTTTCTACAGTTAATTAAAAAAGTAAAAAGGCAACGGAATAGGAAACACAATAGGTAATATTTTTGTTAATTTTAATAAACACTAAATATGTTTTTACTTCACCACAATTTTAAATTGTGTGAAGTAATGCAATCTATCGTGAAAAAAAAAATCTTATGTTACATACCCCAAATTTTATTTTTTCTTTTGTTTTGGACCATCCTCTATCTAAATAGCCAAAAAAAATTTTGGTGTACGTCTGTGTGCGCGTTTTGGTTGAGTTTTCTGCATAGGATCTTGATGAAACTTTGGCAAATGATACAGGTTCACTTGAAAATGGAAGATCTGGATTCATTCCAAATTTGGACAAAATGGTGGGGGGTCTCCCGAACACCTCTAAGTTTAAATCTTGAATAACTTCTGATCACGGGCTATGATTTTATTGAAACTTAGCATATAAGGTTTTAGTACGGTTTCTAATATTTCTGCATACCAACTTCCGGTTTGTCACTTCCGGTTAAAAAGTTTTTTTTTTCAAGTGTTTATCCCTACTGTAGCCTACAATTACCGATCGATTTTCATGAAACGTTGGTAAAAGATTTTAAATAACAGAAGAAAGATTTTATCAGCTTTAGGAGAACATTGGACACCATACAACAGGTGGTTTTTTCCACAAAGTTTTTATGTTTGTTGGGAGCATAAAACATTCATTCGTGAATGAATTTTGATGACACTGTGGAAAAAGATGCAAACATGTATGACAAGGAACTGATTAGTTTTTGAGCGATAGTGAACAAAGTGGTGGGGGGTCCCTAGCGCACCTGTTTTTTTGAAAGCTCTATAACATCTGTACCTGATAAGCGAATTGGATGAAACTTAGTACATGAGTATGTAGTACGGTTCACAATAGTTCTGCATCCCAACTTCCGGTTTTTCACTTCGGTAAAAAAAATTTTTTTGTACTTTTTTGAAGTTTTTTCAGTGTCTTTATGCACACTACAGCCTACAATAATGAAGTGATTATGATGAAACTTATTGAATAGGGTTCCAATTAGTGTGAAAAGATAATTATCATGTTTTGGGACACATTGATCAAAGTGGTGGGGGGTCTACCATACAAATGCTGACTTTTCACACTTTGTTTTTAAAGTTTGTTGGGAGCATACAGACTTCATTCAGTAATTTATTTTAATGACACTTTGAAAAAAGATGGAAACTTAAGTAAAAAAGAACTGATTAGTTTTTGGATAATATTGGAATAAGTGGTGGGGGTCCTCCCGAACACCTGTTTAATGTGTCACACTTTTTTCAATGTTTGTTGGGAGCACACAGCATTCGTTCGTGAACGAGTTTTGATGAAACTTTGGGAAAAGATGCAAACATGTATGGCAAGAAACTGATTAGTTTTTGAGCGATAGTGAACAAAGTGGTGGGGGGTGTCCCATTGTAGTGCAAAATTTCTTCACGTACACTACTATGTTAAAGTGTAGTGCAAATTTTGTATATCACTACTATATAATATTAACAACGCTACGCGATTGTGGTGAAGATGTTGTTTTAAATAATGGATTCACAACACTACTTTAATTAAACTGTTTGTATTTATTTAATTTTTACATAAATGTACAATTATTTGGTATGTTATAGTCACTTACAATATGATTTATTTGTTACTACAAACTCAATTATGGTTATAGTCTAGTACTTATTAATAATTGCCTCTTATTGGGTGGAAAAGACAGTAATTGTTGCCTTTTTTCACTTAATCTTAACAAATTGCAATTAATTTCTTTTCAGTAAAGATAATCGAGAACTTTACTTCACTCGTTGACTGATATTTTAAACAATTTTACTTAAGGGTGTATTGTGGATTGACCGCCCAAAACCCTTTTGTTAACTCACTTGTTTTTAATAATAACTAAAATAATAATTGATTAATTGGTTTTTTCACGACTAAATTAATTAATTTCTGTAAAACGACTGAATTGATTTTTTTGAATTTTTTAGAACGACCGTGTTAATAATTTGTGTAAAGAAAACTCCGGTAATTGTCTGAACACTGACTGCTTTGATTATTGATTAAAATATTATTTTTATAATTAAAAAATGATTACGCGTTGGGAATTGATTTTTAAATTGATATTGGTATTGCAATGAAAACGACCCACTGACCATATTTTAGTTTTTTATTATTTAAAAATTATGCAATGTAATTTCGCGAATTAAGCGCTTATTTTAATTTTAATAAATATTTAGGTTTTTAACGCGGAAATATTGTTTTAATAAAATTGGAATAAATGTACGGTTGTGAAATTTCGATATATAATTGAGAACGATTGAAAATGGAAAACTAGAGTTTAGGTCAGTGTTGCGTTTTTGTTGGACTATTTATTTTGAATTTATATTTGGATATTGAGGAATGTTATTAAATAATTTGGAATATTCATGAGATACTAGATTCGAAATTTATAAGAATGTTAGCGAGATGTTAGTTTGGGAGTTTAGGTGTTTGGATATTTGTTTGCAGGTACTACACCATACACCTGTTTTTTTTAAGGCTCAATAACATCTGTACCTGATAATCGAATTGGATGAAACTTGGTACATGAGCATTTAGTACAGTTCAAAACAATTCTACATCCAAACTTCCGGTTTTTCACTTCCGGTACATTTTTTTTTCGTAAGTTTTTGAAGTTTTTTCAGTGTCTTTATGCACAATACAGCCTACAATAATAAAGTGATTATGATGAAGCTTATGGAAAAGGGTTCAATTAGTGTGAGAAGATAATTATCATCTTTTGGGACACATTGATCAAAGTGGCGGGGGTACATACAACTGTTGACTTTTCACACTTTGTTTTTAAAGTTTGTTGGGAGCATACAGACTGCATTCATTTTTCAATTCTAATGACACTTTGGAAAAAGATGGAGACTTAAATGACAAGGAACTGATTAGTTTTGGACAATATTGGGATAAGTGGTACGGGGTCTCCCGAACATCTGTTTACTGTGTCATCATTTTTTCAATGTTTGTTGGGAGCACACAGCATTCGTTCGTGAACCAATTTTGATGAAACTTTGGAAAATAATGCAAACATGTATGGCAAAGAACTGATTAGTTTTTGACCGATAGTGAACAAAGTGGTGGGGGATGTCCCATACACCTGTTTTTTGAAAGCTCTATAACTTCTGTACCTGTTAATCAAATTGGATGAAACTTGGTACATAAGCATTTAGTATGATTTACAAAAATTTTGCAACCCAACTTCCGGTTTTTTACTTCCGGTAAACAAATTTTTTTTTAATTGTTGGCAGTTTTTTCAGTATCTTTATGCACACTACAGTCTACAATAATGAAGTGATTATGATAAAACTTATGGAAAGGTTTCAATTAGTGTAAGAAGATAATTATCATCTTTTGGGACACATTGATCAAAGTGGCGGGGGTCTACCATACAACTGCTGACTTTTCACACTTTGTTTTTAAAGTTTGTTGGGAGCATACAGATTTCATTCATTAATCAATTTTAATGGCACTTTGAAAAAAGATGAAGACTTTAATGATAAAGAATTGACTAGTTTTTGGAAAATATTGGGATAAGTGGTGGGGTCCTCCCAAATATCTGTTTATTGTTTCAATGTTTGTTGGAAGCATACAACATTCGTTCGTTAAGTAATTTTGATTACACTTTGCAAAAAGATGCAAATATGTATGGCAAGGAACTGATTAGTTTTTTTTAGCGATAGTGAACAAAGTGGTAGGGGGTCCTCCAAGCACCTGTTATTTTGGAAGCTCAATAACTTCTGTACCTGATAATCGAATTGGATGAAATTTGGTACATACACATTTAGTACGGTTTACAACAGTTCTGCATCCTAACTTCCGGTTTGTCACTTCCGATAAAATGTTCTTTTACTTTTTCTCGTACAACAGAATTTATGTTTGTTGGGATACTACTGCCTGCTTTAATATTTTTGTTATTAGAACTACGATGTCCATAATATTTGTTAGCTTTTAATTAAAGTATTTTATGCATATTAGCTCATTATATATCCAGAACGCTATGTTTCCAGAGCTGTGGTGAAGTCAGCCTATGCATCAGCGTCGCAATATTTTTTTATTTGGTGTTTTTTTGGTTTTCGACCGTAATTTATTCTTTTTTTATTATTATTATCTATCAGCTTTGCGGTCTTGTTTTGGATATAATAATGTCCAAAACAAGACCGCAAAGCCGATAGATAATAATAATAAAAAAATATTTTTTTATATTCAAAATGCATGCAATTTTTCTTGGCATGGGAAACACGGCAACATTGCAGTGGAATCTTAATAGCTTTTTTTTAATAATTTAATCACATAAATGTGGATTCAGTAGGTCAAATATTGAATTTATATTTTTAATTTTTAATTTAACTTGTGATATTTTGTTAGCAGTGCCACTAGGGGCTTGGACTTTTAATAACAAATATTTTAACCCTAAAAAAGAACGGAGTCAGCGGATTGCCTCCACACAAAGCCTCAACTTGGGAATCCCTTAATACCTGTATTTAGCCACACATACTAATTTTCAAATGCATTCGAAAAGAAAATTTAAAAAACATATATTTGTAAAAATAATATAAAAATAAAACTTATCTTATTATAATTGTTGATAGTTGACTTCGGTTTCGTGTAATTTATTAGTTCCAATCCAATTCATGACAAATCTTAAATCCTTTTTTGGTTAACAAAATACATCTTTTTATAACTTAACCTCGAAAACATCTAACTATTCCTTTACAACATTCTTATCATTTAAAACATTGCCAATTCCTAAATCCACCGATCTTGTATTTTAAAATGAATATCCGCCATTATTTCATTATTTAATAGTTTTTCAGTTATTTCTCTCATAGATAGGCTTTGATCGTCAAATAATTCCACCGTTTATACACAATATTATATAATTTACAGATCTGCTGCACCAACTTATCCAAACCTTTGTTAGTTTTTACATATCCATTTTTTATTTTTATTGAAAACACAGTAATTATGATGAAAAACTTAGTTTGATTACAACTATTTGCAAAATAATTTTAGCAAATATATATATATTTATTTTTGTCTATATAAGTTTTGTTTATTAACAAATCAAACCTTTACCAACTTTTTTTATATTAAATTGAAAATTTTAATCTGCGATGGAAAGAAGGAAAAGGTTAACTTCAAAAAAATGAACTGATTTGCAAAAATTGAAATCCAAAAATTGAAAAATAAAATGTGATTTCTTTTTATGACACTTTTTTCTCAAAAGAAAAACGTGAAACGAAGATCAAGCAAAAACTGAGTGATAAATCTCTGTTCGTTAAAATTGAAAATAAAATTGGTGCGTTCGTTTATTTTTATAATTGTAATTCGAAATTGAACTAGCCGTTAATTATTAGAAAATTTTAAAATTGTTATTAATGTAAAAATGAACTGAAATTATTGAAATAAATTTTTATTGAATTAGAAAAAGAATATGAATTGGTTTTATTATTGTTTAGGTGAATATAGCGGACGTTACAATTTTATTTAGCCTTGTGAAATGTGAAATATTTTAATTGAATTTATGATTAAACGAAATATATGAAAAACAAAAATACGTTTTTATTAGTTATAAAAAAATGATTACCATTGATTAAAAATGGTACCTATAAGTTACACTAAAGTGTTACACAAACGTAACACAAATTACGGTTCGTAAACGGCTCACTTATGCGAAGACTTTATGATATGCAACAATTTTAATTATCAGCGGACTGATGAATCGCAAACGTAACTTTTTTGTTTCACAAAAGCGATACGTTAGCGAGGAGTTATATGAAATATGTTCTACGTTTATGTTAGGAGGTTAGGTTTATGTAACGTTTTGCTTAAAGCGTACTGATTAACGCCATTTGCAATAAACCATGAATTATATACGTTGGCCTACTGTGATATCAGTTAATTATTTCAAAATGATAATTTTTAATATCCCAGTAGGCCAGACGTATAACTATTTGTTATTAGTATGATTCAAATGTTATTGGTGAAATTGAATGATGTCATTACATTTTACAGAATTTCATTGGTTTAAATTAAAATAAAACTAAGACCAAAAATGTTCAATCTAATTTTGAAATAATTAACTCATATTACAGTAGGCCAACGTATAATTCATAAAAAATATTTTTTGAATTTATTCTCTTATTCCCCTTTTGCAGCGCCATTGCGGTAAACACCGTAACAGAGAATCGCTCTATACAAGCCTGATTCATTTGTTAGCACAGAAAAATCGTGAACGTTTGAGGGGTTGAAAAATAAATAAAATGGTTTACGTTTGTTTTACAGGAGTTTTACTCTACGGTGTGAAGCCTTTGAGGAAATACATTTTTTATCGAGTCAAGTAGGGTGTCATATGAAAGAGCTTTACTTCAGTATTTCTAAAAAATGTATTTTGGAATTTTACACCCCACCATTTTTGTGTAATTCTAAATAATGGCGTTTTCTGTATGTTTTCTTTCCTTGATTAGCTCCGAGCCTAAGAAATCGAAAATCTTAAAAAGTATTTTGAATGATAGAAAAATTAGTAAGTTTGTAATGAAAAAATATGGAGGGGCTGAAATCTCAAGGCTCTGAGATATCAAGACTTCAGTTTTGGTTAAGGATTTTGATATAGATTTCGGCATAAAACTTTTATGAGGACATTGTTTTTAGTTTTGGGCAGCGATGTATATCAAACATAAAACTCTTTGTTAAAGTACATGTATTGTTTTAATCTCTGTTTAGAATATTTAATTTAATAAAAAACTGACAGCAATAACTATCAATACGTTGCCGCAAAATTATAACGGAGCATAAATTAATATAATTTAGTGAAAAGAGATACAATCAGCAAACTACTCGAAAACCTCTCCATTTAGCGTTTCGAGAAAATATTACAAAATCAAAAATTCATATTTCTTTCAAAATTAAAATTTTATTAATTATTTATTATTTTTAATAATAATTTTTCTGAAAATAGTTCTATACTTACTTTAAAATATACCAAATTAACTCAGAGGCGTTAATTTTTGTTCTTGAGATATTTAATTTTAAAGATTTTTAGTACGACTGAAATTCGAATTTTTCTTCATTTTTTCAAACAACTTCCATTAACAAAAAATTTTAAAATCAATTAAATTTTAACTTTTTTTTTTAAATATAGCTTTAACCTTACTTTAAAATATATCAAATTAACAAAGAGGTGTTAATTCGTGTTCTTCAGATATTTAATTTTAAAGATTTTTAGTCCGATTAAAATTCTAATTGTTCATTATTTTCTCGAACTTCAGTGGTTTAAATTTTTTGATGATAAAAATTCTTCGAAAAAATAATGAACAATTAGAATTTTAGAATGACTAAAAATCTTTAAAATTAAATATCTCAAGAACACGAATTAATTCCTCTTTGTTAATTTGACATATTTTAAAGGAAGGTTAGAACTATATTTAAAAAAAAAAGTTAAAATTTAATTGATTTTAAAATTTTTTGTTAATGGAAGTTGTTTGAAAAAATGAAGAAAAATTCGAATTTCAGTCGTACTAAAAATCTTTAAAATTAAATATCTCAAGAACAAGAATTTTAAACTCTTTGTAAATTTGATATATTTTAGAATAAAGATAGAACTATTTTCAGAAAAAAAATTAATTAAATTCCAATTGATCTTTGACCCTAGCGCCATCTTTAAAAAAGTTTTTTTAATATTTTTATTTAAAAATTATTTATAAAAACAATATATTAATTTTTTTTCAAACGACTAATTAATCATCTATCACACAAAAAAAAATTTGATGAAATCGGTATAGCCGTTCTTGAGCAATTTAATTTCAAAGTTACATCGGATTGGCAGAATTTTCATTTTTAATGCATGTGTGGCATGTGTGCCCCCCATGCTCAAACTATGCACTTAAAAAAAATTTTAAAATAAGTTGTATTTTTTATTTTTTCCATACTACTTATATGCCAAGTTTCAGGAAAATCAAAAATGGTCAAGTTTTCACAACTCTGTCTAGAACACGTTTTTCATCTATTTAAAAAAAAAAATTAAATATGAAATAATGAAGTTTCAATTTAGAAATCATCTGAACATCAAAATTAAGACATGGTTCGTCATCGCCGCTAATTTGTAATTGTAATTGTAATTTGTAACAAAAGGCATTTCAAAAAAACAGAGGTTTAACGGTGGATTTAATTCAAGATTATTTAAACAATGCTGGCTTACCACCTGAATTGATCGCGCAATATAGTACATACATATATTACAGTTCACATGTTCACATATATAGCAATGTAAATTATTTGCTACCTTTCGACATAAAATTAAATAATCGGTCACAAATTTAATATAAGCAAAGGTGCAGTCACGATTATTTATTTTGCTAATGCATGTTTATTGAGAGAAAGAGGTAGTAAAATAATCTATTTTGTTCAGTTTAAGATATTGTATTACAGTTTGCTTAAAGTAGGACATTTTTAATTTTTATAGTAAAGTAGGACGGAGGATATTCTTGCTCCAAAGGAGGACTGTCCTACCGAGAGGAGGACACGTGGCAACCCTAGTTGAGGGACGCAAATTATTTTGTTACAGAATACAGAGCATGCAAATGAAAAAAATTTTAGTCATGAGATTGAGAAAAATATATCTCAAAAATAATTTTTTTCTCAAAATAATTTTCATTCAAACTTGAAACTCATGAGTCATTCATTGTGCATGCTCTGTTAAAAAATTCTTAACTTTTTCCTCATGATTAATAGAGGATAAAGCTAGGTACATTTTAAAGCAAATTGTGCTACTATTAAAAAAAAAAAAAAAAATTGCTCAAATAAGTAAAAAAAACTTATACATTGTGCATTCACCGTTAATTAGAAAAATATGCCCAATGTTTCATGATAAGATATGGGGAAGCAAAAATAAAATAAGGGAAATTTTCAGGAACAAATGTAAAATTTGGTTGCCGATAATTCAGCTAGTGCCATATTCCTTTTGTTCCTTAATGAAAATGATTATAAAGCTAACTTATAGAGTTTTACGGAGATTTATTTCTTCGAGCAAGCAAAAGCGTAGCATCATCATTATGGAATATTCCATTATTAAGATTGGGAGCGCAACCGTTGACTGAATAGAGTTTATCCGCCAGCACCCTTTAGATATCGGCTTGGTGATATCTCAATGTTTTAGACAGTGGTATGAGATATCTCACGTCAACTCGTATGCCAAACACAAGGACTGGAGTATGCGGACATATTGTTGAATCAAAATTAAAAAAATTGTAAATCAACAGAAACTGACCCCTCCAATGTGTTTGCATCTATCTAAATCTACCTTGACTATACAGTTTTACCTTAAAAACTTTTTTTAAAATTTTTGTTGTTACTTTTTACTTCGGTTCGATTTCCACTGAAGCAACTGAAACAATTGAAAAATGGTATGCAATTCTTGTTGTTTTTTTAGTTATTTCATTCAAATCAAACACACCTCATATATGCGTGACCGACGTCCATACCATGCACATTGAACGTCAATTAAACTTATGGGGTGTCTTTGAGAGATCACGAAGTGGTTTGTTTGATGTTCTGGATTTTCGTAGATGGAAGAAAATGTAAGAGATAGCAACATTCCACGATAAAGCTTTGCAAAAGTTGTTACTGTTATTGGCAACATATCAACTGTTTCACGAATATGTGTTTCAATTGTTCTGAAATTTTACCAATTACATTGAAGGAACATATTACAATTTTTATGTCGTATTGCGGGATTTTGATGATGAATTTATCAAAATCGAGCAAGAACGAATTTTTAAAATTATTTTGTTTATCTTTAGTGCGATAAATAGATCCATTGTTCAATTATTTTTTAAGCTGTCGCGTTGATGTTTCTATAAACAACTTTTAAGCATGTTAATTTAGCGAACTGCTTTAACAATTACAGACACTTGCTTTAAGCCCAGGGTTGCCAAAGTTTCAAAGGAGGACACACTACCCCTACGGTCTTAAAACTAAAAAACTCATTGGATTTGTGCCACTTAATTTTTCAGTTATAAAATAAATATTTTTTTAAAAAATTAGGTTTCGGTTTGGTGTAAGTATGAATGTAATGGCGTTATTTCTGTAATGCTAATTAATTTATTTATAATGAAAAATGGCATACAAATTCGCATTTATGTTATCAGCCTCCAATGCGGTACCACTTGAAAAACTTAAATTAAAGTTTTTAAGGACTCAGAAATACAGCTAAACATACCGTCTGCTGATTCATTGGCACTTTCATTAAAATCAATAAACTTATGTTGTAAGCCAGTTACTCATAAATAGTTCTGTTTTGTATATTTACATTTTCCTTCAAAATCGTTAGCTTTCTGTAGCCAAATGTTTTACTTTATAGAAAAATTCAATTCAGTCATTTTATTTTATTAATAATAATAAGAACAGCTAATCTGTAACAAAAGTTATTTAAAAAAAACAGAGGTTTGACGGTGGATTAAATTCAAAATTATTTAAACAATGGTGGCTTACCACCTGAATAAATCACGCAATAAAGCATAGATATTCACATATGTCACAGCGTTGTAAATTGTTTGCTTAATTGTTACTAGCCTTTCGACATAAAATAAAATAATCGGCTACAAAGTTAATATAAGTAAAGGTGCAACCACGATTACTTATTTTGCTAACGCGTTTTTTGAGAGAAATAGGTTGGAAAAAAATCTATTTTTTTCTGTATTACAGTTTGCCTAAAGTAGGACATTTTTATAGTAAAGTAGGACGTAGGACATTCTTGCTCCAAAGTAGGACTGTCCTACCGAAAGTAGGACACGTGGCAATCCTATTTAAGCCATATCTCTAACATGGAAATAGACGCTTGGGAGTTGGGTTAGTTTCTAAAATGTACTTCCTCTCAACAACATAACCTTATTTTATACCTGAAACAATATTATTTCAATCTTGAAACAAATTATTATATAATTCTATCCGTAGAATCAAGTAATCAAAACCTAATGCTTGATTTTAACACATGTACATTTCTACATTCAATTTTCTGAACAAGAAATTGTGTGAATTTTTCGAACAAACGCGTATCAAATATCTCTGGATTTGTGAGATAAACCTAAACGTTTTCGCATATAAATGGGAGTTAGTTTTTTAAATTATTCTTAAAAACAAAATTAAAGAAAAAAGTTTATTGAAAAATATAAAAGGTAAATGTTGTTTTGTTCTCAAGATATCCCAATCCTTATAAACTAAATGATAGAATAAAATCTCAAATTTCGCGCATATAGATAAGGAGGTGTGGTTTTCCTGCTCATTTTTGATTGTTTTGTTTATTCCAAGTTATAATTCTCATATAAAAATCATGTTCTTTTATTTAATTTCTTTAAGAAATGTTGTTAAGTCGAGGAAAAGTCTTAAAACAATTTCCGGTAAGTTAATTCAAATGTTTTTTGTCGTTATGAAAAGGATTCAAAAAGTAGTTTTGATTTAAAAAGACAAACACAAAAAAAATTTATTTTAGTTTCTGTATATTTGATTTCAATTGAAATAACTTAAGAGTAATTTCATTGAAATTTTCAGATCTGTAAAATATGATAAAGGCAAATATATTCTTTAGAATTAAAATGAACGTCGAGAATTTTATTATAAGAACAACTTCCCACGTAGTGTCATATGATATAATCGAAATGCCAAGGATAACAACAACTACAAAAAATGAACGTTTTAGTCGTTTTTTGATATACAAGTCCCCCATCCATTTTTAAATGAAAGGAACTGATGGCATTCAAGAGATTCTTTTGTTTAAATACATGTAGGGTATATACGCCTTTTTTACTTAAATAGCAAAGACAACGCAATTGTGTGCGGGAAAAAAGAAAAAATGAATTCAAGAAATTAAATATCTTTATAAGAACAACGATAGATTTCATCAGGTGGTTTTCTTTATTTTATCCTTTATTAAAACTATTGTGAAAAGAAAAAACATTAAACAATTATGGAATTTAACATCGTTTATTTCTTTTATAAACCAAAACAACAAGTTGATTGCATAAGTTATATTCTGGGGTACAGATGTGTTATTATTCACGACAACGCTTTTGGATTTGCATTGTTCTATTTTACAAATATTGGCCTATAGAAGAAAAACGTGATCTACGCAGGTGAAAAAGTCGAAATTTGAACTTGACCATTTTTGATTTTCCTGAAACTTCGCATATAAGTAGTATGGACAAAATAAAAAATACAACTTATTTTAAAATTTTTTTTAAAGTGCATAGTTTGAGCATACTGGGCACCCCAACATGCACGAAAAATGAAAATTTTGCCAATCTGATGTAACTTTGAAATTAAATTGCTCAAGAACGGCTATACCGAATTCATCAAACTTTTTTTTGTTTGATAGATAGTTAGTCCTTTGAAAAAAAATTAATTAATTGTTTTTATAATTAACTTTTAAATGAAAATATTAAAAAAACTTATTTAAAGATGGCGCTACGGTCGAATTCGATCGTTCGTTCAAATTCGAGCCATCGATTGGAATTTTATTAATTTTTTTTCTGAAAATAGTTCTATCCTTACTCTAAAATATATCAAATTAACTCAGAGGCGTTAATTTTTGTTCTTGAGATATTTAATTTTAAAGATTTTTAGTACGACTGAAATTCGAATTTTTCTTCATTTTTTCAAACAACTTCCATTAACAAAAAATTTTAAAATCAATTAAATTAAAATTTTTTTTTTTTAAATATAGTTCTAAACTTACTTTAAAATATGTCAAATTTACAAAGAGGCGTTAATTCGTGTTCTTGAGATATTTAATTTTAAAGACTTTTAGTCCGATTAAAATTCTAATTGTTCATTATTTTCTCGAACTTCAGTGGTTAAAATTTTTAGGTATATGTGTAATATATATTTGGTTCTAGTGGTTAAGTTGTCAATTTTCGAACATCAGGTTTTTTCGGGTTCGATGAGTGGTCAAGGTCGAAAGTTTTTCTTGAATTTATTTAAAATTGCTAAAGAGATTCAATTCAAACTGGTTGCGTGTACCCCGGCTCACCAGAGATATTTATTTTTGAGAAGTTCTATGTCAGTATATGGTTCTTTTCATGGCTTCATAACTCGAAGTAGTGAACGTCTTGATAAGAGTCTTACAGAACCCGTTTGTAAGTCGATTTTTAATATCATTAATATTTTAACATACTCCTTTATAAAACTATATTATAAATTAATAAACCAACGTAAAGGTCTGAGGCCGTTATTCGATTAGGTCAAATATTAAATAAAGACGACATTTTCTTGAAAAACACATATGGAAGATAAAGAGGAATAGAAATAACATTACAATTTGTAACATCAAAAGCAAACTAATTAAAGATTTCAAATACAGAACATAACATTTTGATCGAAAATCAGTAACAAAATTCATTTTTTGAAAAAAAAAAAAAAATATTGCGACGCTGATGCATAGGCTGACTTCACCACAGCTCTGGAAACATAGTGTTCTGGATATATAATGAGCTAATATCCTTAAAATACTTTAATTAAAAGCTAACCAATATTATGGACTTCGTAGTTCTAATAATAAAAATACTAAAGCAGGCAGTAGTATCCCAACAAACATTTTTTTTTTTTTTTTTTTATTGGAGGGCCTTGAGACTTACAGTTCAAGTAGCACTGCGACCTGAAGGTCTATTGTGCTTACCCTGATTTTGTTATTAGTCAGTCGTCGTCTGTGCCGTTACTGGTTGTATTCTGTCATCCAAGTTGAGACTTTTAATAAAATTAATTAGCTCAATTGGAGTGACGTTTTGTGGTAATGGAAGTGTTAGTCTTCTATGACCAAGTTGGTTGTATCTGTTCCCAGAGAGTTCGGGACAGCTGCAGATGACGTGTTCCATCGTTTCTGCATCCGAGTAGCAGAATCTGCACCTGTCGGAAACAACAAGGCCTATTTTGTTAAGATGGTGGTTTAAAGGACCATGTCCAGTAACGCACCACGTTAAAATTCTTAGTGACTCTCTGTTTAAATCGATTGTTTTTAAGGGTGAAACAGGGAGGTTACCTAGAAACTTCTTGGAGTGTACTAGTCCCTCTCTGCTTTTCCATAATTTAGCATTTTGTTCTTGTTCCATTGTTTGGATTGTGCTTTTGAGCGAACTCTTGGCCATTCCAAAGCATGGTTCCGGTCCAACAAATTTTTTATTGGCACCTTGCTTTGCTAAACCGTCATCGATAGCATTTCCTTGTATTCCTGTGTGGCTAGGTGCCCACACAAGTGTTACTGTGTTATTGCACGAGATTTTTAATAGATTTTGGTAGCATTCCCATACCAGTTTTGAATCAAAGCGCGTAGATTTTAGTGCCAAGAGTGCTGCTTGGCTGTCAGAGATAATATATATTTCAATATTTTGGTATTTTCTTTCAGCGCATAGCAAAGCGCAACTGCTAATGGCAAAAATTTCGGCTTGAAATATGGTTGTTGTTGTGCCTAAAGCAACCGTTTGTTTTGTTCTAGGACCAAACACTCCTGCTCCTGTGCCCATGTTGGTTCGAGAACCATCTGTGTACCAGATGCTGGCGTTATGTGGCAGTGACCGTATGTAGTTTTTAATAAGATCTCTGGCCAATATCTTGACATCAAAGTGCCTATCTAAATCTATTGTTTTTGGCATACAATCCGAAATATGGTATGTATGCAGTTCAGCTTGTAATTCAGAAAGGATTTTAAGGTGTCCAGTTAGATTACCCGGCTTAAACCCTTCTGTGAGCTGCAGTCTATGGATCCTCAACACCGCTACAGATTTAACATGTAGGTGCAATGGAGAAAGCTTTAGAAGAATCTCCATTGCTGACGTTGGCGTGGTTTTGAAAGCACCTGTGGCACTAAGACACACAAGCCTTTCATTATTTGTATCATTTTTGGGCTAAGACCCCATGTTTTCCCAAACAGGTTTCTGCATGTGAAGAAAACTTTGTTTGCCTTATCAGAGATATATTTCAGGTGTGGGTTCCAAGTTAGTTTGCTATCCAGGATCACACCTAAATATCTAACCTCTTTTGATGTTTGTATTGGATCGCCGTTTAGAACAGGAGAAACGAAATTGAAGTTTCTCCTGTTTGTGAAAATGACAATGCTTGTTTTTTGTGGGTTGATCGACAGTCCTAATCTGTTGCACCACTTTGATACAATATTAAGAGCTGTCTGGGTTCGACCAGCGACAATGGAGTCATGTTTCCCTCTAACCATGACTGCCAAGTCGTCGGCATAGCCTACAGTGTTGAAGCCGGAATCATTTAGCTTAGTGAGGAGATCATCAGCCACCATTAGCCAAAGCAGCGGAGAGAGCACGCCCCCTTGCGGACAGCCTCTAGATGCAGTAACAGTCACTGAATAATCACCTAGTGTAGCCGTTATCTTCCGACTCTGTAGCATCTTGATAATCCACGCAATGATAAGCGGGTTTATATTTTTCTTTGTAGCCAGTTCAATGATAGCATTGAAGTGGACATTGTCAAAGGCTCGTTGTATGTCCATAAATGTACAAACCAGTGCCTCCTTATAGTTTAGGGTGCTCTCAATTTCTTTCACCATTTTGTGCAACGCCGTTTCAGTAGATTTCCCAGTCTGATAGGCGTGCTGGCTAGAGTTGAGAGGGTTTTATTTCAGACATACATGACGGATGTGATAATCCAACATCTTTTCCATTGTTTTTAATAGAAAAGATGTAAGACTTATGGGTCTGTATGATTTGGCTTCATTTGGTTTTTTTCCTGGCTTAGGTATAAAAACAACTCTGGTTTCTCGCCATATCTGAGGAATGTAAGCAAGGCGAAAGCTTGCTTTGAACAAACGCATGAGGTATGGAAGAATGATTGTTAGACCCTTTTGCAGAAATACCGGAAAAATTCCATCACCTCCTGGAGATTTATACGGACCGAAGGATTCTATAGCCCATCTCGCTTTGTTGGGGGTGAAAATTGTGTTGGTTAAATGATCTGCATTACTTTTAGTTGCAGGATCTAGAAGACGTACGTCTTCGTTGGCATTATCTTCCGTGCTCCATTTTATTGAGCCCGGAAAGTGGGTTTGAAGTAAAGTATCTAGTGTCTCAATACAGCTAGTGGTATACGTACCACTTGGTTTGCAGATTGAGCCTAGAGGGTTTATGTGATCTGATCCGACATCAATTTTTGGAGTCGAGCTGCAGCAGGCAGATTATCTATCGTATTGCAGAGCTCTTTCCAGCTATTTCTTTTTGATTGTCTGAGTTCTTTATTATAATTGGTTAGAGCTACTCGGTACTTTGTCCAATTATTTGTTGTTTTTGCTCTGTTAAAGAGCTTGCGAACTTTATTCCTTTTCCTCTCCAAGTTACCATTCCACCAAGGTACATCCCTGCATCTTTTGGATTGAGTTATTGGAGTATTAAGGTTGTATGCTTCAGTGATAATTTCTTGTAAATTATTTGCTGCAGAGTCAAGCTCAAATGTAGAGTTGATACTGCTGCAACTATTTACATTATCATGAAGATATGTTGTGTAAAGTTCCCAGTTGGTTTTTCTTGGGTTTCTAAAGTACTGGATGCTCTTCGGGTAGTGTTCTATGTTGAAACATATATAAGCATGATCAGACATAGAAGCTTCCTTCGAAACATGTCAGTTCTTAATATGGTTAGTAGCGTTTATGTTAGTTAAAGTAAGGTCAAGGACCTCGCCTCTGATTGCGTTTCTAAAGGTAGGCTCACTACCTTTGTTTGCAATAAACATATTGTTTGTATACAAAAATTGAAGCAGACGCTCGCCTTTTGTGTTAATGTTGCTACTTCCCCACACGGTGTGATGAGCGTTAGCATCACACGCTATTATGAGGTTGTAGTGGTTATTGTTGCAATACTTGATGAGTTTCTCTACCACTTCTGGTGGTGTCTCGTCCTCATCCCCCGGGAAGTATGCAGAAGCTAAAATGAATTTACGAAATCCACCTTGAGGAAGATGAATTTCTATCTGGACCGTTGTAAGATCTCTACAGATAAATTCATTCAACGGAAATATTTTCAGATGTTTGTTGAAGAGAATCGCGGTTCGCGGTCTTTCCACATCTGAGAAATAGATCAGTTTTGTATTTTTGTTTGACGATAGACCTTTTATTCTTTTGCTGTCTGCCCACGGCTCCTGTATAAATGCAAGATCGTGAGCATCCTGTTCAATTAACCGGTTCAAATTAACTGAGGCCATTTCTGATCTGTGCAGATTAATCTGAACGCAACTTAATTTAGGTACTAGAGATTTTTGTCTATATCGTACAGGTCTTCTGTCTGACTTAGAGTAAGCTGGTGAATCAGACATTACCATAGAGTCAGACATGGTGTGTGTACTATCCGAATTAGGATAAGCTGATAAATCAGGCATGATCCTAGAGTCAGACATGGCATGTGTGCTGTCTGGTTTAGAATAAGCTGATAAATCAGGCATGATCCTAGAGTAGGACATGGTGCACAGTTTTGTTGTTGGTTTATGTGATGCGTTTGGAGAAGCATCGCTCTCATCTAAAACTTTATAGTTTTCCATACAATATTTATGGAGCAAGTAGGGAGGTACATTGGTCAGCCACAACAGAGCCCTGTGCTGTGGTAAGGCTATTGAAACTGGAGGGCGCCCGGTATCCAGAGTTCCGTACTAATAATCAAGCACCCCCTTGACCATGCTAAGCTTTCGGCGTACGTGTCTCACCTTAGCTTTGGGTTTTGGACTTGATCTTGGCTTCGATTCTCACCGAGGACCTAACGGCATGGGTGACCCTACCGTTGTAGCTCCTAAGATCACTGAGTCTACTGAGCCCCATCACTGCGTCAAAGTGCCAAGTCCATTAGATGGGGATCCCAACAAACATAAATTCTGTTGTATGAGAAGAAGTAAACAAAAATTTTATCGGAAGTGACAAACCGGAAGTTAGGATGCAGAACTGTTGTAAACCGTACTAAATGTGTATGTACCAAATTTCATCCAACTCGATTATCAGGTACAGAAGTTATTGAGCTTCCAAAATAACAGGTGCTTGGAGGACCCCCTACCACTTTGTTCACTATCGCTAAAAAAACTAATCAGTTCCTTGCCATACATATTTGCATCTTTTTGCAAAGTGTAATCAAAATTACTTAACGAACGAATGTTGTATGCTTCCAACAAACATTGAAACAATAAACAGGTGTTCGGGAGGACCCCACCACTTATCCCAGCATTGTCCAAAAACTAGTCAATTCTTTGTCAATAAAGTCTTTATCTTTTTTCAAAGTGCCATTAAAATTGATTAATGAATGAAATCTGTATGCTCGCAACAAACTTTAAAAACCAAGTGTGAAAAGTCAGCAGTTGTATGGTAGATCCCCCGCCGCTTTGATCAATGTGTCCCAAAAGATGATAATTATCTTCTTACACTAATTGAAACCTTTCCATAAGTTTTATCATAATCACTTCATTATTGTAGGCTGTAGTGTGCATAAAGATACTGAAAAAACTGCCAACAATTAAAAAAAATTTTTTTTACCGGAAGTAAAAAACCGGAAGTTGGGGTGCAGAATTTTTGTAAATCATACTAAATGCTTATGTACAAAGTTTCATCCAATTCGATTATCAGGTAAAGATGTTATTGAGCTTAAAAAAACAGGTGTATGGGACACCTCACACCACTTTGTTCACTATCGCTCAAAAACTAATCAGTTCTTTGACATAAATGTTTGCATCTTTTTCCAAAGTGTCATCAAAATTCGTTCACGAACGAATGCTGTGTGCTCCCAACAAACATTGAAAAAAGTGTGACACATTAAACAGGTGTTCGGGCGGACCCCCACCACTTATTCCAATATTATCCAAAAACTAATCAGTTCTTTGTTACTTAAGTCTCCATTTTGTTTCCAAAGCGTCATTAAAATAAATTAATGAATGAAGTCTGTATGCAAACTTAAAAAACAAAGTGTGAAAAGTCAGCATTTGTATGGTAGACCCCCCACCACTTTGATCGTTGTGTCCCAAAACAAGATAATTATCTTTTCACACTAATTGGAACCCTATTCCATAAGTTTCATCATAATCACTTCATTATTGTAGGCTGTATGTGCATAAAGACACTGGAAAAACTTCAAAAAAGTACAAAAAAAATTTTTTTACCGGAAGTGAAAAACCGGAAGTTGGGATGCAGAACTATTGTAAAACGTACTACATACTCATGTACCAAGTTTCATCCAATTCGCTTATCAGGTACAGAAGTTATAGAGCTTTCAAAAAAACAGGTGCTCCAGGGACCCCCCACCACTTTGTTCACTATCGCTCAAAAACTAATCAGTTCTTTGTCATACATGTTTGCGTCTTTTTCCAAAGTGTCATCAAAATTCATTGACGAATGAATGTTTTATGCTCCCAACAAACATAAAAACTTTGTGGAAAAAACCACCTGTTGTATGGTGGACCCCCCAACCCTTTATCCAATGTGCTCCAAAAGCTGATAAAATCTTTTTGATGTTATTTAAAAGCTCTTCGCAACGTTTCATGAAAATCGATCGGTAATTGTAGGCTACAGTAGGGATAAACACCTGAAAAAAAAAAAACTTTTTAACCGGAAGTGACAAACCGGAAGTTGGTATGCAGAAATATTGGAAACAGTACTAAAACTTTATATACTAAGTTTCAAGAAGACCATAGCCCGGGATCAGAAGTTATTCAAGATTTAAACTTAGAGGTGTTTGGGAGACCCCCCGCCATTTTGTCCAAATTTGAAATGAATTGCAGATCTTCCATTTTCAAGTGAACTTGTATCATTTGCCAAAGTTTCATCAAGATCCTATGCAGAAAACTCACCCACCAAACCACCCACCCACCCAACCACCCACACACAGACGTACACCAAATTTTTTTTTGGCTATTTAGATAGAGGATGGTCCAAAACAAAAGAAAAAAATAAAATTTGGGGTATGTAAGATTTTTTTTTTCACGATAGATTGCATTACTTCACACAATTTAAAATTGTGGTGAAGTAAAATAAGAAGGCAGTGTCAGAAGTGACAGACAGACGACAGAAGTGAAAACTTAAATCTGTGAAATAGCTGTGTTTTTTGTCTGTCTTCCAATTATTGTAGCATTGCAAATTAAAATTTCAGAATGTTTAAAATAAAATCATTAAAATTATTCTGGGTTTCACGTCTATCAGCATTCCAAGCAACTATTATATACATTTTTATATTTAAAATAATCAAAACATATCATAGAAAAATTTGCGTCAACACCTTAGAAAGCATGAATTGTTGTGAGACCTTGCTCTTAAAAGTTTTTATGTGTTGTTGTGACATACCTTGTAATTTCTACTACCAAACACATTTTATTTTTAAACAAATAGCGGGGGTGGGTCGCTTGTGGGTCGCTCATTATGATTTTAATGTCGGATTTTTCGAGAACACCCTCAAAACTGCAAAAATTACTCCTTTTTCGTGTATTTTTTTCTATTTTGTGGACGTAAAGCTAAGATTATAAATAAATGCAATTTTCAAGAATATTTAAGAAGAATTTAAATTTATTTAATTATATGCCGAAATTTGGTTAAGTGGGCTAATAAAAGGGGGTTAAAACTAGCCCTAAAATAATAAAAAATTGAAAAAAAATTAAGTATTAAGTCGTGGGAAAGAAGTCGACGAAAGAGAAAATATCTATGTGCTGAGTATAGAATAAATTATGATTCAAAACTCCAGGTTTTACAGGAAAAATTTCTAAATGATAAAAATAAAGCAAGGTTTATAGATTTATTCAAAAACAGATTGATAGAAAATAGTATATTCTGTGTACAGTCTGAAGGTGATGCAGATCGATTAATCGTAAGCACAGCAATGACCAATTCTTTCCTTCTTTGGAAGAGAAAATGTTGTAGTTTCTCAGGGCATTGATGTCTTAATTATACTTACGAGCTTAGCTTTACAGCTTCCAGGTAATAAAGTTTTTTACTTTTCTGGTTTTAAAAAGTAAAAAAGTACAATCCCAGAAAAGAAATTTTCTTCAAATAGTTTTAAGTTAAAAGAGTGTAGTAAACATTTATTGTTCTTGCACGCATTAACTGGTTGACGCACTGGTGTTTTACAAAACAGTAAAAAAATTATTTTTTGAAATCTTTGAAATCTATAAAGACTTGCATCCATTGGTGGAAATTTTCGATAAGCTAATTGAAGTCGGAATAATATGCACTCTACCGTTATACAAAAGCCTAGAATGCACAGAACGTTTGAATCTAAGCTATTCCGATAAATTGAATTATTTCAGAAACACAACTTTTGTGAAAAAAAAAATCAGCAAATGATGCTACCTCAACCCAGACAGAAGAAGATGTTATTCCACCAGAAAAATCAACAACAAAAAAAGTGTAGATCTTGCTACGTTACCCAAGACAGCTGATGCTGTAGGTGAACATATTAAAAGGCTATATTACCGAGTCCAGGAATGGTTACACCCAAATAATCTATTAAACCCTTAAGACTATGGTTGGAGAAATGTCAAAAGCATTTTGCACCCACTGCATTTTTCCCACCCAGAGGAACAATTTTTGTAACTAAAAATAATTCTAGTTTATCGATTATGAAACATAAATCTTAAAAAAAAAATTTAATAACCTTTTTTATAATTTTTTTCGGTTAGGGGTAGTTTTCACCCCCTAAATAAAAATAAAATATAAGAAAAATAATTTCTTATCACTTTTTTAAAAAATTTTTATTGTTTTTGGGTAGTTTTAACCCCCTTTTATTAGCCCACTTAACCCAATTTTGCTATTTAATTAAATAAATTTAAATTCTTCTTAAATATTCTTGAAAATTGCATTTATTGATAATCTTAGCGTTATGTCCACAAAATAGAAAAAAATACCCTAAAAAGGGGTAGTTTTTGCAGTTTTGAGGGTGTTCTGGAAAAATCCAACATTAAAATCATAATGAGCGACTCACAACCCCTCCCCCCCATTAACTTTCTCTCGAGATATTAAATATTTTTAATTTTTGGCCAAAAATCAAAAAATTGGCCACTTTTGTGCCAAGTCCGGAAACTAGAAGTTGTTTAAAGTGCTTCTGCACACCTTTCTTTACGAATTAAAAAAAGTTTTAAGTTGATCTGAGACTATTGCCAATTAGTTATGTGTGATTTTACTTCCTTTCTTGTATTATGTAATTGTAATGTATTTGTAATAATAACATTTAGTATGCCACTGTAAATAAATAAAATATAAGCAAGATCAGTCTTACCACCTAAAAAAAGAAATAATATGTCACTTAGTTTTGTGTATCCATTTTGCGTGCATATAAAAATATATATGTTAATAAATAATTAAATAAAGACTTTAATTGTTTTAATTATTTTATTTTAGAACATATCAAATTGGCGACGAGCAAAAAAAAGTGATAAATACAAAAAAAAAGGGTGTTGGTTGTAAACAAATTAAGGATATATAAGATATCAAGAATTTCATCATTCACCACATTTTTGTTAAAGTGAAAGAATTAAAAAGATGGCGAACGACGCTTTATTCATCAATATGCAACTAAATTTTGATCCTAATAAAGAAGAGTGGAAAATATTCCAAGAAAAATTAGAATTTTTCTTTAGGGAAAACAAGATAAAAGAGGATGAATTAAAAAGAGATACGCTGGTAAGTTTTGTAGAAACTAATGTTTTAAAATTGCTACGCGATCTATGTTCTCCTAAAACGATAAAAGAACACAGTTATGCGGAAATTTGCAAAATTTTAGATGCGCATTTTACACCAGCTGTGATTGTATGGCGAGAAAGAAGTATCTTTTATGCCGCTAAGAAAAGTGAAAATGAATCTGTAAATGAATTCTGTGCAAGGCTTAAAGGTTTAGCAGTAAATTGCAAATTTGGAGAACATCTCGAACATAGTCTTACAAACCAATTTATAATGGGTATAAATAATATGAGGATGTTTGAAAGACTATCGGAGGAGGATGAAACGATAAAATTATCTAAGGCTTTGGAAATCACACTGCGATTAGAAATAAAGGAATCCAGTAGCAAAGGTAACTTTAATTTTATAAATAATAATTCACGGAATCGTCTTCATCAAAGCAAGAATAACGAAGCTAACAAATGGCCAAGCAGTTCTAACAGGGGAAGAAATACATCAATCAAAAATAAAATGAAAGCAAGGAGTCCTACACCGGGTGGTTTCAAAAATATTAAATGTTTCAGGTGTAATAAATCTAATCATAAGTCAGATGAATGTATATTTATTTCATTAAACTGTTATAAATGCAATCAAAAAGGTCATAGTTCGCGAGCATGTCAAAATGTTCAAAGTAATTTTATAGATGACGTTTGTACCAATGACAGGGATGAAATAAGAATACATTCACAGGAGGTGCATACATTGTATCATTTGCAAAATGACAATTGCAGTCCAATTAATGTAAATCTATTAGTTAATAATGTTAGCATGTCAATGCAAATTGACACCGGGGCAGGTATTTCGGCGATTTCAAATAGGTTATACGAGAATTCATTTTCAAAGTTAAATTTACATGATTCGAATATTATATTACGAAGCTATTCTGGTGATACTTTGAAAGTATTGGGTTTTATTGAAGCAAATGTCAAGTTTCAAAATCAAAGTAAAATGATAAAATTTATAGTAGTGGAAACTAAAACTAATAGTCCACCAATTTTAGGTCGTGACTTTTTAAAAGCATTTGATATAGGTTTGACAAATATTTTTGAATTAAATGAGCATAAATCAAATGAACAGTTAAATTTAAATTCACTTTTAAAAGATTTTGATAACTTATTTCAAAAAAAATTAGGAAAGTTTAGTTTAAACAAGATACATTTAGAATTAAATGAGGATGCAAAGCCTATATTTTGTAAACCCAGAACTGTACCATATGCTTTTGCATCAGAAATTGATAGACAAATAGAAGAGGCGGTAGAAGAAGGTATGCTCACACCAGTGGAAACGTCAGAATGGGGCACACCACTGGTACCCATAGTAAAACCGGATGGGAAATTAAGAATATGTGGTGACTATAAAGTCACTATTAATAAGCATATTAAAGATGTTAAATACCCGCTTCCCAGAATTGACGAAATTTTTAATAGACTTAGAGGAGGAAAAAAATTTACTAAATTAGATTTAGCACGTGCCTACAACCAGTTAGAGTTGGACGATGAAAGTAAGAACTTGGTTGCATGGAGTACGCGTAAAGGAGTGTTTCGTGTCAATCGACTACCATATGGAATCAAACCAGCAAGTGGTATCTTCCAATCAACTATGGAAAAGTTGTTGCAAGATATTCCAGGTGTTGTTTGTTTCATTGACGATCTAGTCATTTCAGGAGAAAATGAACAAGATCATCTGACAAATCTAAAGATGGTATTTGAACGATTAAGCAATGCGGGCTTAAAATTAAATAAAGAAAAATACGAGTTCTTTAAAGATAGCATTTGTTACCTAGGGTATAAAGTTAATGAGAAAGGACTTTGTAAAACTGATGAAAGAATCGAAGCAGTACTAAAGGCAGATTATCCAAGTAATGTTTCCGAAGTCAGGGCATTTTGTGGTCTGGTCAATTACTACGGTCAATTTATTAAGAATTTGTCTTCGATTATGCAGCCCTTATATAATTTATTAAAAAAATCAGTAAAGTTTAAATTTGATAAAGACTGTAAAAATACGGTAGATCATATTAAGAATGAGATAACATCTGATGTAATTTTAGTGCATTTTGATCACACCTTACCAATAATTTTAACTTGTGACGCTTCTAGCAAAGGATTAGGAGCAGTGCTTTCGCACAAATTTCCGAATGGCGAAGAAAAGCCAATTGCTTTTATCTCGCGCACTTTGACAGGAGCGGAAAATAATTACAGTGTCACACACAAGGAGGCCTTGGCGATATATTGGGCGGTAAAAAAGCTATTTCAATACGTAATTGGAAATACTTTTATTTTAAGGACCGATCACAAACCATTGCTCGCTCTTTTTGGCGAACATAAGGGTTTACCCCAAATGTCAGCCAGCCGTTTGCAAAGGTGGGCTCTCTTCTTGACAGGTTTTAATTACAAAATCGAATTCATTAAAAGTGAGAGTAATAATGCCGATCTTTTATCACGATTGCCTCTGAATGTTGGTAGCAAAAGTGATGAAATGGAAGGTGTGGCCAGCTATCTTAATTTAATGCAAGAAGATAGCAACCAATTTTTAGACTATAAGTCAGTCCGTGTCGAGACCAGAAAAGATCCAACATTATCGAAAGTATTAGATGCGGTTAAATTTAATAATTTTCAAAGTTTAATTGAACCACAATTTAAAATATATTTAAACGTTCAAGAAGAGTTATCGGTGGAACAAGAAATTTTATTAAGAGGGCATAGAGTAGTCATACCACAAAATTTACGACAAGCTGTTTTAAAGGAATTACACGTTTCACATTTTGGAATTGTGAAAACAAAATCTATAGCTCGCTCATATGTATGGTGGCCGAATGTGGATAATGACATCGCAAAAATGGTAAAAAATTTTAGGTCGTGCATAAGCGTGTCACCAAATCCACCTAAGGCAGAGTTGATACCGTGGAAAATTCCAGAAAGAAAGTGGAGCCGCTTACACGTAGATTTTGCTGGACCATTTCATAAATTTTATTTTTTTATTGTTGTGGATGCCACCACCAAATGGATAGAAATTTTTAAATTAGCTACTATTACTTCCGAAACTACAAAACAAAAATTTAGGAATATTTTTGCAAGGTTTGGGTTACCAGACCAGATAGTGAGTGATAATGGTAGTCAATTCGCTTCGTTGGATATGAAAGAATATTGTAAGGCAAATGGTATAGAGCAAATATTTACAGCACCAGGCCATCCAGCCACTAATGGTGAGGCTGAAAATATGGTCAAAACAATGAAAAAGACGTTAATGGCAGTTCTTGACGAAAAATCTCGTAAAGAAAGCTCGTTTAACATAGATCTGACGTTAAACAGATTTTTAATAGATTATCGCTCGACCAAGCATTGTACGACGAATGAAACACCAGCTAAATTATTTTTGGGGAGAGAAGTTAAAACTGCTCTAAATTTACTAAAACCGCCGAGTCAAAAAGATTTAGTAAAAATGGCCCAAGAAAAACAAATAAAATATTTCAAAGGAAAGAGAAATAAAAACTACTTAGTAGGGGAGAAGGTAGTCGTCAAAAACTATGCTGACCCTAATAAAAGGAAATGGGTTGATGCGGTTATTGAAAAAGTATTAGGTCGAAGATCTTATATATGTAAATTAGAAAATGACAGAATTATTAAACGACATTTAAATCAGATTAGGGACAATGGTAGCAAAATTACAGAAGTTAGTAATAATGCAAATACAGTTCACAATAATGCAGGTCATCCAAAGGAAAATATAGGAGTTAATGCTAATAAGTGTAGTAGCAGAAAAAAAAATGTTACATTTTCACCAAGCTATATTATTATTAGGAAAATTAAAAATAAAGACGTTATTGAAACCCAAAATGTAGAAGATATTGAGGGTTCATCGAGTGATGAATATGAGGAATGTTCACATGGAGAGGATTTTAAAGGTTTTGATGACGATCATAATAAGGTCAATATTAGGGAGAATTTAGTAGATGAAAATGTTCGTACTTTACGAAACAGAGATCAGTTAAAGAAACCAACCAGATTCATGTGAATATATATATATATATATATATATATATATATATATATATATATATATATATATATATATATATATATATATATATATATATATATATATATATATATATATATATATATATATATATATATATATATATATATATATATATATATATATGCGTTTTGTTAATGATTTCGCAATGTTTACATTTAGTGGTACCAATTTAAAGTGTATCACTTATTTAAGTAAGGGGATGTAATGTATTTGTAATAATAACATTTAGTATGCCACTGTAAATAAATAAAATATAAGCAAGATCAGTCTTACCACCTAAAAAAAGAAATAATATGTCACTTAGTTTTGTGTATCCATTTTGCGTGCATATAAAAATATATATGTTAATAAATAATTAAATAAAGACTTTAATTGTTTTAATTATTTTATTTTAGAACATATCAGTAATTGTTTCAGGTTATACTATCTTTTCTACGTTCAATATTTATTTAGCATGATGACTAGAATGCAAATTGCAAAAGACAGTAGCAATATAACTTTAAAAAACTGCATTATAGATCAATTTTTTAAAATCCGTAAAAATTAATTTTTATTATTTTTATGATTTCATGAATAAAAAATAATAACTTTAATAGTATTTAATAAAAATTAAAAAAAAAACAATAAAAAAAATGTACCGAACTCACGATCTACAGAACATCAGTCGAGCGCGATATCCACATCGCAATTTGAAACGTTAAGAAATGATGGATGTGTTTCATATTTAAAAATATTTTGCTGATTTTAAAATTGATAATGCGAATATATAGATTTTACTCCATATAAAATTTTACAACGCGGCTAAAGAAGTTTTCACTTCAAAAATAAACAAATTTTAAATTTAAGCGTAAATGGCAACGATTAGCGATTACGAAGATCCTGTCCAGAAGTCTGAAACATTAAGGAAATACAAAAATAATTTAAGACCCATCAAACTCTTCGCAGTATAAGGTATCATAAATAAATTCATGAGAAACCAACAAAATATCAAAATTTACATAATTTAACTTATTTGACGCCAAGAGTCTTAAGGCACTTTATGACTCGTGAAGTATAGTAAACAAAAATATCATAGTAATTAAAACCATGTTTACAAATAAAACAATAAATTTAAAGGAATAATAATGCTAAAAGAACAAGATTGATCCTGAAATATCTTTTATTATATCATAAAACTACATAGTGTTACAGCTTAAATAAAATTATTAAAAACAAAAATAATTATATTAATACATCCTAAAATAATAAATACTTAAAACTTTTTTGAAATTATGAATGAAAACCTAAATTCTATCCGTACACCCACTTTAATCGTAGATTTAAATAGTTTGACTTAGTATCGTTCGTTCTTCTATCAACCTCCAATCAACGTAAGGGGTAGGGGTAGTTTTTATTTTTACTTAAGAATGAAGACAAAAGTTTATTACTTTATTGTCAGTATAAAGTGGATTTTGAAAAACATAAATTATCGTAATGTTATTATTGAAACAAAAGAAATAATTTATTGACAGCGTAGTCAATTTCATTCAGTCAAGTAATAAACATTTTCGGAAATCCCTTGAAAAATTAAACCTTGCACATAATAAAACTTTTATAAATTTTTTGTAAAGACAATCGTAACCATTTTTACCTACTTTTGAAGCTCTAACTTAATAATAAAAGAAAATATGCATTGAATTGTTTGAATAGGTAAATAGAAAACCTTTGAGTAATTTTATAAATGTTTGGTAGACGAACACTTGTCTGGTTGACAATGGAACGGCTGTTTGTTGGCTAAAAGGTACATATACAAATCTTTTTTATCCAATGAAAGAATATTTTTAAGATAAAGTAGGTATAAGTTTTTGATAAGCATTCCGAATTGGGGAGCAAGTATATTTTGTATACCGTAGAATAAGAAAATTATGTTTTTACATATATGTACAAACGTTTGTTAATTTGCCCATTTTTGGTAAAAGATTTTCCTAGTTGTTCCATGTTGCTCCCAAATGTTAATGAAAATGAAAATTAGATGTTTCTGATTGAAATAATAATTTCTGTTTTTCTTTATTGTCTGCAACACTTCTGTCAAATTGAATTTCAGAACTTTTGTATGAAATGTTGCATAAAGTGTTTCTATAAAATAGTATATTTTCCTACAAGAGATGAAAACGCTGCTTTTTGTTAACGTCGAGTGGAGCAAACTTCACGAACGAAAAATGTTTTTATCTCGCGTAGGAAATGCAACTTTTTCTATGATAGTTAATATATAAACGACATTTATTAGAAATAATTAAATTAGAAATCGACAAAGTAACATTTAAAATTCATATTCTATTTTTTCATGGTTGCTTTGTCTTAAAAGCTTTGTAAAATTATATGAAGATACCATAGCAACTACAATTTGTTATTCTTTTTACACTAGTGAAAAAGAACCCATTTTCCCAGAGGATTAAGCGTGATGAAAATAGACTTTTCATATGCTACCATAGAAAAAAGTAATATTCCACTATAAAAAATTAATATAAATTTCGTGAATAAATTATAGGAGTACCAGAACATGTGGTGGAATCACGCGTGGATGTTGAGACAGAGGAAGTAGGAAGTGATCCTGAGCACAGTATAATTATTTACAATTAATAATAATTGCAATTATATAATTGAATAAAATAATACTTTTATAATCTAAATGTTTCATTTAACGAAAAATAGTACATTATATAACAAGGTTGAGAAGTAAGCTATTATTGACCGATAACTTTTAGATCCTGAGGCGCGTAGCGCCTAGGGATATAATGTTCGAGGTCTATATAAGTCTTCTCAACCGAGGTATATATAGAATTTTTTTAACCACTAAAACTAATTATCATATTTGCTTTGATTAGATTTTGATATTAGTCATTTTTCATTTCATTTTTAAAATATCTTAAAATATCAAGTAGCCTGGAAGTTTAGTTTCATACAAATAAAACGAAATAAAGGAATGCAATTATTATTTGTTTGTGTTTTTTTGTTCATTTCAATTAAAAAATATGGAGGGGCTGAAATCTCACAGCTCTGAGATATCAAGACTTCGGTCTGGGTTAAGGATTTTGATATAGTTTTCGGCAAAAAACTTTTATGAGGACATGGTTTTTAGTTTTGGGCAGCGATGTATATCAAACATAACTCTTTGTTAAAGTACAAGTATTTTTTATCTCTGTTTAGAAATTTATTACAAAACTAACACGAAACATCAATACGTTGCCGGAAAATTATAATGAAAATTCCAAAAATATTGTTAAATTAAATAAAATCAAACTTTTTCAAAATTCCAAAAATATTCCAAATATTAGAATCAAATATTTAAATATTTTCTAAATTCCAATAATATTTCAAAAATTCTTAAAAATTCAAACTTTTTCCAAAATTCTAAACATATTGCAAAAATTATTACAAAATCAAAAATTCAAACTTTTTTCAAAATTCCAAAAATTATAATAATATCAAAAATTAAAAATTTTTCAAAATTCTAAAAATATTTCAAAAATTCTTACAAAATCAAAAATTAAAACTTTTTCCGAAATTCTAAAAATATTGCAAAAATTATTACGAAATCAAAAATACAAACTTTTTCAAAATTCCAAAAATATTTCAAAAACTACAACAAATTCAAAAATTTCCATGTCCAATTTCATTTTAAATTACATTTACGTCATAAAAACAGCTACATTTTTTTTCCCAAAATATTGGCTAAAAAATTAAATGAAATAATTTTTTGACACACTTGACATTATTTTTTGACAAACTTATAATACCATAATTCTCTATAATAATAATAAAATATCATGTCATACGAACTATTAATTTTATTTTTTTCTAAAAAAATTGGGTAAAAAATAAATAAAAACCTTTCTTTTGACACACTTGACAACATTTTTTGACAAACTTATAATGCCATAATTCTCAATAATAATAATAAAATTTCATTTCAAACAAACAATTTATTTTTTTTCCAAAAAATTGGGTAAAAAACTAAATAAAAATCTTTTGACACACTTGACAACATTTTGTTGACAAACCTATAATGCCATAATTCTCAATAATAATAATAAAATTTCATTTCAAACAAACAATTTTATTTCCAAAAAATTGGGTAAAAAAAAATAAAAATCTTTCTTTTGACACACTAGACAACACTTTTTTGACAAACATTTAATGCCATAATTCTGAATAATAATAATAAAACTTCATTTCAAACAAACAATTATTTTATATTTTTTTCCAAAAAATTAGGTAAAAAAATAAACAAAAATCTTTCTTTTGACACACTTGACAACTTTTTTTTGACAAACTTACAATGCAATAATCTAGTTTTTGATCTCACATACCACTTCCGACCATCAAGATTTCTCCAAATTCAATGTTCCTACTCGTAATCACTTAAAATGAACGTTTTTTAAGCCAAAAATATGCAAATTTCCTTGTTTTGACACACTTAATGATTTTTTTGACACACTTCCGGTACAGTTATCGAACACAGCGTCCTTTCGGACCTGTCCCTTGAGTATACCTATTTTTAGAAAAAAAAATTTTTGAAATCCCTCCAGTAGTTTTCCCTGCAGCGTAGGTAATGACGTCGAGAAATGTCAAAAAAAGTGGGGGTAAGAATTTCACTTTGAGCTCATGAATGTAATACTTAGGTCTTTCAGACCGAAGTAATAAAGGAAAATTTGTCATTATTAACCTAGGTAATGTTTTGTTATTATTATTGACCTAGCTTGAGAAAAATTACTTCTCATTGGGGCATTCGAGTAAATAATGACGATTTCTCAAGTTAGTAGTTAAAAAAAATAATTATATATACTGCTTGTTGGTAAGAGCACGTATGCAGTTCGCATGGTGCCACAATGGCTACAAAACAAAGAACAAAATGTGTGGCTTTTGCCACCACACCGAGCTGTCACGCAATGATGGTACTATGAAAACCATACGCGGGCGTATGCATTTCGTATGGTGCCACAATCGCCACAGAATAAAGAGCATAATGCGTGCATTTTACCGCCAAACTGTGCCGTCTCACTATGAGGGCACCATGATACCGATTAACGGATGTACTTGGACGTCAAAGCAGTGGCGTATCCCGAGAGAAAATAACATGCCGACATATAAAAAAAAATCGGCGTATTGTAGTCCAAAAATATGCATAGTAAAAAGAGCTGAAAAGGAACCGAGAACTAGCCCAGGTAGTGAACACAAAGCCGAAAAAACACACAAATGACACCGAAAACAAGCTGACAGTTGATCAAATATAAATCAAAATAGCGCCGATATAACGCCGAAATATTGAAAAAAAGCCTAAACAAAACTGAAATAAGACCGATAAACGGCTGCAAACACGCTTAAATAAGATCAAAATGAAACCATCCCGGCTTCATTTCGGTGTAATTAAGGGTTTTTCAGCTTTGTTTCTGCTTTGTTTCGGTTTTGTTTAGGCCTTTTTTTTCAATATTTAGACGTTATATCGACGTTGTTTTGGTTTATAATTATTCAACTGCCTGCCTGTTTTTGGTGTCATTTAGGTATTTCGGCCAAAATTATAATTATTTTTATCGAAAAGAGCTCAGTTTTAAAACCCTTCAAAACAACATATTTTTTAAATCCGCTCAAATGGTTCTTGAGCTATGGGTTCTTGAGCTATGGCTAGTTTTTTTAAGCCTCGGATTTCATCTATATTCAAAATAATGTATCTCGAGGTCTTAGCTTCAGTGAACGCATGCACGGCAATGAGAGAAATATTGTTGTACGTTCCGTGTTCCTGTTGGTAGCAGATTCTTTCATAGACTGGGATGAATTTGCAGTAATTTCTTTCGGCATCGATCGAGTCATAAACAGACGTGGGTCTCACCGAATGATAACACTCGAAATCAAATTGATCTCATTGCACGTTTATTTTCCTGCAGCGTTCTGGATATGTAACCCTTTAGAGGTGCAATTATTGAAATTGACCACTTCATTGTATGTTCAAAACGAAGGATGCACTTCTTTACCCAGGGATTCTTAAATTCAATCAACGGAAACGTGTTAACATATTATCACTAAATAATGCTGCAAATTCAATCACAATTTCATTAATCTCTTGACCAATATTGTGGACAAAATTGGAACGAAATTCACCTAATTGTGAGGTTATCGTTACCGGTTACTTAAACATCCACAACAAACCGTCGTTATAATTTTCTAAAACGACTGACGACAACAACAATGGAAGACTGGCTGAAGTATTTGCCGCATAACAGAACCTGAAGCTAATGGTAAAAACTAAAAAGTAGCCAATATGGTTAGCCAAAATGGTTTTCGAAGCAAAAGATCAACAACCGTTTGAACCCCAACCTATCGTTCGAATCGCATACTTGAAAAGGTGGTGAAACGTACGTTATCGCATTAGATCTTTCCAAAGCATTTCATCGAATATGGCATCCCAACCTGGACAATAAGCTCGTTGTGTACAGTTTTCGCCCCGCAGTCGTGAAGCTAATCCAGGAGAATTATTTGGTTAATTTACTTAATCCGTAAAACAAGACCCTTTAAAGTGTTTGAAAAGCTTGGAATACGGCTACGTGGCACAAACATGCTAGAACAAAGATCGTTTCAAGTTTTGGCTCAGGAGCGGTGCAAATGAACACTGGGTCAACGACTGCTATAACAAATCAAAATGTTTCCATGATTTGTTCGGAAAGAAATTTGTCAAACGTAAAACACACTAACGGCAACCGAAATTGCGCAACGGTTAAGGGGGCATTACAACATAAACTTTGATGAGATTGATTCAACCCAATCTAGATCACATAAGGATTGCACATGATCTATTATCCGAAACGGTGTAGGAAAGTTGGGCGGATTTTGCTATTTTAACTAAGTCGTACAAAACTATACCAAATGATTGTCGCAGCTATTTGAAGATTTGGGAAGTGGCCTTTGACAAACGAGCTGATAAAGGTAAAATACACTCCGTGAGAGGGAAGATATATAAGATCCATATCTATACAGCTGTTGCACTCGATCAATAAAGATCAATTTCCCATATGAGCGAGACACACTTGATATTTTTGTATCAGCGTTATATATGGATGAGTATGTACTAGCCGTTACGAAACAGGAAGTGTTGGTATCAGTTTGTAGAACTGAAAATAAGAAAACTCCTGGTGCTGAAAGCATTCTGAACATTTAGTATAAAATGACAGTTCATGCAAAACGATTTTGTTTGATACGCCTGTTTGAAAGAAGGGGTGTTTCCGCCAGAGTGGAACCATCAACTATCGATTTGTCAAAGGAAAGGTAAAACCAGAAAAATAGTCTTCATACTACCCAATCTGTATAATAGATAAATCTTGGAAATTTTTAGAGGGAATAATATTTTGAACATTCGAACAAGCTTTGAAGATAAACAGCACCAATACGGTGTTAGAAAAGCTCGCTCAACGGTTGACACAATAAAGTTTGTGATTAGTGGAGCTCGAGGACAAACAGTAGCAGGGAAAAGGGTGAACAAAAAAGCACTGTTGTAACTTAACATATTTAGAAGTGACACAGACAGATGGTCTCACATTACATCAAGAGCTCTGATGTGTAGAAGTTCCTAGGTGCATCGAAAAAATCGTAGCCGATTTATTTTGCAAAAGAATGTTGAAATATTGTAGCGACGATGGTTTTAAAGCGTATAAAATTACAATAGTGAGGCACATCAACAGTAAAGTCCAGCTTCAGTGCCGTGGAACTTGCTGTGTGATAGTCAAGCTGCAATATAAACCAAATAGCTATTTCAGCTTCAAGCTGTTAAGCTTTTGAAGATGGATGGTACTACGCCTCAGAAGTGCTCGGAACCTAGTTCTGACCAAGGACCATCACAAAAATTTCGACGAGAGGTGTGACTCCGTCGCATTTGTGTAAAAAATCAGCTGTCACTTGCCTCACTGCTTCAAACTCTACTGGTTATTGCTGGTATTGAGAGAAATCCTGAACCATCTAAAACATGACACCGTGCAATATGTAAAATCATTTTAAGGATAAAATCATTTTAAACTGATAATAACTGTGATTATAGAATTATAATACTGGATAGAGAGAAGGAAAAACGTGGTGGCCTGCCTTTATCATCCACAAAACCATTTGCTTCAACCACATTACCAACAAAACCGGGAACTGATAAACACCTAGAACAATAAGGTATTATAATCAAATCCGGAAATGTGGAGGTAACGCTACATAGTTAATATTTATATTCCACCAGTAAGCAGTTGTGATACAGGTTTTGAACCGTCCATAAGACATTTATTTTACAGCAAAGACTATTTAATTCTCAAAGATGTAAATGCACACTACGATCTATGACACTCACCCTATAACGTCGATTAACGAGGCGAAAACATTGCTCATCAAAACGATGGCTCCAACTTTCGAGTCCTCAATGAACCACAACCAACAAGGGTAACAAATAACTCCTACTCTTCTCCAGATGTCACACTTGCCAGCATGCCACTACTGCCAATTGCTAAATAGAGAACTGAAAGTGCACTGGGATCAGACCAAGTACCGATCAAAATCAACTTAAGCCGTTCCATAAATGAAATTAAATTCGAAAAGAGGACCTATATTAATTTTAAACAAAGCAAAATGGGTTAATTTTACAAATTTAACTGTAATGGAATTCAGTTAGTAGTTTTTACTACTTTACGCTTTCTCTACGAGAATACACAATTTAGAGAAATTTTTAGTAAACCTCGATTTCGCCTCATTCTAGCGGGTGGAATAAAAATAGTTAAACCAAAGAAGCTTGTGTAATTTCCACTCAAAGAGATGACATCCAGAAGGCAGATCCAACTTACTCTAGAATTTCGGGAAAGAATAAGCAAATTAATAAATTAGTTAGTAATGGAACACAAACGTAGCAAAAGTCACAAACAAAAGGACAAACAAAAGGACCTGAAAGGCAATTAAGGGCTTAACTCATTCACGACACCCGAGTAACACCTAAATGACCTCCTCTGATTATATCCCAACCGAAAACCCCACAGGAAATGCGCAACAACATTCAACGCACATTTTACAGAAAAGCAACATGAAAAGGAAACTACGTCAATATTAAGATATCTGTACAAATTGAACACAGAAAAATATGGAGGGGCTGAAATCGCACAGCTCTGAGGTATCAAGACTTCGGTACGGGTTAAGGATTTTAATATAGTTTTCGGCAAAAAACTTTTATGAGGACATGGTTTTTAGTTTTGGGCAGCGATGTATATCAAACATGACTCTTTGTTAAAGTACAAGTATTATTTTATTTCTGTTTAGAAATTTATTACAAAACGAAACATCAATACGAAACATCAATAAGTTGCTGGAAAATTATAATCAAAATTCCAAAAATATTGTTAAATTAAATAAAATCAAACTTTTTTCAAAATTCCATAAATATTCCAAAAATTAGAATAAAATCAAATATTTAAACTTTTTCTATATTCCAATAATATTCCAAAAATTCTTAAAAATTTAAACCTTTCCAAAATTCTAAAAATATTGCAAAAGTTTTTACAAATCAAAAATTCAAACTTTTTTCAAAATTCCAAAAATTATAATAATATCAAAAATTAAAAATTTTTCAAAATTCTAAAAATATTCCAAAAATTCTTACAAAATTAAAAATTAAAACTTTTTCCAGAATTCTAAAAATATTGCAAAAATTATTACAAAATCAAAAATACAAACTTTTTTCAAAATTCCAAAAATATTTCAAAAACTATAACAAATTCAAAAATTTCCATATCCAATTTCGTTTTCAATTACATATACGTCATAAAAACAGCTACATTTTTTTCCCAAAAACTGGCTAAAAAAATAAATGAAATCATTTTTTGACACACTTGACATTATTTTTTTGACAAATAATGCCATAATTCTCAATAATAATAATAAAATTTCATTTAAAACAAATTATTTATTTTAATTTTTTTCAAAAAATTGGGTAAAAAAATATATAAAAATCTTGTTTTTTGACACACTTGACAACATTTTTTTGACCAACTTATAATGCAATAATCTAGTTTTGATCTCACATACCAATCCCAGCCATCATGATTTCTCCAAATTCAATGTTCCTACTCGTAATCACTAAAATGAACGTTTCTTAAGCCAAAAATATGAAAATTTGCTATTTTTGACACACTTAATGATTTTTTTGACACACTTCCGGTACAGTTATCGAACACAACGTACTTTCGGACCTGTCCCTTGAGTATACCTATTTTGAGAAAAAAAATGTTTGAAATCCCTCCGGCGGTTTTCCCTGCAGCGTAGGTAATGACGGACGGATGGCAGACAAACATACATTTTTTTTTTGCTTTTTTAGAATCAGTAGGTCCTAAAACGTCGAGAAATGCCAAAAAAAAGTGGGGGTAAGAATTTCACTTTTGGCTCATGAATGTAATACTTAGGTCTTTCAGACCGAAGTAATTTAGAAAACATCATAATTTCCGAAGAAGATATTGAGAATGCTATAAAGAAAACTAAGCCATCTAAAGCTATTGGACCCGATGGCATCTCAGCCATTATGCTCAACAACATTTGGCCCAATAGAACTATCTCACTACCACTACCATGAACTATCTCTCTACCACACTCAACACATCTCTAAATACTCTCCAGATACCAAATATCTGGAAAACGGCCAGAATAAGCACCATCTTAAAACCTGGAAAACACGAAAAAAAGAGAATCTTACAGACCGATCTCCATCCTTTAATCAGTTGCAAAACATTATATAAATTTTGCAAATTAACGTTCCACCAACATGGCTTTAGGATAGCACAAAGTACAACTGCTACTCTTCAGAGAATCCAAAACCAAATCAGCGATGGTGTGAACCAAAAACAACCCTGTGCTAGAACAGTTTTAGTTGCACTCAACCTATCAAAACCATTCAACACAACATCTACTACTAAATGACATATTTAAAACTGATAAAACTACCAGGTTTAATAACCCGAGCAGAAATTTGTCAGGGCTCAAGTAAGGGCCTGATCAGGTTTGCCCTAGTCCGGATCAGGCATTGGTAGGGCAGCCTGATTGGGCCCTGATCATAAGTGTAACGCTTTTGCCCTATCAGGTCCTGATTGGGACTACCGGATCAGACCCTGATTGGGATAATCGGATCAGGCCCTGATTGGGATAGCCGGACCAGACCCTGATATATTTATATATTATAAAAATAAATTAATCAAATAAAAATAAAAAAATTACAAAGGAAATAATTAAAACACACATACCACCCTAATCACTATTATTATAGTCTTTCAGCCGAGAAGCGATACCTAAATCATACATGAATCGATTTTAACTATATATTTCTAAAATGGATCCCGAGCAGAAATTAGTTAGGGAAAAACTGAATACAGTCAGGGCGTGATCAGGACCTGGTCAGTCCTACAAGGGCAATCCCTATTAGGACAATCTGATTTGGGCCTGTTCCGGGCCTGATTTAGAATACCCTTTTAGGGTTAACCTTATTTGAATATATCCGGCCCTGATCAGGCTTTTCGTTTTTGACCCCTAGCTGATATTTCAATTGATTAAAATTCACTAGGATATTATCCATTTTAGAAATATATAGTTAAAATCGATTCATGTATGATTTAGTTATCGCTTCTCGGCTGAAAGACTATAATAATAGTGATTAGGGTGGTATGTGTGTTTTAATTATTTCCTTTGTAATTTTTTTATTTTTATTTGATTAATTTATTTTTATAATATATAAATATATCAGGGTCTGGTCCGGCTATCCCAATCAGGGCCTGATCCGATTATCCCAATCAGGGTCTGATCCGGTAGTCCCAATCAGGACCTGATAGGGCAAAAGCGTTACACTTATGATCAGGGCCCAATCAGGCTGCCCTACCAATGCCTGATCCGGACTAGGGCAAACCTGATCAGGCCCTTACTTGAGCCCTGACAAATTTCTGCTCGGGATAATATCCTAGTGAATTTTAATCAATTGAAATTTCAGCTAGGGGTCAAAGACGAAAAGCCTGATCAGGGCCGGATATATTCAAATAAGGTTAACCCTAAAAGGGTATTCTAAATCAGGCCCGGAACAGGCCCAAATCAGATTGTCCTAATAGGGATTGCCCTTGTAGGACTGACCAGGTCCTGATCACGCCCTGACTGTATTCAGTTTTTCCCTAACTAATTTCTGCTCGGGAAAGCACTGGTTGTGAATCCGAGACTTTTGGGGTATCATTCGACTTACTGCTTACATTCAACGCTCATGCTCAACAGGTGAGCTTGATAGTAAAACACAAGAATAATGCACTGACGGCACTAGTTGGTAGTTCATGGAGCAAGGATACAAACACTATAATAACAGCATATGAAATAATAGTAAGACTTTTTTCAAATTACGCTGCACCCATATGAATACTTCAAGCTTATAAGTTACAAATAACACAAAACACAGCTTAGCGCACCGCAACCAGATGTCATTTGAAGACCGAACGAGATCACTTACACCGGGAAATGTAACAAATTGACGGTCTGTGAACATAACGAAATGCTTACCAAACAATATCTAGATGGGCCTGTCACAAAGAGTAATATCCCTGCAGTGACACCTTATCCATGACTATGCCCCCTACACCCAAAAAAAAAATCAATATTTTAAATCGACAGAGGTACATCGATTTAACAAAGTAAAAAATTGCATATAAAATTGAGGAAATTGCCCTTAAATTAACAAAAATAAGAAAATGCTGCATTCGAAAGCTACTTTTGATTTTGAATTTTAAATCAATATATAAAATACTTGAATTGAATACATTTTTGTTGAATTTAATAATCATATCAAAAGTACTGCAGTTAATTCTACAAAAGAGTAGTATGCTTGATATTCTGGATGTTTATAACAACAGCATTGACTGTCGAAAAAACATTAAGTTTATTCATTTGACAGTTAAAGTTTTGTGCATTTGTTTAAAAGTAGCGATACAATCGATTTAGCTAAATAAAACGTCGGAGCCAAAACAATGTCATTTTATTCGAATTTACCTGCAATTTTGTCGGATCTACCACGATTATTTTTTTGGGTGTAGAGATATTTTGCATATTTTTTACATGAATCACAATAGAGATTTACAATAAGTAAATTAAGGAAAGTCAATAGACAAACAGTCCTTACAATTATATAATTTTGACGACGTGAATAGCAAAGCAACAATTTTTTGGATTAAAAATATTAAATTCTTGCACAAATAAGAAAAGCATAAATAAATTTAAATGTTTCATGCCTTAATGTGATAATCATTTAAACGTTTCAAATTTAAATGTTTCATGCCTTAATGTGATAATGGTTTGAGAAATGAGCCTAAAGCAAAAGCTTTCTGATATTATAGTACATTATGATGCTAGGACGTAAAGCTAAAGATTTTGGACGGATGTGGAGTTTGCAAATCGAGGCGTTAGCCGAGATTTTCACCCACATTAAGTCCAAAATAGCTTACGTCCGTGCATCATATACTATTTTTTATTCGCCGCAAGCAAAATATTTTAACAAAAGTTGTTTATTCTAAATTAAAATTATAAATTTTTATAAATTTTAAAATAAAAATATGTGGAACAAGTAACCTTTGACAAAATATTTATTATTTTTTCCAAATTATTGTGTAGTTATGACAACAAATGATAACAACTATTTTAATTGGATAATGAAATTTTGAATTTGAGGGTTGCTTTGATAAAAATTTTTTTTTTCATAGAATTTAAACAAATACAAATGCTTTTTACTTTTTTGGACGGAGCTATGACAACAAAATAAATAGTTGAAAAGTGATACTTTAAAGCCGAAAATCACAGTAATAAAGTAACCCTTTAATATGTAGGCGAATAAAAAAGATATTATAATAATAGAAGTAACGACGTTTTTTTACGAATACAATTTGCAAAATTCAAGCAATTAATTATTATACCAATAGTCACCAAAACCACGATTTTTCTGGTATTCCGCTTATCAAAATAATAGAATTTCTCGAAATAATTTCCGATAGCCACATCAACAATTTTTCCCAAAAGAATTTGGATCTATAATCCAATTCAACTTATAATTCTATTATAATTCTATTTATATTTATAAACAACATGCCTAATAATATCAGCTGTCTAAAAAATCGGGGAATTACCCCACTTTATTTGAACTTTTTGTAGTATGAAACGAACACACGTCTATATGGTCACAAATTAAAATAACGACTGATATTTTATTATTTGAATTTGAACCAGTTCTTAAAAAATAACCTAAATGAACAATGATACATTTATTTTGTCAAAATTAATAATGTCAATATTATCGGTGTCAATATTATCGGCCTATTTAAGCTGCAGATAAATTTAATATTATTACTTCATCGGCCCTTTTTCGAGTTATTATCGACTTTTTACTAATATTTGGGTGTCTTTTCGGCTGCAGTTTTAAAATGAAAATATTATCGGTCCGCTTTCGTTGTCCATACATTTAAATAAAAATATGTCGACGTTTTTTCGGACTGTTATCGACCTCTAGTAATATTTAGGTGTCTTTGACAATAAATCGGCTTTTTGTCTTCTTTTCAGCGTCTTTTCGGCTTATATTTTTTCACTCGGGATGCGTGGGGAGGGGGAAGGATGGTTTTCTGGGGTTTTTACCACTCATGTTGCATCAAATCGGTAAACAAATTATTCTAATATACATTTCCATGGAATTTACATAGTAAAAATCTAAATATCTCTATCAGATCCCTTTTTTTCTTTCACCGTTTTTTTTAATCTTTAACCTGTTTAAATATAAATAAAAAAACAAAAATCAAATTGAATTTTTTATCTGCCCCACCCCCATAGATCGACCCTGCGTACACCCCTGCGTCAAGGTGCAACATGTCATGACACGCGTGACCGGATTGTGTTTGAATTGTGCCGTCACAGTGTTTGTTGCACTGAAAAAAAAATTGAAGTAATGACAACCTCATCTCGAAGTTGGCAGTTGATTATTCATGCAAAGAAAAATTATTTGCAAACAATTTCACTGTGATTGGGACAACTACACGATAACATTTTCCTAACAACAGAATGAGGTTTATTTAAAATATAAATTGTTATATCCAATTTAACAGTAGTTGAATAAAGATAATAACTATTTACCTGAAAAAAATTGTCTTTGGCCTCATATCATGAATTTTTCATTTTAAAGTTTAAGTATTTGAGATTAATTGAACTATATTTTATTTTCACATAGATATTTCGTGTGATTGTCTCAACTTCATCGATTTATAATTGTAGAGTTGTTGAAGCAATTTCGTAGTTTGATTCGCCATATGTGACCGCACGGTGAGGTTGAGACAATTGCATTTCGATTGGAAATAGGACATGTTTTTTTCAGTGTGGGAATTGGGATATGTTCATTTGCTACATTTACACTTTTTCTTATAAATTTATGCAAATTTAGCAATTATTCACATGTCTCACATATAAAACAACAGAGGCGACGTTTTAATATTTTTAGCTTTAATCACTTCATGCAAAATGACAGCATTTTGAAGGTATAGTGTGCGCTACAACTTCGCGAACCTTCTCCCACTGCAGGAAGCGTGCCAGCATGCCATGGTTAATGCATATCGGTAGACACGGCACGAGTGGCAGTACTATGAGCGCATAATGACAGCATAGCGTGTTAGCATGCCGTTGCAAATCCATGGCGCACGCGGTGTTTGTTGGATTGTTTTTTAACAGATTTTTGTAACAGACTCATAAAAGCAAAAAAAACAATTATCAAAACCATTTAATTACAGTAATTTTATTTTAAATTTATACCTTATAGACACTAAAACAATTTTTCTAAGATTTACAGCAATCTCATTTGATTCAACGTAAAATTCTGTTGCTTTTGACCCCAACATTTTTCGTTGAATTCAACAAATCGATGTCAGTTGAATTTATTTTACAAACAATTTTAAGGTACATTTTGTAAATTTTACATACATATTTGTTGATTATTATGAACAAAACCGCAACCAGACTGTTAAAATAACGAGCATGTTTGTTAACTCTTGACATTTTATTTTATTGATTTTATCAAATATTTCCATAACTATTGCGTAAACAATTAATTAGATTATGTTGTAATACTATAAATAAACTTATATTTTTTCTAAAATGAAATAACTAATGGTCCAAATACATGTGCAGAAAGTCTGCACGCAGTGCTGCATGCATATCTGCATCTAAAATAGACGTGCAGAATTTTCGTAACAATAACAGTTCGTGTTCTTACGTATTATGAAATAGTTATAAGTGAAAGTTGTCGCAATTTAAAGAAAACTGTCTTTTTAGTTAAAAGATAGAAGAAAATAATTGAATCGTTGCCTGTAAAAACGTTTATGTCTAAATTCAAATTTAAGTTCAAATAACATAGACATACCACTGTTACCGATAATCCTTTCCCAAAAATTTATTTATTAACAATATTAGTTTTAATTATTTTATAATTTGGATTATTTAGAATATTTGAATATCTTTATAAACAAATAATCATAACAAAAATAATTTCATTTTCAAAAAAATATGATTCATTTTTATGAGTTATAAAAAAAATAATTCATTTTCAAACAAAATGTCAAAATCATCCATTTTTATCTGAGTTTTCAAGTAGTTTTTGTTTTTTTGATTGTGGTAGCACTGCCTCTGTGCAGCGAAATTAGAATTAGAGATATCTTGCAGAATTTTTCTGCATGCAGAATTTACATGTAATTGCTCTCATATAACAACAAATGTTCTAATTTCGCTGCATGCAGAATTCTGCACATGTATTTGGACCATAAAAATTAATATTATGAAGGAACAAAGTTTACATTTATAGAAATCTTGAAAACAAAACTGTTGATTTACTTTCCTTAAATTTTTTAGAACATTTAAATTATTTAATTGGTAAACATTAAAATTTCACTTATTTTTTTAGGTATTTTACTTGACACAATTCACTAGATATTTTTGCACTTTTTCTAAAATCTATGCTTTTTATTTCACAAATCTCATTTTTACTGTAATGCCACAAAGTTCACTATAAATTTCAAGCTCTTACTACTCGAATTTTTTCATATTTACGTTTTATAATTTTGGTTTATGTTTATTTCATTCAACAACAAAAATAAACGAACAACTTGTAAAGATAGTTAAAAATATTTAACAAACATGTTTGTTGAAAACTGGCAACTAACAGACATGTTTGTTAAAACAATAGAAAAAACATGTTCTTTAAATAAATTCAACCGACAATTGTTTGTTGTATTTTACATACAATTTTTTACGCACAATACGCACAAACAACAAATAAAAAATATTATTCACATAATTTATAATTCAGACAGATGACAAGATTTTTTCTTTTCTATTTGTATTAAATAAAAATTAAATAAAATATCTAAAATAAATTTTTTTTTCTATTTTTATTTAAAATTTCGGGGCCGGGTGACATGAGTAAGAAAATTGTTCCTCGACGGCAGCCGGCAATAACATCGGCACGGAATCTTCATTTCGTCTATAGTGTGAAACCACTCCATATATTTCATTCTAATTTCAATCCCATATCGTCATCGTTGTCGTTGCCGGGCTGGTGTAGCGTCGGTGTTGTGTCGTGTAGTGTGAAAACGTCCTTATATTGTATTTGTTGTATTTAACAATTCTAAAAAGGCAAAAAAATGTCTGCCTGTCTGCACCGACGCAATCTATATAGAAAACCGCTAAAGCGATTTCAAAAAATTTTGTTTCTAAAAATATGTTTATTTAATGGTCGAAGCCGAAAGGACAATGTGCTCGATAACTGTACTGAAAGTGTGTCAAAAAATCATTAAGTGTGTTAAACCAAGCAAATTTGGATATTTTTTGCTTAAAAAACGATAATTTTAAGTCATAATGAGTAATGACATTAAATGTGGAGAAACCTTGATGATCGGAATCTGTATGTGAGACCAAAAACTAAATTATTGTATTATAAATGTGTCAAAAATTATCGTTAATTGTGTCAAAAGAATGATTTTCATACATTTTTATATTCAGCTTCACGTACTGAAAGAATCAGTTGGAAAGTATCATGTTGTTGCAGATTAAGTTTCCTTTTTTCAACAAAAGTCGTAATTATTAGAAAGATGTTTTCTGATTAATTTTTTGTGTGATTCTTTGTTCCACCACTTCCTATATCCGAATAGCAGGAATAGTTGAAAAATATCTGATAGTTGCAGACTAAACGTTGTACTTACAAAAGTACGGAAAAGCATTGTGAGTGGTTTTTTGATTGAATCCACTTCTTTCTTCACTGATGACTAATAGGTACAGTTGGAAAATGTCAGCTCGTTGCAGACCAAATGTCGTTTTCCAAAACAAATAAAAAACTTCTAAAAAAAATTATTTACGCTAAATGGAGAAGTATTCTAAGAAGTTCTCTGAACTAATTGGAACAGTTGAGTTAGAAAATATCAGGTTGGTTCATATTAAATATCTTTTTTTTTAAAGCTAAAAGAAACATTTAGACTAAATGGAGAGGTTTTCTAAAAAGATTGGAGGACTGATAGGAACAAATGGGTTGGAAAATGCCGAGTCTACTATTGTGTGATTTTTTGTTGAATTTTCTATAAAGACAAAACAATAAGTTGTAGGTTCAATCAATTATGGAAAAGAGAAGAGTTTTCCAAAATTTTAAACTCCGATAAAAATATTGGACAGGGTAAGAATTTTAAGTGCGGCACTAAAATGTTTTTGAAATTAGAAAAAATTGATTAAAAATGAAATTAGGAAAAATCGATTAACTGTTTGTAAGCATTAAGCAATGGTATAATATTTTTACCTACACGGACAAATTATAAAAGTTATCGGTTAATACTAATAAATCTTTTACTTGTAAAATAGAATTTCATTAACTATTCATCTTAAAAAAAATATTTTCTTTTATTTTAAAATAACAAATCCAAATTTGACCCTATATTCTGGATTATTTTCAATATTTATCCTTTGTTAGTTTAACCACTATCAACAAAACTTTTAAAAACATTTGAATTTACTTGTTCATGACACGAGTCTACCTTTTTTGTTGCAATAACTGTTTTACAAATTCAAATACTTCAGTTACTATTTCTTAAAAAGAATTAAAAGAATTATTTATTATTTAACAAAATATCATGCTGAGTTGTCATAAATACGATTAGTTTACTTACTTAAAACAATAAAACCAATAGGAATAGTTTTTTTTGTAAATGCACAATACCTATATCCAAATTGTTTAAAGAAAACGCATTCTAATCTTTTAACAAGGAAAACTAAGTAACCACAAAAATACAAAACAGTGCTTTTCATTGTTTCAGTACCTCAACAATTGAAATCAGTGGTAGATGTAATAAGTCCCGGATACAAATCAATAGATTTGTTCACTTTTGTTGTTTTAATTATTGTGACTATGAATTTTAAAAGAAAATCAACTTAACTGTTTGTTTCTATGAACTGGGTATTAAAAATTTTGATTTATTAGGTTTGAATACATTTCAAAAGTTAAAGTTAATTATTTTATTACTTACTGATGTTAAGAATTTAATCTTTGTTGCGTAATTTGTTTCGAAGAAGTTTGAAATATGGAGTTCCAGAAAACGCCCTTAACCGAGAGTTGTATTATTATAATTTTTTATGTAGAAGATTTTGATCGACAACGGCCAGAGTTAGTGTCGGAGAGATGTAAGAACTTTTATTGTTGGTTGATCGTTAAAAATTAGTGTGGTACGCAAACAAATTGTCGATCCTTAATTTAAATTATAAACCATAAACCGTAAATTTGGAATTTTCAATAAAGTTCAAATACACATTATTTTTGTCACCCCTACCAAAGCACGTGCGGCTAAACATTTTGCATAACGTTCGATTAATGATTTGAGGGTTCGGCTGAAAATTTTAATTTTCCTTTTAAGTATATGTAAATCAGATATTCATTAATAGGAAAAATTATATCTAAAGTATAAGGATTACAAGCAAACCTGAAACACTGGTGTCAACAGACAACAACCCTGTTTGTTTTATTTTGATTTGTTGTACGTATTGTTGAGGTGGAACGAAAATACTTGATCTATAATCAGAAGTTATTGAGTTAACGTATTGTGAGCTCTCTTTCGCTTTGTCAATATTTTTAGATATTGTGATGGATTAAGATTGAATTGTAAACCAATAGATAAGATTTTATGTTTGATTAAAACATATATTTTCTTATAAAAGCTTTCAGGATTTTGTAACTAAAAAACTATGTAATGAATGAATGTATAAATGTAAAATCGTGTGAAATGTGACATTTGTAGACTTTGCATTGTTCTTGATCATATTATGATAAAAATTATTGTTTACTGTTGGAAAATATCTACAATTTCTTAACAAAAATTTAAACTAGAAAAGTTTCACAAAGAATCTTTTATGTTTTTTCACTATTGTGTTTAATAATAATTTGTCAAGTTTAGATTTAAGAAAGTAATTTTACATTTGTTCAAATATTACTTTTGTATTATAATAAATGAAAACAAACTGAGTTTTCTTTCATTCAATATATGGTATACCATTGCTACCCAAATTCTCTTGAAGTCACTCCAATGCTTTCCATAAAATGAGAAAATGACTCTCATGCACTTGACGAAACAAAGTATACTAAAGTACTAAACGTGTTTCGTGTAAATTGTAAATTTCAATAAGACAAAAAGAACGAAACACAACAATTACGGTTAAAAAGAACAGAAAACTAGTAGGGTAGGGTGTGACCATAGCGGCCACGCCAAGAACTTCCCGTTAAGTTAAATAGGTAACATAAAGATATTTTCTTAAAACTTTAATAAATTGAAATTCTCTTTCTAAGACTTGCAATTAATCGTCATATTTTCATCTTTTGGTTACACTGGAAAGAAGATTTTCATTGCACCATATATTTAAAAAAACTAACGGTGGAGTCTACTTAAAGTCTACTTTGTCAACGTTGCTGAAATTTTTTCGATTTTTATCATACAATAACACCATTTTTAGGGTTTCGTACTTTGAAAAAGTAAAAACGGTACCCTATTGGTGAGACTTCGGTGTCCGTCCGAATTTCTACATAATCGATTTTCTCAAAAACTATGAGTGCTATCAACTTGAAATTTTTTACAGTTATTCAATGTATTTGTCCACGCCTACTGACAACAAGAAAATTTTGAATATTATTTTTTATTAATATTTTATGGACATTGATAAGGAGATAGTAAAACAAAAGTTTGTTTTAAGGAATCGAGTTTGGTTTAAAAAAATCAAAAAAAATCCAATCCAAAAAAAATCCAAAAATCCAATCCTTGGTTGTTATAATTTCAAATGTTCATTGGAGGGGGTTGAGAGTAAAAATTACGAAAACAAAATATTTTTGGTCATGTCAAGTGGGGGGTATCATATGAAAGGTTATTTTTTTTTTCTAGTCTAAAACAGTTTTTTTTCTAATTTTCGAAAGCACAGTAATGGACTTATTTTAGAAAAAGTGAAATTTTTATTTTGTCCCCCCCACTTATCTTCGAACATTACAAAAGAAAAAATTTTAAAAAATTCACGGTTGAAGGAACTTGGCAATAAAAAAATGAAAAATTTTTTTTGGTCGTTATAATTTCAATTGTTCTTTGGAGGGGGTTACGAGTAGAAATTTTGAAAAAAAATATTTTTGACTTGGACATGTGGGGTGTCATATGGAAGGTGATTTTTTTTGTAGTTCAAAATTTTTTTTTTGTATTTTTCGGAAACACGGTTTCTGACTTATTTATAAAAATGTGAAAAGTTGTTTCTCTCCCACTCTTTATCTTCGAACATTACAGAAGCGAAAAATTGAAAAAATTCACGGTTATAGACAATGTTGTAAAGATTGAACGAAAACTATAGCGGTTAGCTAATTATTTCAGATGTTCCTTAGAGGGGGTTGAGAGAAGAAATTTCGAACAAGTTGCAAAACGACTATAAACATTACAAAAACCTTATGCTCTAAGTTTCAACAAAATTAAATGTCAAGACTGAGAAGTCTAAAAAAACAGTTGTTCAACGAACCACAGACATCCTCCCCGAATCCTTTGCCAATAGCAATAGCAAATAGCAAATAGCACATTTTCCATATTCAAATAAAACCGGATGCGTTTGCGGCTCATTTTAATTCAAAAGTTTCATCAAGTTTTCATGCTTTTGAGTAATGAAAATAACGCCTATTTTTCAAATTTTCTTAAAAAAACTCAAAAAGTAAGATAGCAAATGTTTATACAAATGTCATTATAAATGGCTGACATGATGAAAAACAAAATGGGAGGTAAATGATCTTGATAGCATTATTTATTCTAGTAATACTTGCAAGAGATGATATTCAGTTTTTTGGAAACCCCTAAAAAATTAATGTACTGATTTCATTAGAAAAAAAATGGGCTGTAGGTTACACCAAGATATATCGATTGTGACCATTGAAGTTGAAATCGGATCATCCGTTGTTGAGAGAGCGTTGGACAAATGTTTGTCCACATACGATGATACACACGCACATACCCACACACACTACATACTGCCAGCTAAAAATAGCCTAAACAGCTTCAGGTGGTCTTGAAACGTAAAGATATTATAAAAATTTCGATTTCAAAAACCGACCCAAAACCAATAACTTCTCATATCGGAAAGTTAATAAACAGTTGACCAGGCAATCTCCTCTCGAACCTCTGACCTTTTTGTCAAATTTAAAAAATAACTCAGGTTTTTGATATTCAAGTAAACCCGGATGCGGTTGCAGCTCATTTACATACAAAAGTTTCATCCAGATATCATTCGTTTGCATAAAGAAAATAACACGTAGTTTTTTCACATTTTGTTAAAAATCTCAAAAACTAAGATAGCAATTGTTTATACAATTGTCATTATAAATGTCTGACATGCTGACAAGCAATATGGAAGCTTCATGAGCATTATTTATTAATCTCATGATATTTGCAAGAGATGATTTTCAGTTTTTTGGAAACCACTAAAAAACAAACGATATAATTTCGCTAGAAAAGGACTGGGCTCTAAGTTACGACAAGATACATCGATTGCGACTATTTTCGTTAAAATCGACCCATTCGTTGTTGAGAAATCGTTGGGCAAAAATTCTCCACACAGCGATATACACATACATACACACACACACACACACACACATACAGACTGCCAGCTAAAAATAGTCTAAACAGCTTCAGGAGGTCATGAAACGTAAAGATATCAAAAAAATTCCGATTTCGAAAATCGACCCAAAAACAATAACTTCCCATATCGGGAAGTTAACAAGAGTAAATTGGCAATGTGACTTTGAGGAACCATGAAAGTTAAGGAAGCTTAAAAAAAATTAGATTGAATGAAAGCACAAAACGAAAAGAGGTTCCATTCCACCATGACTATATTAAGATAAAATAGATATTCATGTTTTACAACTTCCCGATATGGGAAGTTATTGTTTTTGAATCGATTTTAGCAATCGAAAGTTTTATGAAATCATTATTTTTCAACACCTTCTGAAGCTGTTTGTGATATTTTTCGCTGGGTGTCTGTATATGTGTGTGTTGTTTTTTGTTGTTGTTTAACCATTCAAAAATCCCCACTTCGAACCCGAATTTCTAAATGACACGCGGATTTTACTGGGTAAATTTTCCTTGCTTATGATCTTCTTGTATCCCAGCGATACCACCAATTAAGGCATTCCTTCGTAGGGCAGGGAAGTGTAGTACTCTTTCGTGTATTATGATGTTGTGTTGCTACGTAGTGTTGAGCATAGTTGTTTTTCATTCATCTTGTATAAGTTGTTTCATCATACTTCTGATGATCTCATTCGCTATGCCCTAGTTGTCTTTTGAGGTCAGCCCAAATTGCAAGAGGCAATGTGGAGTGATTGATTCTCCAACATGCTGCTCAATAGCTCTTGCACCTTTCCGCATTCGACTAGAACGTGCTCTGCGTTTTTGGTATTTCCCTCGCAGTAGAGCAGTACTTATACTTGTGATAATTCACGTTATCGTTTTTTCTTTTTGTCCATGCTTTTACGTTAGGAATCTTCACAAAGGCTTATCTTCCCCTGGTGGAAGCTTTCCATTTTCTTGCCATTCTATATGAGTAAAGTTTTTGCGTGTTCGTCGGTCACTATTATTTTGTGTTGCCTTTTGTGAAAGTTCTTTTACTGCACTATTGATCTCCATCCTACTCGCAATAACATTTACAGCGTCATCAGACATCGTGCAGAAAGCGCAGCATATGCGCAACGATATCAATCTTTATGCCGTTTTGAAAGGTCTAACCTAACATAGGTGCAAGAGGAGTTTTTTGCAGTCTAGAACGACCATCAACTGGATATCGATATCCATTTTGTGACGGCCAACTCTATAGTACTGTATTGTTAAGTCATGCTTCAGCGCTGGTTATAATTGCTAGTAATGTCCGTGAGATTCTTGGCAACAACAATCATTCCAATGTCATATTTTTTCGCCGATAATCGTTGTTTTTTTGGCACATGTACTCTGAAAACACTATCGTACATGATGTTCCTTAGTACTGGCCCAAGAACTGATCTCTAGGTCACTTCTCCTGTTCTATTGTACCTGTCAGGCTCTGCTTCGGTATCATAGACCAGAGTTTTCCCATGAAGTAACTAGCTATTTTACGTATAACAGGTAGTCAAGTACGTGCAGTTCATCTAGCTCTAGGGCTTTCAGGATTCGGTTTCAGATGACAGAGTTAAAGGCATTTTTCTACATCCAGGATGACAATACCACAGTATTGTTTTTCACCCTCTAGTCATATTTCACCCTCTAGTCCTCATTATGCGCTTCAGAATGAAATGCTCTACCATTGATACAATCTCTACATACTGCAGAGATTGTATCAATGATAGAGCATTTCATTCTGAAACCAAACAGCCAATTAGAACAGTCCCCTCCGGACACTATGTTACCCAAGTCGAGTATCAATAACTCTCTCGAAGATCTTTCCACCTGAGTGCATGCACAGTGGGCGGTAGGACGATGGTTCTTCTGGTTGCTTGTCACCTTGTAGCTTGTCAAACACAATTGGCGTTAGGACTTCCATATCTTAGGAATTAATATCCCTTATTTCAGACACGCAGCGTAGATGTTTTCGAATACCATCGGCTTCTTCTTTATCGCTTTTTAAAAACGATATTTAAGATGCCATCTAGACCTAGCGTGATATTTATAGATAATCTGAGTACCTCGTGTATGACCTCTTCGGTGATGACAGCCGAGATTGAGTTATCATTAATTTGCAGCTCGTAGGTACATAAAAGTCACCATGCTGTTACATTTTAGTTTAGTAAGTAAAATTTTTCACCCACTTTTTCATGGGTTTTCCCGAATTTCATCTATAAGACACTGGAATGATCTGCTCATGCTATTACTTTCCGCAATTCTTTTCCCTTTTTCCGCAAATCATTGTGAAACTGCTCATACTGCTCATCATTTCTGCTCCATGTGTATTTCCTACGGAGATTGCGGCACTCTTTTCTCAAACAAGCAATGTTTTCAGTCAGAATACCGGGTCTGTCCATTGCCGTTGCTTTTACCTCTGCATCGCGTATCCGTCTGTTTGTATATATGTGCATGTGTTTATGTGTATCGTTATATGTGGACCAACATTTGTCCAATACTTTCTCAACAATTGATGACCCGATTGAAAACGGACACAATCGATGTAACCAATAGTCTAGTTCTTTTACTTCACCACAATTTTAAATTGTGTAAAGTAATGCAATCTATCGAGAAAAAAAAAATCCTACATACCCCAAATTTTGTTTTTTCTTGTACTTTTTTGTAGTTTTTTCAGTGTCTTTATGCACACTACAGCCTACAATAATGAAGTGATTATGATGAAACTTATGAAAAAGGTTCCAATTAGTGTGAAAAGATAGTTATCATCTTGTTGTTCTTGGCTCTTATTTAAAACCGGCATTTGTTACATCTACCGGCTCTACAATGATTGGACTTTTGAGCCTCAAAAATTAATAATAATAATAATACGAAAAATATTCTGCAACACGAGATCAAATACGAATCCAAGGTAAATCCTGGATTTGGGAATCTCTTATAGATCGAATGACATTAATCTGTCATTCTCCAGAATGCAACCTCAAAACTTAAATTAGATTTAGATTGACAAAAAGAATTTGATATAAATTAAAATAAAATAATATGAAACTCACAACTAACGCCAAATCCGGACTTGAGGCCCCTTCCAGCTCCTTCACTCTAACTCCTGCTCTGCTCATACAGTACCAATAATTGTCTTTCCTAATATTCCCCTCTGCTTCTTCAAATACGCCACAATTCTTTCTTGGTTTCACAATATCAATCTCAACATAATTCCTTTCGGCTTTTCAAATATCAATATCAGCAATATTCTTTTCTACTTTCAGAATATCAATCCCAACAGCAAGTATGATGGTAAAAATGACACCAACACCAACCTAATACATATGCCTCTGGTTTTCAGATTTATGAAAATTTTTAAAATCAAAACTGAAATAGTTATAGGCGAAAATCGAACGATATTTGTTTTTTTTTAAATTCGAATACAAAAAATCGTCCTATTTTAGCTTGAAAATTTTTGTCTGTGTAAACAAAAAAAAACTTAATATATCTGTTCAAGATCTACAACTTTTACTCATTCAATTTATTTGTAAAATCAAAACTGAAAAAGTTATATTGCAAAAACTGATTGTATCTCGTTTTCCTTGCTCCTTGAACATAAAAAATAAAATAGCGAGTGGTAAAATTTTTTTTAAAAATCTGAAAAAATTCAGGGATGCTTTTTAGACCATAAAGAACCTAATTCCGGTACGAGGTTGTGAAAATTAAAACAAATCTGTTTTGGTGGGACACCCTAATATACATAATTAAATTTTTTTGACTTGTTTTTTTTTAAATTGTATTGTGACCAAAATGGTCTTATAAATTAGAGCAGTGGTGTAGCGACATACGGGTTTATTCGGGTTTAAACCCCCCCCCCCCCCCCCCATTGAAATTTTAAAGTTTCTGTCTTCTAGAAGAATTGCTCTAATAATCTAATATTAAGATTTTTTCCCTGGCATCTTACGAATGAACTGAACAGTTGCTTTCTTTTCGTTCCACAGAACCCCACCCTCCACTATGTTGTCATAGTGATAGCACACATACTCAAAAAGTTGACTGCCAGCTGCATGCCACGATGCGTACTATAAGTGGTACTATCAGATCCACCCATTTACCTTGGCCCTGTGTTAAGCAATATCGCTCCACCTGCACTCAGACGCACGCATGCTTTCATGCGTGAACATAAAAAGGTAACTAACAACATCACGTTAGAATAAACATTTTTTTTAAATATTTTACTTGCGGCGAATAAAAAATAGTATATGATGCACGGACATAAGCTATTTTGGACTTAATGTGGATGCAACTCCACATACGTCCAAAATCTTTAGCTTTACGTCCCAGCATCATCATGTACTATTCTGGCGTCTTTTATTTATGCCTACTGGTCTACTATTTTGTCTACTATTCTTTCTTTATGAGTACATCTGTAGCCCTATTCCTGTACATCGTGAAATAGGAATTGAGAAGTAAATTACAGCAATTTTTTCATAACTAGTATTCCGTGCCGGAAATAACAAACAACAATTTCGTAGATCGGACAATAGATAAGATCGGACAAAACAAAGTGTCCTGGAAGTTGTTCTAAATACAAAACAAAATTAATTGTGTTAGAATAGTTAAAATGATATCTAACGCCTTGATATTTTAAGGAATTTGATTAATCAGGAAAATCATTTTTCATCCCTTCCTAGACACAGGTTTGAGGCGAATCAATAGGTAAAGTGTCATTCAGTTTCAAATAAGTTTAAATTTCAAAATCACTAGCAAAATAATGAAAAAATAATGAACAATTAGAATTTTAGAATGACTAAAAATCTTTAAAATTAAATATCTCAAGAACACGAATTAACGCCTCCTTGTAAATTTGATATATTTTAAAGGAAGGTTAGAACTATATTTAAAAAATAAAAAAAGTTAAAATTTAATTGATTTTAAAATTTTTTGATAATGGAAGTTGTTTGAAAAAATGAAGAAAAATTCGAATTTCAGCCGTACTAAAAATCTTTAAAATTAAATATCTCAAGAACAAGAATTTTACCCTCTTTGTAAATTTGATATATTTTAGAGTAAAAATAGAACTATTTTCAGAAAAATAATTAATTAAATTCCAATTGATCTTTGATCCTAGCGCCATCTTTAAAAAAGTTTTTTAATATTTTTATTTAAAAACTAATTATAAAAACAGTAGATTATTTTTTTTTTCAAACGACTAATTAATTATCTATCAAACAAAAAAAAGTTTGATAACATTGGTATAGCCGTTCTTGAGCAATTTAATTTCAAAGTTACATCGGATTGGCAGAATTTTCATTTTTCATGCATGTTGGGGTGCCTCCTAGCCTCAAACTATGCACTTTAAAAAAATTTTAAAATAAGTTGTATTTTTTATTTTGTCCATTCTACTTATATGCCAAGTTTCAGGAAAATCAAAAATGGTCAAGTTTTCACAACTCTGTCTAGAACACGTTTTTCATTTGCATGATTATTATATTATAAGCTGCAAAAAATACTGTCAAGTGTGTTAAAAGAATGATTTTCATTTAGTTTAGGAACAGCTGGAAAATATCAAGTTGTTGCAGATTAAATGTCGTTTTTTAGCAAAAATTGTAATTATTACATAAGAATATCCTAAAAAGACCCCTTTTAAAAAAAAAAGTCCGAGCGGCAGGTATATCCACTAGAAATAGGTAGATTTCGGGATCAGACAGTTATGTGTGCAATTAGAATCGGATTTATCAGATTACTTTATAAAAAACACTAATTAAAAACTAAACAAACTTCAAAAATAACCATTATTTTATACAGTTTTTGGACTCTAGGCACTTAACATTGTACCCCGATATGGCAATTGTCAAACATATTCAGGAGACTGTTTGCCGCAACATACCCAGAAAATATTTTTAGCGTAAGTGAAAAAATGCGACCGTGAAAGTGCCGCTAAATGCCGTTGTACTTCACACAGTTTATTGCAGATAGCTAAAGAGCCTTTTATTGCAGATGTCTGGCTTTTCAGAAAATGATAGAAATATGTTCAAATAATCAATATTTATAAATTTTGTTTACATATTTTTCCCCAAACGGCCGTTATAACGCTTTGTTTTTGACAGTTTTAAGGCTCTAGACTCTTAACCTGTACCCGGATATGGCCAGTTGTCGAACTTATCCAAGAGATTGTTTGCCGCAAAACGCTCAGAAAAATTTTTGGTCTAGGTCGGAAAATGCGACCGTGAGAGGGCCGCTAAATTCTATTATACCTCATATCATATATATAATTTAGTGGTCGCATTTTACGACCTACACCAAAATAATCTTCTGTGTATGTTTCGGCAAATAATGTCTTGGACAAGTTCGTGAACTGGCTATATCCGGGTACCGGTTAAGCAGCTAGAGCCTAAAAAGCTGAATAATCTAGGGCGCCATAACTTCCGTTTGAATCATAATATTTTAATAAAATTTAAAAATATTAAATATTTGAACCTTTTTTTATCATTTTTATCCATATGACAACCTTGGCGTTTCAGGTTCCTCAAAAATCAGCCGTTTTAAAAATTTACTAAACTTTGCTGTCCTTCATCTAGCTGAAAATGGCCAAGCTCATATTTTAAAACTTTTTTTCACGTATATAAAATATATATCTTTCCAAAATTTTCAAAAAAAAATTGTTCAAGTCTAAAGGTTGAGACCCTAGGGCTGTTGAAATGAAAACAAACGCAAAAGGCAATGCTTTCATCATGTTTCAGTTTATGTTAATTAAATTCATCTTAACTTTTAAGCATACTTTTAAACTATAGCCTAAAAAAGTTTCAGCTTTCTAACCCAAAAGGTTCCATTTTTATAAGCATTATAAGGCACTCCTTACAAGAAAAATATCAAGCCATTTAATACCATAGAAATATTATCAAAATCTCTTTTGTTTTTATTTACTAAGTAACCGTTTGAAAAAAGATTAAATAACAACAAAAAAACACAACAACAAAACATGATTTTGAAATAAAACTGTTTGATAAAGTTTGATTATAAATTATGTGTGATGGTATAATTGTAGTTGTGACGTAGTTCATTTGATCTTTGGTGGATTTAATATGTTATTAAAAGTAGTTTAAAGTTTAAACCAACTTAAATAAAACTGTTCCGAAATTGTATTGATGAAGTTAGTTCGGATAATGTATTTAATTTGGTTCGATAATTTTTTTGAATTATTCTGTTTCTACTTATATTTTTTATTTAAACTAATCTAATTTTATTTGGACACAAAACCGTCTGACCCCGAAATCTACCTATTTCTAGCGGATATAATTGCCGCTGGGATTTTTTTGTTTTTCCGTCTCCGCTTTACATATATAGTCGTTTGGCATCAAAATTTTTCCGAAATTTCGAGATGACGGACATTGCAATAGGTAGATTTTTATATGAAATCTACCTAAAAATTAAATTAATTATTTGTTTCAGACCCGGGTAGGAACTGCCAATGTTAAACATTGGGCCAACCTCGGGCCAGTATTGGCGAGCCAAGCCTTGGCTAGTTAACTCCGGTTTTAGTCTGGGCTAACCAAGTTACAGTTTATTATATTACACGTTATTCACCAGCTGGTTATGCATTGTTATAGTGATTGTAAGTTTCATGAAATTTATATTTTTGAAATATTTCACGAAATATTTAATTAATGTAATATATAACATTTAATATGTTATATTTAATGTAACATTTAATTTGCCAGACTTGGCCCAAGTCTGACTTGCCAGACTTGGCTCAAGTCTAATTTGCCAGACTTGGCCCAAGTCTAATTTGCCAGTCTTGGCCCCAGGACATCATTCCAAGCTTGGGCCAAGCTTGGGCCGTTTGAAAATGTTAAGTCTGGCCCAAACCCCAAAAGCTGTGGCGCGGACTTGGCCCAGGCTTGGCCCAATAGCTAATTCTTACCTGGGGATGAAATGTAATTGAACATGAAATTGGTAGATGATTGGTTGTTTGTTTGAATTCGACAAAACCTGCAAACGGATTAACTGAACTGACAGTTCAAATTACCAAACAAATTATACTTAAATGTAGAGATAAAAATAATCAGCTTTTGGCTGACGCTGTTAGAGTATAGAAATCAGGAAAAAATTTGGCGGAAAAAAATTGGGAAAAGTTTGAATGTTATATTACTTAAGTCATGGATATAAATATAAATTATATAAAATAAATTCATTCTATAATCTGTGGTTCAAGAGTGTGACGAAGGATATTTAGGACACACCACTTTTGTGTCAAACATTTATTTTTACTTTCCTTCGTCCCAAGGTTCCGAACTCCAGATTTACTGAAACATTTATTTTGATGCATTATGACATTATATCCATTCTCAGAATCTTTTTCATGTTTTAATTGTGCAAATATTGCAAATTTACGTTTTTGTAAATATTGCAAAAACACAACATAACATTCTGGATTAAAATAAATTTTAATCAAATTACGGTTTTCTTTTGTTTTTCTATTAACTTTTCTCTGTCTAAGATTCAGTCGTCTGAAATTAGATCTTTATTTTTATGTAAATCTTGGAATTCAACATTTTTGTAGACGAATGGCTTTTAACCCGTGGGATTTTGTTTTTCTTTCTTTTTTGAGATCAACGTTTGAAAAAAACAAACGAAGATCTGAACAGTCGGAGAATAACTCCTGACCAGTATGGTCAGGAGGTTTTTTTTAGACTCGGATTTTAACTTCTGACCAGTATGGTCAGAAGGTCTTTCGCGTTTCTTTTGTTTTTGTGTAATATTGTGAAAAAAAATAAAGTTGTGTTAATTTTGTTGTTTTTAGGGTTCCGTTTTTTATACGGAACACTATTGGTGAGAGTAAAACGAGTTTTTCACATTATATCGATTATCTCGTAAACTATAAATGCTATGGACTTGAAATTTGAGGTGCGTATAAAACTAATCTGTCCACATGAAATGATGAATACAAATAAAACTAAAGTGGTTTTCGTTTGGTTTACAGGGGTTCGATGTGAGACCTTTGAGAAAATAGATTTTTTTATAGATTCAAGTAGGGTATCATATGAAAGGGCTTCATTTCAGTATTCCTTAAAAATTTATCTTGGAATTTTACACCTCACCATTTTTTGTATAATTCTGAATAATGACGTTTTTTTCGTGTTTTCTTAACTCGATTAGCTCCGAACCTAACTAGTCGAAAATTTTCAAATGTATTTGAAATGATAGAAAAATTAGTACAGTTTTACTAAAAAATATATAAAAGTGTCATATTCTCATAATTAGATTTATTAAGGGGGTGGAAATGAGGAGGGGTAAAAACACTATTTAAAATGCGGTCAAGTGGGGTGTCATTTGAAAGAGCACCTAATTTAGAAATCATTGCAATTTTTTTTAGAATTTTGCAATGCACAGTTTTTGAGTTATTGTCAAAAACATACCGTCCCCCCACCCCCCCCCTTCGTTTCGACACTGATTGACAGAAAAATTTGGAAAAATTCACAGAGTTAGGAAATTTGGTAAATTTTGTATGAAAATTATACCAAAGTCTCAAATAATTATATTTCTGTGTGTTTAGGGACCGGTGTAAAGAGGGTAAAAAAAAAATTTTTTTGACCCAAGCGAGTGGGGTGTCATTTGAAAGAGCACATAATTTAGAATTCGTTGCAGTTTTTTTTAGAATTTTTCGCTGCACAGTTTTTGAGTTATGGACAAAAAAGTGCACAATTCAAACCGTTCCCCTCCCCCCCTTCGTTTCGACACTGATTGACAGAAAAATTTGAAAAAATTCACAGAGCTAGGAAATTTGGTAAATTTTGTATGAAAATTATACCGAAGTCTCAAATAATTATATTTCTGAGTGTTTAGGGGACCGGGGTAAAGAGGGTAAAAAAAAAACTTTTTTGACCCAAGCGAGTGGGATGTCATTTGAAAGAGCACCTAATTTAAAATTTGTTGCAATTTTTTTCATAATTTTGCGGTGCACAGTTTTTGAGTTATGGACAAAAAAGTTCAAAATTCAAACCGTTCCCCCCCCCCTACGTTTCGACACTGATTGACAGAAAAATTTGAAAAAATTCACAGAGCTAGGAAATATGGTAAATTTTGTATGAAAATTATACCGAAGTCTCAAATAATTATATTTCTGTGTGTTTAGGGCACCGGGGTAGAGAGGGTAAAAAAAAACTTTTTTTGACCTAAGCGAATGGAGTGTCATTTTGTCATTTGAGAGAGCACCTAATTTAAAAATCATTGCAATTTTTTTTAGAACTTTGCGGTGCACAGTTTTTGAGTTATGATCAAAAATGTTCAAAATTCAGACCGTCCCCACGTGTATCAAATATTTATTAATCGTTTTGAAAGGGTAGGAATGGTAAGGTGAAATAAAGCTTTTTTAACCCGAATAGCAATATCGAGTGGGACTGGCATGTACATTTTTAGTCATGTCATCCTTTATACTGATTCTTAGAGCAATTCTTTATTTTGCAACTCTTTTAGAGTGAATATAACCAGTTATCCAAAAGAAAGAAGATTTTATTTCAAAATTATCACGGTCCGTTACTATCTATTGTATATTGTATTGTATGCCATAAGTGGGCCCGAAAGGTGGCGTAAATTCTCAAGGTTTAAATCAGATTGATGTGATTTGTTAGTTTGTGTTAAGATCCACGTTTGTAATCCAATCATAATTACTGGTTTAATAAATTTCTTGTATAACTTTAGAAAATGTTGAGTTTTAATTGAATGGTAAGTTCGATAACCTGCAATTATTTTAGGGTTAATATTTGTTTAATATGCTATTGTTTAAGTCAAACATTGATCTTTTGTTAATTTTAAATATTGTTAAAATTATACGTTGTTTTTCAAGCACCGACCTAAATGTCGAACTTATGTAATCTAACACAAAAAAATTGTTGCTATAGAAAGAACTGAAAATTTTAGTAAAGCGATGAGCCTATAATTCTATGGAACACGCAAAATATAGCGAAGCTTCAAGTGATTTTATTTCTATGTGTTTAGGGGATGGGAGTGGGGAAGGGTGAAAAATTGTTTTTTGACCCGCATGAGTGGGATGTCATTTGATAGAGCACCCAAATTAAAAAACAATAAAGTTTTTTTAGAATTTAGCGATGCACCGTTTTTGAATTATTCTCAAAAAAGTGCAACAAAAAGTTGGTCCCCCCCCCCTTATACGTTTCTTCGTTGATTGACAGAAAAATTTGAAAAAATTCATAGAGATAGAAAATTTGATAAACCCTTAACGAAAAATATAGCGAAGCCTCAAGTAGTTTTAATTCTACGTGTTTAGGGGATAGGAGTGGGGAATCGTGAAAAAAAGGTTTTTTGGCTCGCATGAGTGTCATTTGAAAGAACACCAAAATTAAGAAACATCACAATTATTTTAGAATCTTGCGATGCACAGTTGTTGAATTATTGTCAAAAAAGTCCTATTTTTGGCGTTAACACCACTCCACCACTAAATTTCGTCGTTGTTTAACAGAATTGAGTCGTTCTTTAGCTACCATAAATAGCTATGGATATCATTTAACCTAAAGTAATAATTTTTATATCATTTCGATCTATTTAGATGAGATTGACATTAACTATTGATATTTACGATGAACCATTTAGTTTTTATGTGTCTATGGTCTGGCAATATAAACCCTTTACAGCACAACTTTATGTAAATTATTTTGATATTGTTTTCTTTACATTCACGGAACCCTTGACGAGCGAATTTTATTCGCACTTGTCTGACTTTTTATTGTAGTTTTAATGGAAAAATATGGAGGGGCTGAAATCTCACAGCTCTGAGATATCAAGACTTCAGTCTGGGTTAAGGATTTTGATATAGTTTTCGGCAAAATACTTTTATGAGGACATGGTTTTTAGTTTTGGGCAGCGATGTATATCAAACATAACTCTTTGTTAGTACATGTATTTTTTTATCTCTGTTTAGAAATTTATTACAAAACTAACACGAAACATCAATACTTTGGCGGAAAATTATAACAGATCGTAAATTAACATTTTAGTGAAGAGATGATACAATCAGCAAACTACTCAAAAACCTCTCCATTTAGTGATTCGAGAAAATATTACAAAATCACAAATTCATATTTTCAAAAATATTACAAAAATTATAACAATATCTCAAAAATTAAAACTGTTTTCAAAATTACAAAAATATTCTACAAATTAGAATAAAATCAAATATTTATACTTTTTCTAAATTCCAATATTCCAAAAATTCTTAAAAATTCAAACTTTTTCCAAAATTCTAAAAATATTGCAAAAATTATTACAAAATCAAAAATTGAGACTTTTTTCAAAATTCCAAAAATATTTGAAAAATTAGAATATAATCAAATATTTAAACTTTTTCTAAATTCCAATAATAATCCAAAAATTCTTAAAAATTCAAATTTTTTCCAAAATTCTAAAAATATTGCAAAAATTATTACAAAATCAATAATTGAAAATCTTTTCAAAATTCCAAAAATCATAATAAAATCAAAAATTAAGAATTTTTCAAAATTCTAAAAATATCCAAAAAATTCTTATAAAATCAAAAATTAAAACTTTTTTTCGAAATTCTAAAAATATTGTAAAAATGATTACAAAATCAAAAATACAAACTTTTTCAAAATTCCAAAAATATTGCAAAACTAACAAATTCTAAAATTTCCATGTTCAATTTAATTTTCAAATACATTTACGTCATAAAAACAGCTACATTTTTTTTCAAAAAATTGGCTAAAAAAATAAATGAATTCATTTTTTGACACACTTGACATTATTTTTTTGACAAACTTATAATGCCATAATTCTCTATAATAATAATAAAATTTCATTTCCAACAAACAATTTTATTTTTTTCCAAAAATTTGGTAAAAAAATAAATAAAAATCTTTTTTTTGACACACTTGACAACATTTTTTGACAAACTTATAATGCAATAATCTAGTTTTTGATCTCACATACCAATCCCGACCATCAAGATTTCTCCAAATTTAATGTTCCTACTCGTAATCACTTAAAATGAACGTTTTTTAAGCCAAAAATATGAAAATTTGCTATTTTTGACACACTTTCGGTACAGTTATCGAACACAGCGTCCTTTCGGGCCTGTCCCTTGTGTATACCTATTTTTAGAAAAAAAATTTTTGAAATCCGTCCAGCGGTTTTCCCTGCAGCGTAGGTAATGACGGACGGACGGCCGGACGGCCGGCTTACAGACAGATACACATTTTTTTTTGCTTTTTTAGAATCAGTAGGTCCTAAAACGTCGAGAAATGCCAATAAAAGTGGGGCTAAGAATTTCACTTTTAGCTCATAAATGTAATACTTAGGTCTTTCAGACCGAAGTAATTGCCCCATTTTTGTGTTTCATATTGTGAATTAAAAGAATCTATACAGAAGTGTATTTTGCGTATAGCAAAGCAAATCTATTCAAAATGATGTCGGACGGCATTTGTCACATCGGTGGTGGGCTTCTTTGTCACTGATGCTACTGATTTGAACGTCAAATTAATAGGATTATCACATTGAGGATTAGCAGAAGGAGTAGGACCAGAAGAACCGGTGAGTGTAGTTTTTTGCTAAGATTCTTCATGATTTTTTTAATTTAAATTTTGTTTAGGATAAATAGTTATTATATAAGTTTATGATCACTCGCGTTGTATAAATTCAATATGTTTTGAGAACAGGGATCGCTTGGTGGGTAGGGCTCGTGGTCTATCTTTTATCAGGTTTTTGTTTATATGACTAACGATCTAGGACACTCTGACTGCCGAACAACCCCACGGCCCCAAATGACTGAGCGAAGTCGATTGAGCGATTTCGGAGTTCAGTCAGAGTGACAATTTTTTAGCGTTGGCTAGTGCAATCTCTTCTCTCATCTTGGGGACTTGGTTGCACTGCTAATCGTTACAAAAGATCATTGTTTGTGTGTTTTAAGGTACTTTCGTTATTATTTCCTGTATTTTTTTGAGTTTTTGGATATTCATGACAAAATTTTTAAAATCTTCTTCCTTTGAGTCATAATGCTTCGAACTAAACAAAATAAGAGTCGGTTGGCAGACAGACATGCGTTTGCCACGGTTGACGAAAACAAATGTCCGATTATTTACTATAAAAAAAACTATTAGTAGTTGATTGATATAACAAACAATAAAGATGAATAAAAAAAATAATGTATTCATAGATAAAATTCTCACGGACAGTTGAAGAATTGATAAAACACATGTTCATCAAATTCATCATCCCTACGTAAAACCTTAAACATGAGATCATATCCAGTTTAATCAAGCAATTACAATGATGATATAAAATTACACCTATAATTTTTTAACAAATATTTATAAATTGTAATCAAAATAACAAAATCATCCCCTAATTTTTGTTTGAAATTCTATCACTAATAATATGAAAAGTAAAACACCAAATTCGCTGATTTCAAATATTCGTGTTCATTTCATTTTCATATTTTTTTAAATCGAGGGTGGTAAACGTAATAAAAAATTACTCCTAATAAAATTAGTTCAATTTATGAAATTATTGTTTGTAGGTTTGTAACATATGTTGCACTTTTTTATCAATTCATATTAAATCAGTCGTCCTCATTCATTCCATCACATAATATGAGAAGTTGGAGTTTATTTTGTATCATTTTCAATTAAAGGGGACGATTTTTCTCATCACGATTCACGATATTTGTTTGTTAAAAATTTAATTGATTGAGTTATGGTCCAGTTTTGTGTGGGAATTTTGAAATTTATAGAAATTTTATAGAAAATAAGTTCACAGAAATTAAAATTGGAAATATGTCATTTGAATGTAATAACATATTGTGATGTGAGTAATAATTAAAAAAAATATAACATTCGATATTTTATTTTGGAATTGATAATTACTTTGTAACGCAAAAAGCAGTTAAAACCGGAAAGATACAGAATTGATGCTTTTAGTCGTATCCCTGGGAATAGAACTAAGTTATTAGTTTAGTAAAATAATAAATCGTGTCTGTTTTTCTTAATAAGATCCGTTAAGAAAAATATTTACAAGTCATATATATTATATATGTATGTACTATGTACTCCTAACAAAATAATTTCTTAAAATTAGTCCTTACCTTAACCTCCTTCCTTATACAAAACAAAAATATTCCATTGAATATTTTTTTGTTTTGTTTTGTTTAATTTAACTCATATAAATATTTTCAAACAAAAAATTAATAAAAAAGACAAGAAGATATTAAAAAATTAATATATGATATCTAACTGTGGAATTTTTTTTGTTTATTAATATAATAAATTTGAAGTGGTGTACATAGAGCTCACATTATATTCAGATCAACGATTATAAATTTTATTCCGTGTATATTTATATTTATAAAGGGTGTAAAATTAGGTTTAACCGTTCGTCATAATCCATCAACCATGAAAATCATAGCTTTTAAATAAACATCGTTGGAGTAATAATAATTTGTTAAGTATTTTAAGTATTAAAAAAAAGAAGTTCAATATTGGTGACACCAAAGTGAAAAATTTACCAAAATAAAATCAAACGTACTGATATAACAGGTAGTTAAAGTTTAGAAATTAGACTTTCTAATATCGGGTTTGTTTGGGCAAAAAAGATTTCAAATCTTATATATATAAAAATCACGTATCTTATATATATATAAAAATCACGTGCGAATTAAATGTTAAATATGGATAGTTCATAAGCAAACTTTCAGATGGCGGCGTAAATTAATTAATTTACTGTCAAACCTGCTTTATCGACTTTTTAATCATCCTTGTAGGGCCCATATAGACTATCAAATATGTTATTGAGCGATTATTTTGTTCCGGTGTTTGCTGCAATGGCACTGCAAAAGGGGGAAAAGAGAATAAATTCAATAAAATTTATATGGGATTTCATTCAAAACACAACTTGAATAATTTTAAAAATTATCTATGAAATTTCTCATTTTACTACAATTAAATAATTTAAGTTTCTTTATGAACTATTATTGACAATTACTGACAATATTCAGCATAATATATAAAATATTTTATTCTCTTCTGTCCGTAAAAAAATACGAAAATAGGTTAAATTTTTCATACAAGTTTGTATGGGAATTTTGGGCAATTTTCATGTTTGAGCGACTTAAGAATAATATTTTATATATTACGCTTATAATATGTACTCGATATGATAGTTTTTATCTCAATTAAAAGTTTTAATATATTTTAATTGCGTATTGAATGTTAAATGTATTTCGTAAACACATTCAACGTAAGTGACACTCATCATGGACTTTTTAATCATCAGCGTAGGCCCCGAAAAAACTGTTGATTTCAACTTTTTGTTATAATGATACAGTTTTGAAGTTTAACGCATAGCTTTTTCAATTTTGTGAATTATTTTTTTTTAATTTTTTACAAGAATAAATTAAAACTGTGTAAGTATTAATTAATTTGTTAAAAAATAATAATTTTATTTAAAATAATAATTGCCGTGGCCCATCCTCGATGAAATTGAAATTAAATCTGCAAATCGACTCAAAAATTTAAATTTACTCTGCTATCGCATTTGAGTAAATTTTGCCAGATTGTGGTGTTGAAATTCATGTAATATTTGTTTTTCAATATTTGTTTTTTCGTAATTTAATTTTTTTAGAAGAAAATAAAGCAAAACAAAAAATAATATTTCTGCGAAAAAGGACTAATGCCCAGTTTCTTCATACCTCGGAATAACTATCTTCCAGATAAAGATATCCGTCAGATAATTGAAAATTGATTTTCTTCACAAAAACTTCTGGTTAAATATCTAACAGATAACTAATCTGTATAGGGTTGTACTTATCGATATTATCGACACTAAATATAGCTGTGAAGTGAGTTTATTTTCAATTAATGCTTGTCAAATTCAATTAATGCTTGTCAAAACATGTCAAATGTGAGAAGATTAAAACTAATACAAAAGGAATTAATAAAATAAAAACCATCATAAAATAACATTTAAAGTGTTATAAACTCAACCGTTTCGGAAAAATGAACTAAGATACCACAAATCCAGCCTTCGGGAGCTCAAGCGTAAGAGTTTAATTGTTCCTTTGATGTTATAACATCAGCTATTGTTACTACTCGTCTGACTTTGTATCAAATTCAGGAACACTGTTTGGGTGACCATCTCTGCCGAGATCTTGACTCGTAGTTTTTTTTTTTAGAAAACTCAGAACTTAGAAAACTCAGAAAAAGCCATTTCAATATTTTTAAGACTACGTAAGCCCTCTAAAATAGAATACGTATATTTTTAAAGGGCTTAGAAGTTCCTAGAAGCTTCTAAGATTTTTTTTAGAAACTCTGAAAATGCGACATATTTACAATAGATACTGAAACCACAATACAACTGAGAAATTTATTTCAAAAGAAACAAGATATGTGTTTATAAAGATTTGATATATTTATTTATCCTTCTGAATCTTCTATTAAATTTACAATTTTGTTTTTATCCACCATACTTAGCTTTATAAATATAAATTTAAATATATATTTAAAAATTATGTCAAACTTTCAATTTTATCTGCTAGATATCTGGTACCTCAAGTAACGAATAACTTTATCTGGTAGATAAACCCTATCCGTAGGTGAAGAAAACCGATTCTGTTAGATATTTTCTAGATAAAGTTATCGACAACTTATCTAGAACTGAAGAAATCGGGCATAAATTTCAATTTCATCGGCATTTTTGAGAAATGAGTCACGGCAAATAATACAGAAAAAATCTACTTTACCGAACGTCTTAAAAACATTAAAATTCATTAGAAATCATTAGAATTTTGACAACACGTCTTTAAAGTTTATTAATTAAAATTACGGTTAGTAGTATAGATAACGTAATGGCCAATAACACGAGCTATCAACCAAAAAGTTTCGAGTACGAATCAAGTCACGTCGTTCCGTTTTTTTGCTTTGTTTCGTTTTTATTTATATTTTAGATTCAAAATCACGGAGGTGGAAAATTTCAAGTTTGGTTTTACGACAAAAAGCAGTAAATGCTATAATGATGATAACTAATTTGTATTGTCACCAAATCTGTATTAAAACAATAGTGTGTTTGGACATTGCACATAATTTATTACTTCTTTTGTAATATTACTTTTAAACGCCGCTTAAAATGGTCATTTCATGGACGTTTTTGAAAGGTTAATAAATCGTCCAAAAATGCATAAAAACGATTTAGCTATTTTGAGCCTTTAACGTTTAGAAACAGTTTAAGCCCCAAAAACATTACAGTGCATGCACAATTAAATTACTTTTACCAAGTTTGTATGAAAATTTATTTTGAGGAAAACAAATTTATTTTTGAAATATATTTGTCTCAATGAAAAAGTTTAAAATTTCTTAACTTTCTCCTCATGATCAATAGAGAATGAAGCTAGCTACAGTTTAAAGCATTGTGCTGATATTGAAAAATAATAATAAAAAGTGGCTCAAATCTCATGAGTAAAAAACTCATAAATTGTGCATGCACTGTTATATTAATTTGATCAATATTCTTCTTAATGCAAAAATAACTGAGCTATTATGGTACGACAGGTCACAGATTATTTTGGCCCGCGCTAACTACGCTCGCTCGGTGCCGCCGCTTTGCTCCGCTGAATTAAAGATATCTTCGGTTTGCATGCTACAGTCTAAGCGTTGATTTTCATATAACCTTGACTTAACATTGAAAAATAAACAATTACAATAAAGTTTAAAACCTGTAAGTATTACTTGATTGCTTCTCATTTTATTACTCCGATTTCAATTTAAATATTATTTTCAGTTAAATGTCACCAAAAATCTCTTCTTGATGGCAAATCACATAATTCTAAATTATTTTTGCGCAAGACACGCAAATTCAATTCTTCCTTCCAAATGACGTCATTTGGGGCAACCAATGTTTGCGATCTCACAGCCGATGGACGTAATTTTGAAACAACATTCAAAAAAGAAGGTCAGATCTAGAAAACCGCTGAAAGGATTTCAAAAATTTTGTTTCTAAAAATAGGTATACTCAATGAAAATAGCCGTCAGGACGATATGTTCGATAACTGTACCAGAAGTGTGTCAAAAAATCGTCAAGTGTGTCAAAACAAGGAAATATTCAAATTTTTTGCTTAAAAACGGTAGTTTTAAGTGATAATGAGTAGTAACCTTGAATTTGTATGTGAGACCAAAAACTAGATTATTTCATTATAAGTTTGTCAAAAAAATATTGTCAGTGTGACAAAAGAATGTTTCATTTAATTTTTACCCAATTTTTTGGAAAAAAATAAAATTAATTATTTGTATGTCATGAAATGTGATTGAACATGCAATTTGAATTTGTGAATTTTAAATTTTTGCAATATTTTTGGTATATTGAAAAAAGTTTCAATTTTTGATTTTGTAAGAATTTCCGGAATGTTTTTAGAATTTTGGAAAAGCTTAAATTTTTGTTTTTATTATAATTATTGAAATTTTGAAAAAAGTTTGTAATTTTAATTTTTTTAGTTTTTTTGCAATATGTTTATAATTTTGAAAACAAATTGATTTTTTGAATTTATGAATTTTGAATTTTATAAATATTTTTAGAATTTTGAAAAAAGCTTCAATTTTTGATTTTGTAAGAATTTTTGAAATATTTTTAGAATTTGAAGAAGTTTGAATTTTTGGAATTTTGTAAAAAGTTTCAAATTTTGATATTGTTATAATTTTTGCAATATTTTTAGGGGCATGTACGATAAAACTTGAAGGTTTTCCAACCCTCGAACACGCAACATATAATTGACCATGTCAAAAGCACGATGTTTCTAGGTCCTGCCCACAAATTGACATTGTTTGGCCTTGTGACTTATTAATAGTGCCAATGCTAATCGAATTGGAAATTCGACAACAAGCTTAAAAATTTCTCCAAAACCCTTTACCAATCACTTTCAAATTTTGACATGCCGTTCAATTCTCAATCCATCTAGATTGATCAGCTAGAATGTTAATGCTCTCTGTTATTCATATTTCCCAAATGGACAAATTAAAAAATACGCTTTCTATTCTTATTACGACTCTTTGAAATTATTCTTACTAATTAAACAAAATGTACGCGCACAAACTTTTGTATAGGCGTAGCAAAGCACGCCGGGTCCCGCTAGTCTATTATAAAAAATACTTTTGATTACGTGAATATCCAGAACTTTTGGACAATTTGTTTTTTGGACAAGAATATTAACAAAAACGTGCATAATAGACAAAGGGTTAACCTATGATCTTTAAAAAATCAGAGAAATGTGGTATCACAAAATTTGGCGAATGACATATAATATCCAAATTAAAGTTTGAGTTTAATCGAACAACGGGTTCAGGAATGGCAGATGTTTTATCTATTTAAACCCAGCGTTATGCGTAATCGTCTTATTTTGACAAATTTCTATTACATCGATATCAAGTAGCTAACCTAGAAAGTGACGGACCGCGAGATAGACCACGGTTACAACGGTTCATGAGCATTATGTTCGCCTGTTTATTAGTTTAATAACGCTCCTATACCCCTAAGATATCACCTTGACTAGTTATATCCCACTGCCCGCGGTATGTGATATCTCAGGTTGACTCATATATCATTGGCAGGGACGGGACGAGCAAAAAAATATCACATTCCAAACATTTACATTTACATTCACAGTTGTGAAATTTAGAAAACATGCGAGCATCTTCTTTTGTTACATTGAGTTCCAAATATTCTCCCGTCTCATGGTCAATATTCTTGTCGAGTTTCATTGATGTTTTAATCCGAAAGAAAATTTATTTTTAAAATTTTGCAGAATATTATATTTATGGTATACTCAAACATAAAACAGACGATAGAAGCTTGTTTGCTGCTTCCGCTCTTTTTTTCCCGTTTATTATATTCCAAATTATTCATAAATATATGTATCTACTCATGATATTATTTCCTTTAATATTTTCATTTTCACCACGACGGCCAGCTTCTTGAAATGAAAATATGTAATCAAGTCGCATCTATAAAAATTCTCTAACATTTAAGGACAAATGTCTCCAATATGTCCTCTCTAAAATTTCTCAGATTCGAGATATTCGGTAAACTCTACAATCATTTTCTAAATCATAAATAATATATTCAAAAAAAGAACATGTTAATAACAATAATTCTTCTTCCATTATTCCACTAATTCATAAAGTTCAAACATTTACTATTCATTCAAAACAAAATTTAACGCCAGAAAGTGATGAATCAAACAAACAATAAAAAAAAAGTTAACACAAAAGAAAAGACCTCTACAGGATTATAAAATTATATAGAAAAAGAAATGTGGAATGGGATGAGTTATATTTTTATTGACTTTCGCTCCGCCTAACATCATTCATAAAATTTAAAAAAAAAAATACGACAAAGGGTCCCTTCAGCCAATAAGAATTCAGTTTTTGTTAAGGGTACATATTTGTTTTGTTTTATTTCGGCATTTTTTTGTTGAATGACAAAAGGGATGAATTGTAATTTTTCTGGAGTTTATAATTTAAGGTCTTTCGATAATTTATTTTCAAAAACAAACAAGACTTCATTGAGTAATCAAGTCAAATAGTTAAATGTGAAAAAGTGATTCTAGTAAGCTAGTTTTGTGTTAAAGTGTATTAATTGATTGAAAATTTAAGTTAAAAAATTATTTAATATTTACAAAGTTAATTGGAAAACAAAAGTGAATTTATTATTGAAAATAGTGAAATAAAAGTTTAGATATTTAGTGAAAAAAAAAAATGCAAAGCTCTATGGAAGGTTCAGAGCTATTGGATTCGAGATATAATCACCTACGTATGGCACCACCATCAAGTAAGTTAGAACATTTAGAACATTTTCCTAATTTAAAATGCAAACGGTAAATATCAAATAAATTAATTTTCAATCAACTCCGAATCCGCCATTAATTACAAATTATGTCTTGTTTACAAACAATTTAATAAATAAAAACTAACCGACAACTGTCGCTACGTTTGTCATAAACAAACCGATAGTAATTCTTTATGGAAATTCCAGATTACTTTATTGTCCTTTTTGAATCCGGTGCGAAAAATAATAGTGAGGCGTTTAAATTTCTTTTGTTTTTTGAAAAGGAAACGTTACTATTATTTAAATTTATTGAAAGAAAATATTTTTTATGACATAATATTTTATGACGGTTGCTTTGAGAGAGGTTAAAGAACAATGGAAAGGTAATAATGTTCTAATTACATTTTTCTATTTTTATTTTACCGACCATTAAACCTTTTTTGTCTTCGATTCAGTTTTAAAGTTTTGCTTCATTGAGAATAATTATCAATTGGATTTTAAAAAAGTAAGAAAAACTTATTTCTAAAAGATATTAATGCGATTAAAAGAAATCGATTTAAGCAGGGTTGCGACGTTTTAAAAGATTCAAAGTAGAACTCACTACCCCTAGGGTCTCAAAACTAAAAAACTCGTTGGATTTGTGTCACTTCATTTTTCAGTTAAAAAGTTAGGTTTCGATTTGGTGTAAGTATAAATGTATATGCGTTATTTCTGTAATGCTAATTTATTTATTTATAATGAATAATTGCATACAAATTCACATTGATGTTATCGGCCTCCAATGCAGTAACACTCGAAAAACTTAAATTTACAAGTTTTAAGAACTCAGAAATACATCTAAACATACCAGCATCTGCTGATTCATTGGCACTTTCATAAAAATCAATAAACTTATGTTGTAAGCTAGTTACTCATAAATAGTTCTGTTTTAAATAGTTACAATTTCCTTAAAAATCGTTAGCATTTTCTGTAGTCAAATGTTTTCCTTTATAACAATCACAAACAAAATTCAGTTCAGTTATTTTATTTTATTAATAATACTAAGAACAGCTAATTTGTAACAAAGTTATTTAAAAAAACAGAGGTTTAACGGTGAATTCAAAATATAGCACAGATATTCACTATAGTTTACTATTGCCGTGTTCGATTTGACTGAAGCAACTGATACAACTGAAAAATTAAATGCAATTGTTGTTGTTTTTTCAGTTGTTTCAGTCAAATCGAACGTACCTTATATAACACATACATATTACAACAATGTAAATAATTTGCTATTGTTACCAACCTTTCGACATAAAATTAAATAATCAATTACAAATTTAATATAAGTAAAGGTGCAATCACGATTATTTATTTTGCTAATGCATGTTTATTGAGAGAAATAGGTAGAACAAAAATCTATTTTTTACAGTGTAAGACTGTAAGATATTGTATTACAGTTCGCTTAAAGTAGGCCATTTTTTATAGTAAAGGAGGGCGGAGGACAATCTTGCTCCAATTGTCCTAGCAAACACCTGCCGCTTTTTTGTTAATTAGCCGACACAAGTCAAATCTTCTGTTTCACGTTTAGATAATTTTCTGTTACTATAGTAACGTCAAGGTTTAAAACAAATAAGTTTAAACCCTTCCATTATAAGTTAAAAATCCGCCAATCCAAAACGAAAAATACTTTGTTCCTATTAAAAATTATTTCGTGTCAGTACTGTAATGTTTATTGTAATATGATAAAGAATAAATAACAATTGAATATAAAATGGAAAAATTTCAAAAGAACAAAACATTATTTTCGTATTACCATTTCCGGATGTTGATTGTCCTCAATATTTTCTATAAAAACTAGAATCAAAACTTCTTACGAAAATAAAGGACCAATCTTTTAAGTTATATAGAATTAGGAAGGCGTTTCATTTCCTTTTTATTCATAAATTTTGTAATGTGATGCATATAACGTTCCATGTTTGATGTTCATTTACAGTCATCATGTATGAAAAAATAACTAATCTTTGTTCTTTTTTCTGTTTTTTTTTTCCTAGGTCGTATTTTATATGATATACCATGTAAAGTTTGTCGAGATCATAGTTCTGGTAAACATTACGGAATTTACGCATGTGATGGATGTGCAGGATTTTTCAAGAGATCAATTCGTCGTAATCGTCAATATGTATGCAAAGCAACCAAAACAAATGGATATTGTGTTATTGATAAAACACATCGTAACCAATGCCGTGCATGTCGGTTACAAAAATGCTTCGATGTTGGAATGAATAAGGATGCTGTACAACATGAACGTGGTCCAAGAAATTCAACTTTAAAAAAACAAATGCAAATGCTAATGAGCAATGATCCAATGCTTACAGATATTTCACAATTACGACATGATTATTCAATTCCACCACCAATGCTACAACTCCGTCCGCCAATGTATCATCCAGTTGCTTTAGATTTATCAGCAAGGGCACCATCATCAATATATCCGTCCCCATATCTTCCTCCGTTATTTTCTCATCTACCACAATTTTCATCAAGATGTATCGCAACAACGCTAAGTGAATCAGCAGCACAGTTAGTTCTGTTGAACGTGAAATGGATCAAGCAATTAAATGAATTCACCCAACTACCATTGTCAGATCAATTGTTATTAGTAGAGGAATCCTGGCGAGAATTTTTCATTTTAGGAGCTGTACAATTTTTACCATCAATCAATTTTCCTTATTTATTAAACAGCCAAGAAATTCTTAATCAAAACCATGAGAAATCACCATCAACATTTTTAAAAGAAGCTGAGGTATTTAAAGATATATTGGATAAATTAAAAGATTTACAAATTGATTCAACAGAACATATTTACCTACGTGAAATCGTTTTATATAAATCATCAATAGAAAACGATCCAAATACGTCAACAAGTAGTGGTGGTAGCCCTTGTTCATCAACGAATGATACAAAAAATTTAATAGATGCAACCAAAATTCGAGAATTAAATGAAAAAGCTAAAAATAATCTAGCTAATCATATATCCATTACATATTTAAACCAACCTCATAGGTATAGGCATCTACTGCTAACATTACCAATTCTAAAAAATATTTCAATTAGTACAATTCAAGAATTATTTTGCCTTAACGGTGCCTTGCCGCATGTATCGATTAATAAGTTAGCTTCCGAAATATATTGTCAAACAAAAGTTTAAATTAAATTAATTAATTTTTAGATTTAATTGTGGCAATTAAAATTTTGATAATAGTTTTATGACAAATAAATAATTATACGGGATTCATGAGTCTGTGATTTAAATTATTTTTTATATTTAAACTGTCTGTTGACTATTATATATAAGCAGAAAGTATTAATGTAAAAGCTAGAGAATAATATTTTGTTAAATTATGTTAAGATTTTATATTATATTTAGAAAAAAAAATTATATTTAAATATTAATAAGTTTAATAAAAATAAAAATGAAATTAAAACTGATATTATTGCAATTAAGACTGAAAGAGTTAACGAGATTTTTTTGAATAGTTTTATGAAAGGAAAAGTATTTACACGCACTTACTACATAAAGAAAGCTCTTTTAACTGAAAGAGTTATTATGTTGAGATTTATATATTTTGTCGTTGATAAGAATATGTCTGATTCGTCGTCTTGGATCGTGCCATATTATCGAAAAATCATACCATCGAAAAATATCAATAAATCGAAAAATAAAAAATCATTTTATCGAAAAATTAAACAGCGGAAAATCGCAACATCAAAAATCGTAATACCGAAAGTTCACTGTAGTTAAGTCATTGCATCGAACGAAAATCGTTGCACTGAAATTTTTTCGATGTCCTGAAAATATCATATAATCGAAAATCGGATGATCGAAATTCATAAAATAGAATAAAAAATCATATCATCGAAATAACATAACAACGAAAATATTTGATATAACATCACAAAATCATTCAATCGAAAAATAGGGCTTCCCCCACTCAATGCTAGGAATATTTGATAAAACCATACTTTAATTTTGATATGCCAGTAATTCGGCAATCGAAAATTTAGTAATAAAAAAATCTGGAGGAGTTTATAGAGGCTGTTATAATCTATTTGAATGTTCATCAAAGATCAGAATAATACAAATCTTTAGTATTGAGCCCAGAATTGCAAACGACATTATTATCAGTTGAGGCGTTGTAAAGGGTAGAGTAGTCGTCGTACTGCGATCCAAAATATAAATCATTATAATAAACAATTGTATAAATTAAAAATTGATAACATTTGTTTTTATTTCGCAAATATTTTGTTTTTTATTGTTTTATTTTCCAAAACTTTGCTCAATGCATTTCGGCTTACGCTATTATCAAGAGCGGTTCAAAAATATTATGAACATAACTTGTTATATTATAACATTCTTGAATCGCTCTTGATAAGCAAAAATAGCAGATGGTTTTGCAGTATCTATGGTGGAAAATACAATGAACACTTCACAATCACAAGCAACGGTTTCAGTTAAGCTTCCAAAAATAGATATTCCGCCATTTTCGGGTGATTATATAGAATGGCAATCATTTTTTGATTTGTTCTGTACAACTATCCATGAAAAGGACTTTCTGACAGCTTCACAAAAATTTCAGTATTTGAAAGGTCTCTTGCGTGGAGAAGCTGCATCGCTGTTATGGTATTTCAGTATTACTGAAGCAAATTACATGGAAGCCTTTAATAAATTGAAACAGCGCCATGATAGAAAGCGTCATACAGTGAATGCCTTTATCAAATCCTTTCTAGAGCAGCCTAATATTAGCACAATCAGTTCAGCAGCAGTAAGAAAACTTTTTGATACATCTGATGAAGTCATTCGTGGGTTGAAAGCTCTCGGTCCAAAAGCAGAGGAACGCGATTCTTGGTTGCTCCACATATTAGTCAATAAATTGAACTCAGAATCTAGAAGCTTATGGGCTCAAGCGTCAACAGAGACAGAGTTTCCCACTTTAAATACGTTCTTCGAATTTTTGAGCAAACGGACCGACGCATTGGAGTCAATCAACAAGAATGATGGCAAAAGGTACTATCAACCACAGTTTGTTAAAGCATCATCATCTAAAGCATTTGCAACTATGGGCATAAAATGCTGTCCAATCTGCGAATCAGATGAACATAAATTGTTTGAATGTAGCCAATTCATAACCTTAGATATCCAGCAACGTTAAGAATTAATTCGCAACGAAAAGCGATGTTTTAACTGCCTCAACTTTAACCACAGTACGTACAGTTGCAAATCCAGAAAACGATGTAGCCAGTGCCAAAAAAAGCATCACTCAATGTTGCACAGCGAACAAGAAGCAGCAAAACTTGAACCAGTCGCGTCGTCTTCAATGCAAGATCACAACACCGAACAAGATTCGAATTGTTTGAAAATATCTTCAACTGACTCGCAAGTAATTTTACCAACGGCATGGTAAAAGTGGGGGATGGTTATGGAGGAGTTAAATTATGTCGCGCATTACTAGATTCTGCATCTCAGGAATCCTTTGTAACAGAAGAGTGTGCTCAAAGTCTGGGATTGCAACGGAATAATGGTTACAACGGTTACAACGGTGTGATTACAACGGTCTAGGAGATGCGAAATTGGGAACATCAAGGGGAAAGATTGAAATATCAGTTAAACCACTCGAAGGAGAAGAACTGAAAGTAATAGCATTTGTGGTTCCTAAAATAACAACAATGCTTCCTTCTTACGATTTTAAAATGAATGATTGGAAACATTTGGAGGATAAAACATTAGCTGATCCAAACTTTAATAAACACAGTTGAATCGACATTCTATTAGGCACCGAAATATACTATGAAGTTACTAAAAGCAGAAAAGTTAAACTAAAAAATCGTCTAGTGGCCGAAAACACGTCACTCGGCTGAATTATTGCTGGTAGACATCATGAGTCTGCCAACAATGAACAATCGTCGTGCTTTAATGTCGTCATGAATATTGATGCAAGCCTTCGTAGATTTTGGGAAGGAGAATCCATTTCCGCAGCATCAAAAATGACGATGGAAGAACAAACATGTGAAGATTTTTTTGTAGCCACTACCAAAAGGGCAGAGGATGGAAAATTTGTCGTAGAATTACCTTTCAAAGAGAAAGTAGAGCATTTGGGGTCTTGATATCATCTAGCAATGTCTCGATTATGTGCAATGGAAAGAAAATTTAGGAGGGACCCGGTTTTCTGCGAGCTTTACAACGAATTTATGGCAGAATATGAATTGTTACACCATATGGAAGAAATCCCGACTGATACAAACTTATATTATTTCCCTCATCATGGTGTACTAAAGGAAACCAATACCACAACAAAGCTTCGAGTTGTGTTTGATGCTTCGGCGAAATCAATAAATGGAATATCGTTTAATAGTCAGCTTTGCATCGGACCAATAGTACAATCTTCATTAGTAGAAATTCTTTTAAAATTTCGACAGCATCAATTTGTATTTACTCGTGATGCTGAAAAAATGTATCGGCAAGTATGGGTTAATGAAAAGCATGTTGTACATCAAAATATTCTTTGGCAAGCGGACCCCAATAGCCCCCCAAAAACATTTCGGTTAAAAAATCTTATCTATGGTACATCACCAGCATCGTTTCTTGCCACAAGATGCTTTAATGAATTAGCAAACCAAGCTCGAGAGCATTCTCCAATAGCAGCACACATAATTAAGGAGGATGTATACGTGGATGATCTGATGACTGGAGCCAACACTGAACATGAATTGTTTCGTCTGAAAAACGATATTATCACCATTCTATCAACAGCCGGTTTCAATTTAAGAAAGTTTTCGACCAATAGTAATAGACTTGGTGAAGTTGTAGCTGATGTCATCAAATACGTCAAAAGAAATAAATGATTATTCCGAAAGCCCAAAATTATTAGGTTTAAATTGGAATCCGGCTCGAAGGACCATGTTCTGGTACAACCATCAATTTAATTGAAAGGCCGACAATTTTATATTTTTACAAAATGAAAACTTTTATTTAAATTAATTAATTTTATTATTATTCTTTTTATAATTTTATTTTCTTGTTTTCGTTAGCAGCTACTATGAGCGAATGAATTATATAAAGCAAAAATGATTTATTAGACTTAAAATAAATTAAAAATTGTAATTGTGGATTTTATTTATAGGTAGTTGTAATTGTACTTTATTTATAGGTTTAACACTGGCTAAAACCGATGCTTTTGTTTCCAACAAACACCATAATAATGAAAATAACCAACCAAATGCTGTACCAAATTTATTTTGCATGTTGAGGAAAATATTTGAATAAAATTATTTCATAAAAATGTAAATATTGTAATGGTATTATTATTATTTATTTATTAAATTTATAATTTTGATTTGGATGGACAATTTTACAGTCCACATCTAGTTAATTTTGACATTTATCTGAATTTGAACTATTTGCTATTGTCTTCCATCTGTAGGCGAACACAATAATAACATTATTTTACACTGGTAAAAATGCTTTATATAAAAACATTGTTTATTTTTTACACTTGTATACACTCTTCTTCAGAGCCACTTGGACTTTTTATACAACTAATAATTTAACCTAAATCCAGAAGGGATTGAACTAGGACCCGGAGTAAACGGATTGACTCCACACAAGAAGTCTTAAATTTGGGAATCTCTTAAGACTTATTATTCTAATTGATCATTTAAACTTCTACCTACGAATAATTAATATACAAAAAAAGACAATAATAATAATAATATATAAAAAAAATAGTATAACCTGTTTGTTATTTTTGTTGCTGACTGTAGATCCTCAATCCAGTTTATATTTATATCCATCAAAGTGATAGGTGACTAACATATTTCCAGCGGTGTTAGTTGTTAAACACATCCATAGCACGACCATGCAACTGCCTCACATATCTTTGGGTGTCCTTTTTCCCTCCTTCAAAATTTATGTGGAATTAGTTGTGACCCACACTATAATTTCTTTAACTTCCAGGACTAATTATGCTTACTACAAATTAGTATAGCTTGTTTTCAATAAAAAAAACTGACAACAACCACATCACTTGTTTAATGATTAAATTTCTATCTCATCAATGAACGAAAATAACATAACATATTTCCAAGAATGCCAATATGGAGATTTCTGACATTCCATACTTAGATCTTAATTTAAACTGTATCGTTCGGTTTTGTTAGTTTATAGACCAATTTTGTTGTTTCATATATCAAAACGAAACTTTTTAATTTGTAATAATTTCTTTTTATACAATAGACAAATTTTATGTTTTTAGTTTAACTCTTACACTTTTAATTTTATCAAGAAAGATCGAACTTTGTTCGATCTAAATTAAAGAAGTTAATATTTTTTGTTTTAAGAACAATTTTGGAATATTTTCTTTCTAGAGAATATCAATATTCGTTTTGAAAGTCAAGCATAGAATGAATTGAACAACAAAAAGTGATTTTTCTGTTAAAGTTAAAAACGAATTGACCTTCAAATCAATGTGATTTTTTTTTTGACATCTCATATTTTCCAGCAACAAAACAAAATGAAAAAAAATTGAGCCATTAGTGTGCGTTCGTTTATTTTTTTATAAATAATATTCGAAATTGAATCGACCGTTAGTTATTTTTAAAAAAAAATTGTTTTAAATTATTACTATTAAAAAAAATGAATTGAAAAATGATTGAAATAAATTTTTGTTGAAACGGAAAAAGAATATGAATTGGTTCTATTATTGTTTAGGTGAATATAGCGGACGTTACACACTGTCAAATTTAGCTATGTCGTTTTGTAATTTTTTAGTAGATGAATTTGTAAATATTATCATTTATATTTACAAGCGTAGAAAAAATAGCGTTTTTTACGCGGGGTAAAAACGTTTTTGCGTTCCTGAACTTATTCTACTCGACGGTATCGCGTCTCGTAGAAAAACCGTTCAGTCACGCAAAAAGAGACGTTTTCACCACTTGTATAAAAATCTACTATTTCACCTTCTATACTACCAACAGAAATGATTAAAACAATCTACAAACAATTGGTTTTTCCGAGCTATCATAATCTGCGTTCTGCAAACGTTTCAACATTTCACTTTTTCCGGTTTTTCGTGAGCATTTACTGTTGTTATGCAAATATGTAATCATTTTTATGAGTCGGCAGTTTTAGTCGGTCGGTAGTTTTTATCGGTGCTTCTTTTTATTCTTTTGTTCGATTTATTTTTAGCAATTATTTCATCAAAAGCCGATCGTTTTTTGTCGGTCGGTAGTTTTAATCGGTCGGTAGTTTTGGTTGTTCGATAATTTTGGTCGGTCAACGGTCATTCTTTTTATTATTTTGTTCGATTTATTTTCAGCAATCGTAAACGGTGGGTCGATTGTTCGTTTTAAGGAAAAAACTTGCATATATTAATGATCTTATTAAAATTATTGTTATTTTTGGTTTATTGGTTATTAGTTTTGTGTTATCGTTAGTTTTATTTTTTTATATATAGGTTTTATGATTTTGTCTTTTCATTCATCAGAATATTTTTTTGAAGTTATACTTCTTTACGCTCGTTGTAAACATTTTGATGGGGTGTTGGTCGAGAAACCGCGTCACGCTTTTTGAAGTTATATTTTAACCTTTATGCTGTATGTTAATAAAGACGAAATTTGTAAATCAACCTTATGCTGTATGTAGGGCATGGTTAGATTAATCGATTGTTCGATTAATTGATCATTTTGCAAATTGTTCGATTAATCGAACAAAAAAGTTTTTAATCGATTAATCTAAAATTACGAAAAAGTTTAAAATTTACAAATTTATTTGACAAATGAATTTTGTACCAAATTGTTAAACGGTTTATTGTCTAATTTTGTACTCTCTTGCTGTTACGAACTACTTTTTTAGTTTTTATGGGTATAACATTAAGTACATTAATAAGAAGAGTTTGTTCACAATGCAAAAATCTTTACTTTGCCTTAAGAAATATTTTTATTACAAATCCAACCAACACTATAGTTTGAAGTATAGTGAGCTAGCTCCATTACTCTCCATTCTGCAGGATACAATTTGTATATTCCTTAACATTTTTAATTAGTACAGTATATTTGAACACCTAATTTTGTAAGAACGAAAAATTCCACTGACAGAGAGAGAAATACAGATCCTATTAAAGAAAGATGGGGATGAAATTGGAAAGCAGATGGAAGGAAAACTTTCTTTATTATATAGAATGATCTGAGTGTTATTTTCTATCTCTTGATTATAAATTTATTTTAAATTTTTGTGTTTCTTATGTCATTGTAAAAGTTTAAATAAGATATACCGAGCGTATTTGTTTAGAAAAGTTAATAAAAATATTAGAATTAGAGAAAATTTCATTTAATCGATTAATCAATCAATCGTTGTTAAAATTTTCATATTAATCGTTAATCGATATTTGGTCCTAATCGATTAATCGACCATGCTCTAGCTGTATGGTAATAAAGACGAAATTACTAAATCAATCATATTCTATAATAATAAAATATTATTCGCTTGGTTATCTTTGATCAATTTTTTTTTGCACTTTTCGGAATTATTATTAAAATGAATAGTTAATGTTTAATGTGACAAACAAATATGTACATTTATATAAAAATTATGTTAAATTATTTTTTAACAAATACATATTTCTAATTTAAAACAAATATGTTCTTATGGTTTGCAATTATATAAAATATGTACATATGTACATATTTCTAAGCATTAGCACCAATACGATACATATAAGCATTGCTTATATATGATTAAACAAACCTGCTTGCATTAGCAGAACTGCCCTCACATGTTCCAAAAATTGGAAATTGGCGTTTCTTTTCCTCTTCTCAATTGATGAACCAAGAATTTGCATTGGAACCTTAGTACCGAAGAAAAAGATTATGAATAATATCAAAGCTACAGGTTTAAAATGTTTTACTTATTGAGTGAAATATGCTTCTCCACTACTCCAAAACTATTATTGTTATTGCAAGAGATCTATAAAATATATGCAAATATGTTAACAAATGTTGTGATTTGACCGTTTTAATAATAATATATAAGTCTGAATTTACAAAGAAATTAGTATTGTTATTATTTTTTTCAATTTTTGTTTTAAGTTGAGGGAAGGAATGTCGAAATAAGACGATGACCATAAAGCGATAAAACCCGTTAAAAGAAAATATTCACTAAAAATGGTGGTATTCTTTATCCGGCCGGCGTATGCATCAATGTAGTAGAGTATTGCAGACAATCGATAAAATATATTTGTAAATTGCAATACGACCCTCTTCAGAACAGCAAAATTTCTGGATTGATAAATGATTATAAGTCTACATGAAATAGGACGCTAAACCAGCAGCAATGAACCAGTGTACCTATTTTGTATGACGAGTACGGTGGTTTCGGAGTAAGTAATTGACAATTGTGACATCCAATAAAGAAATATATTTACGCTCACTTAATTGTTAGTGACACATTGAATTATTTGAATTAAATTTTTCAAACTTTTTATATATAACTAATAAAATAAGTTAAATTAAATGATATTAAAAAAACTATAAGAGAATTTACTCAACAAACAGTTTTCAACCACTTTATCTGAGAAGCACGGGCATCGCCGTGCGGGTACCTTCTAGTAATTAATAATTTTTAGTTTTTTGAATAATATTTTTTTCTATTTATTTAATATTTTTTTTTTGAATAATATTTTTTTTCTGAATAATATTTTTTTGATTAATATTTTTTTTTTCTTTTTGCATAATATTTTTTTTTCTTTTTGGATAATATTTTTTTTTTTTGAATATTTTTTTTTTATTTTTTTGACAAAGAAAACTAAGAAAAATCGACGATTATACGTTCTTATACTTTTTGAATAATAATTTTTTTTTGAATAATATTTTTTTTTGAATAATATGTTTTTTATTTTTATATTTTTTTTTTGAATAATATTTTTTTTTGTATAATATTTTTTTTTTTTGAATAATACTTTTGTTTATTTTTTAGTTATTTTTTTTTAATGTATCCTATCTGTCTGTCTGTGTGCGTGAGTGCGAGCGAATGGCCAAAGAAGTATAACTTCCACCGTCTGGTCCGACGCAGACCCTACTTTTTTAAAGCTTGACACTTTTGATATTTAATACCCTTGATTTTTCTAAAATTTTCAGGATATATTAGCAGTACTGTGATAAGGAAAAGTACAGTTTACCACCTCTTAAATCTAATGTGTGTGATCTTGAATAGAGGTAAAAGTTTAAGACCACGGGTAAATCGTATAAATTATATAATCGTTCTGCTTCATAAAACCAAGAACCAATGACATTTCTTTTGATATGGATACTACTTGATATAAGGTAGATGTTAGCATCAATAATTCGGTGGCTCACTCATAGCTCTAAGTAGCCAAGGTCATTCGAAAATGTTGTTTTCGTGCTTTTTTGCCTTATTGTATGGCTAAATAACTACTAAGCCCATAAGTGATCCACAGCAATAGTCATATTGTATTAACTGCACAACATATTCAAGTACTTAGAAGAATGTAAAACAACTTGGGTTACTCTTGGCTTTATTAGCTAAACGGCCTCAAAGTTGATAATTTTTCAAAAAAAGGTGAAAGTTCAAGGTCAATTACTAGAGTCAATAAGCTTGAGACTCAGCTGTAATTATACTATATATTGTGTAATTTAATTTCCAGGCTTAAACCCCATGGGACCAGTATTTGTTTTTTTAATACATGCGTTTTTCATCGTTTAACATACATTACACATAATGTACCATTATGCACATTTTACCTATTTCTCAGGCTATTTGTGATTTTATAATGGTCATAAATCAATGTTTAATTATGGACATATTTGATTTAGTAAATAATTCCAAAACCTCATTTCCACAGTATAGGGAGAGTATACGTAGTAACGTTCTACGTCAAACGGATCATAAAAGGCTGTGCATAAAATTCTATCAATCGTAAACAATTTGTTTATGGCGCATATGAAGCTTAGATTATAGAGTTTCTTATGCTGTATGGCATTTTGCTGAAATTTAAAATAGCGGATATATATATATATATATATATATATATATATATATATATATATATATATATATATATATATATATATATATATATATATATATATATATATATATATATATATATATATATATATATATATATATATTTTTATTTTCTCAGAGCACGTATATAACTTGTCTTTAACCTATACAAAAACTTCCAAAAAGCTTTTATTTTTTTTAGAATGGACCCCCCATTTATCGTAGAAGTGTATAACAAATGATGTATTGATGTAGTTTTGATGTAGTTTGGTTTGCTGAGCACTAGCCTAATTAAACCTTGTACTAAAAATTCATCTTTTTCTTCTTGACTCCCAAAAATCTTTTAAAAACTATATTTTGAGTTCTACCATCACCCAACTCATCGCGAAATTTGAAATTGTTTGCATCTGATTGATTCAAACAGTATGGTTATATTTATGTTCAACAAGCAAAGATACACCAGAACATGATTTCAATTACATGATCTGATGAATTTTACAAGTGTTTGACTTCGAAAAAACTATTTTGTCATGTTGAAGTCATTTTGAATTTCAGAAAAATAAGAAACTATAAACTATAAGCTTCAATTTGCGCCATAAACGAGTGCTTTTGCCTTGATCCGTTTGACACAGCCTTGATCCGTTTGACGTGAAACGTCACTCCGTATCCTTCCTCTGTATTGTTGAATTGAGGTTTTGTACTAACTCTTAGTGCTTACAGCTGTCCCTCAAAAATTGAATAAATGAGCCATAGCGATAACATACAAAGTTCAAAAAGTTACTGCAATTTTTAATACAAGCTTTGCTATATGGGCTATGTAAAACAAGTTATTATTAAATTGCAAAGCAAATTAAACTAATTTAAATACAACACTACAAGTTTTAGTACAACTCTAACATCATAATTTATTTTTATAGAAATGGTAGAAGTTTGAAAACAACTTGCTACGCTAGAAGTTTGAAAACAGCTTACACTTTTTGAGAGAATTTGGGCGCTTGAACACATATTCAGTGTCTCAGATTAAAATATTAAAAAAAACTGTTGGGGTCCTGTTGAAATTGTCAAAAAAACGCATAAAGTTAATAAATTGCTATTGAAATTCAACCAATTATAATCGAAAATCAAAAACTAGTAAAAATATTAACGATTTTGTAGGCAGTATAACAAAAGTTTGATAATTAAAAATAATTATAATAAAAATAACGACGCCTATGTAAAGAAATGGTACGAACTAGGAGTAGAAATTTAACTAATGTAATTGCTTTCAAAAAATAAATAATGCATCTCTGTTTTACTTTTTGTCTCATCTTTTATCTCTTGCTGCGTGCTATCTGTCAAAAATTCATTGGTAAAAAAATTATACTATATCAAGCCGTCAATTGTAAATTCAGCAATGATACGTTCGCGTACAACTGTGTCTATGTCTCAGGCTTTTGTCTTTAGTTGCTAATTAGTCAATCGATACATGGATAATATAACGCGCGTTCTGATAAAATCATAAACAAATGGCAGGTATATTATTGTTATGTTCAAGTGGTGTATTTCATTTCTGCGTTGTATATGAAGGTAAGCAGTTTAGGTTTAGGGATTAATTCAAAATTAATACAAATGCATTTGGTTCAGTAATCTTTTTCCAAATAAATTGTTACAGATCTATTTGTACTGGCCAGTGAAAAGAAAAAACAAAAATTATTTTGCACAACAAGAAAAGATTTTCAAAGCTTTTGGAATAAGGAATGTGGCATGATTAGTAAAGATAATAATGCAGTATATATTTTATGTTCCGGCACATTTATAGGCACAATCGCTCTTTGAAAAAAGTTTAAGGAAATACGATGAGAATTTTTTTCTGGACCAATTAAAAATAGAAATGTTCGATCCACATCTTTAGTCAAATCCCCATCTTTAGTCAAATCCCCCTCGAACGTTATTGTCAAACACGGGAAATCTTTTAGTGATTGGGAATATTTGAAAGAAGCTTGGTTTAAATCCGCATAAGTTCTTTTCATAGATTTTGAAAATAAAGAAACGGTTATTCGAAGAATAAAAGGTATCCCTTTAGAAGAAATAGAATAATAAAATCTTGAAAATAGCTGAAAATGTCACTGATCAGCTGAAAAAAAGACATACAATTTACAACATTAATTTCTCGTTTTAAATTACAGTACTGACATAACGGGATCAGTTCTGTTAGCAAATTTTTTTCGATATTCTGTGACAGATAAAATCAAACAAGAATTGATAAGTTTAACTTCGTTTATTATAGTAACGAACAAATGCATCGTTCTTTGGGTTCCGTACTTTAAAAAAGTAAAAACGGTACCCTATTGGTGAGACTTCGGTATCCGTCCGAATTTCTACATAATCAATTTACTCACAAACTATAAGTGCTATCAAGTTGAAATTTTCTACAGATTGTAAATGTGTTTTCTCACGCCTACTGATAACAAAAAAAATTAAATATTTGTTTTCATCTATATTTTATGATCATAGGTAAGGAGATAGTAAAACAAAAGTTTTTTGTAAGGAATCGAGTTTGGTTTAGTTATAGAAACATCGGAAAAGATCAAAATAATTCAAACAAAAATTTCATTGTTTTTTCGACTGCTTAGTTTTTTGATATTGCCAAAACGAGCGTTGTTTTTCCTGCCCCCCCTCCCCCCTTAACTTCGAACATTACTAAAGAAAAAATTTGAAAAAATTCATGGTTATGGGCAATGTTGTAAAGATTGAATGAAAACTATAGCGGTCGGCTCATCATTTCAAATTTTATATTCAGGGGGTTGAGGGTGGAAATTAGGATTACCACCTTTTCAGACCGACAAATATTGAATTCGGTCCCATAGACTCATGTTTTAAGCATTGGGTTTACACAACTCCTCCCAAAATTTCATCGTCCTAGATCAAACATGTGAACGGAGCAAGCCGAGTTTGTCTGCCATTTAATTAACATAGGAAAAACAATGGTTTGCGAAAAAATACGTATAACTGTTCTAATTTTTTTTTCCAATGTCTGATAGCAGCAATTTGTAGAGAATTAAATTAAATTTTTGTAGGCCCTTTTTTACTAAAGCTATTAATTTTTGCGCAAAACCGTCGTTTTCTTATGTTAATTAAATGGGAGACAAACTCGGTTTGCGCCGTTCACAGGTTTGATTTAGGAAACTAAAATGTTGGGTGATTTTTTCTAGGCACAATGCTTAAAACATGAGCCTTTTGGACATGAGCCTTTTGTGCAGTCGGTTCACTTACACTTACACTTACGAAGTAAAAAGTATAATCAATGATTTTGAAAAAAACAACAAATTATAAGAGTTGTTAAAAAACTATACAAATTGTGTAAAATGATGAAATATTGACAATCAATAGTAAGTAGTGAAGTAATGCAATCTATCGTGAAAAAAAAAATCTTACATACCCCAAATTTTATTTTTGCTTTTGTTTTGGACCATCCTCTATCTAAATAACCAAAAAAAAATTTGGTGTACGTCTGTGTGTGCGTGGGTGGGTGGGTGGGTGGGTGTGTTTTCTGCATAGGATCTTAATGAAACTTTGGCAAATGATACAGGTTCACTTGAAAATGGAAGATCTGGATTCATTTCAAATTTGGACAACATGGCGGGGGGTCTCCCGAACACCTCTAAGTTTAAATCTTGAATAACTTCTGATCCAGGGCTATGATCTTATTGAAACTTAGTATATAAGGTTTTACACCCAGAGAAATGGAAATGTGTAAATCATACTTAATAAGAGAATAAAAAAGCCAAATAAAACTTAGGAATTAATTATTCCTTTAAATCACATTTGATGTTTAATTTTAATCGCTATCCTTTTTTTTGAGCAATTCATTCCTAAGCAAGTATAAGTCATGCATAAAAAAATATTCTTAATAAATCATGATTAATGATTATAGGGAATAATTTGACAAAAATGAAATAGAGAAATATTAGAAAAATATTTCATCATCTTTTTGTAAAATATATAGACTAAACCAATTATTTCATGTTTTATTCAAAAATAGGAATAAGTCGTCCTTATTTTTCACAACAACATTTATTTTGAGTTGCATTTCTTTTTCTTTCTCGTTTATTCTTTACCCGTTTAACGCATTTTAATTTTGCGAATCATTATTACATGAAAATTAGTTGAAGTGAAGTGCAAGTTGATAATTTAAAAAAAATAAAAACAATAATTTTACTCGAAGTGCGTGCAAAGTGGTTTAATAATAATCGACTGTTTTAAAGGATTTATTATTTACAAAGGTAAGATTTATATAATTAATATAATAGTGAAAGCTGAATATGAAAAATTTCAGGAAGTGTTTTAATTTTGGTTTTATAACAAAATTGCAAAAACGTTATGGACAATATAAGCATGGAAAACGAAACGATAAGAATGGAAAACATAAATGATTTTATTTTTGTGCCATTTGATTGTCCTCTAGCCCAACTTTTAAGAGAGTGGGATATGGAACCGTTGCTCCCGAAACTAATAAGTATTAGCATATACAAATTTTATAGTTTTAACGGGTTAACTGTATACAAATCCAATATTAAATAGGTAAAAATATCAAAATGGAAAACCTGCCGTATTTGACCGAAATCGAAATTAGCTCAATTTTTAATAACGATCTTGGAAACCAAGCTCTATTTAGAGCCAAATTTATTGAATGGAAAAGGAAAAATGTATACTGATCAATAATTAAACTATTGATTGTGTATTAATTTTGATCTTTTTGCAGAATTTTCCTGATTGCAAAACCCTAAATGAGAGTTTTGAGACACTGTCTAATACACTGTCTAGTAGTGATTTCATTCTTCAGAGATTCTCAGCGGAAACAGAAAGAATAGTTTCAGCATCTTCATCTTCTACCACAACCAGTGCATCACCGACAGTTTTTTCAAAATTTTTTGTATGTGTTGCAGTTATTTAGGTTCTGTTATTAAAACATCTAATATATTCATTTTGATTAGGACTTAACAAATTTTTTCCAAACAACAAATGGTGAAATGATCAAATCTATGTACAACAAAAAACAACCACCTCAATTTACACCTGAAATACGGGAACTATTTTGTACATATATTGCGCGGTACTATGTCGAACAAAATAAATGCATGACCGTGTCAGATTTTCGTACGGTAACCATGCAAATTTTAGAACATTTTCCAGAAGAAAATGCAGTTAGTTTATTTGTTTTAACAAATTTTATCAATTATAATAAATTTTTTTTCAATTTCAATAATTCGAGAAAGCTATCAGCATTTGCTTTACGTCATATTTTTAATGAATAATATTTATTTTCTTTCTGTTATAGGATTACTACTTCAAAATAACGAAATACCCTTCAGGCAAATTATACAACAAATATAGAGTAATTTCAAAAAATTTTAAAAAAGTTGGATGTTTTACTGATGCTAAACGAAGACGTAAGCAAGCACCTACAGACGACAAACAGCTTTCCGATGACGAACTTATAGGTAATTTTTTTTGTGTATACGGCCTTAAATAGTGTAATGCAGTGATATTTAATTTTTAATTTTAAATTTAGATATCGAGGAAGATTCTAACAACAAAGCTTGGCTCAAATTACATAACACTCCATGGGAAGTTGTTGAACAAAAATGGAAAGACAGTTTTGATAATCGCAGTAAACAAATTAAGAGAGCGAAAGATACTGTTTCTTTAATAAACGATTGGCCACTCTTTACTACTTCAAAAGGATTTCGTCTTGTAAGTACCACTGTTGTAATTTTACATACAAAAGCTAATAATGTTGATTTTTATCTGAGGCCCTATTCCCGAACACATAAATGTGAATTTGGAGAATATTGTGAAGATTGTATTGCTTAACATTAAACGGTAACGGTAACAATTTTACGAAAAACAAATTTCACAATATTGTCTAAATTGAATTTAGAGTTTAGACAATATTATGAAATTCGTTTTCCCTTAAATCGTTACCGTTACCATTTTATGTTATGCAATACAAACTTCAGAATATTGTCGAAATTCACATTTATGTGTTCGGGAATAGGGTCCCAGTTATATGTGTTTGTAGCTCAAATTTTGTATCTTTTTGTGAATTAATTAATTTATTGGTATATATCAACAAATGTTCACTTCACGAAAGTTTTCGCAATAATTAATTTTTAAATGTTTATGTCAATAAGTATGGATTATATTTTGCAAATATTTTTTTTAGATTGAAATTGACTTTGAGTTAGCTTATCCAAATACTGGTGCAAAGCTGTTTAAATCATGGGACAATTTTAAAACCACAATTAAAGGAGTTTTTGAAAACCGATTAAAAGACAAGTCAGCGGTACAGATATATAAGAATTTATCTTGAAAGAATGGTAATTTTTACAATTATGAATTTATGTAATATGCATATGAATACTGTAAGATTATTTTTTCTTTATATTTGAGAAAAAACACACTAATTTTTGATATCTATATAATATTTTTATTTGCCAATAGATTTCGAAAGCTAAGCTTTCATTGTCAAGGCCTGTTCTTAAACTTCTTAAGCTTAAGAACAGGTCTTGACAAAGAAAGCTTAGCTCAAAAAATATATTAGTTATTATTTTTCTCGTAATTCCAAATCGTAAATAGTAATATTACCAAAAATAAAAAATATAATATAATATACGGTTTCTTTTAAATATTTTTTTTGTAGATATTCACAACATACAAATATGCAAATTGCTCCATTATGTTTTAAAACCATCAGGAAAAATCAAGGATCAAAACAAATTTTGGAAATTTACTATACGCGATTCCATTCAATCATTTATATTAGAAGCAGAAACGTCGGCACAAGTACCTGAAAAAAATTGAAACTGCACAAAACTTTTGCCTATCAAAAAATTTGAAGCTGCAACCGTTTATAATTTTTATAAACGGATTGGAACCAGAATTCTGTGTAAGCTACGATAATATTAAATATACTTTCAACAATTTTTTAGTAGCGTTAGATATTTGTTTTAAAATATTTTTTATTTTTAAACTAGAATACCCAAAACAATCGCAAAAGTTTTGGTTATTTATACAAAAATTTTTTTATAACATAAATACCGAATTCGACAATTTAACACCAGACCTAATTGACATAATTTCACAAATTAATAAATAAAATTAATTTATTATAAACAAATTTTAACTTTATAAAAGAAAATGTTTGCCTGTATTGCCTGTACGAATCCGTTCGACGATATTAATCAATTATTGAAACATTTTACTTATATACACCTTCTGACCCATTCTTCTGTTTTACAATGTGCCCAAGAAAAGTGTAATCAGCTATTTTCAAATCGGAACTCGTTTAAGCGTCATTTTCAAAATCAGCACGCAACAAATTCAGTCTCAAATATTGATTTAACTAAGACAAATCAAAACTGCTAAAGCCAAAATGTAACAATCCCCGCTAGTTCTAATCAATTAAAAAATAAGCCTATTTCAGCTTCCTTGGAACATTATGAGAACAAAACTAGTATTATCGATTTGAGAAAGAAACTCCAAGATCAAGCATTGCATTTTGTTTTGGGATTATATTCCAAAACGAATATGACCACAAACATAATCAATATAATATTAAAAAGCTTTATAGATGATATATTGAGAGCTTTGATTGAAATTTTAAAAAAGATTATACCCTCCCATACTATTTCAGATGAGGTTATTGAAATTTTTGATGTGATTGAGACAATGTTCAATAACGTTAAAACAGAACATTTATTTAATAAAGAATTGAAAACAGCTTTTCAATTTGCAGGTCCGCAGAAATGTATAATCCATAATGAAATACAGCAAGTTTATAATTCTGGTCAACCAATATTCAAAAATATAGATTTTATTTGTGTCCTTTCGCCAATTATATATCAAATAAAAGCGTTTTTTGAAAAGCCTGGTGTACTCGATGAAACATTGAGAAACACTGACCGTCTGATCAATTCAGAAAATTGCTTAGAGAATTGTGTTCAAGGAAAATTGTGGAGGGAAAAATTATGCCGCTTTTCACAAAATGAGTTAGTCTTACCGTATATTTTATACTTTGATGATTTTGAAACTGGAAATGCCTTAGGCAGTCATGCAGGATCTCAATCAATTTCAGGGTTTTATTTTTATTTTCCAACTGTACCTATAAGCAACGCAAAACTGAATAACATTTTTGTAGCACAACTAATGCAAACCAAGATATTTAAAAAATTTGGAGTTAATAGATCACTTTCGCATTTGATTGATTGTCTTAAAATTATTGAAACAAAAGGCATAACTTTTAATATAGAAAACAGAAAGTGTGTTAAATTTGTTTTAGGTCTCGTTATTGGAGATAATTTAGCTGTGAATACTATAATGGGATACAGTTCTTCATTTTCCCACAACTTTTACTGTAGATTTTGTAAAGAGAATAAATCAGTTCTGGAACATTCCGTTACTGAAAATGTCTTCAATTTGCGTACTGCAGACACTTACAATATAGATATCCAAAATAATGATTTTAAATTATCTGGTGTTAAATTCAATTCAATATTCAATGACCTTAAAACTTTTCACGTAACTGATAATATTTATTGTGATATTATGCATGATGTCTTCGAGGGTATTATAAAATTTGGATTAGCGCACTGCTTAAAAATTTTTATTTACGATAAAAGTTATTTCACATTAGAATTTCTTAACAGTAAATTCAAAACATTTGATTATGGTGAGATAGAAGTGGAAAACCGTCCTAATTCAATAAAAGAAGATCATATTAAAAGCAATAATTTGCATATGTCTGCAAGGGAAAGTTATTGTTTTTTAAAATATATTCCAATTTTTGTAGGTAATAAGGTTCCTAAAAATGATTTGTGTTGGAAATACATTTTACATTTATATGATCTTGTCAAATTTTTATTAAAAGATTCGTTTAATAAGACCGAAATAACTACTCTGAGAGACATGATAAAAACACATCACGAGAAATATATAAATTGTTTTAACACGCATTTGAAGCCAAAACGTCATTTTCTTTGTCACTACCCACGCCTGATTGAGTATTTTGGCCCATTGAAACCATTGAGTTGTATGCGAATGGAAAGTAAAAATAAACAAATTAAAGAATATTCAAAAGTTTGTAGTTCAAGAATTAATTTACCGTTTTCCCTCAGTAAAAAAAGCTGTTACAGTTTTGTTTACCATATTATAAATAGTCATCCATTCCAAAATGATATTGATATTACCAAAACTAGAACAGTGCAAGTTACGGACTCTATTTATACGTATTACAGTAATTTGAATATAGATTGTTATTTGAGAAATAATGTATTACACATAATTTCGGTCGTTCGTTATAAAGGAACGTTATTTAAAAGTGGGTATTATATATACGAATCGTCCAAATTATATTTAATAGAGGATATGTTTTGGTATGATAATAAATTGCTGTTGATTTTGTTAGAAACAGAAGTTCTGCGCTTCGATTCCCATTTGAAAATTTATATAACAGGCAAAGCAAAACGCGAACATTTTCTTAAAGATATTGTTACTTTTATTTCAAAAAAGCCTATTGAATTACATATTCTTACTGATGGTAGGAAATATTTTATACCAAGAACTCTTTAGTATTAAAATACATACTTTAATTGTATTGCAAATATATAGATTTGAATTATATGTATTTTTTTTAAAAATTTATGTTAATAAAATGAATGAATTTTAAATAAGTGTAATGAATATTAAAAATGTTATTATTATATTGATCAGGGAATTAATGTAATTATCTAATTAATGTAATTATGTATATAATGAATGTAATTATCCATAATATTATAAATAAATTATTTTTAAAATAAAATACAATATGCAGTTTATATTTATATATATAATAATTTATTTCTTATTAAAGTTAAATGTACAATACATTTGTATAGTTCGCTCTCTTCCATCTCTAAATATATAATATAATCTTCCTATTTAAAGAATATCCTAACCTATAGTATTCTCTATCCACACTTTATTTTTGCATAATTCATTCATAGTGAAAACAACATTCATTTTTTAGTAAGTATTGTTTGTACAATAAATTTGCATAATTTATTCTTAATTAATCATGAATTGTACTTAATTATTGATACAATATTCAAATACAAAGAGTTATTTGAACCTTAATTTCCTCTACTTATACCTTAATTTAACGTAATTCATTCATAGTAGGTTTATAATTCAATTCTGCGCAAGGTACTATTTATACAATATTAAGAATAATAGCGATTTTAAAAAGGAATAAACTATGTTTATATCAAAATTGTATATATCATACATATAAGGGCGATATTATTCTTAAGCTAAGTAAGGTTGAAAATGAAACATAATTTTTGTATAGTTTTTTCCTTATAAGAATATTTTGTACAAACTTTTCTCTGGGTGTAGTATTGTTTCCAATATTTTTGCATATCAACTTCCGGTTTGTCACTTCCGGTTAAAAAGTTCTTTTTTTCAGGTGTTTATCCCTACTGTAGCCTACAATTACCGATCGATTTTCATGAAACGTTGCGAAAAGCTTTTAAATAACATGAGAAAGATTTTATCAGCTTTTGGAGCACATTGGATAAAGGGTTGGGGGTCCACCATACAACAGGTGGTTTTTTCCAAAAAGTTTTTATGTTTGTTGGGAGCATAAAACATTCATTCGTGAATGAATTTTGATGACACTTTGGAAAAAGACGCAAATATGTATGACAAAGAACTAATTAGCTTTTGAGCGATAGTGAACAAAGTGGGGGGGGGTCTCTGGAGCACCTGTTTTTTTGAAAGCTCTATAACTTCTGTACCTGATAAGCGAATTGGATGAAAATTGGTACATGAGTATGTCGTACGGTTTACAATAGTTCTGCATCCCAACTTACGGTTTTTCACTTCCGGTAAAAAAATTTTTTTGTACTTTTTTGAAGTTTTTTCAGTGTCTTTATGCACAATACGGCCTACAATAATGAAGTGATTATGATGAAAGTTATGGAATAGGGTTCCAATTAGTGTGAAAAGATAATTATCATGTTTTGGGACACATTGATCAAAGTGGTGGAGGGTCTACCATACAAATGCTGAATTTTCACACTTTGTTTTTTAAGTTTGTTGGGAGCATACAAACTTCATTCATTAATCAATTTTAATGACACTTTGGAACAAAAATGGAAACTTAAGTAACAAAGAACTGATTAGTTTTTGGATAATATTGGAATAAGTGGTGGGGGTCCTCCCGAACACCTGTTTAATGTGTCACACTTTTTTCAATGTTTGTTGGGAGCACACAGCATTCGTCCGTGAACGAATTTTGATGACACTTTGGAAAAAGATGCAAACATGCATGGCAAAGAACTGATTAGTTTTTGAGCGACAGTGAACAAAGTGGTGGGGGGTCCCTGGAGCACCTGTTTTTTTGAAAGCTCTATAACTTCTGTACCTGATAAGCGAATTGGATGAAAGTTGGTACATGAGTATGTAGTACGGTTTAAAATAGTTCTGCATCCCAACTTCCGGTTTTTCACTTCCGGTAAAAAAATTTTTTTTGTACTTTTTTGAAGTTTTTTCAGTGTCTTTATGCACACTACAGCCTACAATATTGAAGTGATTATGATGAAACTTATGGAATAGGGTTCCAATTAGTGTGAGAAGATAATTATCATCTTTTGGGACACATTGATCAAAGTGGCGGGGGGTCTACTATACAACTGCTGACTTTTCACACTTGGTTTTTAAAGTTTGTTGGGAGCATACAGATTTCATTCATTAATCAATTTTAATGGCACTTTGAAAAAAGATAAAGAACTTATTGACAAAGAATTGACTAGTTTTTGGACAATATTGGGATAAGTGGTGAGGTCCTCCCGAACACCTGTTTATTGTTTCAATGTTTGTTGGAAGCATACCACATTCGTTCGTTAAGTAATTTTGATTACACTTTGCAAAAAGATGCAACTATGTATGGCAAGGAACTGATTTTTTTAGCGATAGTGAACAAAGTGGTAGGGGGTCCTTCAAGCACCTATTATTTTGGAAGCTCAATAACTTCTGTACCTGATAATCGAGTTGGATGAAATTTGGTACATACACATTTAGTACGGTTTACAACAGTTCTGCATCCTAACTTCCGATTTATCACTTCCGATAAATTTTTTTTTTACTTTTTCTCGTACAACAGAATCTATGTTTGTTGGGATACTACTGCCTGCTTTAATATTTTTATTATTAGAACTACGAAGTCCATAATATTGGTTAGCTTCTAAATAAAGTATTTTATGGATATTAGCTCATTATGTATCCAGAACACTATGTTTCCAGAGCTGTGGTGAAGTCAGCCTATGCATCAGCGTCGCAATATTTTTTTTTTATTTTTATGTTTTTTTTTTATTATTATTATTTTTGTTTTTTTTTTATAATTTTTTTTTTATTTTTTTTTTGAACTCCAGTGATATTGAAAGTCTGAAAATAAAAGTTTGTTAGTAGTTGATTTTAAAAAAATTTAATAACACATCTTTTACCTACATTGAACAAGTTTGATCATATTATAAACTTGTTTAGCCGGGTTTAAAATTTTATATTTTATTATTTTGTTTTTCCTCAATTTACCCCGTTTGATTGAATATAATTTTTATTATTAAATCTATATATTTCGGGCTAGGCCCATCTTCAGGATTATTAATAAAAATAATAAAAAATTATATCACAATAAGAAAATAAAGTTTTTGAAACAAAAGTAAAAAACTTTATTTTCTTATTGTGATATAATTTTTTATTATTTTTATTAATAATCCTGAAGATGGGCCTAGCCCGAAATATATAGATTTAATAATAAAAATTATATTCAATCAAACGGGGTAAATTGAGGAAAAACAAAATAATAAAATATAAGTTTGATCATGTTTTCAACCTAGACGAGTTTTTATTTGGTTCGTTCACCTTTGCCGTTTTGTTAAAGTACTTTTTATAGATAAAATTCACGATACGATCGTTGTAGTCAGACATATCGGTTTCAAATCCGTTTTAAAAATTTTTCATTGATTTTCAACTAAATCTATGCCGGAGGTAGATGCAGCAATATTTACCACACATTAAACTGTAGCGATTTTGTAGTTCTTTTGGATTGTAGCATATCTTCGGACATATCGACATATCTTTTGGATTGAACATAGCTTCGCTCCTTTTTATCAATTGCATTCTGCATTGGTCACCTAGTTTAATATGGTTGCGTTGCAAATGTTCTCTGTTCTCTTAGTTGATCACTAATTACAAACATTTTTGAATTATTTGAACTATTGAACTACTGTTGAACTAGAAAATTGTTACAGTCAAGTAAATCGAGGTTGGCGATCTGTTCTTTTCATAAGGTCTGATACAGTACCACTAGGTAGTGCAGAAAAAAAGTATAGCCACCATCACTTCGATTTTAGCTCTGCTGGCGGTCATTGTGAATGTTCAACTAGCTGAAGTTCAAATCCTGTTGGTATACCGATCTCCCCAATGTAGACAAATCGCTCGACTGTGTTATAACGACACTTTTTCCTTCAACTGTTGTGATACGTGACATTAATGTTGGTTGCAATAAAAATCCTCAAAACTGGCTCTCAAACCATTTTCTACAAAAAAAATTTATAAAGAAAAATTCATGAACCATTAACAGTTGAAACTACAACAATTGATAATATATTTTCCAATACAAATAATTTATAAACTGGCGTTATTGAAGCTTTCTTTAGCCACCATAAACTGCTTTGGGTAACATACAACCCAACTATGCTAACAAAAACTGTTGTTTTCTCAAATATTATATACACAGAACCCTCAGCGAGCGAATTATATTCGCACTTGCCTGACGAACCAGAATTTTGTCTGTCTTCACCGTTAAATCATAATGCTTTCTTAGTGTGACAAATTCATGCGTACCGCTTTAACTAACCTTATAAAAACAAAAAGAGGTCAAATTATTCTGCACAATCTATTCAGCAATAATTTATCATTTCTCTGCGGTCAATGAAATCGGTTTTATGATGACGACGGATATACCAAGAGCTTAGAAGGATACCCTCCAAATGTTATCACTATGTAGTAGAAAAAATAATTTAAATCAGTACAATAACGTAACATTCTACAACCCTTAACTCTGAATCATCTTTAATATATTCGAAAAAAAAATGTCTCTAATTATTAAGTTAATTTTTCGACTTCATTATTTTCCCATAAACATGTCATGTATTGTTCCGTGTACCACAAAATATAAAATATTTTCAATTCTTTATTATAATTTTTTTTAATGGAAAAAGTTCATTTTTGGTCGCTCAATAACATAAAATAAATATAAACCAGCAATTTGTCAGTTGGCTATTGAAATTTACAATACTAAATAGTTGAAATGATGAGGATTATTTATATACAAAAGAATTATTTCCTCGGCACAGTGAATGGTATATGGTATACACATATACAAAAAAAATTACTAAAATAAATATATTACTATAAAATAGGGATGGATTATCATCGAATGAATGAAAACTAAAACTAAAAAACAAAAAAATTTTTCTTTGAGGTCTTAAAATTATGTTGTTTAAAGGAATGATGCGTATTACAGATTTCAATTGAACTTAATAGCTTTTTTTTTGTAGTTAACAGTTTTTACTACCTGAATTTTTAATACACCTTTTAAATAACTAATGCAAAATAGTAAAAAAAAAGGAATTATAATACGAAAAAGGCAATAGAAATCATATAGTCAACCAGCAGTGGTGTACTCAGACCATATAAACTAATATGAAATATGAGTTCCGAATACGTGCCATTGTGCGGAGGGATAACTATTATTGTTAAGAAACATCAGTTACAGAAATCAATTTTTTTGTTGGTGTTTAGTTTCAGGAGATTAAATGAAGAAATGAATAGGAGAAAGGTAACTTTATTACTTCTTTTCCCTTATTACGAATTAACAACATACTTGTAGCTTGCCGACTCAAAATATAAACAGGGATGATAATGAGTGTAAATCTACGTTAATTGTTTTTTTTTTATTTAATTACTTGTTACTATCTTGTGTGTGATATACACAAAATTATTCATTCTACAATTTTGTTTAAGATTTTTTTATTTTAAATTATTATGTGAATCAATTGGAATAAGTAAGTAACATTTAAACAGTGGTGGTATGATTGAATAAAAATCCGACTCGGAAATATTATAACTATTCGGAAATTTAAAATGGCATATGATTGAATAATAGATTCTTGTATGAGCTTAGAATGAAGGCAATTCTTCACGAGGATGAAGTTTCCCGAAACGAGCGTAGCGAGTGAAGGGAATTATCCGAGTGAAGAATTGCCATCATCCTAAGCGAATGCAAGATGCTATTTTATCCACGACTGCAAAATATTTCCTATAATTTGCAGTTTTCTGCTAAATTTTATAAACCATAGTAATGAATATTTACTAATACATATATACAAAATGAAATACATCAAAACATCATAGAAAAACATTTTCGTTAAATTTGCATGCAGCATTTTCTGTGCGTAAGTCAATACTTTTTAATAAATGTGTAAACTAAAAATTTTCAGTAGGTTATCGAGTGAACCTTTTCTACAATCTACATAATAAAATAATATTTATAATACAATAATAAATCATTTATTGATATTTATCGTAACGTTGAAACAATTCGTTAAATTAATGCCTGGAATTGAATTTATATCAAATACATTACTTTGGTTATTCGATATTGAATTTATATCGAATGTATTATTCTGGGCACTACTGTTTTCACCAGTTGTATTTATTAAAATTGAATCAGCAATTTTTTTAGCTGTGTCTTTCTTGTTCCTTATCGAATCATCGATGTACCCTTCGGCAACTGATGTGAACTTTCATCCACCATGTCTTTTTAGGGTTGTTATATCCCCACCAGCATCAACTAATATTGTTGCGGAAGATCTGCGAAATGTGTGTCCAGAATATTGTTCTGGATCGGGTAGTTCGAAAAAACAGCAATTTCTTTGCCCATTTTGTTAAACTTATTGATCCCGATTCTTTGTTTAGTGCATTTACCGTTTTGGTAGTTTAAAAATAGTACTTCACTGTTACTATGCGACTTAGATGGCCGTTTAATTAAGTAATTTTTACAAATTGTGTAAAACTCTCCAGTGACTGTAAATTTTCTAGTAATTTTTGTCTTGGTTTCTGGTACATTTATCAGAAAAGCTGACCCAAGATCTTGTAAATCACAAGTTTTCATTTTGTACATTTCATTACACGGACAAGCACCCATTACTCCCAATATTAAAGTAACCTAAATAATAAATAAATCGTTGTTTGTATATAATTTTTACAAAATATATATAGATAGTGTTTACCTTTGTTGCCAGGTATCTATCATCAGGTGCGTTAGTAAGGAAAACATTTATATTTTCTAAAACGAATCTGCTTTTTTTGCACTTTTCCATTCTAAAAAAAATTTGTATATCGTTGTGTATACTTTTCTGGATTTTTCCGGCAATAAATTTAAAGAACTAATTTCTGCCGCTTTTTTAATTTCTGGTGGTGCTAAATTAATAATATTGTGACTTCGAGAATTCATTTTCGATACTTTTTTAACAACGTTTTAATTTAAATTTTAATTGACAAATGAATATATACGCTCGTACAATGTTGTTTCGTATAAATTTAAAACAAATGAATATAAACATTTTATTGCGGTGCATGCACAATGATAAAACTTTTACTCATTAAATTTAAGTTTGTATGAAAATAATTTTGAGAAAAAAAATTTATTTTTGAAATACTTTTAACTCATCTTAATTTTTGTCTTATAAATTTCATTTCATTTCAAACATAACATTTTAAAGCATTGTTCTACTCTACTATTAAAAATTAATAACAAAAAAATACCCAATTCTCATGATTAAAAGTTTGTTCATTGTGAATGCATGGTTAAACTTTATTATCCGTTATGTATAACTGTTTTTTCCTATGCAATTAAAGAAAAATTATATGTATGTCATTGAATGAAATTTATTGATTTTGTTAGGAAGAAAACTTAACGAACTATGGAATATTAACGATCGGTATATTCTACAACAAGTGAGAGAATGTCTAACATTACAATGGAAGACATACATATGGAAAACATATATTCTATAGTAGTCGTGGATAATAGTAGATTCTTGTATGAGCTTAGAATGAAGGCAATTCTTAACGAGGATGAAGTTTCCCGGAACGAGCGTAGCGAATGGAGGGAATCGTCCGAGTGAAGAATTGCCATCATCCTAAGTGAATACAAGATACTATTTTATCCACGACTACAAATATTTCAAATAATTTCATTCAAGTTTTCTTGTAAAAGTTTATATCGCCATATTGAATGAAATGAAAAACAAAACAAAACATGTTTGTTTATTTTAGATTTTATATATGTATTGTTTTTGTTTTAACTAGTTTATATTACTATACCAACAAATCAAGTTTTTAATATGTTAGGGGGATTTTTAATAAATAAAGTGTAATGAAATAAATAAAGAAGACTTTTATATATAAAAAGGAATGAATACAATTACAATGAAAGATATACGCATGGAAAGTATATATTCTTTAGTAGTCGTGGATAAAGTATTTTTCGAGCATTTCTGTCGGAAAAATTTTCGAATCCATTTTGCTTGTCGGAAATTTATATTTGACGTTTTGTTGCAAATTATATTAAGTTATACGTTATGTTTTTTTTCTATATCATTTTAACATTTGTTTAATAAACATTTTACAACGGAAAAGCTATCCATAATCATAAAAAAATTAAACTCGCCATTTAAACTATATATTCTATCAATATCAACACAAAACAAATGATAAATATGAATATTAAAAGATTTTGACATTTTTAAATTCTGTACTAAATGGGTGCGTTTACATGAGATTTGAAAATATTACGCAACATTTCATTTCGTCGGAAAAAATTTGTCGTAGTATTTTCGATTCGTATAAAAATTTACGATCAAATTCAATCATATCTCATCCCAGGAATTGTTCTGTGTTCGAAAAATATTAAAATATCAACTTAAAAATGTATTGTATTACCGGAGAAAACCTAATTTAAAAATGTATGTTTACTTTCCCCGCTTAGTTTCGAAAATCGAAACTAATTGGTCGAAAATTTTAAAAAGTCTTTAGTAAAGTATAGAAAAAAAATGATAACTTTTTATGGGAAAATAAAGCGAAGTGTAAAATACTCATAATCATATTTATTAAGGGGGTGGGAATGAGAAGCGGAAAAAGTACCATTTAAAACCGAGTCCAGTGAGATATCTTTTCAAAGAGCACTTAATTAAAGAAACATTGTAATTTTTTTTTAGAATTTCTTGAGTTATTGTCAAAATTGTCCTTCGACCGGGGCGGTCCTTTAAGTTTTAACGTTGATTAACATAAAAATTTGAAAAAAATTCACAGAGATAGGAAATTTGATGAACTCTGAACTAAACCTATATCGAAGTGTCATATCATTATTTTTCTGTATTTTGAGGGAGTGAGATTGGGGAAGAGTGAATCAAATCTTTTTGACCCAAAAGAGTGGGTCGTCCTATGACAGAACAGTTAATAGATATTGTAATATTTTTTAGAATTTTGCAGTGTACAGTTTTTTTAATTATTGTCAGAATATTGCAACTTGTAGCTGGTCCTTTCCCTTAGGGTTGAGTTTAATTGACAGAAAAAATTCACAGAGACAGGCACTTTGATAAACTCTGAACTTAAACTATATATAGAGATGTTTCACATAATTATATTTCTGTATTTTAAGGGGGTGAGAGTGGAGAAGTGTGAAAAAAACTGTTTTGACCCAAATGTGTCATATGAAAAACCACTTAATTTATGAAACATGATTTTTTTAAAAATTTTGAAGTTCACAATTTTTGAATTATTATTGAATTAAAAAACTTTACCTAGTCATAGTCAGTTGTTAACCTTTGTCGATGAACTCATATAGTCCGAAACAAAATGAAAAAGTTAAAAATATAGTATATTTTCTTACAAGAGATGAAAACGCTGCTTTTTCGTGAGTCAAAATTTGTTCACGAGACTCGTTAGCTTCGAGTGGGCCGTGTGGCAACTTCACGAACGTAAAATGTTTTTATCTCGCGTAAGAAATGCAATTTTTTCTATATCTATATATAAACGATATTTATTAGAAATTATTAAATTAGAAATCGTCAAAATCACATTTAAAATTCATATTCTATTTTTTCATGGTTGCTTTGTTTTAAAAATTTTGTAAAATTATATGAAGATACCATAGCAACTACAATTTGTTATTCTTTTTACACTAGTGAAAAAGAACCCATTTTCCCAGAGGATTAAGCTTGATGAAAATAGACTTTTTATGTGCTATCATAGAAAAAATTATTAAAAAACCAAATTAGTGTTTTATAAAAAAATATTTGTATGTGAAAATTAAATAAAATAAATTTTTTCTATGATAACAAATGAAAAGTCTATTTCACTAGTGTAAAAAGAATAACAAATTGAAGTTGCTATGGTTTTGCATATAATTTCACAAAGTATTTTGAACAACGTAGCCATGAAAAAATAGAATACGAATTTTGAATGTTTTGTTGTCGATTTCTAACTTTATAATTTATAGTAAATATCGATTATATATACTATCATACAAAAAATTGCATTTCTTACGCGAGATAAAAACGTTTTTCGTTCGTAAACATGTCTCACTCGACGCTAGCGCGTCTTGTGAACAAATGTTTACTCACGAAAAGAACAATGTTTTCATCTCTTGTAAGAAAATATGCTATTGTTTTTTTAATTTTTTGTGAGTAAAAACTATTGACTTAACAATTTAATTTTTAAAAATATATATCGGATTACAAGAAAATACTCGCATCACTCCGATAATAATATTGAAAACATAATTGGAGAACATTCAATTTATTTTCATTTTCCATACAAAATAAATGGAACTGCATTTTTGTGCATTACTTCTCCTATCGCTGTATCAGATGTGTCGACCGAATTGCTAGTCGAGCTAAAGATGACGGATGAGCAAGAAGGCTGTCATTGTGAAACGTATCTTTGCAATTTTCAAAAGCATTAATGGCCTTAGCATGCAGAAATAATTTAAACAATTAAAAAAAATATATTGGAAATAATTTTAGTATTGAAAAATTTATTTTTTATATAATTTTTAAAATTAATTGCCTTAACTTTGTCACTTGAATTCAGTTGCGAGTTGAAATTGCTAAGCAACGCCAATGAAATGAATCGTCAATTATTTTATATAATTGCTATAGTAAAATAAAACAGAAAAATAGACCAAGCGAGCCTTTGTACTACAAATCACTGATTAAGAGTACATGCTCTCTCCCGAGCTGGACACGTTATATTTACACGACTACAACATAATTTTGTATTATTTTTCATAAAGGTAAAGTTTATCACCAGCTTACCAAACCCAAAATTGTACTTTGTCGCTCTTAAGCGTGAAGTTACTTTCACTGAGTAATTTCAATTCAAACATAATTTTTCCAAAAAAACCAAAATATTTCACAATATAGGTGCATGGCATACTACAACTTAAAATATATGAACAAATGGTATAAAAAATATAGTATAATAAACGCGCGTAGATAAAAGTGCATGCACAATGAAAATACTTTTACTCATGAGTAGGGCTGGGCGATATTTAAAAAAAAGTGAATAAAAATTGGTGTTTTTGTTTTTGTAATTATTAAAAATATTTAAAACATATAAAGCAAAAATATCGATATAAAAAAATATTTATAAAACCGATATATCGATATATCAATATATTGATATATCGAAATATCAATATATCGATATATCGACATTATCGATAATATCAATATATCGATAGATCGGTGTATCGATATATCGATAATATCGATATATAGATAATATCGATATATAGATATTATCGATATATCAATACTATCGATACATCGATAATTATCATTTCGATATATCGATAATTATCGATATTTATCGATATATCGATATTCTTTCCATGCACTACTCATGGGGTCCAAGTATGTATGAAAATTGGTTTTGAGAAAAAAAAAATTTATTTTTGAAATACTTTTTTCTCAATGAAAAAGCTAAACATTTTTTAACTTTTTCTTCATGATTAATAGAGAATAAAGCTACTAGCTTCATTCTCTATTTCCATTTTAAAGCGTTGTGCTATTATCAAAAAATAATAATAAAAAGTTGCTCAAATCTCATGAGTAAAAATCTCGTGCATTGTGCACCGTAACTTTTTCAATTTCGCGTATAGTTTTTGGTCTGAGACGTAGTTGACCAAAAATTATACGCTCAATCAAAAAGCATAAATAACTAACTACGAGTCGTGCAAAATTTTTTATGAAGGCCGATTTCGTTTTGTTTCACAGGAAACAAATATTAACATATTGACAGATAAAAACATTATTCTACCATACTAAAAAAACAACAAAAACACTCCACACATTGTATTATTTTTACTGCGGTATTCAAAGTTCAAGGTGACAGTTTTAACATCACACCTAAATTTTCTCACCGTACTGCTGTCGGTACTTAACATATAGATAGAACATTTTAAAATAAAAAATTCACTTCTTAAACATTTTTTAAACGATGTCTACTAGGACTACTTATTAGTTGTTCAAAATAATAAAGGTGGTGTTTATCCACAACGCCTAGGAGCTTTAACACAAAATAAAAATTAAAATGTTTACATTAATCGAAAAACCTTTACTTTAGGTATCATTGAAATTGCAATACATGAAATATATTTGTCTTTGACAATTCACAAAGACCACCCGGAGGTGAGAAAAACACTCAACTTAATTTACCATTTGTATGAACTTTACACAATATATTTTATATTACGATCTGAAGTAGTGTTTGAGGTTATTGAAGTAATAAAGTTCAATGTCTTAAAATGAAAAATAAAAACTAAATAATTTGAAAAGATTTGGTTTATTACTGAAACCCGCATATGATCTCGTTTTTGTCCTTATACATAAATAAAATTCTAAAATAAAGAAAAGTGTAAAGGAAGATGTTGAAATTTAAGAATACAGTTCCCGTGTGATATTATAATTGTCTAAAAATTGTTAGATTATTAAAAAATTTCCTTTTCAGACTTCGATGTAGGTCGGAAAATTGCAGATAAAATTTAAATTTAAATTGCAGATAAGATTTAAAAAACGTAAAATGGATTTTTTATGGTGCTTTAATAAGGTGCTTTTTATAGTTATTTCACTTCTGTTTTACAATTTCATCCTTCTTGTTTACTAGACAGTATGTGTCACAACAACACATAGATATCTGTTAAGACCTATATGATGAAAAATGTGTTCTAGACATAGTTGTGGAAACTTGACCATTTTTGATTTTCCTGAAACTTCGCATATAAGTAGTATGGACAAAATAAAAATACAACTTATTTTAAAATTTTTTTAAAGTGCATTGTGTGAGCATAGGGGGCACTCCAACATGCACGAAAAATGAAAATTCTGCCAATCCAATGTAACTTTGAAATTAAATTGCTCAAGAACGGCTATTCCGATTTCATCAAACTTTTTTTTTTTTGTTAGATGATTAGTAAGTTGTTTGAAAAAAAATTAATTTATTGTTTTTGTAATTAATTTTTAAATAAAAATATTAAAAAAACTTTTTTAAAGATAGCGCTAGGGTCGAAGATCAATTGGAATTTAATTAATTTTTTTCCTGAAAATAGTTCTATCCTTACTTTAAAATATATCAAATTTACAAAGAGGCGTTAATTTTTGTTCTTTAATTTCTTTTGTTCTTTTGTTCATTAATTTTAAAGATTTTTAGTCCGTCTAAAATTCAAATTGTTCATTATTTTTTCGAACAATTTTTATCATCAAAAAATTTTAACTTCTGAAGTTCGAGAAAATAATGAACAATTAGAGTTTTAATCGGACTAAAAATCTTTAAAATTAAATATCTCAAGAACACGAATTAACACATCTTTGTAAATTTGATATATTTTAAAGTAAGGTTTAGAGTATGTATAAAAGAAAAGTTAAAATTTAATTAATTTTAAAATTTTTTGTTAATGGAAGTTGTTTGAAAAAATGATGAAAAATTCGAATTTCAGTCGTACTAGAAATCTTTAAAATTAAATATCTCAAGGACAAGAACTAACGCGTCTTTGTAAATTTGAATTATTTTAAAGTAAGGATAGAACTATTTTCAGAAAAAAATGAATTAAATTCTAATTTATCTTCGACCCTTGCGCTATCTTTAAAAAAAATTGGTGAAATCGGTATAGCCGTTCTTGAGCAATTTAATTTCAAAGTTACCTCGGATTGGCAGAATTTTCATTTTTGATGTATGTTGGGGTGCCCCCTATGCTCAAACTATGCACTTTAAAAACATTTTAAAATAAGTTAAATTTTTATTTTGTCCATACTACTTATATGCCAAGTTTCAGGAAAATCAAAAATTCAAAGTTCAAATCTCGACTTTTTCACCTGCGTAGATCACGTTTTTCATCATATCCCAAAAAAACATTAAGGGGATTAAAATTAAATTAAAAGATGCGACATAAAAAATATGCTGGAAGGAATCTTTGAATATATATGTTAATAAAATAAGTCAAAATAAATCGATTACTACATAAAACTGGCCATAAATTGGGAAAGCTTCAAACAAAATGATAGGTCAATGATCTTGATAGCAATATTCATTCTCATGATATTTGCAGAAGAAGTTTTTCTTAATCGTAAAAAAGTTAAAAAAATGACTGCGCTCTTGATTACGTTTGTGAGAAAGCGTTGGACCCATAACTAAACCATCACTAAATCATCACTAAAATTTACTGGTATAAATTTATAATAATAAGTGAAAAGTTTTTGTTGTTAAAATTAAAATGTTCGAATACATGTTTAATACGCTAAAATAATTTTCTGTTTTGTTCACCTTATGATCAAAGTAAATAGAAGTTATGTATAACTTTAACAAAAATTTATTTCCTTCAAAACGTAACAAACAATAATCAGTGCAGCACGCAAATGCATGGTTCCCTTTTTAAAAACGAATTAAATCAAATTAAATAATGTCAGTACTTATGACATAATTCCCCAGAAAACGTTAAAAATTTGGTTCTTCATTTCACCCTATAAACAATTCAGAACAATTCCCAGATTTTTATTTGTCATATAGATTAATTTGAGGACATTATGAAGTGGGTAGGTCTCTTGTTATTATTTTGATATATACATAAAAAAGGAACGCTGAAATTTTAATCCGCTACAAATTATATCCTCGATAATGTAACTATGTATGCTTATTAAAAAAATAATGTTACAAATGAGCTGGTTGTTGGTTTTAATTTTATTTTTAAAATACATATGATTATTGAAGGCCATAATTTAGATTTCATAGACATCTGCTCCAAATAAAACAAAAATCACAAAACATCCATCAACCCCGAAAATCTCAGAATGCGTTTCTATTTTACTTTTTCTACCTCTTGGGTGACGAATTCACGTCACTCATTATAAAATCCATGGCAAGATGTACACAATAAATAATAAAAATAACAAACACTTCAAAAAAACTCTTCAAATGTAACAAAACGACTTTCAATAAAAAATAATAAAAAATTTACTCAAATCACTTAATGTAACAAAACTTTAAGAATTTATTGTTTTATTATAATTTTTTTTATTTATTATTAAATTTATTGAATAGTTGAAAAAAAATGTAACATTTGAAGAAGTTTATTGCAAATCAATTGAAGGGGTTGATAATTACTTTTGGGTGGAAAATATTAACAAAAGGGTTTTTATTCTTTTTAAACTAATTCGCATTGTTTGTTATGTTTGTGGTATATTCTCGGCCTGTGAAATTTTTCTATATGAGAATTTAATTAAAATTAAATTTTATTTATTTTTTCATAATTATGATTAACAAAGGTTCACAATACTTGAATCGTTGTTGATTATGGAGAGTTAAAATCGTCTGGATGATGCAGAAATGTTTAAATTGCCACGACAATTTCAATATGTAAAATCTTAGCGAATTTATTTTTTTTATTTATTTGAATGAAATTATTTTCAAAACACAAATAAAATTTTACAGCTGGTAACCTCAAACGTAAAAGATTATAGGGAAATAATAATTTCTCTGTCAAGTAAAGCCGAAATTAGACTATTGCAGAACTTAGCAATATTTCTGCAATGTTAAGCCGCAATTAGACTATTGCAGAACTCTGTAATATTTCTGCAATGGTTGTGTGTAAAATATTCATTGCAGAAAAGTTTGGCAATGAACTCATTGCAAAACATTGCAATGAGTCATTGCAATGTTTTGCAATAAGTTCATTTCCAAACTTTTCTGCAATAAATATTTTACACACTACCATTGCAGAAATATTGCAGAGTTCTGCAATAGTCTAATTGAGGCTTTAGTGTGTAAAATATACATTGCACAAATATTGCAGAGTTCTGCAATAGTCTAATTACGGCTTTAGAATCAAATTAAAATTGATTATTCGACGCCAAACCTGTTCGAGGTTTCAAATCTTTCATCTCTAAGAATATTAAATTATACAGTTTTTTATAGGAAAACTCAAATTAGCCAAATTAACCCAAATCACAAAACAATGAATGCATGTTGCAATTAATTACATAAGTTTGAAGAGAAACTCTTTCAAATATTGTTCAGAACTCCGATCCTGGAAGACAAATTGTTCGATATAAATTTAGTTGGAGCTATATCCAACTTGCGGCCTATTATTTCAGGGCTTTGGAAATTGTATTACCACAAAAATAAGAAATTAAACAAAAAAGAAATCATATAATATTTAGATGGTTCAAAAGCCGGGTGGATGCAGAAACACAGAACACTACAGCATTAGAAAACAGTCAAAGAACTTTAGGGTGGACAAGAACGACAAATGTTGATTTTACGATCATTAGAAGAGACACATTAGACATTACCTCACAAATATTTTATACCAATGATTTATAAGAGGCGGTTTTATCGGGTGGCGTATTCTATTGATGAAACCGATCTACATTTATTTCTTCTGTTAGGAAATTGAAATTCATAAGCCCTAACGTAGTTGGAAGGGTTACTTTTATTGAAAAACAGTCAGAGAATAAGAAGATCGATAAAATAGACCTAGTCGTAACCACCATTTTCCTTTTTAATCTAGTCTGATATTCAATTTGATTGAATATAGGCAACATGTTAGCTTATAATATCCCATTTTGTAGTAAAAAGTTTGTCTGGTGGTCCGTGAAGGTCCACGAGTTGGTCGCGTGCGCTAATATACCCTGCCGCTAGCTCGATTGAGCGACGGTTCTATTGACCAACGCAAGTACAAGAAAATTTAAAATACACAAACAAAAGCGCGTGCTTACACTACCACCCAGGTTTCGTCAGGAGGTTGCCCTACCCTGCCATAACCCTTCCCAAATTATTATTGCTTTAGCAACGCATGGCAGCACTATCGTTAAATTCATACAAAGTAAAATAATAAAACAAAAACCAACAAACTCTCTGTTGTTGATGATATCCTGATGCTGTATTAGTTCTTTTTTTGTTCTTCCAGAAATGTATCACGAATCAATTTTCAAAAATAAAATAATAAGCCTTACAAATCGACTCCATACTTTATTTCCTTTGACTTTGGTGATACAGTTTCTATTACAATTAATGTATTTGCTTTTCTCAATCTCAACTCTAATAAATCGAACAATTAATTCAATTTTTGGTAAACATTCCTTTCACTAATTTTACTAATTTATGGTTTCCAAGTTTCTTTAACGTACAACCAAATTAGTTTCACATTTATTTCTAGTGATATACACTTATCATCTTTCACCATAAAAAAACTTTTGATTTTTTTTTTCAGTTTTTTTTAACGAAACAATCACTTGTTTAGGAAAATAATGTAAAATTTCGAAAACACAAAATTAAGAAATTATTATAAACTACTTTATTTTCCTCTTGAACTTTGCTACATCAACCGGTACCACTCCAACTTGTCAGCTTAATATTCCACAACCAACTCATCTATCCAACTTTTGCTGTGTGCCTCACACTAGTATTTTTTGCTAAATCACTGACTTTTCTAAATTAATTGCTAGTGCATATATGCTATTCATAGATGTCACTCGTATCAAACGTACAACCTGTGCCTGACCTTATATTTAAATTAGAATCTTTTTAAATGCCAAAATTTGTAAACATTGTCATAAAGGAGGATGATAATGAAATTGTATTTGAGAGCTTGTCTTTTAAAATACTTACATCATACCAAATATTTTCTTTTGTATAAATTTAAAATATTTTCCATTTTTGTAAATAATTGTTTTTAAATATATTGACGTTTAAATGAATTGACAACTAAATGGAAAAGCAAGCTGACGAGGAGACTTTTCGTCCGCCGCCTGGTGGTCAATAGCGCAACTTGGGTATGAAAAGAAGTCACTGATTTAGCTCAAAAAGTTGGTGTGAGGCACACAGCATTAATATCCAAAAACTTACTAGCTGTTTCAGTTACCAAACCCCAACTAAGTTCTTTAAAAAAAACTAAAAATTTAAATTCCTTGTCTTGGCACGAGCCAAAAAGAGAATTGTCAGCAAAAATAATTTTGTACAAAATTATTTATTTCATTATTTTAGGTAGATTTCATATAAAAATCTACCTATTGCAATGTGCTTCATCTCGGAATTTCGGAAAAATTTTGGTGCCAAACGACTATGCAGGATAAGCGGAGACGGCCATAACAGAATGAGCTATAACGGAATTTACCGGCACTCTCACGATCGCATTTCTTGACCTACACCGAAAATTTTTTCTTGATACTTTGCGGCAAAAAATCTCTTGGAAAAGTTCGTGAGCTGGCCATATCCGGGTACAGGTTAAGTGGCTAGAGCTTAAAAAGTCGAATAATCTAGGACATAATAACTTCCGTTTGAATCATATTATTGTAATAAAATTTATAAATATTGAATATTTGAACATATTTCTATAATTTTTTTCCAAATAACAATCTTCCCAAGCAACACAATAGGTCGACTACAGTTTGGTGTAAATTTACCTAATTATGTAAAAATTACGTCGATTCAACCAGTTTTCTTGACTTTCAAATGAATTTTACTTATAGGTAGTTAATTAGGTTGATTATACGTATTTTTCGCCCAAAAAAATTATATCAAAATAATAGTAGAATTTAAGTCAAAACCAGCACACACCTATACCTAATTTTTACCTAAAATCAACCTCAAAGTCAATTTTATTTTGAACACGTAATTTAGTCGCAAAATGAGGAGAGTTTTACCACATTTTTCACCTATTTTCAACCTCAAATAACATTTTTTCTAAGTTGAAAAACAAGGAAAATTACACCTAATTTTACCTAATTTTCCACTTCATAGTAAGCTTAAGTCTTGTAAGGTAATTTATAATCAAATATTTGGTAGAAAATAACTTAAAAACTAATCTATAAGTCGATTATACCATAAATACTATTTTATTGTCGACTTCATCTTCGAAAATTAGTAAAAATTTACTTAAATAAGAAATAAGTTACCTATTTAAAGGATGTAATTTAACAAAAAAAAATTATACGTAATATCTTATTGCTGTAATTACAAAAATTAGGAAAAACATTTTTTTGAAGGATGATGTACAATTTTGTTTGATGCAATTTTTGTAAATTTAATTTAATTAATATTAGATAGAATATTTAATATTAGATAGAATTATTATTTATTTATATAAGATAGAATTATTATTAATTATTAACAAATTAAACCAAAGAAATTTAGTAAATAATAAAACTGAGTAATTATTCATTATTTGTACCCTTAATAAAATTATCGACTAAAGATTAAATAATTATAAGATTTTCATATATAACTAGTATTTGGGTTTTATTTATTTTTCTATAATGAAACACATATTGGGTTTTAGAAAAAAATTCAATAGACAATGGAAAATTAAATCTCCATAAAAAAGTGTAATTGAATATGCCATTATACTTGTGCAATTAGCAGCAACAATACTTAAGTTTTTATACAAAACGATGCTGGTGTACCAATAGGTAGAAATTCACTAAAATAGAACGCGTAGAAATTCAAATGCAACCAATTTGGTAGAATGTTACCAGTTTAAGTAGAAATTTCTTAAATAAAAGATTGCGACCTAATTTAGGTTATTGTCAACTTAAAATTAAGAAAAATTTTCTTTAGAGTCGAAAAATTATGTGAAATTTACTTTAAAGTAGATTTTGCTTAGTCCGCCATATTCAAACTTATTTTTGTTGAAAGTATTACTCCGCCATATTGTTATCTAAGTGAGATTTTTGGTAAAAGAAAATTATTTTCAAAGAAATGAAAAAAATATATTTTTGTATTATTTATTTTTTTTGAAGCCCATTAATATTTTTAGAAGTACAATCCTAAAGTTTATCAATAATATTTTTTTCGTTATAAAAATTCATTTTTAAACCATTTTATTGCGAAATATAAAATTAAAATTTATTATAAATTATATATTAAGTGAAAATTACTTTTTTTCATCTTTTTCGAATTTGACATGTGATGCCCAAATACATATTATTTTATAATTGGTAAAGGAGAAGATGAAATTGCTTATAATATTACCTAGTTGGTAACTCACAACTAATTAGGTTGAAAATAGGTGCAAAGCAACCTAAATCGACGTCGATTTGACGTGGAATCTTCCTAAATTAAGGAGAAATTTACTTAAATAGGTAGAAAAAGTAGGAAGAAAAATACCTAAATAGAATATTTTAACCCTAAAATTACGTCGAATCGACGTCGAATTTTTCCCCACATTGGTCGATTCGATGTCGATTCGATGTAATTTTACATCTCATTATTAAGGTTTTATAACCTTGAAGTCGAATTTTAATTACAATGTTACCAATTTTCGACTTATTTTGTTGCTTGGGGCCGTTCCAGGTTCTTGAAAAATCAGCTGTTTTAAAAATTTAATAAACTTTGTTGTCCTTGGTCTTGCTGAAAATGGCCAATCCATATTTGCAAACTATTGCACACGTAGATACGTAGATAAATCTGTCCAAAACTTAAAAAAACAAATTGTTTAAATTCAGAGGTTGAGACCCTGGGGCTGTTAAAACGAAAACAAACGCAAACGGCCATGCTTTCATCATTTTTGAGTCTATTTTGTTTAAACTAAAACTAGCTTTTAATTAAACTTTTCAACTATAACCTCAGAAATTTTCAGCTTTCTAACCCAAGAAGATCCAATGCAATTAGCATAATAATAACCTAATGCAAGTCACTCTCACGCTATATAATTACAACAAGAAATCCAAAAAATATAAAAATATCCCACAGAAATATCAAATAAATTTTCTTTTGTTTCTTTTTTTGAGTTTTTATTTTTTCTATGATAGCATATAGAAATTCTATTATCATCACGCTTAATTTCTTGTGAAAATAGGTTCTCTTTCAACTACAGTGTAAAAAGAATAACAAATTGTAGTTGCTATGGTTTTTCATATAATTTTACAAAGTTTTTTAAACAAAGCAACCATGAAAAAATAGAATATGAATTTTTAATGAGAAGTTGTCAAAAACTTATTTTATAATTTAAAGTAAATATCGATTATATATATACTATCATAGAAAAAATTGCATTTCCTACGTGAGATAAAAACGTTTTTCGTTCGTAAACATGTCTCACTCGACGCTAGCGCGTCTCGTGAACAAAAGTTTACTTGCGAAAAAACAATGTTTTCATCTTTTGTTTTACTATTTTCTTAGCAAAAATTTAAAAAATGTTGTTTTGAATGTTTTTTGTTGTTGTTTTGAAAATTCATTATTGTTTTGAATTAGAGAATAGTTTTTTTGGAAATTCGGAATATTTGGAAGTGGTTTAGTTGAAATAAATATATGTATATTGATTACACATTTACAAAAGTTTTCCTAAATTGATAGATATTTGTATTATATTTGAGGTGTAAAAGTTGTTTGATGTTGTTGTTGATTATAAATTATGTGTGGTAGTATAGCAGTTAGAACGTAGTTAGAACGTTAATCCACTAAAGGATTTAATATGTTATTAAGGAGTTTTAACCAAATTAAACAAAACTATTCGAAATTGCATTGATGAAGTAGTTTCCGTTTGTGTATTTAGTTTGGTTGGTTTGATAAATTTTTGGGATTATTCTGTTACTACTTAAATTTTTTATTCAAACTAATCTGACACATCCAATTCTATTTGTACACAAAGCTGTCTGGTCCCGAAATCTACCTATTTCTAGCGGATATACATGCCGCTTGGACTTTTTTTTCCTTTAATTCTTTCTAGGTTTTATAATTGAGAAAAAAATAGCAAATAATTTAATACTGCTTGCGGAAAGTTTCTTATTTCAGAAATAATTGTGTTCTTACACACAAGTGGGTTGAATTTGTAAAAGAACTCTATAGTATATTACAATAGGAAAGGAAGATGGAAAATGGAAGCACAACTGACATGTAATATCTTGCCTATTACAATTTTCCGGCACAGTGATGATACTCTTTAAAAATGGGTTATTTTATTGACGTTTAGAAGCAAATCACAAACACCAACTTGATGACACAAATTTCTTTCTGTAAGAACATGAGGAATCGATATGACTAACTTTGGAATTAACCCTAGTCATTTCAGATGATCATGAACGGTCGAATTTGAAAAGTTTAATCTCTAAGCGACCTCACAGGTTGATATTTGCATCAATTAATGCCTATATTGTGGCTTCATTTGCTTTAGCTGGCCTTTCAGAACGTGGTGCATCTTCAACATCAAAATTGCCGGATCGAAATTTTTACACTTTTGCATTGCAATACATCTCCTATACACATTGAATAATTTTTTTCTTGCTTGAAAAGCACTTTTACTTTTTCGATAATAAAATATATATGTCGAAAATGTTGGTTTTCACTCTCCATATTTCAAAAGGGTGTTTCATTAGCAAGCCTTGCTATATCAGCTGTCAAAATATTTAATAATTATGTGGCTGAAGTTTGCTGTGAAAAATAACATTAATTCCTCTGTTGGGAAAAAAACGAACTTATATTTTTTATTCGCCTACATATTTAAGTGTTACTTTACTATTGTAATTTGCTGTCGTAAAGTGTCACTTTTTAACCCTATAATTTGTTGTCATATCAAGGTGTTCTTACCTCTTCACTCAAAAATTGTCTATATGTACTACATTCAATATGGCAACTCCAATTTAGTTTGTAGGCAATTTTTAGGCAAAGAGGTAAGAAACAAAGAAATATTGCGTTGCACTGCATACAAGTGTGGAAAGGGCCAATCAATTTGTTTGAAAAAATAACAAATATATTCGTCAAAGGTTACTTGTTCAACATATTTTTATTTCTAAATTTATGCAAATTTTTAATTTTGATTTAGATTAAAAAATAAACTTCACATACGCCCAAAAACCTTATCTCTACTTTCTTGCATCATAATTTTTTTACATATTCCTTTTAAAAGTTTTTGTTTTTTATTCAACAATTTTCTAAATAAAATTCACAAAATACATGTCTGTAAATATATGTACGTTTTCTTTGAAAATAGGCATAATAGTTATTTATGTACCAAGGGTGTTATTTCAGCCCGAGTGAAAATTTGTTGCCGGAGATGTTTGTCAAGGGCTACAACTCGAAAGGGCTGAAATTAGCTTTACACCTGTAATGCATACCACATTTTTTATACTTCCTACAAGAGGGCGTAAAGTAATAATAACAGGGTGTAAAGTAATAAATAGAGGCAGTAAAGTAATTAGGTTTAGTAAATTATGTTGCCTCAAGTTTTATTTTTCTATACTTTTGGTAGAATTATTAATTGACCGATATGCAAAGCTTTTGTAATGGATCGATTTTTGAAATCGGGATTTTAAGATATCTTCACGATTCAAGACCTTCAGGAGCTGTTTAGGCTATTTTTTACTGACAATCTCTATTTATATGCGAGTTTGCATATGAATCAGAGTTGAGTGTTTTTAAAATTTCTTGGTACAAATAAATGAAATTTAAATGAACATGTTGGGCTAGATAATCTGGTGTACTGAAAAGCTTTTAGATAAAATTGAAAAAAGAAAGAGATGAAATTCGTGTTCTGGACAGCACAAAAAGTTGATGTTTGAACCGGACCATTTTTGATCGACTCGGTATACAATTAGTATAAGATAAGTGAAAAAAAAAACATTTATTTTAGAAATGTTTTAAAGTGTTTAATTTGAGAACAGGGTGGTCCGTAAGATTTCTGGAAATTCAAATTAAGGATAACTTTGAAATCAAAGTGCAGGAGAACGGCTCGTTCACCCGGTAACAACGGTTTTATGTGCTTTGGAAAGGTGATGGCTGGCCTATTGAAATACACGTTTATGTTACACTGTTAAACATTTTGAGAAATACATTTTTTAGAGATGGCGCTGATGTCGTAGCTCAAGGATTTTGTTGATAGCGTTTTTTGTTGCATCGATATTAATTTCTGAGATGTGCATCTCGGATCAAAAAACTTTAATTTTAGATGAAATTAGTGATCTGGACGATCGACGCTGATGCCGCCCATTTCTGATCGACTTAATACTTGGTTAACAAAAAGTATAAGTGAACTAAAAAATACTTAGTTTTTATTAAAAATTATTAAGTGTTTAGTTTGAGAACAGCGTGGTCCGAAAGGTTTCTAAATCAAAATTCAGGGTAATTTAAAAATCTCGGCTCGGAAAATTGGCTTACTCGATGTCAACAATTTTATGTGCATTGAAAAGAATTCACTGGCCTATCGATAAAAAAATTTCACAGTAAATTTTTGGTCAACAATGTTATAAAAATATTATGAAGTAAAATTTTTAATGATAGCTACATAACAGTTTTTTTTCGTAATATAACAGTTCAAACGTTGCTATAAAATATGCCAAAATTTTAAGGGAAATATAGTTTTTGTTCTGAAGATATTGCTTTTTAAAAATAATCATCTTTGATCAAAAGTTTTAGTTTAACAACTAAAATGCACATTTTTAAAAACTGATATCTTTAGAACAAAACTAAACTTTTTTTTAAATTTTGGCATGTTTTAGAGTAAGGTTGACACTTTCATATTGTAAAAATAATTCAAAAAATGCTTGACCTACGACACCAGCATCATCTTTAAATGTTTTATTTAATAGTATTGTTAGCACTGCAAGTAAAAATTTACTGTGTAGTTTTTAGATAGACTGATAAACAGGTCAATTACTTTTCCAACGCACATAAAATCATTTAATTGGATGAACCGTGTATGAAATCCCACAAATCTTTTGGACCACCCTGTTCTCAAACTAAACACTTTAAAAATCTTCTACACAATAATATTTTTATTTCACCTACACTACTTGTATGCCAAGCATGAAGTCGATCGGTCGTCCGTCGGTGGTATATATCACGAATTTTATCTAAAACTAAAAGTTTAGAACCTAAGATGCAAATCTTCTAAAACTAACATCTCTGCGGAACAAAAAACCACTTTATTTCGTTTTTTGTGTGTATTAGAACTTCTAAGGTTAAGGTTGGAATTTCTATATTCTGAAAAAGACATTCAAAAAGTGCTTGACCTACGCCATCAGCGCCATCTTTAAAAAAATGTATTTCTTAACATTTTTAACAGTGTAAGCAGAATTTTTACTGTGTATCTCAATAGAACAGTCAGTTACCTCTCCATAACCCACATAAAACCGTTGATAAAGTAAGCCTTTCTCTTGCACTTGGATTTCAAAGTTACTCTGAATTTTAAGCTTCCCGAAATCTTTCGGATCATTCTGTTCTCAAACTAAACATTTTAAACATTTTCTATTCTAAACAGCACGTATTTTTTATTTCCTCTATACTAATTTTATACCAAGTATGAAGTGTGTTCAGTGGCCTAGTGGCTAGCACGCCAGACTTAGAACTCGGAGTGGAGGACTCGGGTTAAACTCCCATCTAGGTCAAAGTGTTTTTAAGCAAAACATTAACAACCATCAACACATCGGTTTTCCAATTAACCGTAGTCAACTAATATAAAATTGACAAATTGGAAAAACTATCACCCATATAAAACTAATCGATTAAAATTCAGTTTTCAAGTGAAACTCGACCATACATTTTAGTGAATTGATGATGACAGTCTATATGAAACATATACATGGCAAAAAAAATTAAGTCGATTTAATAAAATAGTCGGGATTAGCGTCGGTCGTTCTGATCACGAATTTCATCAAGAGAGGGTCTGCCGAACGACTCTTTATTTCGAACTGCAATGGCAAATATTTGGGAGGACAAAAATAGAAAACATTTGGGAGTGTTTGTTTGAAACTTTTATTTTGATAAGGCTTGTTTATTTAAGTGAATCCTGCTTCAGGCACTTTCATCTAATATAGGATCAGTTCAAAATACAGATATCGATGTAGATTAAACGCTGTCTTTTAGCAAACGTTAATGTGAAAAAAGCATTTACACTAAATGGAATCTTCTGAGAAATGTTCTAAGCGAATTCAGCATCATTTGATGTTGTTATGTTTGGCTATGTTATGTTATTACGACAACGTATCATGTTTCGTGTTAGTTTTGCAATCCATTTTTAAACAGAAACAAAATATTATGTATTACTTCCACATTAAGTTCTTTACAGATGTATGTGCTATGGTCTTAAAAAAGAAATTAAAAATCGGTCCAGCGTCTTAAAAACCAGACACCTTGGTGCCTAAAATTTCAGCTTCTATGCCTGAAAACTTTGCCCTTCAATCCAAACTAAATTTGTCTTTTAGTCCTGATTCATGGAAAATTGACTTACATCTCGTTCATTAATAAAAATTGGAACTTGAACCAATAATGTTCACTTATCTCATTTCTGCGAAAAATACGATTATGACGGCATTGTTTTGTGATGTAGATAAAGATGAAGAGAAAACAATTTTTATCAAAGAAATTCTTTTGGAGAAAAGATTTTATTTATTTTAAATCTGACAGTTTTGGGTTGAATGAAAGAAATTTTGTAAAATAAAAATATCAAATTATTTTTTTTTCTGCTAAAGAATGAAAAACTAAATATTTTCATTGATGTAAAAATTATTTATTTGATTTAAGTTACTCTTCGAATACAAAAGAAATAGAATGATTTTTGGGAAAAAAAATCTATAAAAATAAACAATAATGTGAATGACTTCCGATATGGATTTATTAAACATTTGCGAATTTTGTTTTTATAGACGTATAAAAATATCAAATTCATTATTTTTGTGTTTAGAAATGGTAAATTGTAACATCATATGTATAATAACTTATTGATATTTTTTCGTTTTGGAACTTTGCACTAAACTTCTACATTTCTGTTTAAAACTGTGTTGATGCATAGTGTCCTGAAGCGTCAACTCCATGCAACGACATACCAAGTATACGGAGTGACGAGGTGAATGTTGGTGATACTGTTGTTCGCCAATTTGCATTTCAGCAAAATGTGTGCGTTGACGTGTAAAAAAGCGTGCGTTGAGCTATTCCATATCAAGCATTCCAAAAAAAAATCAAACTGGCTAGCGATTACTTCTGGAACTAACAGTATGTAAATGACACAGCCAATCGAAGCAATCTGGCAGAAGCAAAAGTTTAATCAATTCTGATTGCTCCACAGATAGTGGATTGATTGATTCTGATTGCTCCACCTATGTACGCACATATTTCTTCTTCGTTAGTATGATGATGGTATGTCTGTGTATATCGGCTTTGCTCGATAAGCTTAGCGCAATGATTTTCTATTTGTGTATTCTCGTCCCTAACCGTCCATAAATTGCTCGAAACTTTCAAAATTTTTAACCCGAACCTTTGGGTTCTGGTACCTAAACAGGATCAACATCACTGAGGTGATCTGTCGAAAAATCAAGTAAAAAATAAATAAACAAACTTCTGAAAAATATCGATATAAGTGAAACTAATATTGTGATTGACTTGTAACGTATTCTTTGTTTGAGATCCACCACGTATACAAATACGTATAATACATATAAATATATTGTAACGTTTCTTAGCCGACAATTATTTAGTTCGATCACTAAATCAGGAAATTTAAAACACAATGGATTTTCTAACAGACGAGGAAATAAAGCACTAAACCTAAGCAAATTGGCAGAGTAAGATGGATCGAGATGCGGTTTTTTGCATTCGATTCAGGAAGCTGTCAGGAAAGTTTGTGAACATAGCCACTTTTCGGCAAAAAACCTCTGGAGTACCTAGGGGCCAATGCGGGTGATAGACACCTCATCTCCTTAAACTTTCCATAAATTCAGCTCGAAATTGATCGAAGCTCGTTACTTGGGAGTTTTTGGGGTCGCTGAATACGAATATGATGTCGGCGAGGACCCTCGGAGTACCTAGGGCCCAGGGCGGGTATGTCTTACTCATTTCCAGGAACTTTACATTAATTCAGCTAGAAATTGATCGAAGCTCGTTATTGGGGGGGGAGGGGGGGGGGGGGGTTTGGGGCCGCTGAACACGAATATGATGTCTGCAATAACCTTCGGAGTACCTAGGGGCCAGGGCGGGTTATATTCACCTCATCTGCTGGAACATTTTCTATAAATACAGCTCGAACTTGATCGAAGCTTGTTACTCGGGGGTTTTCGGGGTCGCGCTGAAGACGAATATGATGTCAGCGATGACCCTCGGAGTATCTAGGGTCCAGGGCTGGTATGTCTAACTCATCACCTGGAACTTTCCTTTCATAAAATAATAGAATTTTAATTATGTAAGTTTTCAAGATATGAGTTAAATATACCCGCCCTGCGACCCAGGTAACCCGAGGGTCATCACCGACATGATATTCGTGTTCAGCGACCCCAAAAACCGCCGATTAACGAGCTTCGATCAATTTCGAGCTGTATTTAAGGAAAGTTCCAAGAGATGAGGTGCATATAACCCGACCGGCCCCTAGGTACTCTGAGGGTCATCGCAGACATCATATTTGTGTTAAGCGGCCCCAAACCCCCAATAACGAGCTTCGATCAAGTTCGAGCTTAATTTATGGAAAGTTCCAGGTGATGAGTTAGACATACTCGCCCTGGGCCCTAGGTACTCCGAAGGTCATTGCCGACATCATATTCGTTTTTAAACGATCCCAAAAACCCCCAAGTAACGAGCTTTGATCAATTTCGAGTTGAACTAATGGAAAGTTCCAGGAGATGAGTTAGACATACCCGCCCTGGGCCCTAAGAACTCCGAGGATCATCGCCACGATCAACCTCTGGAGTACCTAGGGGCCAATGCGGGTGCTAGACACCTCATCTCCTTGAACTTTCCATAAATTCAGCTCGAAATTGATTGAAGCTCGTTACTTGGGAGTTTTTGGGGTCGCTGAACACGAATATGATGTCGGCGAGGACCCTCGGAGTACCTAGGGCCCAGGGCGGGTATGTCTTACTCATCTCCAGGAACTTTACATTAATTCAGCTAGAAATTGATCGAAGCTCGTTATTGGGGGGGGGGGGGGGGGGGGGGTTGGGGCCGCTGAATACGAATATGATGTCTGCAATAACCTTCGGGGTACCTAGGGGCCAGGGCGGGTTATATTCACCTCATCTGCTGGAACATTTTCTATAAATACAGCTCGAACTTGATCGAAGCTTGTTACTCGGGGGTTTTTGGGGTCGCGCTGAAGACGAATATGATGTCAGCGATGACCCTCGTAGTACCTAGGGTCCAGGGCGGGCATGTCTAACTCATCACCTGGAACTTTCGTTTCATAAAATAATAGAATTTTAATTATGGAAATTTTCAAGATATGAGTTAAATATGCCCGCCCTGCGACCCAGGTAACCCGAGGGTCATCGCCGACATGATATTCGTGTTCAGCGACCCCAAAAACCGCCGATTAACGAGCTTCGATCAATTTCGAGCTGTATTTAAGGAAAGTTCCAAGAGATGAGGTGCATATAACCCGACCGGCCCCTAGGTACTCTGAGGGTCATCGCAGACATCATATTTGTGTTAAGCGGCCCCAAACCCCCAATAAGGAGCTTTGATCAAGTTCGAGCTTAATTTATGGAAAGTTCCCGGTGATGAGTTAGACAAACTCGCCCTGGGCCCTAGGTACTCCGAAGGTCATTGCCGACATCATATTCGTTTTTAAACGATCCCAAAAACCCCCAAGTAACGAGCTTTGATCAATTTCGAGTTGAACTAATGGAAAGTTCCAGGAGATTAGTTAGACATACCCGCCCTGGGCCCTAGGAACTCCGAGGATCATCGCCGACATCATATTCGTGTTCAGCGACCCCAAAAACCCCCGAGTAACGAGCTTCGATCAATTTCGAGCTGAATTAATGGAAAGTTCAAGAAGATGAGGTGTCTATAACCCGCATTGGCCCCTAGGTACTCCAGAAGTATTTTGCTGAAAAGTAGCTATGTTCACAAACTTTCCTGACGGCTTCCTGAATCGAATGCAAAAAACCGCATCTCGACCCATCTTACTCTGCCAATTTGCTTAGGTTTGGCCTATTTTTGTGCTTTATTTCCTCGCCTATAAACGTTATAATTTTATTCGTTCAAGATTTTACAATAAAAATATTTCTCCTATTACTATACCTCTTTTAGTTCTTCTTGTACTAACAATATTTTACCACTTGTAATTCTTTTACAATTTTTCACAATACCACTTACAATAATTTCTACTTATAACACTGTTAATTTCATCTCGCCTATATCACTGCTAAAAATTTATACTTTTTCTATCGCTGACAATTTTATGCTCAATTAAATCGCTTACAAATTTATACTAATTTTATCCTCGAACAACACCCTTATATATACTACATGAAATAGCCTCGATACTACTGTAATATTCTAGAACGCAACCCTTTTTTTTATCAACATAAACATAATAAGACCAACTTCAAATATTGACACCTAGGTGTGAAATCTACTCTTTTTTTTCTTTCTGTCTTCCATAATCGTCACAATATATATAGATATATACACATATACATACCTCACCGACGCTGTGGAATCTTCGTATCCCCAACAAAACCATTCTTTGCTCTATAGTTTTGTTGTGGGCCGATCTGATTACTCTTCATCTCCTCATCATTATAACCGTTGCTATTGGAGTCAATTTCGTACTTCTCCAGCTCCTCCAACACACAGTTTTCAGACTCTGAATCGATTCCATCCCACATGTCTTCGATTTCCTCTTCATTTCGGGGAGACTGTGCGAACGAACTTGATCGCAACTATTATGACATATCTATATTAACGTAATTAAAATTATTTTCTGCTCACAGAAAAAACATGACAGTTCGTACACTGATACTTATCTGGACCCAGTGTGACCATTGAGGGTGTAAACGTGTAGGATGTAGGATGATTTTAGTGCATTCGATACAAAAACTATTGTATGTTACTTGGGTTTAAAAGTTTATTCAAACTTGCAGGTTAGCGCCTCTCGCTGTAACTTCACACGGGTTGAAAACCCCCATACACTCTCCTAGCACAATATTCCAATTTGGCTCTATTAAAATACATATGTTAAAAACATTTGGATGAAAGATAAAATAGGAATAAAATTAGTTTGAATCAAAATAATTTAAGGGGCTATCTTTTGTTTTTCATTTTCCTACCTTAATCAGCGCGAGTTGCAGCTCGACTAGCGATTGGGCAACACTATGTGCGAAACAAGCGATTGGGCAACACTATGTGAAATATGAATTCAAAACATTAATAACAACAATCCAAATTCATTTGTATTTTATTTTGAGGTAATAAGCAAAAAAATCAAATTAATTAACGATATTTTTGCTTTTTATCTTAAAATAAAATACAATGAATGAAATGAATTTGGATTGTCGTTATTAATGTTTTGACTTCATATTTCACATAGTGTTGCCCAATCGTTAGTTTCACGCCAATGTCCATAGGCTGTATTATCTCAAATAGGATTGCTTGGTTTGGGCATGTTCTACCATCAGAAGTGAAAAATTAAAAAAACAGTTGGAAATCTGTTTCTTTTTAATTTATCATTTTCGATCATCTAGCAATCTTCCATCTTTAGATAGATGATGTCGATTTTCCAACCTAATTTCCTACAAACTCATTTATTTAAATGAGGAAAGCTATTTGTATTTATACGACCTATATTACCATTAATTCAATAGATTTTCATGTACCTAATAAGTTTTTCCATGAATTTAATCTAATTCTAAAGTGAAAACATAAAAATCTCATACATCAACGATTACAAAAATCTTAATTTTTTATAACTTTTCGGTATATTTCATGTTAGGATAAATAATGCAAGGATTATAAGTAATTATTCTGTGTTACTTTAACAATAAATTTTACTTGTATTTCTTTTTGTAAGATTAAGTCAAAAGAACAAAACAACTACCAAAACTGATAAGATCTAATATATAAAAATATTTAAGATCTAAAATCTAAACTAAGGAATAAAACAAAAACTAGATATATGTATTTAGCTACTAGTTCAAATGTAATTTATTTTTTATGCTTTTGCGGTATTTTATGCAAGGTAAGACAAATATTATTACAATTATGTATGTTTCTAGTTTTTTGTTACATTGACTTAAGGTAATAATAAATAAACAATATATTTTCATAATAAATCTCTTATTGTTTTCATTTAATATTTTTTCATTTGCTAGGATTATCTATGCGAATTTTATCTAGCAACAAAAGCAAAATTAGTGCTAAAGAGTAAGACTAAACAGAAAAGATTTAAGTTTTTTAATAATTTTAAAATTAGGTTCTCACATAATATTTGTTGGAGATAAACTCATGTTAAAATTTAAATGCATTCCTGGATACTAGGAATCGGCAATGGGCCGAAAATCGGATATTGTAAATAGAAATTGTAAATAGATCTTCTAACCGAATAGCTACAACACATTATTTCAGAGCTTAATTAATTGATATAGATTGATTTTGAATTGTGAAACAAATAACTTGAAAAAAAAAACAAAATAACCAAACAAAAAACTCAAAAAACACAATTATCCCATTTTTGCCATTTTTTCTGAAAAAATCGTCAAAATTCAAAAAAAAGTATTTTTCGACACATCTATTACTCAAGACCTTACCTACAATATACATACATATTGCCACACTTTTGATAGAGCAGATATTTTAAAATTGTACCGCAAAAATATTGCTTACGTATTTATACATATATAGATGCATTCTAATTATTTATTTGATAAGTTTATTACGATAAATTGTAACGATCTTGTGATTTTAGCGCCATTTTTCCAATTAAAAAATTACTCACCTTTTGATGACAAACTAAATTTTAAGGTTAACTATCTGTTTGTCTTTTGAAAAAAATGCCACTTCTAAAATATATTTTATTGATAGACTCTTTAATTGACTCTCGAACAATGAAGGCATGTTTTGACAGCCAACCAAAAGAAAACATCCCCATCAGTATATTCGTTTTAAAATGTTTTTTAAAAATATTTATTTAGGAATAAAATTCTTTACTCGAATTTGTTTCTTTTTATATAAATTTGGAAGGAAAAATAACATAAAAGAAAATTGATGTTTTTTAGCTTTAAAATCGTTGTAATTGATTTCAATTATTCAAAGTTAAAAAGAGGATTAGGGAATATGAGGATAATTTGTTTTCTTTATATTTGGTTTTATTATTTACATTTTAGGACTTAAAGATAGAAAACTTAATGATTGAGGTAGACAACTGTTATTTTAGCATTACATTTTTGTTATAATAAATGTTTCAGCTTGATTTATGGTGACTCGTACACGGTAAAAAATCGAGACTAATTTTAAAACTTTCAATTAAACCTTAATAGTTTTGCTAAAATTTAAAACATTTTAAAGACCAATTTAAAACTTCAAAAAGTTTTGAGCACAATAAAAACCAAAAAGTATCATTTTTAAACTAAAAAATTCTTTAAAACACCATTAAAACCAAAAATACTAATAACGAATCCTTATTAGTTTCATAATCAATATAGTAAACATCAAAAGTTTTTTTTTAAGAATAAAAAACCTTAAATGTTTTTCTATTTGAATTTTTAACGACTTTTCTGTTAAATTTTAAAACATAAAACTAAAAATATGGAGGGGCTGAAATCTCCCAGTCTGGGTTAAGGATTTGTATATAGTTTTCGGCAAAAAAGTTTTATGAGGACATGGTTTTTAGTTTTGGGCAGCGATGTATATCAAACATAACTCTATGTTAAAGTACAAGTATTTTTTATATCTGTTTAAAAATTTATTACAAAACTAACACGAAACATCAATACGCTGCCGGAAAATTATAATCAAAATTCCAAAAATATTGTTAAATTAAATAAAATCAAACTTTTTCAAAATTCCAAAAGAAATTCAAAAAATTAGAATAAAATCAAATATTTAAACTTTTTTTAAATTCCAATAATCTTTCAAAAATTTTTAAAAATTCAAACTTTTTCCAAAATTCTAAAAATATTGCAAAAATTATTACAAAATCAAATATTGAAAATTTTTTCAAAATTCCAAAAATTATAATAAAATCAAAAATTGAAAATTTTTCAAAATTCAAAAAATATTACAAAAATCCTTACAAAATCAAAAATTAAAACTTTTGCCGAAATTCTAAATATATTGCAAAAATTATTACAAAATCAAATAAGTACACAAACTTTTTCAAAATTCTAAAAATAATTCAAAAACTATAACAAATTCTAAAATTTCCATGTCCAATTTCATTTTAAATTACATTTACGTCATAAAAACAGCTACATTTTTTTTTCCAAAAAATTGGCTAAAAAAGTAAATGAAATCATTTTTTGACACACTTGACAACATTTTTTTGACAAACTTATAATGCCATAATTCTCAATAATAATAATAAAACTTCATTTCAAACAATTAATTTTATTTTTTTTCCAAAAAATTAGATAAAAAAATAAATAAAAATCTTTCTTTTGACACACTTGACAACATTTTTTTAACAAACTTATAATGCAATAATCTAGTTTTTGATCCCACATACCAGTTCCGGCCATCAAGATTTCTCCAAATTTAATGTTTCTACTCGTAATCACTTAAAATCAACGGTTTTTAAGCCAAAAATATGAAAATTTGCTATTTTTGACCACATAATGATTTTTTTGACACACTTCCGGTACGGGTATTGAACACAGCGTCTTTTCGGACCTGTCCCTTGTAAATACCTATTTTTAGAAAAACAAATTTTGAAATCCCTCCAGCTGCTTTCCCTGCAGTGTAGGCAATGACGGACGGCCGGACGGCCGACAGACAGACATACATTTTTTTTTTTGCTTTTTTAGAATCAGTAGGTCCTAAAACGTCGAGAAATGCCAAAAAAAGTGGGGGTAAGAATTTCACTTTGAGCTCATGAATGTAATACTTAGGTCTTTCAGACCGAAGTAAAGTTTAAAAACGATCGTGAACCGTTTTCAAAAATAGATAAAATACATTTTTCGGGAAATCCCTATAATATGCTTAGTCGTATGATAGGTTTGCATTATTATGCTTCATTGGTTAATTCAAACAGTGATTGTCGATCGATTAGTTAAGTGTCAAAAGAAAATTGGTTATTTAAAAATAAAAAATGAATGAACTTGTGGGAAGGATACTGCATGTGAAATATAACAATAAAAATATAGCACATTATGATGCTAGGACGTAAAGTTAAAGATTCTAGACGGATGTGGAGTTTGCAAATCGAGGCGCTAGCCGAGATTTGCACCCACATTAAGTCCAAAATAGCTTACATCCGTGCATCATATACTATTTTGTAACGTCCGTTATATTCGCCTAAACAATAATAAAACCAATTCATCTTCTTTTTCTAATTCAATAAAAATGTATTTCATTAGTTTCAGTTCATTTTTACATTAATAATAATTTTAAAATTTTCTAATACTTAACGGCTAGTTAAATTTTGAATATACTATAAAAACAAACGAATGTACCAATTTTTATTTTCATTTCTAACGAACAGATGTCGTTACTCAACTTTTGCTGAATCTTGGTGTTACACGATTTTCATGAGAAGATGTAAAAGAAGGAGAATCACGTTTTTTGTTTTGAATGAATTCGATGTTAGAGATTAAAACAGAAAGTATATATAATTATATAGTAAAATCTGAAATGGAAAAGATCATCCAGTGTTTGGTTTTCGATCTTGATATTCATAAATTTAATGTTTGAAATAAAGTTCAGGTTGTTAGATTATAATAAATTGTTTATATATATATATATATATATATATATATATATATATATATATATATATATATATATATATATATATATATATATATATATATATATATATATATATATATATATATATATATATATATATATATATATATATTGATTTTGATTACAACAAATAAGCAACATACAATTAAAACGATAGAAAGGTATACACTAGTGAATTACTTAATAAATTGGGGCTTTCTATGAACTTTATAAGACGTCCAATAAAAAGGGGATTAGTTTTGTTAATAAATTAGTTCCGTCTTATTTGCCGGCTAAAACAAATTATAAGTTGTAAGCAGAAACATCAAATTTGTACACGAATAGTGTGGGCTTTCGTTTAGTGCATCTATCTCTATATACAATTCAAATTCATCAACTGCAAACTATTATTTAGAAGAGCCAAAGTCGAGTCAGAATACCATAGGAAACCGTTGGAGGAGTTACCGTAAGAATAATTAGAACACAGGACCAACCAATATTACTGCTGTTTAGTGATGATTTTGTTTTTATGGATGATGGAAAATAAACTTATATAAAATCATCGAATTCAACGTCGCAGAGTGAGTTTTTTTTTATTATTTAAATTATATAATTTGAAAGAATAATTCTCAATCTTTGTGTATAACATTCTTATAACATTTCTAGTTTGGTTTTGAAATGTTAGACTAAGGAAGTCAATAGTTTAGAGATTCCCAATTTCATCATTTGTCTGGGGTCACAGAAGTTATCCCGTGATTTATTTTTTTCGTGTAATATGAATTTGTTAGATTATTGTTGAAAAAGTCCAAGCCACAATATATAGTGGCACAACAATTTTTTATTCGCCGCAAGCAAAATATTTTAAGAAAAGTTGTTTATTCTAAATTAAAATTATAAATTTTCATAAATTTTAAAATAAAATTATGTGGAACAAGTAACCTCTGACAAAATATTTATTATTTTTTCCGAATTATTGTGTAGCTATGACAACAAATGATAACAATTATACTTTAATTGGATAATGAAATTTTAAATTTGAGGGTTGCTTTGATAAAAAATTTTATTTTTCATAGAATTTAAACAAATACAAATGCTTTCCACTTTTTGGACGTAGCTACGACAGCAAAATAAATAGTTGAAAAGTGATACTTTAAAGCCTCAAATCACAGTAATAAAGTAACACTTTAATATGTAGGCGAATAAAAAATATGTTTTTTTGAAAAAGTTCTGCAATACAGAACAAGAAAGTTTTAACTTTGAGGACATTGTTTTATCTGGTTAGTAAAGTGCTGTGTTAATTTTAACGTTTTTAATAAAATTTGTAAAGTTAATTAATAAATTTATTATTTATTATTCGTTTTAAGTGTATTCGAGATACCAATTTGTATGTTTTCGTGATAAATACGGAGAAAAGTTAACACCGGAGCTAGTAACTTGTTTAATGTGCCAATATTTATATTGCGACTCATTCTTTTTGGAAATTTTTACAGCCGATCAAAGTCAAAGTTAGTATAATTAATGCTTGATTACTCTTACAACTATTTATTAATTTTTATTTAATTTTTTGTTGCAAGCACACTAAAGAGGAGTTATTGTGCAATTGGAGCAGGGGTATATATAACAACCGATGTAGGTATAATATTATAAAAACATTATACGCAATTATGCTATCACTTATTTTGTAGTCAATTAGGGAGCATATTAAAGTGAACGGTGGTGGTAACCTGTTAGAGCAATTTAATAAAACGCAGTGTGTTACGGACCATAATAGAAAGTTGTTGACACGAATTCTTGGACGCAACCTTATTTTATATTGTGGCGAAAAACCTTCAAAAGACGAAAAATTTGCAGTTGCTAAAGCTGCGGTTGAAATTTTTACTTGCTTCAGATCTACAAGCATATACGGTTGAGCGGTTAGCAACTATATATATTTTATTTAAGCAGTAATGATCTTTATTTCATTTAGTATTTTGATACTTTTAGGAAGTGTTTTATGATCCTGACCAAAATACTGGCTCAAAAATTTAAATTTTAATTCAAAAAAGTACAATACACCGTCCTCATCAACGACACAACAAGATATTGAAACTGTAAATGCTGAACCATATGATCCAACCGATGATCTTAGATATTTGAAATCAGCAGTTCTTCCGGCGCAAACTGAGAAAGTTAAGACATTATTAAAGAAAACTGTTAACGAGCGCAATGATTTGATTGCTCGGAACTCGAATTTGTCCGAAGAGTTTCCTTATGTTTTTGTGGATCCAAAATTGGTATTTTTCACTCCTTCTTAGTTTTAAATTGTATAACATTTTTTTTATTACAGATAGTTTTTGATTTCAACCATCGATTTGTGGAATCACGTGTACTTACTGAAAAATGGCCAAAATTTCAAAGCAATATTTTTGTAATATTAAACGAGACGGGCAACTCTTTAGGTGTTGATGAATGGAATAAACCTACTTTAGCATTGATTGCACTGGTAAAGCTACTTCCAAGTTCACCAGGGTCTTTTATTAATAAGCTAGAAAAATTTTTAATTTTTAAAACGGTGAGTCTATATAAAATTTATAAAATGAATTTAAATACTTAATACAACCACTTAGTTGCAGACACCTAAGGAGGAGTACTTCAACAAAATCAGGCAACCATACTTGATTACTGTGGGATCGACAGCATCTTCAGTAGATCAATATTTCATTGCAGTTGATAATGAGATTGTATGCTTACCAAGCAAATATAACATTATTGAAGCATTCAATGTACTTTTCTGTTCATTATTTGTTTTTTCTTTGGAATACGATCCAGATTTAAAGTATTTTTTTCACTTTTTTTTAACACTATGTCTACAATTTGGGAACCAAGAATAAGTTATCACCTAGAATTCGACAAATTTGCAATAGATTGAATATTCTTGAAGATTTAAAAGCCACCTAATTTTTCCAAATCGAATTTGTAAGCCTAAATTGCAAAAACCTTAAACGGAACGTTTAATCAAACAATTCTTTTATTTTAGATAAGAATTTCAGAATTAATTTAAGTATAATACTCAGATGTCAAATATTTGGAAATAGGAAGGAATTTAGCTACACATTTAAAGTTTAAGTATTTAAATATTTTTCATTTTAAATTTTAGTTTATTTCTTTGAATTTTTAGGGTTCCGTTTTTTATACGGAACACTATTGGTGAGAGTACAACGTGTTTTTCACATTATTTCGATTATCTCGTGAACCATTAGTCCGATGAACTTAAAATTTGAGGTGCTTATAAAACTAACCTATCCACACAAGATGGCGGGCTAAAAAATAAATAAAGTTGTGTTCGTTTGTTTTAAGGAGGTACGATGTAAAGCCTTTGAAAACATACATTTTTTTAGCGAGACGAGTAGGGTATCATATGAAAGGGCTTCATTTCAGCATTATTTAAAAATATATTTTGGAATTTTACACCTCACCATTTTTTGTATAATTTTGAAAAATGGCGTTTCGGGATGTTTTTTGAAAGAGCACTTGATTTTAGAAATATTGTCAGTTTTTTTGGAATTTTGCAATGCATAGTTTTTGAATTATTATCACTAAAGTGACACAAAAAGTTGGTCCCCCCCCCTTGCATTTCGAGCCTAATAAACAGAAAAAATTGAAAAAATTCACAGAGACAGGAAGTTTGATAAACTCTGAACGAAAAATATAGCGAACTCTCAAATAATTATATTTTTGTGTTTTAAGGGATTGGGGTGGGGAAGGGTAAAAAAAAACTTTTTTTGTAACCAAACGAGTGGGGTGTCATTTGGAAGAGCACTTAATTTAAGAAACATTGCAACATTTTTTAGTATTCTGCGATGCACAGTTTTTTAGTTATTGATGAAAAAAGTGCTATTTTAAGTGTATGTTTACCACCCTATATTTCGACGCTGATTTATAGAACAAATATTCCCAATTTAGACCATTGAAATACTGGTTAAATCTTTCTTTAGCTAACATAAACAGCTATGGATAAGATTTAACCTCAAGTAACATTTTTGATCAATGTAGATGTGATTGACATTTACTATTGACGTTTACGATTAAACATTTATTCTGTTATGCGTCCATAGTCTGGCGATATAAAGACTTTACAACATAACTTTATGTCATTTATTTTTGATATTGTGTTTTTTTACATTCACGGAACCCTTGGCGAGCGAATTTTATTCGCACTTGTCCGACTTTTTTTATTGAAAATGGAATCTTATTTTTGCTACATTTGTGAAAAAAAGTTTGAATCCTTTAAATTTACAAAATACCATTTAAAATATGTTCACAGTTTATATTTGTCAAACACATTAACTTTAAAATGTGTAGTTGCAAAAAACTGTGACTTTAAATCAGATAATTATAGAAGTTTATTAAAATACCAAAAATTAAATCAAAATAAAAATTTATCTGGACAGGAATTACCTATAAATCTATGTGATACCATACAAAATAATTTAGACACAAACAAAGATAATTTAGAAGAAAGTACCCCCATAATTTCAAATCAATTGCGCCAGATCAACAATACCTCCAATTTAGAAGGATCTTATGCTTTCTCCAGTAATAATCTTTCAAATGAAGACGAAGCTAACAAGACTACTAAATTAAACTCATTATTTACACATATTTTAGAATTTTTATCAGCGATATAAGGCATAGCAGATAATAATATTAATACAATTTGCAAACATTTATTTACAATATTTGAAAATTTTTTTGATTGCTCAAAAAATTTGTTTCGTGATTCTAAAAACCAATCACAAATTGAAATCTCGCTCAATCTAGAAAGAAAAATTGCTGCTTTATTGCAATTATCGTCTTCTAAATATCGAAAGAATAAAAATACTAACGATAGTTCTGGTTTTGTTGAACCTGAAGAAGTTGCTTTAGATATTCGATCTGAAAAGAAGTTCAATCAAAAAACACAAAGGGAAGAGGTAGTACAAGTTCAATGCACTTTTCAGTACATTTCCATTGTAAAAACAATTAAGAGTCTATTTGAAAATAGGTCATTCTTTGAGGCATATTTTAATCAAAAACATCAATGCTTAGACGAATTAAAATTTTATTGTTGTAGAGAAAATTTTAAAAATTCTTCGTTTTTTAAAAACAATGAAAATTGTATTCAAATACAAATTTTTTATGATGACTTTGAGGTAGTAAATCGACTTGGAATATATTTTTCTATGTGTAATTTAGATCCTATTTATAATTCTAAAATGGAACAAACACATCTAGTATCGCTATTTTACGTAAGTGATATAAAACGAAACCTAACAAATATAAATAAAATTTTAACATTAATTCGCGATGAGATAACAATATTAGAAACAAAAGGAATTGTCATAAGCGACAATATTATAAAAGTCCACTCTAGTTAACGTAACCCTTGACAACTTAGGAGGAAATACTTTACTTGGTTTTCCTCAATCATTTAATAGTGATAATTGTTGTAGATTTTGCATTTGTACTAAAGAGGATCTTAGGAAATATAGTATTGAAATACCTAGTAGTTTAAGAAGCTATCAGAGGCAAATAGAATCATTTCAAACACATGATCCAACAACCATGATCCATGATCCATGAACCAACTAAAGTTGGTATGAAATTTAATTCTGTTTTAAGCACACTTTCGTGTTATAACATTATAGACAATGGCACAGTTGATATAATGCATGATGTTTTAGAAGGAGCGGTACCATTTGTATTAAAATTTTTTTTTGAGCAATTGACAAAAAAAAAATTATGTACTCTTGATCAAATCAATAATAGGATAACAGGATTAACAGAATTAAGAAGAAATCAATATCTCTCGGTCTTTCTGCATTTCAGAATTGGTGCCTTATTACAAATGTGGCGTTTATATTCGCCGATTATCTGGAATATTTAAATGATATTTGGCCAGCAGTAAATTCACTCCTGAAAATAATATTTTCGCCGATAATTTTCAAAATTGATAATGAACAACTCCCACATGATATAGCTTCGATTTAAACATATTAAAAATGTGCGAATTAAATTTGCTGCCCACACATTACTTTATGACACATTATCCGTCCATAATTTCTAGGATGGGTCCTTTAGTTGAGTTGTGGGCAATGCGTTATGAAAGCTACCACCGTAACTTTACAAAAAGTGGTCATTACCTTAATAACTTCAAAAACATCGCCAAAACTTTATCTCATAGACACCAACAGAAAATGTACTACACTTGGAAGAATCTAGATTTATCCGATCTTTTATCATTTGGTAAAAGAAAAACGATATTATTAAAATATCATGATAATAGAAATTTATTAACACTTTATTTCAAATTGCCAGACGAAGCAACATTTATTCAAATAAGATCATTCTCATATGGGGGTTTTGTATACAGAATTGGCCTATTTATAACCCATTTCTATACCGAAAATAATTTTCCAAATTTCTTTAAAATTATTGACATATTTTGTTTAGAATATAAAATATATTTTTTTTACTACTTGCATGAGAAATTTCAATTATTTACTCAAAAACCCAAGACAAAAATTATTTTTCTCAGCTAAGGTTACTAATAATTATTCCCCACACCTAATAATAAGTATTTTAGCACCTTAGTAAATAATGAAAATATAATTTTTGTTCGTTTGTTAACTGAGTTCATCAATTCAATTTTTTTAGTTTCTTCCTAAAATAATAATAATATATTAAAAAATAATAAGCGTTTTGATTTTATTTTAATAATAATAAATAATGAATGAATGCAAAAACTTCTTTGCAACTATAGTTTAGTTTATTTGAAATTTTAATTCGTGTTAAACAGAAATCTGTTAAAATTTAGTTTAGTTGTGAGTTGTAGACTAAAAAAATTCTAAATTTGGCCCAACAATATTGAATAGATTTTCAATTCAATTCAATTCATGTCAAAAATAAATAAAAGCTATATTTTTTAATGCAAAGCATATGTGATTTTTATTTAGTTTTAAGAAAATTCATTGAAAATAAATTTCTAACTAAGCAGCCCTGAATAATAAATATCCAATACGCAATCCAATGATATGATACACAATGTTTCACCAAATCAAAATTTTTATTTATTCACCATTTGCTTATTAATTGACATTTTATTTTGTGAATAATTAAGAGTTTTAGTGCATTTTTTATATCAAGTAGTAAAAAAAATAGTATATAAACCTCGGTGAAGAAAATTTTCTCCATTTCGGTGCTTAATTCGCTCGAAACTTCGTTTCTCGCGAATCAATATCCACCTCAATGTAGAAAATTTACTTTATCACCTCGGTATATAATGTACTATTATTTGCATAACTTTTAATACTAAGGAATTTAATGAATTATTCTGTAATTATGAATTATTCTGTACTACTAAAAATGTAATTTGTTTCGAGACATTGAAAAATAAGCAAACATTTCATACAATTGTTGTAAAAAACCAAACATTTTTATTTTCCAAAACTTGTATTAATTTTTAATAATAATATTATGCATTTGAAGTTTTATATATGAATTTTACAATAATTAAAAATAAATATGTATAGAAACAAAAATGATTTTTATTTATAATTAATTTACAATACTTTTTATAATTATAATAATTATAACAATTATAATAATTATAAATTTTCTGGATAACAGCATCTTAAAAAAAACCTAAGTGTCTTAAAGCTCATTGATGAATTTTACTTTTTAGACCGTAAATGGATAAGAATAAATCGTTTGCGTTGTTTATTTAAACGAAAAATCCTATTTAATCGTTTTAGTCTTCTTTTACTCTCCTAACGGTCTTATTTTCAAATTTCAAACTTTGAAAGATATATTATAAACCCGAAAGTTTAGTTTTTAACAATAAGGCATCAATTTAAAAACATTACGGGTTTCCTCTTAAAATTAATTAGTTTGAAAGGGCAACTTTTAGATTATTTTAGATAATATTGGGCGATATGTATAAAAACTAGTAAACACTAGTTAAACTTTACTACCTAGTTTAATACAAAATTGCTAGTATAGTAAAAAATTGGTTTGAGTATGAACTAAACTAGGAGGATAGTATTAAAAAACATCGCACTAGGTTGTTGCTATGGCGTTTACTAGGAATTTAAATAACAAACTTTTTTGAGTTGTCAAATAAATAACTTATTTATTATATATCTTCGTATATATTTCCAGTTTATCTATTTATTTAGTAAATTTGTAGAATTTTATGTTAATAATTATAAGAAGAAGTAAAATATTCATTTTATTTTATATTTTTGTGTTTGTTTACATGGAAGTGAAATAAGTTGTTTTATTGAAGAAAAAAAATCTTTATTCAGAACCCGTATTTCAGTAAAAATTTCTTCTAAAACTTCGAAACCTTTTATGTTTGATCTTTCATTAGTCAGACATGCAAGAATGAAGATGCAGCCCAATTTCTTTTCAGAACAATTGGCGATAGACTATTTGTCATAAGAGCTTTGAAGGTTTTCGTAGATTTGATACATAATCTTCCGTAGATTGCTTTCAGCTATCAGATGGCAATTTGTGTATTGTTTTTGAGATTTTCCTATACGTTTTTCCAATGTTTTGGGGTGTAAAATGAACTGATTGAATTCGTTGGCATACCTCTTATTATTAGTCGTGGGCATGCCGTGAATCGTTTTTATTACGTTTCTGATTTGGAACTGCGGCTTACACAGTCTTTTTTTTTTGCGATGAATCATTGGTTCCACCGCTCAAGCAACACTCTGTTTTGTCTTATTTAATGAGCTTTTTACATATGTGTGATAATCGAAGGCGCTCCTCTTACTAGCGATGGTATGCCTTGGCGATGAGTATATCGAATTATGCTAGAAATATTTGTTTTGATAAATTGATGCCTCGTGGCTTGGTGCAACAGGCTGCCGGGGATATAACCAAATGTGTGTTAACTAAATAGTTGACATCACTAATGACTATGGAATACAAGAATTACTCCTCTGTTCTATCATAATTCTTGCAAATAACATGTAGTTCTCAGCATAAATATTTATATTTGGATTAATTTGAATTCGTTACAGTTAAGCTATAAGAAAATGCTATTGTTAGGTTTAGTATTTTTCCTGTTATAAGTTGGTATCCGGCTTTTATTTTTGTTGCTTTTGAATATGTTAAAGACACAAGGGGATTTAAAACTCCAAAATTAGCGAAAAACGTTTCTTTAATCTAGTAAAGTTAGAATGACAGTCTTGAGAACGATAAACGAAAAGAACTTTTGCTGTTTAAGAACTATGCTTTCGAAAACAATCTAGAGCTTCTCAAGTACGAAAACTTAAAAAATTGAATGTGGTTTGGGCCACACTAGAGCGGGAGAAAAGAAGATGAGTTTGAGGTGGTCTTATATTAGAGTGGTTTTTATATAAGAGTAATTCTTATGAAAATTTTAGAATTTTTATGCTTTTATAGACTCAAAGGGCTTAAATTAAATTTGAATCTTTGTTTTGCTTGATTTGATTTTGTTTTCCATCTTTGACTTTCATATCTTTATCTCGATATAAATCTCCGTCACCTTGCCATTTAGGTTTCTTTAACAAATAATATGGGGGGGGGGGGGGGGGGGAGGGGGGGTTGGCATTGAACAAAATAATCAAGTGGCGATTCTAGTCAAAGTACATCAGATGAGCCAGTCCCAACTACCCTTGCAATAGCATTGACATGGGTAAAAAATGTGGGTTAGAAAATGATCCTGCAAAAACAGTAGCGATTCTTTTTACCAGGAAGCAGAGGATCCCTGATATTGGCTCCATTGCTCTGGAGGGAAGTGATCTTGTAATTGCAGAACCAGCAAAACACCTATGTTCGTGCTGAATACCTAGGTGGACTCACGTGGAAATCAATTATCAAAGAAAGAGCCAAAAAAGTTACAGTAGCACTATCTATACTCATGTAAAAAGCCATGGAAAAATATGGAATCTTGGATCTCACATATCCCAATGATTTTACATCTCGCTGATCAGACCGATCTTAATGTACGGTGTGATCATATGCTGGACTGCAATTTCTAACGCTTCAACCCAGTAATGCTTCTCCATAATCTCCCCTTTAATGTGCTAGATCAACAGATAACATGAAAATCAACTCTTTGACTCAGCTATAGGAATATGAAGCAGTTGTTCTGGATTTATTGATTCCAAGCATCTGATAGATTTTTGAAATATTGTAGATTCAAAATTCCTTTCTTGATCTGTATGAATCTAATTGCTTATTGCTGCTTCAGTTATTATGGTTCTTGATTCCTGATTGGTATTGGACGCAAACCTCTGGCTACTTGCTAAAATAATTCATTATGACTAGCACATATTTGTTGATGCTATCAGTAGTCAGAAATGGTCCAGCTACATTCATTGCAATTTTCTCAAATGGCGCTCCCATATTATACTGCTTCATATCACCATAATTTCTTCGTATAGGTCCTTTTGCAGTAGCTATTCCACGACACCATTCCACTACCAATTGACATGCTCCTGACCAATAAAATCTACGTCGTACTTTGTCATGGGTTTTGTTAATACCCAGGTGACCGCCACTGGTTCCTCCATAACATTTCCTTAAAAACTTGAGGCATTTTTATTTTTGGGACTACTACTAACATTGATTCTTTAACTGTACCCTTAGAACTTACAGAGGCTGTTCCATTATGACCAATATGACACTGTCTAGGTTTTTCTCCTTTTTCACTTACGTAAACCTCACGTCAATAATATTTTTCTAGCTTTCAGCCCGGTTACAGTGCTAGCATTCTACCTGGCATTCGTTAACATTTCCATGTGCAGTTCCTGTTTGATGTTTAATGTCAAAATCATAAGCCTGTAAGCGTTTGATCCATCGTGCTTCCTATCCGCCGGGTATTTAAATTGTAATAAACAACTCAATGCTCCATGATCACTACTCAAATGGAATTACAAGTGTTGTGGAAATGTTTCACACATAGAACTATAGCCAGCATTTCTTTGTGGGTTCCACAATGATCCCTTTCTCGCTTAGACAGTGTCTTCGAGTAATAAGGTATTACTTTCTCTTTCCCATCAATTTCATCGATTTCTTTTCCCCTCCTCCTATACCATCATTGCTGGTATCAGTATTTAACATAAATTTAAGATTGCATAGGATAAACCAGAATTGGTTTATCCTATGCAATCTTAATTGAAGTTCCATAATCACAACGTCTTGCTTTTCGGTCTATTTAAATGCTTTATCTTTTCTTGGAAGCTTATGTAGGCTCTTAGCAATATAATCGAATTCTGGTATAAAACGTCGGTATTGTACAATCATTGAAAACTGCAAAGCTCTGATAAATCATTTAACTTTAACATAAAACGAACTAGAAGTTTCTATCTTTAATAGAACCGAATTTATGAATATTTAAAAATAACCCGACCAGCCAAAAATCACGAAATTCTCGATATTTGGAACCGCTATATTTTCCAAAAATATCAATATCGAATAATCCTCGAATACGTATATCTTTTTATTCGTAGTAATTTTTTTTGAAAAATATCAATGCGTTAAAAATATTCACGATTTTCACATGACAAAAATATTTGTTAAAAATTTTAAGGGTAGGTTTCTCCCTTAGTTTTAAGTTTTAAAAAATTTAAAATCGATTTTTCGATTTTTTTAAATTTATTTCAAAAAATACACTATCAATTAATTCTTACCGCGTGATGGAAGTAGTATCGACGTGAGTGCTAGAGGGCACTGTAGGCAAGAAACACAGTTTTCACGCAGTTTTAAAACTTTATGATTTTTTTTCTCGGAAATATCGGCATGTAGGCCAATTTTGTATGTGACAATTTGACTTAAAATTTTTACGTAAATCACTTCTTATTGGCATGGGTCGCGTTAAACCTTGGTTCGTCTCATTTGCTAATCATTTTGCACGTTCCGCATTCCGCCGACACTTGAACGATTATTTAAAAGCCAAAGTGTATAAGCACATAAAATTCGGAAAAAAGTGCGAAGTACGTTGAACCAGAAGTAAGAAGCATTTTGAACGAACAACAAGTCTGTAAGTGACACCATTCGTTATAGGTATTGCATCTCATTGATTCCGAGTTGTTAATACTAATTACTTTACTCTGAAGATTGGGTCGATTCTGCTTCAGTTATTTCAACAAGAGTAAATTACTATGTCTTAAAAGTTTACTATTTCTAAAGGTGTCTAAAATTTACTGTTCCTTCACCCGGTTTACACAGTTTGTAAACTTTACATGCACGAAAACATATTTCATCTTCCAAATCAGAATAAAAAAAAACAATAAATTCAATACATTTGTCTTGTTTTCGAATTCATATCACATCTCAAAAAGAAAAATATGGAGGGGTAGAAATCTCACAGCTCTGAGATATCAAGACTTCGGTCTGGGTTAAGGATTTTGATATAGTTTTCGGCAAAAAACTTTTAAGAGGACATGGTTTTTAGTTTTGGGCAGCGATGTATATCAAACATAACTTTTTGTTAAAGTACAAGTATTTTTTATCTCTGTTTAAAAATTTATTACAAAACTAACACGAAACATCAATACGTTGCCGGAAAATTATAATCAAAATGCCAAAAATATTGTTAAATTAAATAAAATCAAACTTTTTCAAAATTCCAAAAATATTCTAAAAATTAGAATAAAATCAAATATTTAAATATTTTCTAAATTCCAATAATATTTCAAAAATTCTTAAAAATTCAACCTTTTTCCAAAATTCTAAAAATATTGCAAAAATTATTACAAAATCAAAAATTGAAAATTTTTTCAAAATTCCAAAAATTATAATAATATCAAAAGTTAAAAATTTTTCAAAATTCTAAAAATATTCCAAAAATTCTTACAAAATCAAAAATTGAAACTTTTGCCGAAATTCTAAAAATATTGCAAAAATTATTACAAAATCAAAAATACAAACTTTTTCAAAATTCCAAAAGTATTTCAAAAACTATAACAAATTCAAAAATTTCCATGTCCAATTTCACTTTAAATTACATTTACGTCATAAAAACAGCTACATTTTTCCTCAAAAAATTGGGTAAAAAATAAATGAAATCATTTTTTGACACACTTGACATTATTTTTTGACAAACTTATAATGCCATAATTCTCTATAATAATAATAAAATATCATGTCATACGAACTATTAATTTTATTTTTTTCTAAAAAATTGAGTAAAAAATAAATAAAAACCTTTCTTTTGACACACTTGACAACATTTTTTGACAAACTTATAATGCCTTAATTCTCCATAATAATATTAAAATTTCATTTCAAACAAACAATTTTATTTTTTTCCAAAAAATTAGGTAAAAAACTAAATAAAAATCTTTTGACACACTTGACAACATTTTTTTGACAAACTTAAAATGCCATAATTCTCAATAATAATAATAAAATTTCATTTCAAACAAATAATTTGATTTTTTTCCAAAAAATTGGGCAAAATAATAAATAAAAATCTGTCTTTTGACACACTTGACAACATTTTTTTGACAAACTTATAATGCAATAATCTAGTTTTTGATCTCACATACCAATCCCGACCATCAAGGTTTCTCCAAATTTAATGTTCCTACTCGTAATCACTTAAAATGAACGTTTTTTAAGCCAAAAATATGAAAATTTACTATTTTTGACACACATAATGATTTTTTTGACACACTTCCGGTACAGTTATCGAACACAGCGTCCTTTCGGACCTGTATCTTGTGAATACCTATTTTAGAAAAAAAATTTTGAAATCCCTCCAGCCGTCTTCCCTGCAGCGTAGGTAATGACGGCGGCCGGCCGACAGACAGACATACATTTTTTTTTGCCTTTTTAGAATCAGGAGGTCCTAAAACGTCGAGAAATGTCAAAGAAAGTGGGGGTAAAAATTTCACTTTGAGCTCATGAATGTAATACTTAGGTCTTTCAGACCGAAGTAAAACTATAAATTAACAACCTAGTAATAGTTTTAGTGTGGTAAATAAGACACTAGGTTTGATTATAGTATATACTAGCATAAATCCAGCAAAATTTGTTTTTTATGCATACCAAACATAGCAAACACTCAAAAACAAAACAATTCGATGTTTTTTTTAGCAAGCTAGTAAAGTAAAGTTTCGAATACTTTTTTATGCATACGAAAACTAGTAAATACTTAAAAAACCTAGTTACTAGGTTTTATAGATATGGCCCATTAATTTTTTCGGAAATAGATTTTAAACATTTTTTATCGATTTTTCAAACGTCTGCGTTTATTTTTCCAACTTTTAAAAGTTATAATCATAAACTGAAAAAGTTCATTACATATATGCAGTCAAAAAAGTTTAAAAATTAGTCTAAATTTTTTACCGTGTGTGTATTCTAGCAAGGTTTACATAAGACCATCATTGATACAGAGACCACACTATTTATTTTAATCTGATACGTTTTTCCGACGAATTTAATACTGCTTTTCGCTATTTATAAACTGAAAACTCTAATTATTCCCATTGTAATAATTCAGGGTCCAGGGAGTATTTGTCTGTGATTTGCAAAGTACAATAGCACGACCACTAAGCTCGCAATTTACCAATTGAAACTTCTCAAGTTGAAATATATGAATGAAAAACGCCCTTTTAGAATACTACTCTGTTTAATCCAGTGTACAAATACGAAAAATTTTAGATTTCTGGAATACAATTAAATTCTTAAATATATGTAAATAATTTAATTCAAATTTTACCTTTCAATTAAAATCATAAATAATTTTTACTAGATTTAATTCTAACAGGGCGGAGCGTTGAGTAAAACTTCTTTTAAATTCACAATCTTAAAGACTAGAAGTTTTCATCACCAAATGTTGATTTAAAAAAGGACTAGTTATAAATTTTTTCTCGAATTTATACCATTGACAAGTAATAGTTTTGACAGAAAACAAAAGGAAATAATAGGGTTCAAACAAATAACCCAATGGACAATTATATGGACAATTATATTTCACGTAACATTTTAGGATTTTGTTGAGACAATTTTTGTCACTCTTTTTTAAATCATCACGGTTGTGAACAGCCCTTAACGTAATTTAATGTAATTTAAATTACCTAAACTTTTAATAATCTTCAACGAATATAAATACTCAAATATTAAATCTTAAATAGTACATCTTAAATTAATTATAATAATGATATTTTTCTCACATGGCTTCTTCAAGATCAATTACGGCTAGTTTAGCCACCGGTCTTATGTATGTTCCATAGGCCGTTCTAACTTCAACTGTCCGCACTTTCCCGTCTTGACTTGGACATACTTGGGTTATAATGCCTCTTTTCCATTCGCCTCTTTGAAGGTTATCATCAATAATCAGGACTACATTCCCAATTTGCAAATTATCCACTTCACTGAACCACTTTTTCCGTCGAGATATTGTGGGCAAATATTCTCGCAACCAACGACTCCAAAATTCGGTAGCAAGTGATTGAGCCACCCTCCATTGTTTGCGACAGTCAAATTCTCCCGGCAGTGGTACAGCTTGCCGATTTGAAATTTGAAGTAGAAGATTAGGGGTGATTGCTTCATTATTATCTATATCATTAGCTGAGTAATATAGTGGACGTAAATTTACTAACTGTTCAATCTCGATTAAGGCATTTCTCAATGTTTCCTCCTTAGGAAAGTTTTCGCGCAACACAATGTACAGTGACTTCTTGACCATCTGAATCATGCGTTCCCACGAGCCTCCAAAATGGGGAGCACTAGGTGGAATGAAGGACCATCTTGTTCTAGTTTCGTTTGGCAAGTGTTTGCTTGCTTTTTCTTGTAGACGTATAAAATCAATTTCTTGCACGGCCTTCTTCAATTCTTTTTCGGCAGCTCGAAGATTGGTCCCATTGTCTGAGAATATTTCAATGGGAGGACCTCGACGACATATAAAGTTCCGAACACACATGATAGCTGAGTTCGTATCGAGTGATGCAGCTAACTCCAAATGTATAGCTCTCATAGTAAGGCATATAAACAGGACTCCCCAACGTTTCTCATGGTGACGGCCAACAGTAATCTCCATGGGTCCAAAAAAATCAATTCCAGTAAATGAAAATGCCGGCTGATGCGGTGATAATCGAGCAATTGGTAACTGAGCCATTTTTGGTATTCGTGGTTTTGCGAGTCTATACTTGCAGTAGAAACAATCATTAGCAACTTTATTGATTTGAACTCAAATTTTTGGAATCCACACAAATTGACGTATTTCATTGACTACACATTCCTTATTAACGTGGTGGAATTTTCTATGAACAGCGTCGATTAATAAACAGGTGATGTGGTGTTCTCGAGGTAAAATAATTGGTCTGCGAACTTTTTCATTAACGATGACGGGTGATGCTTCTAGTCTACCGGCTAGCCTTAAAATGCCATCTTCATCCAGTACGGGATTGAGATTGAAAATACTACTACTTCTTGATATTTTCTCGTTTTTTCTAAATGTGCGTATCTCTGCTGAATAGTGATCACGTTGAGCAATACGGTATAGAATTTGTTCACCGAATTCAAGCTCATCTCCATTTAGAGCTGAAACAGTTCTAATCATTTCAGGAATAGGTGTTTTCGTTTGTTGTTTTTTCATTAAATCCCGTGTACGGCCTCCATTTCTTTTCAAGCACTTCAACAATTTGTTAGCATATCTTCCGATAAATGCGGCACATCTCAATAATCTTTCCCATTTGCTGAATCGATTCACTTCTATAAATGGCTTAATGATTTCTTGAATGCAGTGAAACTCTTCAACGCTTTTTCTTTCCTCATCTGTTGTTATTGTTTTTTCAATTTCATTTGGCCATTTCTCTCCACTTTCATACAAAAAGGCTGGACCATTTATCCATCTTTGAGAAACTGAAGGTGTATCCGTCATCCGCGTAGCTTCATCTGCAACATTTTGAATAGTAGGCAGCCAGCGCCACTGGCAAATCGTCGTTGAGTCCAATATTTCGCTGATTCTGTGTGAAACAAAGGCGGAATATTTGCGTGTAGTTGAGCGGATCCAACCCAAAACAGTTTTGGAATCAGTCCAAAAGACAATTTCATCAATTTTAATGGAAATTTCGGTAGTTATGGCATTCTTTAACCTTGTCGACAATACAGCGGCTTGAAGCTCTAGTCGTGGTATTGAGAGCGATTTTTGGGGAGCAACTCTCGACTTCGCCGCAACAAACGAGACATCAACGTCAACACCATAATTAACATGTAAAAATCCAACACATGCAAAGGCTTGCTCACTTGCATCAGCAAAAATGTGTAACGTGGTCTTTACCTTCGTATTATATGGATATTGAAAATAGCATCGTGAAATTTTTAGACTAGAAACCTCATTGAGAGCATCCAACCAGTCATTCCATTTTGATTGTAAATGTAGTGGAATCCTGTCATCCCAATCAATACCAGTGACCCAAATTTCTTGCATTAAGATTTTGGCGTGAATTATAAGAGGGGATAAAACTCCAAGCGGATCGAACTGCGACATAACAACTCTCAGGATTTCCCGTTTTGTTGGTAATCTCAACTTTTGTAATATTTCTTGATTGACTCTGCCAACATTAACTTTAAATACAAACACATCTTCGTTGATCATCCAATACATTCCCAAGATTTTTTCCATTTCAGTTGCTTGGAGTACATTCATGTTCACTTCTACACGATCACTTCCAGCTTGCAAGTTCATTTGTTCCTCTACTATTTTTGCATTCGAAACCCAGCAGCGGATGTTAAACCCTGCTTCACTATGGATTGAATGAATTTGTCGCGATACTTCTAGGGCCTCCTCTTCCGAATCGAAGCTGTCAAGCAAATTATCGACGTAGTGATTTTGTATAATTGCTTCTACTGCCCTTGGGTAGATGTCTTTATGTTGATTTGCGTTGATGTCCTTAACATAATGGGCTGAGCTTGGAGAACATGTGACGCCGAAGGTCATTCTGGTCATTTTATATACCTCAATCGGTTTGTTGCCATCACAATCACGCCACAGAACTAGTTGACATAGTTGATCTCGTTCAATTATTTTCACTCTGTGAAACATTTCTGCTATGTCAGCTGAAATCGCTATCTTACGCTGTCGAAATCGTAAAATTATACCAAATAATGATGAAATCATATCTGGGCCTTTAAGTAGCATATCATTTAAACTCACGCCGTTGCTTTTAGCTGCTGCATTGAATACCACCCGTGGTTTAAAGGGTTTGTTTGGGTTTTGAACGGCAAAGACAGGCAGATACCAGTGACGTTTATTGTTAAAGCTCCCAGGAGAAAGCCGCACAAGATAACCTTTATCGATGTGCTCATTCATTTTGATAATAACTGCCGACTTAAGCTTTTCATCATGCTCAAGCTTTTTTTCGAAACATAATAGCCGTTTTTCAGCCATTCTTCTACTATCTGGTAGTGTGATGTCATCCTTTCGCCATAGTAGACCGGTTTCATACTCATCTTTAATTCTTTTAGTAGTCGATTCTAACAAAAATTTAGCTCGGATTGAATCTTTGGCTTCCAATAATTTATCAACCAATTTTACGCCAAACGTTTCGGTTGTATAAAACTCACGCATCAAACTGCTGAGCTCTTCCGATTTACTACATTCACAAATATGGCAAACGAAATTTTCCGGATTGTGATGATCATCTTTGCCATGTACGACCCAACCCAAACGAGTCTTTGTAGCCACAGGTTCATTCCATTTTCCTTCACGCACTTCATACATTAGGCCCAATTTGGCATGCTCCAACCCAATCAAAATAGTAGGGCTAACGACTGGAACATCAGGAATCTCAACGTCACGCAAATGTTCATATTTGGTTTTCAACGTCTGTGTGGGTATTGGCAATGGTAAATTTAACTGAGACACTGTTCTCACATTATTCAGGGTAAAAACTCGCTTATTTTGATCAGCACCAGATATCATAACTTTGACACGTTTAGAATCAGTTTCTTTCCTAATGGACTGATCCGTCCATGTGGTGCAAAGTTCATCTTGTTCACCATCCAATTCTAATTCATTTGCGATTGTATTTAGCAACATAGTCGGCGAACTACCTTCGTCTAGGAACGCCCATGTAACAACTTTCTTTCCATTTGAAGGGTTACTCAAAACCACTGGTAATGATCGAAAAAGAGTTTTGTTTGTACCACAACATGATTTTGCTGTCAATTGAGCCTCAGTTTCTTGACTATTTGTTTCAAGATCGATTGAATTTTTAGACATTTTTGTTGAATGTAGAGACTTGTGGTGATATTCTTGACATCCTTCAATATTGCAGATTTCTTTCTTATCACAATTTTCATAACGATGCTTAGAAACCAGACAACCAAAACACAATCTCCGTTTTCGTACGAAAAACCATTTTTTACCAATAGACACTTTTTTGAACTTCTCACAATCTAATAGGGAATGGCGCGCTTTTCCACAAAAACTGCACTTCCTTTCGATATTGTCCTTCATGGCTGTGGTTGAAACTTCAGAGTCTTTTCTTTGCTCCTTGTTCATATTAACATGAGCACTAGATCGTTTCGGCTGCTCAGATTTTTGAATTTCCGTATCACATTCAATTGCACAATCATAAATAGGTTCAAACCAATCTACAAATTCATCAATTGTTGGTTGATCATCCTTATTTCGCACAAATCGAATCCATTGTCTCTTCAAACTAGGTGATAATTTATCAACAACTACATCCAGAGTCTGTGGGCTTTGTAAATAGTTCAATGCATTTGCACTTTTTAGCGTTGCAATGAATCCCAACAAAAATTCGAAAAAATTTTTGACTGTTTGTGATTTATTTTCGTTTGGTGGAATTAAACTCGATAATTTCTTCATTTTCTTCTTCACAATAACATCATGGCTCCCAAACCGCTTTTCCAATATTGTCATCACATCTTGCAGGCAATTCGGCATACTCATTATACCTGCCACTGCTTGTCTAGCTTCACCCTTCAAACATTTGCGCAAACGAATTAAGTTGAACGAGTCATCGAAACCACCTTGTTCCGTGGTCGATTTAAATTGATGATAAAATATTGGCCAAACATCTGCATCTCCATCGAACTCCGGCAAATCTGACAAGTATTGTTGGCTCAATAATTGCATTTGCCTTCTCATAAGAACCGACAAGTCACCATTACTTCCATTATCACCACGATCCTTCTGGCGATCAGTACATGTAGGCTGAGAATTGTTTTTTACATCACGACCTTTTCGTAGGGTTACATTAGCTGAAATTGTATTTTCATTATTGACCTTGGACTTTGCACCAACATTAGTTTTAACTGTTTTAGATGACTCTCCGAATTTGCTAGATTTTAACCAACCTTCTACATTGTCAGCCTTATTCTTTTGACTTCGTTTCTCCATTAAATCGAGTTGCTTTTGTTTGAGCATCAACAGTTCCTCTCTTTCTTTGATCATACTCGCCATCAATGCCAATTGTTCGGCTTCATTGTCATCATCATCATTTTGCGAGCCTGATAAATTTCTTCCAGAACTATTATTCCTTTTGGTTAACCTCAATTTGTCACAAGCACCACACAACCATGGCTCATCTTCTGGTGGCAAAACCTCCAAACCAACACAATCTTTATGGAACCACTCCTTGCATTGTGTGCAACCAATCCAAATTTCACCTCCTTTATCCTCAGCTTGAGTCATATGGCATACTCCACATTGTTCCTTGTCATCACCCATCGTAACAAAACTCACCCAAGATCACGTCGGGGTCACCATGTAATAATTCAGGGTCCAGGGAGTATTTGTCTGTGATTTGCAAAGTACAATAGCACGACCACTAAGCTCGCAATTTACCAATTGAAACTTCTCAAGTTGAAATATATGAATGAAAAACGCACTTTTAGAATACTACTCTGTTTAATCCAGTGTACAAATACGAAAAATTTTAGATTTCTGGAATACAATTAAATTCTTAAATATATGTAAATAATTTAATTCAAATTTTACCTTTCAATTAAAATCATAAATAATTTTTACTAGATTTAATTCTAACAGGGCGGAGCGTTGAGTAAAACTTCTTTTAAATTCACAATCTTAAAGACTAGAAGTTTTCATCACCAAATGTTGATTTAAAAAAGGACTAGTTATAAATTTTTTCTCGAATTTATACCATTGACAAGTAATAGTTTTGACAGAAAACAAAAGGAAATAATAGGGTTAAAACAAATAACCCAATGGACAATTATATTTCACGTAACATTTTAGGATTTTGTTGAGACAATTTTTGTCACTCTTTTTTAAATCATCACGGTTGTGAACACCCATAGTCTTAACTTATATAGTTAACTCTAAAAAAAACTGGTTTATCTATTGTCATAAGTTATAACATACACCTGCTTGGATTTTAAAAATTAGGGGGGGAAGAACGGTCTTTATTTTGCTCAACTTTAGGCAAAATCTCTATTTGTGGGTTCGATTGGAACGCTTAACCAGATTTGAATATGAATTTATTTATTAATTCGATCGGATTTTAATATTTAAATTGCCAAATTTAATTTTTTCTTTTGTGAGCAATTAAACTCAAGTAACTAAGGAATTAATTTGAATTTCTCCAATTCAAAGGTATGGATGGAAATACCAAAGAAAAAAATCTGTTTTTCTCTTTTACGTGTTTCGGTTGGGATTCTAACTCGTAACCTCATCAGTTCGACCAAGAACTGCCACCAAGGCGATGATATTTCTAAGTTGAAACATCGACATCAGGTTATTTTACTTAAATTGAATTTCTCAATCGACAATTAGACATAATTTTTTATGGAAATTTTATTCACTTTGAATGAAGATTTTTTTGCATTGAATTTCTTGACAGTACTAATGTGTTAATTCATAGGATGTGTATAATATTTCTATTATAGTCAACATTTTTAGTCAGGAGTGTATAGTTATTATTGATTGTTTCCATTACACATCCTATGCATGATACTGTCAAGAAATTCAATGCAAAAAAAATCTTCATTTAATTTTTGATGTTTAAAATACTAACCTTGGTTGAATTAATACTTTTAGTATTAATAATCTAATGTTTACTATGGTTTGTTTAGGTCGAAGGGTTTTTGAGCGAAACTGGCAAAATTTCATCTGTTGAGTGTTGTGAGTCATATCCTTAACTTATTTATACAATCTGAGATTTTTCAAAAATATCTAAAAAATCAATAAGAATACAAAAAAATAAGAATCAGCTTAGGAATTGTTAAACTTTAAGTTTAATTATTAAGAATGTTTACTGTTGTTTTAAAGTTAAATGTTATAAAAAAGTATTTATCCAGTCGAATCTTTTAAAAAAAGTTTATTTTTGTTGTTTTATAACCATAATTGTGTGCGTTAACAGAATAAAATAAACAGCTGTTAATTTCATTCTTTTGCGCGAATCAGCGGTACACAATAAATCAATTTACTTGAAATAAATTTTTTTGATTGTATTTATAAATATATATTTTATAAAAAAATCAATAAAAACATTTTCGTTCTCATTTAAAATTACATATATAAAAAATAATAAGTTAAAATTAATGCGCATGGTCCCCTCTCGAATAATAAAAAATAAAAATAGCAAAGGCTACTATGATTTCATTTGAATTAAATTGCCAATGTGAAAAAATTAGTTTTTTATTATGATTGCTTATTGGTTTCTCATTAGTATAAAATTTGATGTCTTTGATTGTAGGTTATTTTGTTTTCAAAATGCCAATAATCAAGTAGATATTAAAATTGAATCAAATTTATTTAATTGTTTGGAATTTATGGTACGAAAATAGATCATTAAACACCGATACAACAAAATACTATTATATAAATTACATTACGTGGTACATTATTAGTTTTTCGATTTATGATTAATTTTTTGTAGTATAATCGTCTTAAATTGATTTTTGTTTGCCGAATGAATTTAAAATTCAACTAGAAGGATTTCTCGAAATTAGTAGTCTTGACAGGCTTAATATTTACAAAAGTTTTAGTAACGCGCCCATCTACACCTCAGAACACAAGCTGTTGTGAGACTTAGGCTTTTATTGAAATCTATACTGGCTATATATGATATATATTAATACATAACAAAGCATGTACAATAAGTGTAACATGTTCATACTACATAGCTGTTTATGTCAAAAGTCGAAAATATGTCTAATTTTTATTAGGTAAAAGTATTTGTTTACTAAGATTGGTTTATTTAGAATAGACCGTTAAGTTATTATTTAACATGTAGGCAACAAATATTCTCCAGAAGCCTCTAAATAACTAAGTTCAGCTCTGCATCTGTTTTTGTTTTTTTATTTATTTATTTTAAATATTATATATACATATTTTTTTTTCTTATAAAATGTGATGTGTTGTAGGAATTACAAAATGTGTCACAACAACACATAAAAACTATTTAGAACCGAGGTTCCACTCCCGCAACAACATGCGTTTTGAAGTGTTAATGAACGCAGATGTTTTTCGGTGTTTAAAGTTGTTTTTAAGGAATGGATACCTGATTAAAAATAAAAAAACAGGTAATAAAGAAATAAACGGTAAAATAACAATAAACGGTTTTTTCGGCAAACGGCTGTAAAGTTTAACTTTACTGCCGCTAGGGAGTTAGCTAAAGTTTTACTTTTTAGCCTGACAGCACAAGTAATGTCTAGCGACAGCAAAAGTAACACCATTTTTATTTTATATTACGGAGGCTGTAAAGTAGCATTATTTATTTGTTAGTTTGTTATTTTTTCAAACATATTGTATAACCATGACCAGGGCCGGTGCAAGACATTTTTGCGCTCTGTTCATGTTCATAAGCAACTATAATAAAATAAAATAACTTAAATTAAATTAATTAACACTTTAAAAATAATTGAAAAACCTAAAGAAAAAAATATTTGTACTTCTATCTTGTCAATATTATTTATTGTTTATTTTTATTAAACATCATAACAGTATTATTCATGGTAGGTGAATTCTTGTATGATGTTTATTTTGTACTAAAAAGTATTGCATTCTTCGTAGATTGTTATAACATACAGGAATTCATCTACAATCGAAAATTCGAAAATGAAAAATCATTTTTTTTTATTAACTTTGTAACTTAGATTTGTATTATATAAATTCAATTATATTTGTGATTTCATATCAAGTAAACGTGTACAAAATATAAAATTAAAATTTAATAAAAGGATTTAAATTTATTTATAACATCCACACATTTTTTATATGATATCTACACATCCGCGTGGGAATAAACGCACAGCATCTACAACGATACTCATCGGTCTGTGCCCCATCATTTTGGTCCTTCGAGCCGGATTTGGAAATTTATTGGACAAGCAGCAAATAATTGGACAAGCAGTTTAAGAATTTCATCCCGTCAAAACTCGTGCCAACAACTCGATAAGTATCATTTTAAATCTTATAATTATTAATAAATAAATTGATACTTAAATTGTATACTCAATTTTGCATATTTTATTGAACCTTATAAAGATAACACGTGCTCATATTATAAGTGTGGTTTTAATATTCATAAACTCTAGTGAATTCATTCAGAATATAAGACATTTGCGTTATTAAATTAAATTACATTAAATCAAATTCTTCCCTTATTGGCGTGGTTCAATCTTTATACGAAAACTTTTCGACATTTTGCAAAATACCGCGTGCAAATAACAATTATCACCAGTGTTCAAAACAAACAATTAAAATCAGTGTGTGAAAAGTGTAGTAAAAATTTAAAAATGAGTGAACAAGCTATCAACGCATTAAAAAAGCAACGGTCCGTTAACAAGGGCAAGTTGACCTTCATCATTAACAGTACGAAAAAAGCAGAAGCATCCATAGAAGAATGCCGGGCTAAGCTAAACCGCGTGGAAAAACTGATGGAAGAATTTACTAAAATCGAAAACGCCATGTTTGATTTAGATCAATCACTACAACCTGACATGGAATATGAGCAAAGTTATTATACAGCCGTAGCAGAACTTAATAAGATAATTCGAAAATTGGGACTCAATAATGCAAATCTGAATGTGAGCTTCGAGAATCCTCTCAATACAACTCAAGCTGTGGCAGATATACGGCTTCCGAAATTAAATATTCCTCCATTTTCGGGAGATTACACAGAGTGGCAGTCGTTTTACGATATCTATGTTTCATCGGTTCATGATTCAGCATCGCTGTCAGCAGTACAAAAATTTCAGTACCTGAAAGGATTGCTGCGAGGCAAGGATATAATCCTAAAAGGATTGCTGAGAAGCCGCCAGTTTACTACGTCATTTTAGCATAACGGAAGCGAACTATATCGAAGCTTTCCAGAAATTAAGACTGCGTTACGATCGGAAACGGCACACTATAAACGCATTCATTAGGAGCTTTCTAGAACAACCATCCATTAACAATGCAAACCATTTCAACATAAGAAAGCTATTGGATACTTCTGATGAGGTGTTACGAGGCTTAAAGGCAATGGGATCGCAAGGTGAACATCGTGATCCGTGGTTAACTTACATCCTTGTAAGTAAATTGGATGATGAATCAAAGAATCTTTGGGCACAAGCAACAGCAGAAAAAGAGTATCCAACCATTCAAGAGTTGTTCGATTTTTTATTAAAAGGGGGAGACGCTTTAGAATCACTACGAGGTTCAAGTAAGCGAAACTCTAACCGCGATAGCAAAGCATCATCAGTCAAAAGTCATATTGCAGTTCAAGAAATTAAATGTTCTATTTGCCAAGCTGAAGGACATCCAATATATCAATGCCCTGTTTTTAATGGAATGGATGTTCACAAAAGACACGAAATAGCAAAAACAAATAAATACTGCTTCAACTGTTTGAGCGATAAACATGCCATTTTTAGGTGCTTATCCAAACGACGGTGTCCAACATGCAAAGGAAAACACCACACGCTGCTTCATATAGCTGACGTTGAACTTTCAAAGCAACCTGAAGAAGCCATTGAGAAACCTACAAGTTCTATCAAGGTATTCACATCTAACTCCGGTCAGACTGATCATGCAGCGCAATCAATTCTTCCAACAGCTTTCATCAAGGTTATGTGCGCTTCAGGAAAATATGTATACTGTCGAGCTTTTTTGGACTCAGGCTCTCAAGCAAGTTTTATTCCTGAAGCTTGCCTTCAACGACTCGGGATTCCCCGACACAATGGAAGAGTAACAGTAAAAGGGCTTGGGCAAGTTGAAGCAGGTACAACTAAAGGGAGGGCCTCAGTTCATATTCAACCTCGAAAAGGTCCCGAATTAACGGTAAAAGTATTTGTTTTAAAACGCATTTCAAAGCTTCCACATATCAATATAAACTCAACTTTTTGTGATATTTGGAAAGGCTTGCCGTTGGCTGATCCTGAGTTTTATAAGGCTAATGATGTCGACATATTAATTGGTATCGATCATTTCTTCAACATACTGAAAGATGGACAAATTAAAGGGAACTCAAACGATCCAATTCTGCAGAACACAATTTTTGGATGGCTTGTGGCAGGTTGTACTAACAACAAAAACTCACATGCAGAAGATGCGCTTTTTGGATTCAATACGAATACTGAGCTTGAACTCAATATAGACGAAACGCTTAAACATTTTTGGGAGCTTGAATCAATTCCAACAGTTGGTTCTATTTTATATCCAGAGGAAAAGCTATGCGAGGACAGTTTTAAGGAAAATCTAGAAAGAAAGCCAGATGGTCGTCTTCAAGTTCGATTGCCCTTCAAAAAACCTCACACTGAACTAGGTGGATCACTAAGTAGAGCAATCCAAAGATTAAAGGGATTGGAGCGACGGTTTATTCAAGACAAGGATTTCCATGTTAGTTATAAAAAATTCATAGATGAATACTTGTCTCTCGGTCACATGATCGAAGTGCCGCCAACTGTAGTCAAAGACGATGGATTCTTCTTGCCACACTATGGGGTGTTAAAAAAGGATAGTTCGACAACTAAACTTCGAGTTGTTTTTGATGGGTCTGCAAAATCTAGTTCTGGAGTGTCCCTCAACGATTGTCTAGCAGTTGGACCCACAGTTCAATCTACTTTATACGCCATAATTTTGCGTTTCCGAGAGCATCGAATAGTTTTTTGTGCGGATATAGAAAAAATGTACCGCCAAATTCGTATTCATGACGATGACACTAATTTCCAGAAAATTGTTTGGCGAGAAGATTCATCGCAACCCATCCGATACTTTAAGTTGTGTACTGTAACCTATGGATTGGCATCTGCATCATATTTAGCTACGAAAGCTATTAATCAAGTCGCCTGTGATATTATGAATCCCGAACCTGATACAGCGAAAGTTATACAGCAAAATATATATGTAGATGATCTCATGACTGGTGGAGACACTCTAGATCAAGTGATCAATCTGAAAACAAGCACTAAAACTACACTATTAAAGTACGGGTTCAAGCTACGGAAATGGATATCTAATTCTCCTGAAGTATTAAAAGACATTCCAGATGAAGACAAAGAATTCCAGATTAAAACTTTTGAGGACACAACTATTAATCAGTCTGTAAAGGTGTTAGGCTTGCAATATGATCCAACAAAAGATCAGTTTAGTTTTCACGTAGATTTAGCTGCGAGTACGATACCGCTATCCAAACGAAAAATATTATCAGAAGCAGGGAAGATTTTCGATCCTATGGGTTGGATTGCTCCGGTAAATGTAAAAATAAAAATATTTATTCAACGACTATGGTACCTAAATGTGAATTGGGATGATCCGTTACCAGAGCCAGAAACCAAAGAGTGAGAACTAATTCGATCAACACTTCCCAAAATTCAAGAAGTTTCCATCCCACGATATGTTCAAACATCTCAAGAATCCAAGATTGAGCTCCATGGCTTCTGTGATGCCAGCCAGCTTGCATATGCCGCTGTAGTCTATTTCAAGATTATTACCAAAAAGGGAGAAACATTTTGTCACTTGATAACCTCAAAAACCAAAGTTGCACCTATAAAGCAACAAAGTCTTCCACGTTTAGAACTATGCGGTGCAGTGTTATTGACCAACTTAGTCAATTTCGTCAAACGTGAGAGTAATGTGAATGTTCAGGATATTTACTTGTGGACAGACTCCACAATCGTGCTAGATTGGCTTTCATCTCATCCTCGTCGCTGGCCCACCTTTGTTGCCAATCGTACGTCGCAGGTGCTATCATTGTTTGGTAGAACACATTGGTATCACGTGCCTTCACCTCAAAACCCAGCTGACATAGCTTCGAGAGGGCTTTTTCCTCACGAACTAAAATGCAATGCACTTTGGTGGAACGGACCTGATTGGTTAACCCAGCCAAATGAAAGTTGGCCACCACAAAAAATAAATTATGCACATTTTCAAGCAAATGCAAATATAAGCTGTACCACCACTATAGAATATGACGTCCTCGACAACCTAATTTCTAAGCATTCATCTTTCCACAAAATTCAAAGAATAATGGCATATGTATTAAGATTTATCGCAGCTTTAAAAAAGCAACGATTAGCTGGAAGCAACCAATTATTTGTAAATCGAGAAGAACTCTACGAATCATTATTCATCATATGCCGATATGACCAGCGAAAGTATTTCTTACCAGAGCTAACTGACGTCAAAGTATCTCAAATGGTCAAGCCCAGCAGTAATTTAAAATCACTCAGTCCATTTATTGATGATTCTGGAGTTTTAAGAGTTGGAGGCAGATTGGAGAATTACAACTCGTCATTTTCTACAAGGCACCCAATTATTTTATCATCCAAGTCCCCTGTATCTAAACTAATTATTGAAGAGATGCATCGAAACAATAAACACGCTGGACCATCGTTGTTACTCGCTTTATCAAGACAGCAATACTGGATACCTGGAACCAAAAATTTGATACGTCAAGTAATTCACAATTGTGTTAAATGCGTAAGGCAGAAGGCAACAAATGAGACACAGTTGATGGGTAACTTACCCAGTTATAGGCTTGAGCTGATTCGTCCATTTATTAAAGTGGGAGTAGACTATGCGGGGCCATTGCAAATTCATTTGACTAAAGGAAGGGGTCAGAAAAACTACAAAGCATATATATGTTTATTCATCTGCCTTAGTACAAAAGCAATACACATTGAATTGGTGACTGACCTCAGCAGTGATGCATTTCTTGCTGCTCTAAAACGCTTTGTTGCTCGTCGTGGATGTTGCCAGGAGATCTACAGCGATAACGGCTCCAATTTTATTGGCGCAAACAACCAACTTCAATACTCTTTTAGCAATTGTATTAAACTATCTAATGAAATTTCTCATTTTTGTTCCAGAAACGCCATTAATTGGCATTTTATACCACCTAATGCACCTCATTTTGGTGGTATTTGGGAATCTGCTATCAAGTCTACTAAGTTCCATCTGCGACGTGTTATTGGCGATACTATTTTAACCATGGAAGAAATGATCACTCTCCTTACAGAAATTGAGAGCATTCTAAATTCCCGCCCATTGTGTGTGTTGTCATCTGAAGAAATTGATGCTCTTACACCGTCACACTTCCTTATTGGACAAGCAACTACAAAGATACCTGAATGTGACGTCAGTCATCTTAAACCATCACATCTATCCCGTTGGCAGATGCTACAATATATGCAACAACATTTCTGGAAGCGATGGAACCTGGAATACATCACATCCCTACAACAAAAAGTAAAATGGCTAAAACAAAATTCGTCCATAAATATTAATGACATTGTAGTGATCAAAGAAGATAACATTCCTGTGTGTAAATGGCTGCTGGGTAAAATAATCAAATTGCATCCTGGATCCGATGGTTTCACCAGAGTAGTCACATTAAAAACTAAAAACGGAGAGTTAAAGAGACCACTTTCAAAACTTGCACGACTTCCTGTTGAACCCAGCTGTTCAAAGCCGGCGGTATGTTCATAAGCAACTATAATAAAATAAAATAACTTAAATTAAATTAATTAACACTTTAAAAATAATTGAAAAACCTAAAGAAAAAAATATTTGTACTTCTATCTTGTCAATATTATTTATTGTTTATTTTTATTAAACATCATAACAGTATTATTCATGGTAGGTGAATTCTTGTATGATGTTTATTTTGTACTAAAAAGTATTGCATTCTTCGTAGATTGTTATAACATACAGGAATTCATCTACAATCGAAAATTCGAAAATGAAAAATCATTTTTTTTTTATTAACTTTGTAACTTAGATTTGTATTATATAAATTCAATTATATTTGTGATTTCATATCAAGTAAACGTGTACAAAATATAAAATTAAAATTTAATAAAAGGATTTAAATTTATTTATAACATCCACACATTTTTTATATGATATCTACACATCCGCGTGGGAATAAACGCACAGCATCTACAACGATACTCATCGGTCTGTGCCCCATCAGTTCAAACATGAGAAATGCGCCTCAGGAATTAAGAGTTATCTCAAAATTGTTGTGGCTTATCTTATCGTATTTTAAAATTTGTTGCATACCATTTATAATATTACTTCGGTCTGAAAGACCTAAGTATTACATTCATGAGCTCAAAGTGAAATTCTTACCCCCACTTTTTTTGACATTTCTCGACGTTTTAGGACTTCCTGATTCTAAAAAAGCAAAAAAAAAAAAAATGTATGTCTGTCTGTCGGCCGGCCGTCCGGCCGTCTGGCCGTCCGGCCGGCCGGCCGGCCGTCATTACCTACGCTGCAGGGAAAACCACTGGAGGGATTTCAAAAATTTTTTTTTCTAAAAATAGGTATACTCAAGGGACAGGTCCGAAAGGACGCTGTGTTCGATAACTGTACCGGAAGTGTGTCAAAAAAATCATTATGTGTGTCAAAACAAGGAAATTTGCATATTTTTGGCTTAAAAAACGTTCATTTTAAGTGATTACGAGTAGGAACATTGAATTTGGAGAAATCTTGATGGTCGGGATTGGTATGTGAGATCAAAAACTAGATTATTGCATTATAAGTTTGTCAAAAAAAAGTTGTCAAGTGTGTCAAAAGAAAGATTTTTATTTATTTTTTTACCTTTTTTTTTGGAAAAAATATAAAATTAATTGTTTGTTTGAAATGAAGTTTTATTATTATTATTGAGAATTATGGCATTATAAGTTTGTCAAAAAAGTGTTGTCAAGTGTGTCAAAAGAAAGATTTTTATTTTTTTTTACCCAATTTTTTGGAAATAAAATTGTTTATTTGAAATGAAATTTTATTATTATTATTGAGAATTATGGCATTATAAGTTTGTCAACAAAATGTTGTCAAGTGTGTCAAAAGATTTTGATTTAGTTTTTTACCCAATTTTTTGGAAAAAAAATAAATTGTTTGTTTGAAATGAAATTTTATTATTATTATTGAGAATTATGGCATTATAAGTTTGTCAAAAAATGTTGTCAAGTGTGTCAAAAGAAAGGTTTTTATTTATTTTTTACCCAATTTTTTTTAGAAAAAAATAAAATTAATAGTTCGTATGACATGATATTTTATTATTATTATAGAGAATTATGGCATTATAAGTTTGACAAAAAATAATGTCAAGTGTGTCAAAAAATGATTTCATTTAATTTTTTAGCCAATATTTTGGGAACAAAAGTGTAGCTGTTTTTATGACGTAAATGTAATTTAAAATGAAATTGGACATGGAAATTTTTGAATTTGTTGTAGTTTTTGAAATATTTGGGGAATTTTGAAAAAGTTTGTATTTTTGATTTTGTAATAATTTTTGCAATATTTTTAGAATTTCGGCAAAAGTTTTAATTTTTGATTTTGTAAGAATTTTTGAAATATTTTTAGAATTTTGAAAAATTTTTAATTTTGATATTGTTATAATTTTTGGAATTTTGAAAAAAGTTTGAATTTTTGATTTTGTAATAATTTTTGCAATATGTTTAGAATTTTGGAAAAAGTTTGAATTTTTAAGAATTTTTGAAATATTATTGGAATTTAGAAAAAATTTAAATATTTGATTTTATTCTAATTTTTGTAATATTTTTGAAATTTTGAAAAAGTTTGATTTTATTTAATTTAACAATATTTTTGGAATTTTGATTATAATTTTCCGGCAACGTATTGATGTTTCGTGTTAGTTTTGTAATAAATTTTTAAACAGAGATAAAAAACTTGTACTTCAACAAAGAGTTATGTTTGATGTACATCGCTGCCCAAAACTAAAAACCATGTCCTCGTGAAAGTTTTTTGCCGAAAACTATATCAAAATTCTTAACCCAGACCGAAGTCTTGATATCTCAGAGCTGTGAGATTTCAGCCCCTCCATATTTTGATTTTAAATTTGTTCTTCCTCAATTGAATTAAAATACTTTGTTTATTATTAAATATCTACATATTTTAGACTAGCCCCATCTTCAGGATCATAAAACTATCAAAAATATTAAAATTATTACTGTTGGATTTATTATCCTGAAGATGGCCCTAGCCCGTAATTTGTATATCTGTGCGTTCTTCATCCATGACATTTGACATATTTCGTTTTGTATTTTAAAATAAAATGATAGCTTTTATTCGAAATTTTACTTTAAGATATTCAAATTAAACAAAATTTATAAAAACTAAAGTTTAAATTAATATTCAGGATTTTGTGAGCAATTAAACTCAAGTAACTATGGAATTAATTTGAATTTTTCCAATTCAAAGGTATGGTTGGAAATATCTCAGAAAAAAACTCAGTTTTTCTCATTTACGTGTTCGGTTGGGATTCGAACTCGTAACCTCATCAGTGCCAAACTGACGTGTTCAATTCCTTTGGCAGACACGTTTAACCACTACGCCACCACGGCGATGATATTTCTAAGTTGAAACTTCATCATCAGTTATCTTACTTAAGTTGAATTTCTCAATCGTCAATTAGACATAATTTTTTATGGAAATTTAATTCATTTTGAATGAAGATTTTTTGCGTTGAATTTTCTTGACAGTACTATTGTGTGAATTCATAGAATGTGTAATATTTCTATTATAGTCAACATTCTAAGTCACGAATGTATAGTCATTATTGATTGTTTCCAATCAATTCGAAAATCAATGATCGACACTTGGTCAATTATTGTCATATATGCGCGCTTGCATATTTGTCAACATTTTGGGGAATTTTATTTATTCAGGATTTTGTGAGCAATTAAACTCAAGTAACTATGGAATTAATTTGAATTTTTCCAATTCAAAGGTATGGTTGGAAATATCTCAGGAAAAACTCAGTTTTGGGATTCGAACTCGTAACCTTTCAAATTAAGTGCCAAACCTACACATTCTATGAATTCACACAATAGTACTGTCAAGAAAATTCAATGCAAAATATCTGCATTCAAAATGAATAAAATTTCCATAAAAAAACTATGTTTAACTGACGATTGAGAAATTCAACTTAAGTAAGATAACTGATGATGAAGTTTCAACTTAGAAATATCATCGTCTTAGTGGCGTAGTGGCTAAACGTGTCTGCCAAAGGAATTGAACTCGTCAGTTTGGCACTGATGAGGTTACGAGTTCGAATCCCAACCGAAACACGTAAAAGAGAAAAAAAGGGTTTTTTTCTGAGATATTTCCAACCATGCCTTTGAATTGGAAAAATTCAAATTAATTCCATAGTTACTTGAGTTTAATTGCTCACAAAATCCTGAATAAATAAAATTCCCCAAAATGTTGGCAAATATGCAAGCGCGCATATATGACAATAATTGACCAAGCGTCGATCATTGATTTTCGCATTGATTGGAAAACAATCAATAATGACTATACAGTATACACTCGTGACTTAGAATGTTGACTATAATAGAAATATTACACATTCTATGAATTCACACAATATTACTGTCAAGAAAATTCAATGCAAAAAATCTTCGTTTAAATTAATGTTTTACAAAACAATTACATATTAGTATTTGTGCAGTAGTTTATTCATAAAAATGAAGTGTTGCATTAAAATATGTACAAATAATCTTAAATAAACTGATATTTGATCATCGAATTCCATATCAATGATTAGAATATTTTTACTAATACTATGCATAAAAAGGGTTTAGAATGATGTTTTAACAAAAATATAAAGTATTTACTTTACAAAAACTGTTATTTTCTAGTTTAATTTTATATATTATTACCCTACGTAAATGTCATTTTCTTAATCCATCGTTGTCAAACCAAATTTCAAACGCTATCACAGCCGAATGTAAGGTGTTCTTAAAGTAATTCAATATGATTAAAATTTGTGTTGTATGGACAATTAAAAATATTTATATATGGAAATATAAGGAAATATTTTATCCAAACATATTAGGCTTTTAAATTTATATGTAACATTTATTATTTCTTTTATTTGTTTTGAAAATATAAATATGCAAATTGTAAACAGTACCGCCCAGCTAGAATGCAAACACTATACTAAAAATTAGATGCTGCATTCAAAATGTCTAGTTACTCTTCCATAGATATTTATTCAATGACTTAACACAAAAAGTAGCACTTCAGCTCCTAATTAAATAATATACTATTTGCCTTCAAATGGTTTTCTTTAATTTTGTTTTTATTGCATGGACCTAATTTTTACTATTTCATTCATTACTTTTAAAATTTATCAATTACCAAAAAAAATTGTCTAGTTTTCTTTTCCATAGAATTTTAATATTTATTATCCATACTCAACATAAAAAAATATACACATTCAAAATATCATATATACACAATCATAAACATCATAAACATCCTATAACTGATTTTGTTATTCTAATTTCAAAACTGTGCACACGTTTAATGTATCTGTGAATAGCTTTATTCAAAATTTCGTTAATACTTGTAAAAAATAATATTTTGGTGCACAGAATTTCAAAACTGTTCAGACTTTTCATGGTATATGTGCATTATATTTCAAAACATTGTAGCAATCAATAGTATGGGTAATATTTTGTGAACAAAAATTAAAAATGAACAGTAGCAGTACTAATACTTTTGTGTGTTTCGTTTCCTTATTTTTAATTTGTGTGTATTGAGATTTAAAGTTGAAAAGAGAATACATGTTTTATATGTTTAAATTTGTATGCATATATGGAGAAATGAATGAAAGCAAATATTTGAAACACTGGACAAAAAGAAAGAAATTTGATGTTCATAAAATATTATTTTAAACGGTTTAATTCAATTTAAATTGTTAATTGATGTTGGGTTTTGCTCCCTTATTTTCGTGATAAATTGAGCGCCCTGTTTTACTGTGCACTTTTGTACAACACAGGACCGGCCCTGACCATGACAACAAAAAATAATTTTATTCTCATATTATGAAATTTTGAAAAGGTTGCTTTGATAAAACAATTTTATTCATACAAATTTAAATGTTTTTTCTCTTTTTGGGATTTTGGACGATACAAATTCATATTTATAAAAAGTTTGATGTATTAATTTCATATTTATAAAAAATTCAAACGTTCGCCGAAAAAATAGTGTATTTAATTCGGAGCTAAAGCGACTTTTTGTGTTTCGTCTATAATTGTCGGCCTCCCTGCGGTCGACCGTCAAACTATAGACTCAACACAAAAAGTATCACTTTAGCTCCTAATTAAATAATGTACTATTTTTAATCGCAATATCTGTTTATTTCTATGAAGTCTAATTATTTTGCTGCCTAGGCAGCAAAGTACTTGCTTTGCTGCCTAGGCAGGAAAAGTGTCACTTTGCTGACTGAAATAAGTCTGCAAAATTTATATTTGCTGTCTATCGGAGAAAAATAATTTTTATTAAACTAAGTATAGACTTAAAATTAATCAAGCTTCAAATAGAAAAAAAATTAAAAACAGACTACATCAACGAATCCCTTTTTAAAAAATCAGATCAAAAATAAACAAACTATCTTTTTTGCCTAATAATTTGATATAAAATTGATAATTTCATGACGGACCCTAACTTTTAGTCGCCATTTGCAACTTATTAATAAAATCAAAATCAGTTATTTCTTTTTGTGCAAGGTATGAGGCAATGAAATCAAAATCTGTTGACAATAAAAATAACAATGACAAGACACCCCTCTTTTATTTATTTTTTTAATATATATAATATCTACATTTAAAAAAAAAAAAAAACTAAAAAGGAAAATGAAATAGAAAATTTAGACAATGAAAATGATTCTGATTTTTGTGCCTTTAAGCTTTTATTAGGTTAGGTTTTGAAGCTAAAATAGGGATGAGTTCTATTGTTTTGTTTAAATATTGGATGAGGGTATCTTCATTTAAAAGTGAATGACATAATAATCGTCGGCTATGTTTTTGAGTTAATTTTTATCTTTCTAATAAATATTGCATTGACATATGTGCTCAGTGACTGCCATTTTAATATTTTGGTTTACGATGTGTATTGAAATAATGGATAACTTTTTGTTATGACAGTTTTAAACTAGCTCTTAGTTTGAGAATAAATTATTAAAATTCAGATTCAAAACAAAATAATGATCCAATAAAATTAACTGAATACTTGAAATGTGGTGATTTTGAAACAACAATGTGATTTGGAAAACATAAATTGTTGATTATCAAAAAATTAAATTCTAATAATAGTATTCCCGTGTGACTATTGCTTGAAATACAATGTCTATAATAAAAGTAAATCAACCAAATTAATTTTAAGAAGTAACAGTTGCACTTACAGGTTAAAGTAATTGTGTTGTTATCGCTCTTAAAATATTTTCACTGTAATGTTCCATATGTTGCTTTCGAAGTGTACATTCTTTTAAATTCGGATGTTGGGTTGGGATGCTTAATTTTGTAATTTTACAAAAGATATTTTTTTCTTCAATTCTTAGATGTGTATGAGAAAGGTGTTCAAAGGGGTAAATTTAAGATAGTTCTTTGAAGTATATTAAACAAAATTCTTTAGTTAGTATTATTTAGTGAGGGAATCCTAATTGTTGTTTTTCTGTCAATAAAGAGAATCTTCATCATTTAAATTTAACTTAAAAATGATTTCGTTTTGGTCCATATTTTCGTACGATCTTTGTGTAGACTTAATTCTGTGTTTACTTATTGGATACAACCCAATCTGCCCGAGCAGAAATTAGTCAGGGTCTGGGGAAAACCTGAATGCAGTCAAGAAGTGATCAGGGCCAGAAGGGGCAAGCTCCGTATTAGGGCAATGTGATGTGATTACGTCTCGAGCCTGAATTAGAAAACTCTTTTACGGTTAACCTTAACCTTGTAAATATATTTGAATATATCGGCACCGATTTGGTTTTTCGTATTTGACCACAAGTTGGGCAATCTGATCAGGGCCTGTAACAATATACTTTACTATGGTTCGCCCTATTAATTTTTAAAAGGCGAACTTTGTCAGGGCCTGATCCGACTATCCCAAGCAGGGTCTGATTGTTTGACTGTTTAAGCCCAAAGAAATTTCTGCTCGAGAGGTTACATAAAAAATTTAAAACGAGCTAGGATGGAGTTGCCAATAATCCAGCTAGTGGCATATTCCTTAATGATGTAACGTACTGCATTCCTCAATGATTTAAGCGAATTTATTGTTATCTCCTGCGCCTCCATCTATTTTTAGTCAACATGTACAGCGCGGTTTTTGATAATTCTCCCGTTCTGTATGCGTATAGACTATTTTTCATAGGCCATATTACCTGATTACTATAGCGTATGTGGTTATCAATCACCTTTTCTATCACTTTTAGCATGAAAGATGTTAAACTAACGGGCCTGTGAGATTTCGGCTGTGTGACATCTTTTTCCACTTTTGGAGTGAACATCACATATGTCGTTCTCCATAGTACTGGGATTTGCCCAAATGGCAGACTACTTCTGAAAATTCTCACGAGTTGCGGTAACAACCCCTTCTTTCCCCATTGCAGGAAGGCTGTGATTGTTGGTGAAACGCTCTATGCTGCTCTTATTCTGTCATCGTCATCTCATGACATCCTACTAAGAACTATTGTTTGAATATTTGTGATTCCCTCCAGATATTTTGAATCTGATTTAATTCATTAAATGTTTGGCATCATTAAGAGAGGTAGCATGCTAATACCAACATTAAAAACATGATCAAATTAGTATAACATATTGTTTTTATCAATTCTATTATATTAAAAAACATATTGAGCACTAACACTCCTATTGATGGTTTCGCTTAAATTCATTCCTTTAAAACAATTTTTTTTAAAAATTAAACTTACAATAAACAATCGAAATGACGTCAAAAATAAGATTTAAACGAAAAAGTTTGCTGCTTTTGTCAGGGATTATCATTTTTTAATTTGGATTTTATCTCACAACCCTCCAAATAAACTACAATAGTTTAATTCTAAAGTGGGTATGTTTTGATTTTTGTAAATTTGGTTAGGCGTTTTTTTTTTAAATAGATCAACAGCAATGGTGCAGCTGGGATACACACATGTATATGTACCTAATGGATTAAGACACTGTTACGAACATTTAGTTATGTGTGTTGTTTTTTAAATCCATTAAAACTTATAGAAATTCAGTTTAATTATCAAAAGTAACGGCATTATATTTAATATGTTAAAAACTTTTTCGCTACAATAGACTCAGACTCAGACTTCAGCAGACTCACAATAATAATATAATTTAACAGTGTACATAAAAGGTAAATATTTTTATTTGATAGAGTGAAAATCAAACCCATCAAAATTACATAACAATGTGCGTATATGCTTTTGTTATTATAAATGGAGATATTTTGTGTTGTATTTTAGTTTTAGGGATAGTTAAGATAGTATGAATTGAATACAGATTATTATGAATTGATGGATGAAAAGTTACCTGAAATGTTACACTTTCGCGATTATTCGATAATTTAAGAACAACGTTCCAATGAGTTATTCTATTATATTAAAATAAAATTTAATTTGTGGTATTTAAATTTAATTAGCAGTTGTTACATATATGTTTAGAAAAAATCTTACTTATTCTATTAGTTGGAAACTGCCGCTACATAACGCACACAGAAATTTTTTTGTGTCTATAAATAGTTCATCTTTTCACTTCAACATCGCAATTATTTGTACACACTAAAATATCTCCCAAATTCTATAAAAGTAACTCTCAATCACTTCACCTCCAAAAAAATACCTCACTCGATTTCTGAAATCCAGTAAAAACTTCGTGAGTTTCGGAGTCAATTTTTGAGGTGTTGTTTCCTATCTACTATTAGTCAACTACCGCTACCGTCAATTGCATTGTCTTGTCAAAAACAAACGACTGTTTCTGTTAGTGTTTTGATCTTAACTTGAACTACTTCATTAATTCTATCACTCGATAAAAAATTTGTTGTGTCTGTAAATTAATCAAATTGACAGTAATTTTTATTTAATGTTTTAATTCAATTTTCGTGTTGATTTTTTTTTGTCATAAATTTTTTAAATAATTTTGGCTGAACTATGCATTAAATAGCAAAACAATAAACATAAACATTATTTATTGTTTGTTTGTGTAAATAAAATGTACATAAAAATTAAATACTTTGTTGGTTAGATTTGAACATCTATGTGTTCGATTTAGAGGTAACTGGCACGTATAGTATTTCGAAAATTTAAAACTTTAAAGCAATAAAATTGTTTCATTAAAGATACATGTTTCTTTTTCTCATGTTTAATGTTTAGTATTTTTACAGACTTATTTTAAATTGTTATAAGTTTTTAAGTTATAAGTATTAACCTGAAAACATTCAACGAATAAGTATTTTCGTATGATGTTAATTGTGAAAATTTTGGAGATAGCACACTCCACAAAACTGTTTTTTGTCTTTAAAGCTTAAAATGGACCAGCAAAAAAATAAATATGAACCACCAAAACCATAGCTTTTACAATAATTGTAAGTTATAAACACAACACACAAAATTTTTTGGAATACCTTTTTTTTAATTTACAATATTTTTGGTTGATCTACAATGACTTATTTTAAATTACTTATTCTGGAGCTCACATATAATGACAAAAAGCTTGTTATCGTCAATATGATGCAAAAATATTTTCACGATCGAGTCGAGATAATAATACGGGGAAATTTGAAATAAAACATGATTCCCTACAATTTGATGGAATTTTCAGTCTTGTAGTTTCGGTCAACAAATGATTCGAAAAAATGTTTATCAACATCTCAGAGCTTGGAATATTTGATTTTACTTGAATGTATATTTCTGGATATACGAAAGACTATTATGGACGACGGATTTGAATCATGTCATTGGTGAGGTTGGTTCGAATTCCAATCCGAAACACAAAAAAGAGGAGTTTTCTCTGAAAAAATCCAAGTATGCTTTAGAATTAGAATATTCAATTAAATTCTTGTTACTTGAATTTAATTGCTCAATAAAATTTCTAATAATTCAAAATCCATTCAAATTTTCAGTCTAGTGAATTATAATTCCAAAACTAACATAATGTATCTCAAATTTTCAAAAGTGAAAAACTTTTTACCAAGTGTATATTCAGGTTTTTGGGGTGTTCAATATTTAATTTGGGGTATTCACTTAAGCTAACTTAAGCGCTTTGTCGTTTACTTAAAAAAGTAATTCACATTCTTAAGACAAGAGTATGTGCCGGCTATTAATTGAGCAAAAAATATTTAAAGCATTTTCACTTACAAGATTTTGAGCATTAACTTCTGGATGAGAACCCAGGTGGTGGTTAGCATATTATGAGCGTAAAGAACCTAAAAGCCAACATCTACACCATTTTCCTCCACTATTGCTTACCCGGGCTATAAGGCGACCGTTAAAGTACTGTGCTTCGAATAAGCCAGACTTACAATTTTTCTTGCCTTAACAAAATATTCGACAATTAGTGCCCTCTGTAGATAGATGTGTCAGTTTTTTTTTTTTTTTTTTTTTTTTTTTTTTTTTTAAGGCGTTCATGCTCCATGTAGGAGCGTTGCCAAGCTAATCAGCTTTTTATATATTTACCACGGTCATTCGCAACAGCGACATAATTACCATGGAAGCCGATGAACATCTCAACACCAACAGAGAGATTGGCATATTGGTTAATTGAAGAGCTGAACCAGATAAATCAACCAGAAGGGTGTTCAGTAAAGAATTCAAAAGATTTCGTTACTCAAATAAAAGACCTAGAGTTAAATGAGGAATAAGTAATGGTTTCGTTTGATGTAACGGCTTTATTGCCAAATGTTCCAGTCGATACAGCAATAAACCACCTAGAAGACCATCTGAAACTCCAGATTGTGGCTGAAAATAAAATAAAAATTATGAGAAAAGTAGCCGAAACATGCATGACTCAAAGTTTCTTTCAATTCAGGGGTAAAATCTATAAACAAAACTTTGGAACATGCATGGGGAGTAAAATCGCACCGTATCTCAGCAATGTTTTTCTTTCTCGTTTTGAAAAAGATCTACAAGCAAAATCACCTATATTCCCAAGAATCTGGAAGAGGTATGTGGACGATGTCTTCGCTGTAGTAAACAAAAATAATATAAAAGCCACTTTAGATCTGCTTAATAGCCAATACCAAACAATCAAATTCACAATGGAAGAAGAACAAAATGGTATAATACCGTTTCTTGATGTTAAGGTGATAAGAAAAGGCTGTAAGGTTAAATTTGGAATCTACCGGAAACCAACCAACACCATGAGACTGATAACTTCAGATTCATTCCACAATGGCAGCTATAAGAAAGCAGCGTTTAACTCTCTAGCCTATAGACTTTATAATAGCATGATTGGCATGAATTGGCATGAATTCCAAGAAGAGGAGGAATATATAATAGAAGCAGCGAGTATAAATGGTTTCAACAAGACATTCATCACCAACATCCTGAACAAGCATAAAAGAAAACAATCCGTAAGAGAACTAACTACTTTAATCCCAATTAAAGAGAAAATTGAAAGAAGAATTTGTATACCATTTTATCCCAAGTTAACCAACAACATCGGAAACATCCTGCAAAAACATCAAATTCAAATCACAACAAAAAGTACCACTTTAGGCAATATATTGTGTAACTATAAAGACAAAACACCACCATCAGAGAAGTCAGGCATCTACGTAATAAGTTGCCAAAAATGTGAAGATAAATATACGTGGGACAAACTTCAAGAAAATTTTCTACACGATTGGAAGAACATCAAAAAGCCACCAATACCAGAAACATCACCAAGTCAAGTGTAGCGCTTCATATGTATGAAAATCCAGACCACAGCATTGATTTAGAGAACTCAAAGATCATAAAAACCGTTCAAAAAAATTGGGAACTTGATGCATACGAGTCTTTATACATAGAAAAATACAAACCAAAATTAATGAATTGTGAAGACAGGTAGAACATAATAACATCAGATTTATTCAAGTTTGTGTAAATACCTGTACTTAGCTTTTAATTGAATGGAAAAATTTTTTTTTGTTTTTGTTCCTCCCCAATTTGTCCTTTTGTTTAAGATCGTTTAAGTTTAATAAATCAATTTTTTTTTTTTTTTTTTTTTTTTTAATAAAATGTGATGTGTAGTAGGCATTACAATATGTGTCACAACAACACATAAAAACCTTTTAAGACCAAGGTCCCACAACAACATGCGTTCTAAGGATGTTAATGGACGCAAATCTGTTTTTTTTTGTTTTTTTTTAATATTTTTTTGTTAAGTAATGGATAACTACTATGGATACTAAACCATTAATCCTATCACATATAAAATATGACATAGGCCAATATTTCGTGATAGGATAGGGAAAATAAAAATAAAATAAGAGATAAAAAGCAAATTTGTTTTACAAATTTGCAGGAACAAAACTAAAATTGGTTTGCCAATAGTCCAGCCAATGGCATAATCTCTGATTATGGGACGCAGTTTATTTTTCAATGATTAAAGCTCAGATATGTAGTTATATGAAGGCTCGTTTCATCGAGCAAGCTACAGCGTTCCAGCATCAAGGAATATTCATTAGCTAAGATTGAGAGTGCTACCGTTGACTGAATACAGTTCATACGCCAGCACCCCTAAGATATCACCTTGGGTAGTGATATCTCACTGCTATTGCCAGTGGTATGTGATATCTCACGTTAACTCATATGCCAATAGCAGGGACTGGAGTACGCGGGGTTGTCACACCCGTGGATAAAAAAAATAGAAAAAAATTAACAAATTAATAAAAACTGATCCCCCCATGCGTTTATATTTAATAGAATATTTAATAGTTATCTATCCTTTTTAACAATCATGGGTTTTCCATAATAACTCTAATTAGTTCAGTTTAAGTTTGTTTTCTTTTTAAGTAAATTACAATTTCTATGTTGCACTCATTTCTACATGTACTTAGTTTTTAATTGAATGAAAAAATTTTGTTTGTTCCTCCCCCAATTGTTTTTCTCTTTTGTTTAAGATCGTCTTAGTTAAATAAATCAATTGAATATTTAATAGTTATCCTTTTTAATCACCCCTTAATCATGGGTTTCCCATAATAACTCTAATTAGTTTAATTTAATTTTGTTTTATTTTTAAGTAAATTACAATTATAAGTTTAGTTGCAAAATATCTCTCTGAAGATGATATATAATCGAAACATGTTAGAGAAAATTAATAAGAAAAAACAATTGTTTAATAAATTTTAAAAGTTATTTTGAATATATGAAACAGCGTTTTTTTAAATTGTAAAATCAACAAAGGAATTTCGCCTGTAAAACATAAAATAAATTGTTAAAATTACCAAAACAAAATTAAAATCTATAAAAAACAACATGGCGCGTAACCAAAAATCGTGACGATTTTTTTTTATTTTAACACTGCTATAAAATTTCTCTCATACGCCGATAAAGAAGTTTCACTTCAAAATTTGGAATATGGAATAAAAGACCTTTAAAACTCTTCTAGAACGGAACTGGACGGCCTGTAAATTTCCACAACCAAACTTAAAAGTTTTTGAAGCTCTTGCCGGAATATTCTAGTGAAAAAATGTTGTTGTGTTTTTAGCTTGTTGTTGTGATACAATAAAGATCTATTCTATAGTCTATTTAACAAAATTAGAGGTTATTGGTTACTAATCAGATCATAATAAAAATTGGGGGTCGGACACAGGGTAGTCCAATAATAGGTGGGGGGTGGGGGTCGGTTATGCAAAGTATCGAAATGATTGTCATTATTATCGATTTTTACATAATCGAGGATGCTGAGTTCAATGGTGATGGTAAAAATGTTGACCGGACTCAGTGTAGTTCAATAAGGGGTGGGGGTTGGGGGTCGATTATAAAAAATATCGAAATTATCCTCATCATTATCAATTTTAACATAATCGGGGATGCTGCGTTCAATTATGATAGTAAAATTGGGGCCGGACTCAGAGTAGTCCAATAATAGGTGGGGGTTGGGGGGGTCGGTTACACAAAGTATCGAAATTATTGTCATTATTATCGATTTTTACATAATCGAGGATGCTGAGTTCAATGGTGATGGTAAAAATGTTGACCGGACTCAGGGTACTTCAATAAGGGGTGAGAGTTGGGGGTCTGGTCATGAATAGTACCAAAGTTATCGTCATTATTTCTATTTTAACATAATCAAAGATGCTGAGTTCAATGGTGATGATAAAAATGGTGACCAGACTCAGGGTAGTTCAATAAGCGGTGGGGGGTTAGGGCTCTGGTCACGAATAGTATCAAAATTGTTGTCATTAGTGTTTATTTCAACATACTTGAGGACGCTGAATCCAACAGCGATGTTTAAATTGGGATCAAAAATATAAGGGTATCACTGAAGGAGTTGGGGGCTGAAAGCCGAAAATGTTCACATTTATATTATAAGTATTGATTTTAGATAAATCAAGGGCACTGAATTCAATGGTGATGCTGAAATTAGTATTTGGGCTCTAGGGAAGAAACTAGAGGACAAGGGTTTGGGTCTAAAATTGGGGTAATGTTCAAATATACATAATAAATATTGGTTTTTCTGTGAATCGAGTTTGCTGAATCCAATGGCGATGTTGAAATACAGAACCATGTAATAAAAAAATTGTACTATGAAAAACACTATGTATTACAAATTGAACGAAAATGTGTTGCTATTTATTTCGGTAATTGCTTGTTGATTGATTTTAAATTAACTTATTAATAATAATGCAAATGAGCATTATTATTAATAAGTTATATATAATTAAAGTACTGTTTTATTATACATTCTTTCATATTGATGTATGAAAATGAATTTTTTAGAAAAGTATCAGCGTCGTCACTCAAAAAAATTAAAATGTATCCAGTTGTATAAAAAAAGAGTATCCAAATGTATACATGATTATTTGATGTTGCTAATTTATTTTAGAACGACCTATATTGTGCGGTTTCAGCGCAAAATATACCTGGAATTCCTTTTTTTCACTACAACGGTTACGGTATATTGCAACCTTAAATGCACTCAATTCAGAACTGTTCGCAAAAATTGGTTATCGTTTTTCCACAACTGTTTATATTTGTTACACTGTTCGCCAATTTTCTGTTCCTTTATCTTCTACCAAAAGAGAATACGACGAACAATGTAACACAATTTATTAACATTTTCAAATGCATTTAATGCATTTTATACACAATGTTTTCTTGCGAATAAATTGTATCCATTCCAGTAGTTTTGCGAATTTTTGGTACCCAGTATCCATTTAACAAATTTTTTAAATAATGTATCCAAATTAATACAAATGTATACAAGTGGCAACCCTGGAAAGTATGGTAAAAGAAAAATAAGAGTAGAATTAATATACTCTCACATACATATTATATACATACACTTAAAATCTCTTATTTCTAGCTTTAACAGCTGCAAACTCAGAAATCACAACTTCAAAATTTATATTTTGTGCTGCCTCATGTTCTATGGTTAATATGCCAAGATTTTTAAGCCTCGTTTGGGTCATTGTTGCCCGCAAGTAATTTTTAATTAATTTTAATTTGCTGAAACTCCTCTCACACGTAGCCACTGATACGCAAATAGTCATAAATAACTTTAGTGCGACCATAAGATTCGGAAGAGATTCTGTAAAATCCCATTCCACGATGAATTTCAAAAAGTCTAGGCACACCCAGCTAGAAACTGTAACATTGGTCACTTTTAAATGCCTCCTCAACCTTGGTATCTCTGTGAGGAGTCCCGTTTCCGATACCGCATCATAAAAACTGGTAAATTTTGATACAGATAATTTCAACTCTTCACTGTTCGCCAAAAGCAAAGTCTTTGTCTGAACAACCTCGAACAATGAAGCAACATCTTGAACTGACTTCAGTCTTGTTCGGAGTTCAACACTGAATCGGTCAAGACATTCCAACATGTCCTTTTTAAGTTCAGCTCTCAGTGTCAGTCCAACATCTGGAGCCAACTCACCAGCCATTCGTTTTTTACGACGAATTCGTCTTTCCATTGGAATGTCATAGTTCTCCGATTTCGTCGCAGCAAGATCTATTGCCTGTTCTACAATGTCATTTCGTTTTTCTTCAATATAAAGACGAAGTGACTCTATTTTTGTAATTAATTGATCAATATTTAAGCCTTTGCTTTGCAATCCAATCTGAGCACAATTTATTTCCCTAAGAACATCATTCCAAAACAAAAGATAGCAAAGAAACGTAAAATCACACACTGCATGCATAAGTTTGTGTGCAGCGCCTCTAGTGTCTACATTTTCTTGTTGATCACTTAGCTTCTCAATTGCAGCCTCAATCTCATCAAAATTTTCGGCCAGTACTTTTACTGCAGCATAATGAGCACTCCAACGCGTTGTTGAGAGTCTTTTAACAGTTGTTTTGCTGTGTTTAATAAGCACTTCCCATCGGCTAGTCGAAGCAGAAAAAAATGTAAAAATGGCCTCCACTGTTCCGAAAAACGTTACACAAGCTACATTTTGTGCAAATGAGTATTGGCCACATAAATTAATTGAATGATCTATGCAGCTCACAAAAATTGCTTTGTTATTTTTTGCTTTAATAATAGCTTGCACTCCTCCATGTATACCACTCATAACAGCTGCATTATCATAACCTTGGGAACGACAATTCATTACCTCTAAACCGTCATTTTTAAGGTTTTTAAGAATTTCATCGCTTAAATCAGCGGCTTTTTTCCATGTAAAGAAAAAAATCCAAGGAATACTTCTTTGACTTCCACTTTTCTACCATCAATTTTCACATAACGAATCACTTCAGACATTTGATCAATATGTGAAATGTCAGGTGTGCTATCAAACATAATTCCAAAATATTTAGCTGATTTAATTTCGTTGACAAGCTTAAACTTTACGTGGTTCGCTAAAACATTTATGAACTCATTTTGTATCTGGTGACAAATATGATACTTTTGGTGATTTACCATGCTCCAAATTCAAAATGTGTTCTTTTAACACTACATCATACTTTGACAATAGATTGACTAGTTCTAAAAAATTGCCTTTATTAGAAGAACTTTGTCCTTCATCATGTCCCTGAAATGCTAGGTTTTGTTTAGATAAAAAGAAAGTTATATCCAATAATCTGGATAAAAGATGTTTCCACTTCTGTTTTTCATTATCTATTAATTGTAAGGCTGCGTCTCCTATCGTTTTATGACATTTCAACCTCATTTCCAAAGTTTTCCACTTTTCAAAATTCTCCAGATGTTCATTTGAAGTTTCATGGTTACTACTTTGGGATTTAGCTTCCACCACTTCTGAAATTCAGTCGTAAATGCTGAATTTATATTACAACTATTGGTGACAGCAAATATACGACAGCAGAAGCAGTACAGGCTATTATTTATAGGAGAATAAACCATCCACGACCGCAGAATTTTTTCTCCATATAAGGCATCACTTTATAAAACCATTCTTTAGAAAGATGGCGAACATTACCTTTTGTGTCTAACCCGGGTCTAGATACAGTAGCAAACGGCCCTTCTCTATTTTGAAAATGTTCACTTCCTTTTTTTATGATTTCAATGCGAACATTATCAGAGACGGGTATATTCCAATGTGATACATCTCTTAAGTCCTGAAGTGATTCACTCATACAAATACTGTCTTCGATAGTAGGTGCATTAGCAGCATTATCACTATCATTTTCAGTATTTTTTTCTGATTCGTCTTCATCATGGGTTATCATTATTAATTCTGTGTTGTCGTTGTTACTTTCTGAAGATGAGCCAATATTCTCTGAAACATTCGTTGCATTTACGTGAGAATCAGTTTCTTTTGATGAGCTTTGGCTATCATCAGGTTTTGTAACATATTTATAAATCGATCCAGATATGCTCTGAACATCATCTATTTTAGCCTGTTTGGTCTTTCTCTGCTGGAACCCGAACCCAATGTTTCAAAGACTGATTTAAGGAATATTGTCTAAGAATCTAAGAAGAAAAATAATCAAAATTTAAAGTCTATTTTTAAATTTAAAGTCAAACCATTTAGTTAATAACAATCATAACTACACCACTTTTAAACAAAATTTGAAGGCTTTACATTTATGTTAACGAGGATTTTTTAAATAAATTTAGTTCAAATAAATTATTATATTAGTAAATAAAAACAACTTGGAGACCAAAATCATTTTATATTTTAATTTTTTTTTAAATAAATAAAATACAAAATTTTTTGCTTTAGTTTTATTTTAATTTAACCCAATTAAATTCTCTAAAATGTAATGACATCATTCAATTTCACCAATAACATTTTAATTATATTAATAACAAATAATTATACTTCTGGCCTACTGGGATATTAAAAATTATCAAATAAAAATTATCAAATAATAATCAAATAGTTAACTGATATGGTTGGCAGTAGGCCAACGTATAATTCATAAAAAATATATAAAGAAATGAAAAATGGCAAAAAAATTTCTAAACGAATTCCCCTCGTTCGTTGATAAATTCTCATAATTTTTTGGAAAATTCCTACAGCAAGTGGTATTAATAATAGCAATCGGCATACGACTTCGTGCTATTATCAATATATGTATTTGCTTTCGAAATTTTTAAAAGATTATTTCGAATTATCACCGCCCTTGGATGATTACTACTGATAATTTTTTAGAATGTTTAATATATGATAGCTATGTAATCCAAAGAACGCTGAGTAAAACTTTAGTTTTGATATATTTTTTTTTTTTTTTTTTTTTTTTAATAAAATGTGTTGTGTAATAGGGTTTAGAATATGTGTCACAACAACACATAAATACCTTTTAAGACCTAGGTCTAGACCTGGGTCCCACAACAACTGGCGTTCTGAGGTGTAGATTAACGCTTTTTTTAAACATCTGTGGGTTGAAGCCACCTGAGACTAAGTGTTCCGGCAAACTATTCCATTTGTACGCAGTTCGGACAAAGAAGTCTCTCTGCGATCTGCCAGTGTGACAGCGCGGGATCTTGACCGTTTCACTGGTTGCGGCAGCCGATTGCCGAGTGGAACGGGGGTAAGAATAAGTTTGAGGCATGATGCCGCTGATTTCATCTGAGCACTGCTGATGACGATATTTGTAAAAAACAACGAGGTCAGCAACAGTGCGACGATGTTGTAGGGAATCAAGTTTTGATGTCAAAGTTCGATCACCTACAATTCGTATAGCTCGCTTTTGAACAGAGTCCAAGAGGGCCAAGATGGAAACAGAGGCAGCACCCCAAACTTGACAGCAGTACTCCATACAGGGACGAATATAGGACTTATAAACATGGAGCAATTGGTATGGAGTGAAAAATTTTTTGCATCTATTTAGGAGGCCGAGTTTTTTAGACGCGCTTTTTGCCATCGCCATTACATGATCGTTCCAGAGTAGGTCATTTGAAACTGTGACACCCAATAAACGAATGTTTTTACATTCACCTATTGGTTCATCACACATACTAAATAAAATATCTTTGGGGAACTCGGTCTTTAATCTGGAAACAATCAACAGCTGTGTTTTGGTGGAGTTGAAATTGACAAGGTTTTGGTCACCCCAGTCGGCGATTTTATTCAGGTCTTTGTTCACGTTTATGGCAGCGTCTCTCCGGGCAGGATTAATTCGTTCGTGCATTTTACCTTTTGAAGGAAGGGGCTCGAACGACTTGTGCAGAGTACTATCATCTGCAAAACTATTTATTGGGTTGCTGGTGATTTTCAACAATTCGTTGATATAAATCAAAAATAGGGTTGGGGACAATACTGAGCCTTGGGGTACACCAGCCTTAATTAGTTTAGACTCAGAAGAATATCCGTCTAAGGTTACCGAAATGTATCGGTCGGATAGAAAATTTTGAATCAGCTTCACAACATTGGGATGAAAACCGTACGCAACGAGCTTGTTGATTAAGTTGGCATGCCAGACTCGATCGAATGCCTTGGAGATGTCTAAAGCGATAACGTATGTTTCACCACCTTTATCAAGTATGCTGTTCCAACAATGCGCTACATAGTTTAATAGATCGGTAGTTGATCTTTTGTTTCGAAAACCGTATTGGCTGTCGGATATCAAATGATTTTCTTCCAGAAATTTTGAAATATGTGTATTAATATAATGCTCATAGACTTTAGATAGGACCGATAGTAAAGCTATTGGCCTATAATTTGAGATATCGGATTTTGGTCCCTTTTTGGGGACGGGCTGGACATTTGCCAACTTCCAGCACGAGGGAAATATACCAGATTTGTAGGATTGGTAGAATATTTTAGTTAAAGTTGGTGCAAGTTCTTTGGAAAAGGTTTTTAAAATAATGGGTGGAATATTGTCCATTCCTGATGCTTTGTTGATGTTTAACCCCTTTAAAAGTTATATATGTACTATCAATTGCTTAATGCAAAGCAATTCTATAACAATTGCTTTTTAACGCAAAGGGTTATACTTTTTATTGCATTTTGGGTTGTTTTAAAAATCGCGAAACCGTTTTTCAATAAAATTAAAATAAATGAAAAGTTTGCAAAAATTGGCATCATAAAATTCTAACTTACAATTAAAATGAATTGAAAAAACTAAAGTCAGCTTCATCCTCAATAATAATAATATGCCCAAAAACCTAAACTTTGCATCCTGAAATTTCGTTTTTTCTACTAATATAAGGCGTGTTCGATTTGACTGAAGCAACTGATACAACTGATAAAATGAATGCAATTGTTGTTGTTTTTTAAGTTGTTTCAGTCAAATCGAACGTACCTATTCTCTTCTACTAATATAGCCAAGAACGTAAACGAAATATATCTTGTAAAACCATCAAGACCTAGGAACACTAAAATGTAATCTAATTTTGCTTTAGTTTAGATGTTTGATTAATCCTTCTTAGTTTAAAAAGTAAACTGAAATTTTTAGCATGTCTTTGGATTTGTACTAACATAAAAAGACGTTCAACAAACTACCCCAAATAATAACTCAAGTAATAACTCAAGAATTTTAAAAAGTAGGAAAGTAGAATCGTAGAAAGTAGAAAGTAGAACCAATAGGACCCATTTATAAGCTATCACAATTTATAAATTAAAATTAAATGGTTGAAATGGTTTCGAAGTGATTTATCGTTGAAAACATTGTGATGGTTTGTTTAAGTTTTCTACGTTTTGGTGTCACCCCAAAACGGTTTCGAAGTGATTTATCGTTGAAAACATTGTGATGGTTTGTTTAAGTTGTTTACGTTCGGGTATCACCCCAAAACGGTTTCGAGGTGATTTATCGTTGAAAACATTGTGATGGTTTGTTTAAGTTTTTTACGTTCGGGTGTCACCCCAAAACGGTTCCGAAGTGATTTATCGTTGAAAACATTGTGATGGTTTGTTTAAGTTTTTTACATTCGGGTGTCACCCCAAAACCATTTCGAAGTGATTTATCGTTGAAAACATTGTGATGGTTTGTTTAAGTTTTTTACGTTCGGGTGTCACCCCAAAACGGGTGACACCCGGGGCGGACCGCCCCCCCCGCCCCCCCTAGCTACGCCTCTGAGGAGCATTTCTCTTTTGGTTCGAGATCGAGTTCTACGTTTACTTTCGTTGTTTGTTATCGATTCTTTCAGTTCAATGAGTTGATTTTGTTAAGTTCTTTTACTTTTTACTGCATCTCTTTGTCGTTTCTGGAGGCTTGATTTATTCTCATTTAGCATTACATTTTGCATCCTCTGATCTTCTACGAAATTTAATCTTTTCATTTTTTTAACATACTTGGATAAGTTTGTTGAATCCATTTCATATTTTACTTGTTTTTATATTCTGAATTTAGAGAGTTGCGTTAATAATAGTTTTTCAAGTTCAATTGAACATTTCAAAGATTTCATTGAAGAATTAATTGTTTTCTGCTACATTTTCCTCGACTTCCATTTCTGACTTATTCGATAAAATTTCGTAAGTTTTGGTTTGAAATGATGTATTTTCTTGCTTCTGAAAATTTAGAGAATCGATAAAGAGTACATATAGTTCTTCCAATATTTTTTTCGATTATTTTGTGTTTCGTTCCGTATTTTAAATTCTTTCAAGAGGTTTATTGATACATTTTCAAGTTCAATTGAACACTTCAAAGAGTTAAAAGGACTTTTTCCACAACCAAACGTAACAGTTTTTGAAGCTCTTGCTGGAATATTCTAGTGAAGAAATGTTGTTGTGTTTTTAGCTTGTTGTTGTGATATAATAAAGATCTATTCTATAATTTATTTAATAAAATTAGGGGTTATTGTGGTTACTAATCAGTAATCGAGTCGAGCATTAAAAGAAAATTAAAATTAACATATAAGGAACATTAAAATTTGTAGCACATGCTATGTGTGAAAATTCCACTCTGAAATATCTAGAAATTCGGAAGTTATCAAGAAGATTTCTAATACATACACAAACATTTTTCTATTTGTTATACAAAATGATTTTTAGTTAATACTCAATCGAAAGCAGTACCAAAACCTATGTATACATATTATATGTACTTAAACGTTTGTGTATACGCTTAAGAATATTATTAATAAAAAATAATTATTGTACTAATTGTTATTAATAAAAACATAAATATTTATAAAATTTTATCACGTCCGTATGAGCAACAGTAAACATTTTAATATAAGTGGTTTTTATTTTCCCTCAAACTTTTACAATAATTTTTCACTTCAAGAAGTAACTTTCACTTAACAGTTATGATGTTTCTTAAAGTTCTATTTATTTCAACATATTTAGTTGTTTTTATAAGTTTTGTGAGTGCTCAAACACATTTAAACGAAATTAATGATGAAATGTAATAAATAATATTAATAATATTTATTAAAAATAATAAATATTTTTAATTTAATTTTAGTTGCTATAGTCTAAATAAACGAGTGGATTATGCAGAGTATAGTGAAAACCTTATAAGATTAATTACGGAACGATTAAGAGAAAATCAAATAAAAATATCTAAGGATCAGCCAGGGTTTGATTTATTTAAAGGTCTTAAATTTTCTCCTACATTAGTTGAAACGTGTTTTAATGCTGATATTTCAACGAAACTAAGTCGATATTTAATGCAATATTTATTTGCGGAAATGAAACCAAGATTATATGACATTAATCCGTTGCTTAAACGGTATAGTAGTTGTGTCCGGGATTTTTTTAATCAAAATTGTGTTAAAAGTAGTGATATACTTTGTCCTACAAAATCTTAGTAAGTAAATTTGTTGTAATGTATTATGAATGGCATTGATTCTATGATATATAAGGTTGCTGAGTTTCTAGTATTCTACATAAGTATATACTTTTCAATGTTTATGTTAAACTCACGTGTATAATTTAACAATATATTATAGAGCTCTGCATGAATGTCTTGATTTTTCGTGTGCAACGTTATTATCGTTATACTGCACACTTTATTTCATAATTTGAAATACATTGCACACTATAAATAAAAATAAAGAGTGCAACCTTAATTTAGTATATTGTCAAAATCCTGTTTTTGTTTTACATTAGAGCTCTGTATGAATATGTCGATTTTTCGTGTGCAATGTTATTATAGTTATACTGCACACTTTATTTCATAATTTGAAATATATTGCGCACGATAATTAGAAGTCTAAAGAACCTTATAATTTAGTATATTGTCAATAAGGGGTCGTAAAATACTCGAATATTAAGTACCCGGGTAGTAGTTATTTTAATCAAATACCCGGGTACCTACGTTACCCGGGTATTTGGGTAATTAAAACAAAACAAATTTTTAACAGGTCAGTTGTACATATTTAATCAACTTAACTTAAAAATACGTTAAACAAATATAAATGAATTCAATTTCAAAAAAGGAAAAATGAATTTTTATAATCATTTGTAAGATTCAATATAACTTCGTGTTTAGAAAATAGTATTTTCAAACATTAATTCATTAAGTGTGGAAGGAGCTAACGAACTGCAAATTTTGGTTACTATATTGTTGGCTACTGAAAACATCCGTTCGCATGCCGTGGATGAATATACATCCACGGCATGCGAATGGATCTATAGGCGCCTGGACCGGCGCCGATTTCATGTGATAATTGCCACATATTTTAAACTTCGTGGGGCGCCTGTCCTTGACGAGTCCGAAAACTTTTGTTCTACCATTTTATTCGAATCTGCCGTTTTTTTGTTTGGCAGGCTCCGAAAAATGCCGATTGTCCGGAATCTTGTAAATTTTTTTTTTAACTATGGGGATTGTTAATTTGGTTTGGAACACGAGGGTAAGCTTGTTCGACCAAAATGAGTCTGCTATTGTCGAGTCCGACCACTGACATTTTGGTATGTTTGAGTTGTCGGACTAGACTAGACAATAGCAGACAAATTTTTGTCGGACAAGGTTACCCACGTGTTCTCAAACAAATTTACAACCCCCATAGTTAAACAAAAATTACAAGATTCCGGGCAATCGGCCTTTTTCGGAGCTTGCCAAACGAAAAAACGGCCGATTCGAGAAAAATGGTAGAACAAAAGTTTTCGGACACGTCAAGGACAGGTGCCTGACAAAATATAAAATATGTGGTAATCATAACATGAAATCGGCGTCAGCCCAGGGACTAGTAGGATTTATAGTAAACGGTAAATCGTACGAATTATCCAACATTTGGTTTCGCTTACCCCTATTTGTCTCCATAGTTCATAAATCGAAGTGATTGATCAACGTTTAAATTTTCGTTTTTTTCTTTAGTTTTACTTATATTGTATATATGAAGCAAGACAATTCTGTAGTTCATTATAGACTGAAGTTTGATCCCGCTCTCCATTAGAAGAGTTTGAGCGTTGATCTGCAATTCTGATGTTTTTTTCCTTTGAGTATAGAAAATGTTTGTTTCTTAATAGATGAAAAACGTGATCTACAGAGGTGAAAAATTCGAGATTTGAACTTGACCAGTTTTGATTTTTCTGAAACTTGGCATATTAGTAGTAGAACAAAATAAAAAAAACAACTTATTTTACAATTTTTGAAGTTATTCTTCTTTAACGCTCGTTGTACACATTTTGATGGGGTGTTGGTCGAGAAACCGCGTCACGCTTTTTTTTTATAATGGATTTAGAAGTCTCGTCTTTATCACCAAAAAACATAAAGTTCAAATTGTTTTTGACTAAGAAAACTAAGAAAAATCGACGATTATCCGCAAATATTTTGTAAAGTGTGTGTAATGTGTATAATGGTCCAACTTGAGAGATAGGATAGTTTTTATCTCGATTAAAAGCCTTAATATTTTTTAATTGCGAATTAAATGTTAAACATGGATGGTTCATAAGCAAACTTTCAGATGGCGGCGTAAATTAATTAGTTTACTGTCAAACCTGCTCTATCGACTTTTTACTTTACTCTACACGGATGATTGTGTAGGGCCCATATAGACTATCAAATATGTTATTGAGCGATTATTTTGTTCCGGTGTTTGCCGCAATGGCGCTGCAAAAGGGGGAAAGGAGAATAAATTCCAAAAAAATTATATGGGATTTCATACAAAACACAACTTGAATAATTTTACAAATTATCTATGAAATTTCTCATTTTACAACAAAAAAATAATTTAAATTTCTTTATGAACTATTACTGACTATATATTAAGCATATTATATAAAACATATTATTCTCTTCTGTCCGTAAAACAAATACCTAAATAGGTTAAATTTTTCATACAACTTTGTATGGGAAATTTTGGCAATTTTTATGTTTCTTTTTTGAGCGACTAAAGAATACTATTTTATATATTATTACGCTTAATATATACTCGATAGGATAGTTTTTATCTCAATTAAAAGTTTTAATATATTTTTATTGCGAATTGAATGATAAATGTGGTTCATAAACCATCTTTCAGATGGCGGCGTAAATTAGTTAAGTGGCACAACTTAATCATGGACTTTTTAAGTGCGTATGAGTGAATGGCCAAAGAAGTATAACTTCCACCGTCTGGTCCGACGCAGACCCTACTTTTTTTTAAAGTGCATAGCTTGAGCATAGGGGGCACCCCAGCATGCATGAAAAATGAAAATTCTGCCAATCCGATATAATTTTGAAATTAAATTGCTCAAGAACGGCTATACTGATTTCAGCAAACTTTTTTTGGTTTAATAGATTATTTTTTTCAGTTAGCCGTTTGAAAAAAAAATTAGTTTATTGTTTTTGTAATTAATTTTTAAATGAAAATATTAAAATACATCAAATTTACAAGGAGGCCTTTAATTTTTGTTTTTGAGATATTTAGTTTTAAAGATTTTTAGTACGACTAAAATTCTAATTTTTCATCATTTTTTCAAACTCATTTTTTCTTCCATTAATAAAAAATGTTAAATTCAATTAAATTTTTACTTTTTTTTTTTAATGTAGTTCTATCTATCCTTACTTTAAATTTATTTCAAATGTACAAAGAGGGGTTAGTTCGTGTTCTTGAGATATTTAATTTTAAAGATTTTTGGTCCAACTAAAATTAGAATTTTTCATCACTTTTTCGAACTTCAGTGGTTAAAATTTTTTGTTGATAAAAATTGTTCGTAAAAATAATGAACAATTAGAATTTTAAGCGGACTAAAAATTTTTAAAATTAAACATCTCAAGAACACGAATTAACGCCTCTTTGAAATTTGATGTATTTTAAAGTAAGGCTAGAACTATATTTAAAAAAAAAAAGTTAAAATTTAATTGAATTTAACATTTTTTGTTAATGGAAGTTGTTTGAAAAAAATGATGAAATATTAGAATTTTAGTCGTACTAAAAATCTTTAAAAAAAAATATCTCAAGCACAAAACTTAACCCCTCTTTGTAAATTTAATATATTTCAGAGTAAAGATAGAACTATTTTCAGGAAAAAAATTAATTAAATCTCAATTGATATTCGACCCTAGCGCTATCTTTAAAAAAGTTTTTTTAATATTTTCATTTAAAAATTAATTAGAAAAACAATTAACTAATTTTTTTTCAAACGGCTAATTAATCATCTATCAAACCAAAAAAAGTTTTTTAATTCCAAAGCAATTTAATTTCAAATTTTTATCGGATTGGCAGAATTTTCATTTTACATGCATTTTGGGGTCACCCAATGCTCAAACTATGCACTTTAAAAAAATTGTAAAATAAATTGTATTTTTTATTTTGTCCATACTATTAATATGCCAAGTTTCAGGAAAATCAAAAATGGTCAAGTTTTCACAACTCGGTCTAGAACACGTTTTTCTTTTATAGTTTAAAAACTAATTGCCTTTTGGAAAAATGCCATGATGCAAATATAACAATAATGTTATGATATTCTTTTGCCTTCGTCTATTAACATCGTTGTTCAAATTTTAATATAGTTCATGGGAAAGAGTATTAATCTGGTTTAATTTTTTTAGTACAAAGTAAAAAGCACCTTAAGCTGTTATACCGGTAGCCCTTTTTTTACTCAGTTTTTGTACTGTTAGCTATAAGCGGTTCGATAATAATCTAATTTTTTAAAAATATTTCTATATCCTTATCCTTATCATTAATTTTTTCAGAGCCTAATCGAGTGCAGTATTAATGCAATTTCAAAAATCAATTTATTTTATTGCTGCAGCTAGTAGGTGATAAAATTTTAGTTCTTACTGGCGATTTCTTAAGTGCACGAAGACATAACTCGAGATTCTGCTATTTTATCGTTTTCAAATAATATGTTTCCGTCGTCGTAAAAGTTGTTGTTATATTCTACTTGTTCTGCGGCGTCTTCATCTTTAAAATCTATTTAACCATCATCATCTTCTTTGACTAACCTTACATCATCACTATTGTTACCACAAGCATTTATTCTCAAGGATCTATATTTTAAGGTGATAGAAGTAGGATTTATTAATTTTATAAATCTACTTAGGTTCAAACGGTCGTTTAAACGCTCTATATTTTATAACTTAAAACCTTTGAAACTATTTCACAGCCCTACTCATTTAAAAACTTATCTAAAATGCAGTTTATAATATAAATTTTCCGTAACCATTTCTTGTCCAGATCAACAAAAGTAACAGAGAGCATTTCGTTTTTGCAATACCCTATCTTTCTCTTTATGATATGAACAATACATTTAAATGGATATTAGGTAAATGGGATAAATACTAAAATGGGTATTTGCAAACAAAATAGAAAACAGCTCATTTCATATTACTATTTTATTCCATGCAACACGTAGATATTAAACAAAATTTTCCTTAGCTTTATCAAAATATGTTATAAACATTATAGTACATTATGATGCAAGGACGTAAAGCTAAAGATTTTGGACACATGTGGAGTTTGCAAAGGCGCTAGCTGAAATTTCCACCAACATTAAGTCCAAAATAGGCAAGTAAGGCATTTAAAAAAAAAGTTTATTCTAAATTAAAATTATAAATTTGCATAAATTTTGAAATAAAAATATGTTACACAAGTAACCTTTGGAAAAAAAACCTTTTATAAAAAATAACATCCTCAAAAAACATCGTTTTTTTTCTTTGCTTCATAAAGTGTGCAATGTTAAATCATTATACATGCACACGTTTTACAGGTATAACGTTCTGTTTTACTTTTTCTTATCTTTCACACTTTATTTGTGTATAATGTTTTGGATGTTTTGGTAAAAGTTTTTAGTGTTATATACTGTCAAACATTTAAAACAAGGCAACTATGTTTTGACACTTTACAGAAAGAGTATTTTGATTTTAAAATGAATGTGTTTGTGCAGAGGTCTAATATATTAGAAAGACGTTTAAATTAAGTGCATATCTAAACAGTTTTGGTGGAAAATTGAGTAAATTAATAGAAAATGTTTTTTAATATGGACTACAATCTTTCTAATCTGTACAAGATCAAGTCTTTAGGGTGACAAGTGTGATTATTTGAAGTTGTCAGTTTTAAAAAATCTTTCAAAGTATAGTCTAGAATTGATTAAGTTATGGTTCTTTCGATATACTTCATTATGGTTTTAGTAGGGTGACCAATATAAATTTCAGCCAATCCGGGACAAAAAAAGCCATATTGGTATATTTTTGTATAATGACTTTATGGGTATTTGTCAATATTTTCTATATGCGGTTTTTTTAGCAAATTAACTTTTCGTGAAATTTTGAGTTATTGATATTACATCTTGAAATAACCTTTGCTTTTAAAGCATCGATCTCTCTCGATTTTCCGATGTCCATAGATTATAAATTATTGAAAAAAATGTTCAGTCGCTGCGTTTTTTTCGATTCGATGTCGCTCCATTTAACATCACTAATGAGTTTAATAATTCATTTAAAATGACAAATTTCTGAAAATTAAGTGCTTCAAAGTTATCAATATTCTACACAATTGGAGTAAAAATTTACGACATGGAAAATAAACCATTCTCGAGTTACAGCCCCAGGAGAAAGGAATTTGTGGTCGGCTCGTGCTTGACACTTCACAATGAGATGGCGTATATCTCCTGAAACTTCCACTGCAGTCTTTTTCTTATTCAACACGTTTTACAGCATTATGAAAAACGGAGGCTTGATTATGTAGAAAGATAAGCCAAAGCTCAGACTTCTCATCTTAAAAAAAACTTGAATGGTTCTTGGCATTTTTCACACCACCACCATAGATCTTTATTGCAAGTACCTCTGTTTTAAATTCAAAAACCTTTTACAAAACGTTTTTCATAAGCTAACCATCGATCGACCGAGTCAACTGTTTCTAAAACATTTATTTGTCATCAAAAAGTAAAATAGTTATATATTATTACCTCAGTCAAATTTATTTAGTTGCTCGTTTCGATCCCTTAACCTCGTGGAGGTTGATGGTTTACATACAGAGTAGCTGTATGTAACTGTAACTGTATGTTCTACTAACTAAAAACTATGTCAGAAAGTAGTCTAACCTGGTGGGTTAGACCTGATTTGTTTAACTGATGCGAGTAGTTCATGAGCTGCAATGCAAAATTGTTTAAGAGAAATCATATTTTTTGTGTTCAGCAGTATACTAAGTGTATCTGCTGCTAAACAACCGTCAAATTCATTTTCAAGTAAGAACGATTTAAGATTATTCCTTAAGGTCTCGTAATTAGTGCAATCCAGAAAAACATGTAATGCGTATCATCCACCTTACATGTTGTGCATAAAACATTGTCCGTAACATCAACACGCTTCAAGTACTTACCACCATAACCCATTAATTGCACGTACCTCTGTTCCTAGTTCAAAAACTTTTACAGGGTTTATCATAAGCTCAACCATCGATCGGCCGAGACAACTTTGTCTAAACATTTATTTGGCATCAGATAGTAAAATTTTTTATATTTTACCTCAGTCAAAATTATTTAGTTGCTCGTTTCCATCCCTAACCTCGTGGAGGTTGATGGTTTACATACAGAGAAGCTGTATGTTCTACTATCAAAGAACTATGTCAGAAAGTGATCTAACCTGAAGGGTTAGACCTGATTCCTTTCTCGCATCAGTTCATGAGCTTCGGTGCAAAATTGTTTAAAAGCCTGAATCATTTTTATATTTAGTAGTATACTAAGTGTATCTACTGTTAAAAATCCGTCAAATCCATTTTCAAATAAGGACGATTTAAGATCGTTCCTTAAGGTCTCGTAATCAGGGCAATCCAGTAAAACATGTAATGCAGTGTCATCCACATCACATGTTGCGCATAAACCATTGTCCGTAACATCAACACGTTTCAAGTACTCTCTAAATTTGCCGTGTCCAGTTATAAACTGGACCATCGGACCTGTCAGAGCCACCTTATTTGTGCCTAAAGCAAGAGTTGCATCGCTGATAAAGAGATACGTATGCCTACCCGTATCTGAGACCTCCCAACGTGCCTTCCATTCGTTGAGAGTCTCCTGGTGCAGTCCCTTTTTAATTTGCTTTCGCTCAACTCGGCTGATCGCGCGGTTGTATAGTTTGACCTTCTCTTTTAGGAAAAGGTCTAAAGGGATTGTGCCCGCAATGACCTGAGTCGCGGTTGTAGAAATGGATCTATAACCTCGGATCATGCGGAGCAACATATTTCTTTGAGCTCCAAGTAACTGTTTATTATGCTTAACATTGGTCCGCCCATACCAACCAGCTGAGCAGTACGACATGATAGATTCCACCACAATCCTATAAATAAGATGTAGTGTATTTCTATCGAGACCCCACCACTCATGAGATAACCTAGTGAAACTATGGAAGAGGGACTTGGATTTCTCGCATATTCGTGTAACATGACTTGAAACCCCCATCCTCTCATCCAAGTCAACGCCAAGGTATCTAGTTGAGCTGACCATTCTGATTGTATTTCCATTAACCTTAATGGTTGGTGGTCTAGCTCTATCGTACTTGCCCTTTAGCTGTAGCATAACAGTCTTTTGCTCAGACAAACTTAGTTTGTTCCTTCTGCATCAGTTGGTCATATGGTTTAATGCTTCTTGACCTTTTTCTTGCAATTGTTTCATAGAATTTCCAGATATAACAATTACTTTATCATCAGCGTATGCGACTTCTGAGACTCCATCTATCATGCTAGTGTCAAAGACCATATTCCAAAGTGTTGGGCCAAGAACAGACCCTTGCGGGGCTCCTCTTGTAATAGTCTTTTCCACCGAATCAAGCCCATCCCTAATTATTGCCTTTCTCGAATTAAGGTAGCTGTCCAGCAATTTTAGGAGATTAGCTGGGCAGCCGAGTTCAGTAAGGTAGCTCATGACACTTGTCCACCATAGATTATCGAAAGCTCCCGATATATCTACGAAAATGCCAAGACAGTACTTTTCCGCGGTTGATTGAACAATATCTATTAGCTTACAGACTGCATCCTCGGTAGAGCGACCCTTTCTAAAGCCATACTGCTTATCCGATATCCCACCTCTCAAATCAATGCAACTTAATAGTTTTTTGTTAACTATTTTCTCGAAAATTTTACCCAGAACTGAAAGAAGCATGATTGGTCGATAAGATTTGGGGTCGCTATAGTCCCTATCTCCGGCTTTTTTGAATTACAATAACCTGACCAATCTTCCACTCTTTCGGAAAGATACCGTACCTGAGGCAGCTTTTGAAGAGTTTTAAGCAAGTAGGAGCTAAAACCTTCCAGGACTGCTGTACAATAACAACTTCTATTAAATCCAGACCAGGAGCTTTGCCACGTTTCATACTCATCACAGCCTCCTCAAGGTCATCGACTGTGAAGTCCGAGACATCCTGCGATACATACGGTAGCTGCGCTAACCTTCTGATCTCAGTATGCTCAGGTGAGTCCTCTGTATCATCTGGAAGCAAGGTGTCAAGCAGCACCTTGCTAGAGGTACTCCAAGAGTGCATGATATTACCGTTCGAAGAGACGGTTTCATGCACTCTACGTTGTGCAAGCTTTCCGGTCTGGTATTTATAGATGAAGCCCCATGGGTCCTTGTTGCCTACTTCCGTAACAAGTTTCATGAAGCTTTGCCTTTTCGTTGTACTGACCTTATGCATGTAACTATTTCTAAGGTTCCTGTAAGCAGCCTGCTTTTGTAGCCTCAGATTTGGATCACGTTCCTTCTGGTATTTTCTTCTGACCTGGTTAACCTCACTTTTGAGTTTGGTTAGATCATTGGTCCACCAGGTTGCCCCATTTGTTTTGTTGCAGTTAGATTTGCGCGGTATGGAATCTTCACAAGCGTTTTGTATGACCTCGGTAAGGGAAGCTACTATCGCCTCACAGTCCGCAGAGCTACAAATCGTTTCAGCTTGCCTCTCGACTCGCTTAATATTAAGTACTAGATTTAGAGTAAGTAGATCCCAGTTGGTAGTCTCTGTCTTGAACCTAATGGTATTTGACTTATCACGAGAGACGCAGGCAGAACGGTTCTGAGAATCAATTATCTCAAAAGAGATAGCACGATGATCACTGGAAGTCCAGCCCTCATGAACTTTCCAGTGTTTAATACGCCTTATCATACTTTGCGACACTAGGGTGACGTCTACTGACGATTCGCCGTTGTGTGCATATGTGCTTAGATTCCCAGACTCATTCGCCACAAACAGATTCCATCGCGAGATGAAGTCTTCAAGCTTGTGACCTCTGCTGTCAGTGATACGATCGAACCACAATTTGGATCTAGCGTTAAAATCACCGACAGTGACAACTGGACCTTGTATATAGCTAAGGATCTTATCTAGCTTATTTAAATGCACCTCGATGGGTTCCCGAAACTGACAGTAGACATTCAATAGGTGAAACGCTCCACCAGGGTATCTAACCTCTACACAAATACAGTGAGAATCCGTTAGTTGTGAGAGAGTTATAGCTCTTATACTGGTGTTGTGGAAACTTATGTGGGCAGGTATGCAACTTCCCCCATTATTCGCGCTGGAGGCATAGTGCGTGTTGACTCCCAGACCAGTCACGACTCCGTTCACTCCGTAGACTTCCTGTGCACACAGGATGTCCACGTTGTGAGTAGAGACGCATTCACGCATCTCATGCACTGCCAGCACCGAATGTTGCAAATTAACTTGTGCAAATTTCAGACCCATGCCCGACCTCAACGCTGTACTGGTGTGTCTATCCATAGAAGTTTCTATGTTTCATGCGCTTCAATTCATGATTATAGCTGTGGCAGGTGCTACCTCCTACCTTGTGAGCATGTGGTTTGCCATTTGTTTTACAGGGTGCACATTCCGCCGGAGATGCTTTGTTCGAGCATTCCGCTTCTTTGTGACCTGTGTTTGAACAATGGCCACATGTCACATCAGCTTTTGTGCAAGATTTGAACATATGTCCAAAGCACTGACACTTATAGCAGCGAAGAGGCCTGACATATTCCTGAACTACACAAGATGCCCACTCCACGTAAACTCTTTTTTTGTTAAGAAGTTTATTTTTGCTTTCAGCGTTTATCTCCACCACCCAGTTAATGTCCACTCCAGTTCTCGCACCGATCTTAGCACGCTTCAAGTACTCTCTAAATTTGCCGTGTCCAGTTATAAACTGGACCATAGGACCTGTCAGAGCTACCTTATTCGTGCCTAAAGCAAAAATTGAATCGCTGATAAAAAGATACGTATACCTTCCCGTTTCTGAGATCCCGTATCCTCCCAACGTGCCTTCCATTCATTGAGGGTATCCTGGTGCAGTCCCTTTTAGGTAGATTTCATATAAAAATCTACCTATTGCAATAGGCTTCATCTCGGAGTTTCGGAAAAAATTTTGTGCCAAACGACTACATATGATAAGCGGAGACGAAAAAACAAAAAAAAATTTATATATATATATATATATATATATATATATATATATATATATATATATATATATATATATATATATATATATATATATATATATATATATTTTTTTTTTTTTTTTGGTGGAGGGGGGAATCTTCATAGACCTCGCATGTGAACCTTTAACGAACATGCAAGAGTGTCCGATTCTTACAGACTAAACCCCACCCCCATTTCCTATGCCGAACCCAATGGAACTACCGTTAGGTATTACTTCAAAGGGTGGCTCAGCTTTTGCTGCTACTCCTCTGACTTCAGTTCAATCTCCTTCTCAGTCTCTCAAGACCTCTTAGTTCTTCCAGTATTCGTGTAACTGCACAATTTAAAACATTCCAACCTTCCTCTGATCTCAGCATCAATTCCATGATGTTGGTTGGTGACACCTCCATTCCAGAGATTTTGACTATTTTTGCCCTCTCCTCATTGAATCGTGGACAATCGAAAAAGACATGCTCTGCATTCTCTGGTTTTCCCTCGCAGGTAGGGCAATCTGGTGACTCCTCTAGATGGAACCGGTGAAGGTATGCTTTGAAGCAGCCATGACCACTAAGAAACTGAGTCAAATAGAAATTTACTTCACCATGTTTTCTCCTCACCCACTCTTCAATAGATGGGATCAGACGATATGTCCATCGCCCTTTTGTCGAATCCCGCCATCGCTTCTGCCATTCCTGGGTTGTCTCGATACGAGCTACTCTTCTTATTACACTTTTGGTGCCCTGCCCCTGTTGATTATGTGTATATTGTCGCTCTTTTGCTAGTAGGTCTATGGGCGGCATTCCTGCAATCACACATACTGCATCATTTGAAGCTGTATGGAAGGCACAAATCACTCGCAAGGCATTGAGTCTATACACAGTTGCCATTTTGTTTCTGTACGATTTTTTCTCCAACTTATTGGCCCAAATAGGAGCTGCATACAGCAGAGTAGACGTGACGTTTTGTGCTCTGCTAGTTGTAACCCAGCAGTAGTTAACCACTGCTGTATATTTCGTATGGTTCTGTTGCAAATTTCCATGATCTCCTCCTTGTATTTTGAGACGACTACTACTGCTAAGTCGTCAGCAAACCCCACAATTTTGACTTCTGGCGGCACGGACAATCGCAGCACACCATCATACATAGCGTTCCAGAGAGTGGGCCCCAACACATAACCTTGGGGTACCCCACTAGTACCCGCATACGATTTAGTCCCGTCATTTGTGTTATACATCAGAACTCTACGATTGAAGTAACTACCTAATATTTCCAGTAGGTATTGTGGTACCCTCATTCGAATCAGTGCGTTTATTATAGATTTCCAGTTAGCTGAATTAAACGCGTTTTCACATCCAATGTTACTACAGCACAGTACTTTTTGGTACCCTGTAGGTTATTGCATCCTGATATTGCGATGTCTACTACACAATTGATTGCGTCCACAGTAGAGCGACTTTTCCGGAAACCATACTGATGTTCAGCAAGATCTCCCGTTTTGACAATTTCCTCCTGTAATCGGTCATTTATGATCCTTTCTAGCACTTTTCCAGCCGTATCAAGCAGGCATATCGGGCGGTAAGAGGATGGTTCTTCAGGTGGTTTTGTTCCTTTTGGAACAAGAACTAGTTTCTGTTTCTTCCATCTATCCGGAAAGACTCCTTCGGCAATACACGCTTGATAAACTTCTCTGAAAGTTCTCAGAGGTCTCAGTTTGCATTTTTGCTGCTAGTTTCAGGGCTTTATTTGGGACATTGTCCAGGCCTGGGGCTTTGTTATTCGCAACCTTACTAAACGCGTTTAAAACCTCCTCAACAGTTACTGGTGGCACCTCTTCTTTTGCGCTACTACGTTCAACGTGGAACGCTACTTCAGCTTGTTGTGGGAACAGAACCTTTACAATATCTCCCACTATAGCAGCGCAGGTAGGAGTATTATGGTTATTCTTCTTAAATTTGTTCATAACAGACTTGTACGGTCTACCCCAAGGGTCGCGGTTGACTTCTTCGCACAGGTCGTGGAGCCACTGTCGCTTACTACGCTTTATGGCATGTTTAAGCTCTGATCTTGCACTACAGTATTCTTGACGTAGTATAGGATCGCGGGCATTTCGGGCACGTTGGTACAGTCTTCTTGCTTGGAAGCACTTCATTCGAAGGTCAGCTATTTCCTCGTTCCACCAATAAGCTGGTTTTCTAAAATTATTAACAGCTCTCCTAGGCATTGCACAATCACACGCTCGTTCAATGGCATTCATGAGCTGGGTGGCCTTGTTTTCTGCTGTTCCAGTCAGGCAAGTATCTTCCATCATGAGGCAAAAAGTGGCTTCATCTAGTAGTTTAAATCTCCATCCCATGGTTGCCCTGTGGTGTTCACTGTGTTTCCACTGCGGTTTCTCTTTCAATAGGTCATATACAATAGCTTGATGATCGCTGTTTGTGTAGTCCTTACTCACGCTCCACGTCACACCTTTATTTACTAGGCAATCGCTCATAAATGTAAGATCGATTATCGAACTTGCAGAACCCCTACGGAAAGTTGGTGTTTTCCCGGTATTCACTAGTACTAGCTGGAGCGATGCGAATGCTTCTAGTAAAATTGTTCCCCTTGTGTTTGTTTTGCAGCTTCCCCATTCCAGAGCCCATGCGTTAAAGTCCCCTGCAATTATTAGTGGCTTTCTATTCCTTGCATCATTTGTTAAGAGATCGACGAAAATTTTAAATTCGTCAACCGATGCACTAGGTTGAGCGTAGCAGCTGTACACGAATATTCCGTTGACTTTACTTCTAACAAATCCAGGGTAGGCACCGTGTGTTGCTTCCTGCAAGGGGAAGATACCACAAGCCCACACCGCGGCTCGACTATGCACATCTGACGCCCAGTTGATATTGTTAAGATCCTTATACTGCTCACATACAATGGCGAGATCTGCTCCAGTCTCCAATATTGATTGCTGCAGAAGATCTTGTGCAGCTTCACAGTGGTTGAGATTTAACTGGATCACTTTCATCTCCTAAACCCTGATTGCTTTGCCGCCTGGTACCTTGGGCAGTTCCGACTGCCAGACATGTGTTTGTTATTTTCACCACCTTGTTCGCTACAGAGCATACATTTTGGGTCCTTACGACAATCCTTGACGAAGTGCCCTTCCTCTCCACACCTTCTACAGAGTTTTGATCTGTCGTTTTCGCTTTTACAGCCTGAAGCTCGATGACCAAAGCCGGAGCACCTAAAGCATCGGACTGGTTCCACTTTTTCTCGAATTCGACAGATCACCCAGCCTATCTTTATTTTGCCAGCTCTCATCACCTTTTCAGCAACATCAACGGGGAGACTAACCTCAGTCGTTTGTGTTCCGCGGTATGCCCTTTTGAGTTCTCCCACCGAGGCAACACCTTTTGTTTCCGGAAACTGCGTTTCAAGAGCCTCGTAAACTTCCTTAGATGTTGTGATCTCGTCTATGTCCTTAATGGTAACCACAGTGGCTTGCGACAGAGTTTTCACCTCTAGGTTCTCACTAATCGCATTTCTAAGCTGTTGACCGTATGACGCAGTTCTGGAGTGGTCCCCTTTGGATTGTAGTTCCATAAGCAGGTCACCATGCGCCGTTTGACGTATTCGTGACACCTTTTCACCGAGGTCTTTAAAGCTCGGATCCATCTTTACTTTTCGAAGCAACTCCGAGAATGGCACTTTCCCTTTCCTGATTAGTAGAGCGTCAGGACGGCCTGCAACCTACCCGGACGCTGCCTCTTATGTCTTGGTACCGCTTTCTGCCACTCCTCTGCTGGCGTGCACGTATTCTGCTCCTCCGCGCTTAACGCTGGTTTCTGGGGTTGTGCATCCTTTAAACGCCGTCTTTTTCTCTTTCTTTTGCGTTTTGCAGCTTCTTCATTCTGCATTACATCCTTCGATACTCTAGTTTCAACTGCTATTGGTTCTGGGTTGGCTATTGTGTTACCTCCATCTATCAAAGGGGCACTAGCGTCTTTCCTCCTTTTCCCACTCTCTTCCTCCCGTTTTGTTGGCGTTGAGCGTCGTCTCTTGCTGGTACACCCCTCACCAACCCGGTCAGGCACTGGTGAGGTCTGACATCCACATGAAGCCTTGGAAGTATCGAACGTCTTGCTCATTGTCGTTTCATACAACGCCCGAACTACACATATCATCTTTCTGATTTCAGCATGGATGTTGGTTTTTGGTTTTACAAATTCCGATAGCTCCGTAATTTTTAGCCCTAGGTTAACCAGTACTGCTTCCCTGCCTACATTATTCATTTTTTCTTTGATCTCTTATCTGTTCCTGGAAGTGATGATAGTGTAAGATAACGCTCTATTTTCACGCTCGATCTAACCTTTGCTGGAGATCTCAGCACTTTACCACTCCTTTTAAAGATATCTACGATTACTACATCGTCATCTTCACCTTTATTGTTTCTTGTCGTTTTATCTGCTACCCCAGCCAAGACCTCCACCGTGGTAACATTGCAGTCGCTTGATCTCGACGGCTGGGAGCCTGCTTGCTCACTCCCCGAAGCCGCCGGCACTGGGAATCCGTCTCCCTGCACCGTAAGTTTTGATCCCACTGTACTCTCCATGCCAATTTCGTGTCGAGGTTTTGTTCCCCGCACTAGGTTTCATTTAAGTCTACCACCTAGAGTAAAAGACTACACTGGCTGCGACCCGCTCCTAACATGGAGAACAGACGTCGTTTTGTGCCGCTCCTCTTGGAGAACAGACGCACTTTATGTTTGCTAGTTTTGGTCCACCCCAGGTATTTGATTTCCCCGGTACCAGTCATATCTGACAAGCATTCCCCTATCCGTCACCCAGGGGAGGCGCCCCATGGAAGACTAGCAACTCCAACAAGAGATATATATATATATATATATATATATATATATATATATATATATATATATATATATATATATATATATATTTATATATATATATATATATATATATATATATATATATAATATATATATATATATATATATATATATATATATATATATATATATATATATATATATAAATATATATATATATATATATATATATATATATATATATATATATATATATATATATTATATATATATATATATATATATATATATATATATATATATATATATATATATATATATATATATATATATATATATATATATATATATGTATATATATATATATATATATATATATATATATATATATATATATATATATATATATATATATATATATATATATATATATATATATATATATATATATATATATATATATATATATATATATATATATATATATATATATATATATATATATATATATATATATATATATATATATATTAGACTGGTCGTTAAAAACTAAATTTTCCGAGACGCCCCCTAGAAAAATTCTTTGGGGTCAAAAAACCACAACGGCATTATTTTTTTTTTTTTAAATCAAAAGAACACGTGCCGCAAAATCGTTGAAGTTGATTTTTTGAAAAATTCGTAGATTTTTTCAAATATCTCATAAAATATGCAGATGTCAAAAAAAATCATATAACCATTTTTGTAGGAAATTTAATTTTCTACAAAAAAGGTCCAGGTCATTTTTTCCCGAAAACGTATAGTTCTCATGATATTTTGAAAATGAACTTGTAAGTTTTCGTAATTTTTAAAAACCATAAAAAATAAAGATGACGAAAAACTCCTAATTTTCTTCTTATGCTATAGAATGAAATGTATAAAAAAATAATCATGACAAAAAAAATCAAAATTAGTACTTTTTCGTCGAAATTTTCATCATTTGGTTTACGAGTTTCGAAGAATTTCAAGTTTTATTTCAAAATATCATCAGATATATAGGTTTTAGGAAAAAAATGACTTGGACCTTTTTTGTAGAGAATTAAATTTCCTGCAAAAATGATTATGTGATTTTTTTTGACATCTGCATATGTTATGAGATATTAACAATTTTATCAAAAAATAAACTTCGATGATTTTGCGGCACGTGTTCTTTTCACTTAAAAAAAAAAAAAATAAAGCCGTTATGGTTTTTTGACCACAAAGAATTTTTCTGGGGGGCGTCTCGGAAAATTTAGTTTTTAACGACCAGTCTAATATATATATATATATATATATATATATATATATATATATATATATATATATATATATATATATATATATATATATATATTATATATATATATATATATATATATATATATATATATATATATATATATATATATATATATATATATATATATATATATATATATATAAACGATATGAGATATAACGAAAACGACCGGCGCTCTCATGGTCGCATTTGATGAGGTAGATCAAAAACATTTTCTACACTTGTGTGTTCTAATAATATCTTGGACAAATTCGTGAATCAACAAAATCCGACACGTGGTTAAGAAACTAGAGGCTTTTTTCTGAAAAAAATTGATTTTTTAAAACCATTATAACGGCCGTTTGGATACTAATATTTCAAAAAGTTCAACAAATTTAGAATTTTTGGAATCTTATTTATCACTTTGTTTTAAAAATAGACCTCTGCAGTTAGAGGTTCCTGAGTGAGCGGCTCCAACAAAAAAGTTTGCAAAAAACAATTTTTTTTTTAAACAACTGGCACTCTCACGGTCGCATTTATAAGGCCAGATCAAAAAACCCTTCTCTAAAAATGTGCGTTTTATTAATATCTTGGACCAGTTCATAAATTAGCCCAATCCAACACATGGTTAAGAAACTAGAAGCTTTTTACTAGAAAAAAACTCTGTTTTTTAGATCCGTTATAACGGCCGTTTGGATTCTAATATTTTTAAAAACTTCATAAATTTAGAACCTTTGAAACCTTTTTAATCAGTTTCTTTCAAAAAATAGACTTCTGCGGTTGGAGGTTTCTGAGTGAGCGGCTCCAACAAAAAAGCTTGTAAAACACAAAACGCATTTGAATCAACCGGCGCTCTCACGGTTGCATTTGTGGAGCCAGATCATAAAACCTTTCTTAAAAATGTGTGTTCTCTGACACATGGTTAAGGAACTATAGGCTTTATACTAGAAAATTTTTTTAATCCGTTATAACGGCTGTTTGGATACTAAAATTTTTAAAATCTTCATAAATCAATTTCCAAAAACCTTATAACAGTCAATGTCAACCTTATAACAGTCAAAAGAATAAAAGATTTGAATAGAAGAAATTAATTTTTATTTCTTAGAAATAATAGTACATTATTTAATTAGGAGCTAAAGTGATACTTTTTGTGTTGAGTCTATAGTTTGACAATTATAGACGAAACACAAAAAGTCACTTTAGCTCCGAATTAAATAAACTACTTTTTCGGCAAACGTTTAAATTTTTTATAAATATGAAATTAATACATCAAACTTTTCATAAATATGAATTTGTATCGTCATAATTACTTCCAAAAAAGAGAAAAAAAACATTTAAATTTGTATGAATAAAATTTTTTTTATCAAAGCAGCCTTTTCAAAATTTCATAATATGAGAATCAACTTAATTTTTGTTGTCATGGTTATACAATATGTTTGAAAAAATAACAAACTAACAAATGCTACTTCACAGCCTCCGTAATATAAAATAAAAATGGCGTTACTTTTGCTGCCGCTAGACGTTACTTTTGCTGTCAGGCTAAAAAGTAAGACTTTAGCTAACTCCCTAGCGGCAGTAAAGTTAAACTTTACAGCCGTTTGCCGAAAAACTATTTTGATATTTTGCAGTAATTGCACGACATATGATATAGAGTAGGTTTGTGTCATAAATTGTCACACACATGTTCTGTGGTAGATTTGATATTTGTTTGTTGCAAAATTGGATAGATATAATTTTGCTTGTAGGTAGCTAATTTTCTTTTTAAAATTTGTTCGATATCTGTTTGAAATTAGTTTGTTTTGTTTAAACTAATCTGATACATCAGATTCTACTGGCACACAAAACTGTCTGATCTCGAAATCTACCTATTTCTAGCGGATATACGTGCCGCTTGGACTTTTTTATTTGTGTCGGCTCGACTAATGATGGGAAGCACCCAGAAATACTCCAACCAGCACCTAAGTCCCAAATATATATTCACGATTGGAATCTTCGGAATATTTACAATATCTATCTTATTAAATGCGAAGTTAAATAAGAATAGATTGGATGGACTTGGTTTTAAGATAATTAAATGAACACAAATTTAAATTAACACAACTTATTTTATTTCTAAACCTTATGGTCGAACTTCCAATATCTAAATTTTTTATAAATTCCAATAATAAAACAAATTCAAAATTGCCAATTTGAACAAACTTGATTTAAATTTTAGTTAAAAATATTTTCGAACAAACTCGATTGAAATATTATGCAAGTATTATCGCCACGACATTCTCCCCTTCGTAATTAAAGAAATTTAAATTACAATAGACTAAGCGGTGATAATATCATCCTCATTTTTCCATCTTACATCAAGTACTGCAATTTTAACAACTGATCTTTTGTAGATAGTTCCTTTAGCCGTTTTAACGTTAACTAATCTTACTTGACCATCCTTTCTATATACCTCGGTAATAACTCCTTTTGGCCACGTATTTCGTGGAAACTGCTCATCCACAATTATCACGATATCTCCTACTTTTATTGGTTCAGTTCGTTTAAACCATTTATCACGTCTCGTTAGTGTAGGCAGATATTCTCTTACCCATTGTCGCCAAAAGTGATTTAACATTTGTGTGAAATTTTCCATTGTTTTCTCAATATGATATATTTATCATCGAAACTTCCTGGAAAATTTATAGCTGTCCCACCTAGTAAAAAATGGTTTGGTGTTAGAACTTCATCTTCCACTTCATTTAATGGCACATATGTTAACGGACGCGAATTTCTCTATTAAAAAACATCTTAACACCTCATCCTTAGGAAATCTTTCTTTTAAAGTGATATGAATGATTTTTTTAACCGATTGCACCATCCTTTCCCAGCAACCACCTATGTGAGGAGAAGCTGGTGCAATAAACTTCCATATGATATTTTTCATGGTAAATTCGACTATTATAATTTCCTTATCTAAGGAAATTACTGCCTCATTCAATTCACGGTTAGCACCGACAAAGTTAGTTCCGTTGTCAGAATAGATTTCTGTTGGAACACCTCTTCTTGCGATGAAATTTCTTATGCACATTATACACGAATCACTTGTTAATGAATGGGCGATACAGTAAGACATGTGAATAGTACACCCCATCTTTTTTCATGCCGCCGTCCAACAGTTACTTCTATTGGACTAAAATAATCTATGTTAATTTATGTAAACGGCCGTACAAATGGGGTTAATCTCATTGATGGTAAAGAACCCATCTCAGGAATTTGTGGTTGTACTTTACGATTCTTGCAAAACTGACAATTTTTTTTTAATATATTCTTTACGGCTGCTCTTAAATGAGTTATCCAGAATCTTTGACGAACTTCATTCACCACTGTCTCGAAACATTGATGATAACATTTTTCATGGTAATCCTTTATAATCAGAAATGTGATTCGATGTTTCGAATCTAGAATAATTGGTCGTTTCATTTCTTTACAATATTCAGGAGCAGCATCAATTCTTCCTTTCAATCTGATCAAACCATTTTCATCCAAATATGGTGATAATTTATACAGTGAACTTGATTTCTCTACGTACGCATTTCGATTAAGCGTTTGAATTTCAACACTATTTGAATCCCATTGAGCTGCTTTAAATAAGAATATTTCCGCTGACATGATTTCAACTGCTGTTAATTCACCAACAATTCGATCTTTAGATTTAATTTTAGAATTATTAATAAATCTCTTGACCCAAGAAACTGTTCGTAATAATTTTCTCCATTTTGAATAATTATTTATGTCAGTAATCATAAAATTGATTTCAACCGTATGAACATTCACATTCTTAATTCCAAATCTTCCTCATTGATATCTTCCATTTTTTCTTCCAATGGCCACTCAGACTCAGGCAACTTTAAAAATCCTAGGCCTTGAAACCATCTACCTTTGTTATCAAAATCTGGAAGTTTCAGCCATTTTGTAGCATCATCGGCCACATTCAATTTTGTAGGAAGCTTTCTCCAATCATGAGAATCTGTTGAATCTAAAATTTCACCAACACGATGTGCAACGAATTGCTTGTATTGTTTGTTTTCTCTACGAAGCCAACATAGAACATTTTGTGAATCAGTCCAATATACACTTCTGTGAAATGATATAGCATGTTTCTTTATTATAGTCTGAGTTAAACGTACACCAAGCACCGCAGCTTGCAATTCAAGTCGTCGAATTGACATTATTTTAAGTGCTGATACTCGTGTTTTAGCACATACGAATGCTACATCTACTCCATCGGAATTTTCTACTCTTACAAATACAACTGCGGAAAATGCAGCATCGCTGGCATCTTCCATAATATGTAGCTGAATAGAAGTTGCCGTTGAAATCTTCAAAGAATCACATCTTGGTATTCGTAATTGTTCAATTTTTGATATGCATTTGAACCATAATTGCCATTTTTGATATAAATAATCTGGTAGTTTGTCATCCCAATCAATACCACATGTCCATACTTCTTTTAGTAAAATTTTCATGTATACTATAAAGTTCGCCAACATTCCCATAGGATCAAATATTGACATTAGAATTCTTAACACTTCCCTTTTTGTTGGATATCTCTATTGCCTTCCAGAATTTGAGAATCAATTTTTTGAAATTTGATCTTGAAAAAATACTCATCAGTTCTTGGTTCCCACCACATTCCTAAAACTCTCTCACTCGATTCGCAACCATCTTTAAACATATCTTTAACTTCTATACTTAATTGATCAGATTTCAAAGAATTATTGATTTGCTCAGAATTAGTTATCCAATTTGTGATTTGGAATCCTCCTTTTTGATGTATATAAATAACATTATTTATCAACTTTAATGCAGATATTTCGTCATCTACGCTATCGAGGTAATCATCTACATAGTGACGATTAATTACGGCGTTTACTCTTTCTGGGTATTCATCGATAAATTCTTCTGCGTTACGATTTTTTATGTATTGAGCCAACGCTGGTGAACATGTGGCTCCAAATATCATTGCCTCCATAACATATACATCAGGTTCCATTGTTATGTCTCCTCCCCTCAATAAAAAACGTTGCGCAAATAAATCTTCATTTCCAATCTTCACCTGGTGAAACATTTCTTTGATATCGGCACAGAATGCTACCCTTCTTTATCTAAATTTAAACAATATTCCCAATAATGAAGTATATTGATCAGGATCTTTCAGCAGCATATCGTTTAAGGACGTACCATATGTCTTTGCAGCTGCATCAAATACTAAGCTCAACTTTCCCGGTTTATTATGATTAATAACACCAAAATGAGGTAAATATAATGTTTTACCATTTTCATGATTGGCTTCTACAAGAGATAATTTTCGCGCGTAACCTTTAATCAAATACTCTTTAATTTTGTTGTCATATGCCTTAAGTTAAGATAATTTTCATCTTTTATGAACTTTCTTTCAATACATTGTAAACGTCTTTCTGCCATTTTTCTAGTTTGTGCGAAATTAATTTCATCATATTTCCACAGAAGACCTGTTTCAAACCTGTCTCCAATTCGTTTCGTTGTGTTTTCCATGATCATTTTTGCTCTGTGATCAGCTTCGGAAATTAATTCTTTTTCAGGAATTTTTACTCCAAATTCTTCTGTGGTAAAGAAACCTTTAACGAGTTGATGAATATTATCGTTGTTTGAGCTCATACAATCACACATGTGAAAAGAATGATGAATAATTACTATCTCTTTCCTCTCGGAATTACCTTTACCATAAATGACCCAATCCAACCTTGTTTTCGTAACTGCAGGACCATTCCATTCGCCTTCTCTTATTTCCAAATGTATGCCAAGTTTCCATTGGTCAAGGCCAATCAACACTGTTGGAATTGCATCTTTCATACTCTTGATGTTTACACCTCTTAAATGTTTGTAATGTTCTTGTAATTTTACTACATCTAAAGTTTGAGAAGGTAATCCCAATTTTTTTACTGTACGAACGTTTGACATTTAATATTTCTTATCCTAATCATCAACTCCCGATATTCCTACATCAACACAATTTGATTCTTCCGTTCTACTTTGAAAACCTGTCCATTTTAGACACAATTGTTTTGTAGGTCCCACCAAATTCAGTTCTTTGGCAACTGACTCTTCCAACTTTGTAACTGATGATCCTTCATATAAAAAAGCATATGTTTCCACTACTTTATTTAACCCATGTCCATATAATTTTACTGGAATTATAAGAAAAATTGTATCGTAGTCGTGATCTTTCCTTGTGGAGTTACAACTAACGACGGATTCTTTAACGCTTCTGGTTTCTTCATCTTCATTCATGTGCAAAATTGGGTGATGTACTTTATTACATCCAAATTTACCGCAAGGTTTTTTTGTCTCGACAGTAATATGCTCGATGATTCATTTTAAGATATTTTAAACATATATTTTTGGATTTAACAAACTTCCATCGATTTTCTAAACTATCATTGCAAAATTTAGAGGAATCATTGAGCCAATGATTTTGATCGCAAAATGGGCAATTAAAATTTACATTTTCTCTCTTTAACCCCTTGTGCATCAATCACGAGTCTGACTCGTGGACATTTATTTTGCTTTGTGAAACAATCACGAGTCTGACTCGTAGAAATTTATTTTACTTTCCAAGACAATCGCGAGTGAGACTCGTGATAACAAAATAAATTAAATTCATGGAATCACTTGACTTCATTACAAAATTGTGATCGAACGGGTGAACCGATTTTAATGAATTTTTTTTTGTTTAAAAGGTACATAGTGACGCCTTATGAAAATATTACTTCAACAAAAAATATTCATATTTTTAGATGATTTTTTAAAATTTTATTTGTTCAAACATGGTGATTTCAAAAAGTATCGTTTTCTTCTCTTTCATAAATATATACATAAAATGGCGGAATCAATATGGCAGCTACAGGCTTACGGCCTCACTCTGAAAGTATAGAAATTTGGCTACCAACACAAATTTAAAATATCAACAGATGTGTTGTTTACTTAGAATGTTGATAATTATAAGTAGTTTCAACTTCCGAGTGGTGTTAAATTTTTTTATTCAAAATGGCGGCTCGTAAACATAAAAATATAAAATTAAAAAAAACAAATAACAGATCTCCCGTTTTTATATTTTCTTCCATAATTTTGAATATTCATTAACTGTTTACAAAAAACCTGGAAAATTGCACTTTTGAGATGTTTTTTGGAAATTATAGAAGCTTTGTCTATAATTTCCATAACAATCTTTCGGTATATATTAGCCGATTTTTTTTAAAAATAAATTTTCTACAAAAAATTTCAAAATAAATAAATAAATAAATAAATTAATTAATAAATAAATGAATAAAAATAAATAAAAAAAATAAAAATATATAAATAAATAAATAAATGAAAAAAAATAAATAAAAATAAATAAAAATAAAGAAATAAATAAAAATAAATAAAAATAAATCAAAATATATAAAAATAAATAAATAAATAAAAAATAAAAAAAATGAAGTGCGTAATCTTTACACGCTGTTGAAGCAAAACTTCTTTGGCCACTGCAGCAGGTATTACTAAAAATATTAAATATAAAATAAAATAGATATGTCATATTGAAATTTAGAGTTTCTTTCTAATATTCTTGATAATATAATTTGCAACAATGTGTAATAAAAAGCCATATTTACATGTTTTTCAAAGTCTTACAACGTATTACAAATTAAATTTCACGATGAATACATGTCCACTTAATTTAACAATTGGTACAACAATTGATGCATTTTTCAAAAATTTAGCAAATTTGTCATAAACCTCTAATTTCATATTTCAATTATGTTAATAATTGAATTGACTTTGTAATACATTATGTAAATATTACTTTTTATTACACATGCTGCAAATTATATTATCAAGAAATGCAACTCTAAATTGCAATATGACATATTTATTTTATATTTCATCTTTTTAATAATACCTGCCACAGTGGCCAAAGAAATTTATTTCAACCGCGTGCAAAGATTACACCACTCATTTTTCTATTTAACAAAACAAATTTAATCAACACAAATATTTTTTCCCGCTCGGGAAAGCCTGGAATGCAAACTCTAAACACCATGACCACCATGACCACCGTGACACCACCACGACCATCATGACCACCATGAACACCATGACCACCATGACCACCATGACCACCATGACCACCATGACCACCATGACCACCATGACCACCATGACTACCATGACCACCATGACCGCCATGAACAATATGACCATCATGACCATCGTGAACACCATGACCATGATGACCACCGTGAACACCATGACCACCATGATCACCATGACCACCATGACCACCATGACCACCATGACCACCATGACCACCATGACCACCATGACCACTATGACCACCATGACCACCATGACCACCGTGACCACCATGACCACCCTGACCACCATGACCACCGTGACCACCATAACCAACATGACCACCATAACCACCATTACCACCGTGACCACCGTGACCACCATTACCACCATGACCACCATAACCACCATAACCACCATGACCACCATAACCAACATGACCACCATGAACACCATGACCACCATGATCACCGTAACCACCATGACCATCGTGACCACCATAACCACCATAGCCACCATGACCACTATGACCACCATGACCACAATGAACACAATGACCACCATGACCACCGTGATCACCATGACCGCCATAACCACCGTGAACACCGTGATCACCATTACCACTATGACCACCATGACCATTATTACCACCATGACTACCATGACCACCATGACCACCATGGCCACCATGACCACAATGACTACTATAACCAGCCCTAAAGAAGTTTTACTTCAAAAAACTAAAACTATTCAAAATATAAATTTAAAAAATTACGAAACTCAATGAAATATTACGAATATTATATTATTAGATATTTAAATCTAAGAACGACACGTCCAACTCATATAACATTTAATACGATACTGAATAAGCGGATGAAAAATACAATACACATAATCGAATTGTCGCATACTTGTCGAACATAATATTCGTTTGCCTTTTCAAGTTCTAATTTCTTTTTTATTTTATTGTGTTTAAATTTCTACTTAAGTTTTTTTGGAATTGTGTGCATGTATATGTTAAAAATTCAAAATTAGACTGTAGTATGATAGAGATGAATATATATGGTTATATATCTGTTCAAATGACTACTTCCGACATTTATATGTCGACATTTATATGTGTCATAATTGAATTGTATCGTATATTTGCCGAATATTATATTCGTTTTTTGTAATTCCATTGCAAAATTCTTAAAACGCGCCTAAAGAAGTTTTACTAATGAAGTTTTAATAAATAAATAAATAAATAAATAAATAAACAAATAAATAAATAAATAAATAAATAAATAAATAAATAAATAAATAAATAAATAAATAAATAAATAAATAAATAAATAAATAAGTAAATAAATGAATAAATAAATAAATAAATAAATAAATTAATAAATAAATAAATAAATAAAAATAAAAAAAAAATAGCTAAAAAAATAAAAATAAATGAAATAAATAAAAAAATAAAAATATATAAATAAATAAATAAAAATAAATAAATGAATAAAAATAAATAAAATAAATAAAAATTATTAAAATAAATAAAAATAAATAAATAAAAATAAATAAATAAAACTAAATAAATTACCAACATTCTTCGTCCAAGAACGCATATGTTGATATTTAATATTTGTGCTGGCAATTCTAAATTTCTGTACTTTCAGAATGAGGCCGTAAGCCTATATCCGTCATATTTATTCCGCCATTTTGAATTTGGAAAAGGGCACACGACATTGGAAACAAGAGACAATAAGCTACAATTTTTGCCCATAAACCTTCTGAAAAACCTAAATCATTCTGAAGAGCAGGGGGTCTCCGAGTTGCAAAGAATGCCTCATATATAAGCCAATCCTGAGAATTGGTGAATACCAAACAAAAAAATTTTTATGTACAATATGCACTTGTAATACATCAAATTAAAGCTTGAGATCTCCACTTCAATAATCTAACAAAATAAATTAATAATTTTAAGAAATAGTACTGTCTATTGCCATATCTGTGATGCTTTATCTCAACATTTTTATATTGTCATATTAGAATGCAAATCTTGCAACCTGTTTCTCTCAGAGTGATGCAATCTTAAACAGCCGACTTGATATTTTTAATTGGTAGGAATATCAATGGTGTGTTTTTATCAAAAAAATTGCAAAACCTCAAGCTTCAAGGTAAATAGAATAACATTTAGAAAAACTAATTAACATGTCACAACCGTAACAAAAAGTAACCTTTCAGTTATAATAAAACAGATTCTGTATTCAGTATTGTTTTGTAAAGTGTGTTATATAATCAAAAGTGATACTGACTACGTGTGCAACCATAATATAAACAAAAAAGTTACTTTTACAGTTATTACTATTTATAATTAGTGTTATGGCTGCGACACACATGGTGTTGCGGTTGTGACACATGGTGTTGCGGTTGTGACACAAAAGGTTCAGGTTGTGACATGTTATTATTGTTGCTAGTGTTTACACTATAAAATATAGGGTAGAAGATAGTTTCCATTATAAAGAACATTTACAGTTTTAACAATGTAAAAACATTCACTCTATATGAAAAAACTAAAAAAATTCATTTAAAAACACAAATCTAATTTTTTGCATATGGCAATGTTCTTGGGTACTGTGATTGCGTGAAAGATGGCAAAATTCGTTGGCGATGGCGTTCATAATTTAAGAAAATAAGATGGTCAGTTGTTGTATTATGTTTTTTTTTGCTAATGTTGATTTTGACACTGATGTTGGAATAGAACAGATTAAATGCTAATGGCCAATCCCTAAAGAAGTTCGGGGAAAATTGTATTTTAAAGAAACCAAGGCTTTAAATTTAGTGCTTCCATTACATTGTAATGTATGAGTATTGTAGTTGAAATTTGATAGAATTTTTGTCAGTTAACATAATTCAAAAGGGGAAAAGCACTTACTTCGTTAAAATGGAATATTCGTTGTAACGGGAATTCACTGTACACTTTGGTTTGTTATAAAAATAATGCCAAATCATTTGTTTTTATTTGCGTGAAAGTTTCTCACGTGTGGGTTACATAATCTCTATAACAAATGCTGAATTTCCAATTATTTTTGTACAATGTCACAACCGTAACGCACCTGTCACAACCGTAACATCTTTTTAATATTTATTTTCTAAGGGACCAAGAGAGACAAACTTATGAATTCAACTCTAAATAGTTAAATATATATCTGTTGTGACAATTAAATTTTTTAATTTTGGTATTTTCCTTAACGGAGGACAAAACGTGAAATGATCATCGAGAGAAAAAAACGTGTCACAAATTGTGTCACAACCGTAACAACAGCAAACTAGTATTTTGCAATAAGTACAATACTAAATGTCAATAAGTGAAGGTTCTATAATTGTACCTTTAGGTGAATGCTATACCCCAAAAATTGTTCAAAAGGTTTTTATAAGACAGAGTAGCTGGAATTACCTGATAAATATATACTTTGTGTCACAACCGTAACCAGGATTCGCTCATATATAGTTATTACTTAATTCAAATAAATAAGTAATCAATTCAAACACATAATTTATTTTAACACATAAAACTATATGTTTTATGTATTAAAATTTAATACCTTTAAAAGAAAAAAAAGTTCAATAAAATCCCTGCACTAGTTTTTAGTAAATCTAAATTTACAGTAAAATAAATCTTTCAAACATAAAAAAATAAAACAAAAATTTAAGATTTATTTTAAATCGCAAGGTTTGAAAACTTAAAACTAATATAAAATATAATTTTTTTTTATCAGTATAGTACTTTTAAAAAGCCTAACTGAAGTACCTTTCAAACAAAAAAAAGTAATTAAAATCGGCTCACCCGTTCGAGCATAATTTAACTTTTAACTTTCATGTTTCTTAAAAAAATTCGAGCCACCCTGTAGCTTAGAACTAGTGAGAAAATAAAAAAATAAAAAACACGTGTTAGTTTTCTTTTATTATACTAACGATCATCAAAGTTTCAAGAAAATCGGAGCGTTTTTTTATAAGAATTATTTTCCGCACAAAATTTTTCAAACAAATAGTTCAAAAAAACATAAATTTTTTTAAACAAATAAAACCTTAAGGGGTTAAAACATCTTTTGAGCTGTTGTTTTCTTCGTGGACAATTATTGTAGAATGTCTCTTGGGATTATGTATTCCAGATGATTGTTTCTCTTTTAATATATGACTTGATGAAAACATTACATGACTAGAAGCACGAGCAAGATTCATCAACCAACTGCTAAGTTCTTTTATTGTTCCACTATTTTTGTTAGTTGCAAATAGATATTCACCCCATTTCAGCCTATATGACATCGGAATCTTTTCTATTAAATCTTGCAATAACTGTGGATTCAACATATGGGCCTCACAATTCATATTTTCCATCATTGCTACAAGATTTTGTATTGATGTTGCAAAAATCATAAGCGTCTCCGTATCACTCTCTAGGACATTCGACATTTGTTTAACTGTAGTAATTAATTTACAGATTACTAACTCTGATCGTCCAAATCTGAATTCAAGAGTTGATAAAACCATATCGACATTTCTTGGTTGCAACAATAATGCTTGTACATCTTCATTCGCATCACATTTAAACGTTTTTGTAACCTATACATGTTTTCAGCTTGTGTAAATCCACAAGCTGCTGTTGATTCTTTAAATTGACCAATGAACATTGGCCAATCCATTGGATTCCCACTAAATATTGGAAGATCTTTTGCAAAAGATTGTCTTGCCATATACATATCCAACTTATTATGACTTGAAGCTGTTGATTGAATTTTAATTCTTGGTGTACCATAACGTGGTACAGGGTCAAAAGGAGGTCTACTAAACTTTTGATTTTCGGTTTCAGCAATAAAATCTTCTTCGGTATAGCAGTCTTCATTATAATTCTTAAAATTATTCTCATCATAATTTCGAGTATTCCAGTCCATTTTATTGTTGTTGAACTTTTTGCTATCATGAAATCTGACACCTTTAGCTGTATCATTACCGCGATTCGTGACCTAATCACTTGTTCTGCTATATTTGACGGCTGTCAAATAGGACTTTTCACTTTGATTGTCATTTTCAAAATTATTTGTTGCAATCTGTAACTGCATTTCTTCTTTTAATAAATTTTCTTCTATTTCTAATTTCTTTATTTGTATATCGGCTAGCCTTTTCGCATAATCCTTTTCTATTTGTATATTTCTCGCATCTAGTAACCTTGAATCGGTTTTACTTCTGCCACAAATGCTTCTTTCCTTGCTTTTAGTTGAGACAAATTCTTGAACACTGTTTTCTTTATTTGAAATAGACATATTTACGCTTCCGATGTCTTGAAATACATTTTTTTCTTGACTGTGTGAGACAAATTCTTCAATACTGTATGCTTTATTTGATATGGACATATTTTCACTATCGTTCTCTTGCATTTCTGTCCCTGTTATGTGATCAAATACACAATTATCATTAGCTGGTAATGTTACCAAATTTTTCGAATGTTGCGGAAGTTGGATTTGTTTAATTCGTTCACTTCTTCTTAAGCTTCGATTGGCATTAAGTACATTATTTACCTCCATTGATATGGATTTTTTCATGAACTTCTATTTCTCAAGGACTAGCCGACCCGGCTCGAAGGACCAAAATGTCGGCTCGACTAATGATGGGAAGCACCCAGAAATACTCCAACCAGCACCTAAGTCCCAAATATATATTCACTAGGGTGGCCCTTAGATTACACTAGAATTTTTTTTTTCATTGTACAGTTTGCGGCACCCTCCCATTTCGTGTGAATACTCATAAAAATATTATTTGCAAAATCTGATATCAATCGGTCAATTCTAAGACGTGCCTCCGACCACTTAAAGTTGAGAAATTTTGTTCTGGACCCTAAAAAAAAATTTTTTTTTTTTTGTGCGACACCCTCTCATTTCGTGTCAATACCCATAAAAAAATTATGTGTAAAAATTGAAATCAATCGTTCAACTCTAAGGGGTGCCCCCGGCCACTTAAAGTTGAGAGGTTTGGTTGTGGCCATTACAAAGAAAAATTTAAATTTTTGTACGACACCCTCCCATTTGGTGTCAATACCCATAAAAATATTATGTGTAAAATTTGAAATCAATCGGTCAACTCTAAGGGGTGACCCCCCGGCCACTTGGAGTTGAGAGGTTTTGTTGTGGCCATTATAAAGAAAAATTTAAATTTTTGTACCACACCCTCCGATTTGGTGTCGATACCCATAAAAATTCTATGTGTAAAATTTGAAATCAATCGGTCAATTCTAAGGGGTTTCCCCGGCCACTTAAAGTTGAAAGGTTTGGTTGTGGCTATTACAAAGAAAAACTTAAATTTTTTGTACGACACCCTTCCATTTGGTGTCGATACCCATAAAAATATTATTTGTAAAATTTGAAATCAATCGGTTAACTCTAAGGGGTGCCTCCAGCACCTTAAAGTTGAGAGGTTTTGTTGTGGCCATTATAAAGAAAAATTTAAATTTTTTGTACGACACCCTCCAATTTGATGTCGATACCCATAAAAATATTATGTTTAAAATTAGAAATCCATCTGTCAACTCTAAGAGGTGCCCCTGGCCACTTAAAGTTGAGAGGTTTGGTTGTGAACATTACAAAGAAAAATTTGAATTTTTTAGACGACACCCTTCCATTTGGTGTCGATACCCATAAAAATATTATTTGTAAAATTTGAAATCAATCGGTCAACTCTAAGGGGTGCCTCCGGCCACTTAAAGTTGAGAGGTTTTGTTGTGGCCATTATAAAGAAAAATTTAAATTTTTTGGACGACACCCTCCCTTTTCATGTCAATACCCGTAAAAATAATATGTGCAAAATTTGAAATCAATCGGTCAATTCTAAGACGTGCCTCCGGCCACTTAAAGTTGAGAAATTTTGTTCTGGACATAAAAAAAAAAAATTTATTTTTTGTGCGACATACTCCCATTTCATGTCAAAATGGGTATTGAAAAAATTATGTGTAAAATTTGAAATCAATCGTTCAACTCTAAGGCATGCCCCCGGCCACTTAAACTTGAAAAGTTTTGTTCTGGCTATTACAAAGAAAAATTCAAATTTTTTGTATGGCACCCTCCCATTACATGTGAATACCCGTAAAAACGTTATTTGCAAAATTTTAAATCAATCGGTCATTTTTAAGGCGTGCTCCCAGCCACTTAGAGTTGAGAGGTTTTTTTCTGGCCATTACAAAGAAAAATTTAAATTTTTTGTACGACACTCTCCCATTTCATGTCAATACCCGTAAAAATATTATTTGCAAAATTTTAAGTCAATTGGTCAATTCTAAGACGTGCCTCCGGCCACTTAAAGTTAAATAATTTTGTTCTGGACCTTAAAAAAAAAATTTTAATTTTTTGTGCGACACCCTCCCATTTCGTGTCAATACCCATAAAAAAATTATTTGTAAAATTTGAAATCAATCGTTCAACTCTAAGGGGTGCCCCCGGCCACTTAAACTTGAAAGTTTTTGTTCTGGCCATCACAAAGAAAAATTTAGATTTTTTTGTACGACACCCTCCCATTTCATGTCAATACCCGTAAAAATATTATTTGCCAAATTTGAAATCAATCGGTCAATTCTAAGACGTGCCTCCGGCCACTTAAAGTTGAGAAATTTTGTTCTGGACCTTAAAAAAAAAATTTTTATTTTTTGCGCGACACCCTCCCATTTCGTGTCAATACCCATAAAAAAATTATGTGTAAAATTTGAATTCAATCGTTCAACTCTAAGGCGTGCCCCCGGCCACTTAAGCTTGAAAGGTTTTGTTCTGGCCATTACAAAGAAAAATTTAATTTTTTGTACGACACCCTCATATTGCGTGTGAATACCCTTGAAAATGTTATTTGCAAAATTTGAAATCAATCGTTCAACTCTAAGGCATGCCCCGGGCCACTTAAACTTGAAAGGTTTTACTCTGGCCATTAAGTGGCCGGAGGCACGTCTTAGAATTGACCGATTGATTTCAAATTTTGCACATAATATTTTTACGGGTATTGACATGAAATGGGAGGGTGTCGTAAAAAAAATAGAAATTTTTCTTTATAATGGCCACAACAAAACCCCTCAACTTTAAGTGGCCCGAGGCACCCCTTAGAGTTGACCGATTGATTTCAAATTTTACAAATAATATTTTTATGGGTATCGATACCAAATGGAAGGGTGTCGTACAAAAAATTCAAATTTTTCTTTGTAATGGCAACAACCAAACCTCTCAACTTTAAGTGACCAGGGGCACCCCTTAGAGTTGACCGATGGATTTCTAATTTTAAACATAATATTTTTATGGGTATCGAAATTAATTGGAGGGTGTCGTACAAAAAATTTAAATTTTTCTTTATAATGGCCACAACAAAACCCCTCAACTTTAAGGTGCCGGAGGCACCCCTTAGAGTTGACCGAATGATTTCAAATTTTACAAATAATATTTTTATGGGTATCGACACCAAATGGAAGGGTGTCGTACAAAAAATTTAAATTTTTATTTGTAATAGCGACAACCAAACCTTTCAACTTTAAGCGGCCGGGGAAACCCCTTAGAATTGACCGATTGATTTCAAATTTTACACATAGAATTTTTATGGGTATCGACACCAATTTGGAGGGTGTGGTACAAAAAATTTAAATTTTTCTTTATAATGGCCACAACAAAACCTCTCAACTCCAAGTGGCCGGGGGCACCCCTTAGAGTTGACCGATTGATTTCAAATTTTACGCATAATATTTTTATGGGTATCGACACCAAATGGGAGGGTGCCGTACAAAAAATTTAAATTTTTCTTTGTAATGGCCACAACCAAACCTCTTAACTTTAAGTGGCCGGGGGCACCCCTTAGAGTTGAACGATTGATTTCAATTTTTACACATAATTTTTGTATGGGTATTGACACGAAATGAGAAGGTTACGCACAAAAAATAAAAAAAATTTTTTTTTAGGGTCCAGAACAAAATTTCTCAACTTTAAGTGGTCCGAGGCACGTCTCAGAATTGACCGATTGATATCAGATTTTGCAAATAATATTTTTATGGGTATTCACACGAAATGGGAGGGTGCCGTACAAAAAATAAAAATTTTTGTTTTTAAGGGCCACCCTAATATTCACGATTGGAATCTTCGGAATATTTACAATATCTATCTTATTAAATGCGAAGTTAAATAAGAATAGATTGGATGGACTTGGTTTTAAGATAATTAAATGAACACAAACTTAAATTAACACAACTTATTTTATTTCTAAACCTTATGGTCGAACTTCCAACAATATCTAAATTTTTTATAAATTCCAATAATAAAACAAATTCAAAATTGCCAATTTGAACAAACTTGATTTAAATTTTAGTTAAAAATATTATCGAACAAACTCGATTGAAATATTATGCAAGTATTATCGCCACGACAATTTGCTTCCTTTCAACTCTGCCGTTTGTGTTGACAGCACGGTTGTATAGTTTGGGATTATTCCCGTAATGACCTGAGTCGGGGCTGTAGAAATGGATCTGTAACCTCAGCTCATGCGGAGTAACGTATTTCTTTGAGCGCTTAGTAACTGTGCATTATGCTTAACGTTAGTCCGCTCATACCAACCAGCTGAGCAGTATGACATAATAGATTCTACTATGATATTCTAAATAAGATGTAGTATATTTCTACCAAGACCCCACCATTCATGAGATAACCTTGTGAAGCTGTGGAAGGGAGTTGGATTTCTAGCATATTCGTGTAACATGACTTGATACCCTCATCCTCTCATCCAAGTCAACACCAAGGTATCTGGAAGAGCTGACCATTTTGATTGTTTTTCCATTAACCTTAATGGTTGGTGGTCTAGCTCTGTCGTACTTGCCCTCCAGCTGTAGCATAACAGGTTTTTGCTCCGACAAGCTTAATTTGTTTCTTCTGCACCAGGAATAAAAAGTATGACTTTAACCGTTGAAATAATTGTAAAATTCTTTCTATTGGGAGCATAACCGCCAACCATCTTGTTTTGCTTGCGCCAAGTAGTCGACGAGTCAAATTTTCAAAATCAAATTTTATTGGAATTTTTTTTAATATCTCATAAAAAATGTTGTATGGTAAATGGTGCTAGAAAAACGGAACAACTCGGGACTTTTTTAATATTCCGGGACAATTTCCGGCACATTTTCAATGCGAGACGGCAGACTTAAATCCGGGACTGTCCCGGAGAATCCGGGACGGTTGGTCACCCTATATTTTAGTGACCATTTCGACTACAAGTTCTTTATCTTTTGAGTTGTAGTCATCTGACTGATGTTGAACGCTATTTGTTTTCCTGGCAATTTGAGCATGAAAAGGAGCAGAATGACTTTCAAGGTCGTATCACACCGTAGAAGTACTTAAGAAATATTCGTTTACATTTCTTAATCGTTTCCATTTCTTAATCGTTTCCATCTCAATAGAAATATTCTATATCCCTTATCATTGAGTGTTGTCGGACTCGACAATAGCAGATAAATTTTTGTCGGACAAGGTTACACTCGTTTTCTATACAAATTTCAACCCCTCATTAATAAAAACCAAATTATTGGAGTAAATTTACAAGACTCCAGGTAATCGCCATGTTTCGAGTTTGCCGAGCGGAAAAGCAGTCGAATCGAGGAGAATGGCAGAAATAAATGCCGCTTCACGAAGTATAAAATATGTGGCAATCATCAAATGTAATGGGCGAGGGCCTGGATGACCTTGAAAATGTATTATTTATTGCATTCATTAAACCATTAAATTTTTAATTATTTCATAACGCACAGGTTCATAATAAATTCATTACATTATTGTTTTATAGATAATTTTATAGAAACGCTTTTATTGTTTTATGTGCTATCAATTTTAGTTATGCATCAATAGATGGACAATGCAGAAACCCTAGAAATCCTAAACAAGGTGCAGCTGAGACATTATATTCATCAATGGTTTTTCCAGTTTATGAGGATTGTAAGTTGAACAACAATTACCATCAAATTTACTATTAAATTTTTTATCAAATTTTTAGCTGTTAGTTCTATTCGTAAGACATTTTTGAATAGAGAAAACCTGCCAAATTCTCGAATGATTGTTAGAAGATTATTTGATCGTTGTACACCTAATATTACAAATCGTGATTATACCGTTAATCTTGCAGGAATAATGTTTGCTCAAATGATAACTCATGACATTAGTTTTAAGCCATCTACCCAGCTACCAGAAGGTGGAGATGGCATTGCATGTTGCATGAAAGATGGTTTAGATATTCTACCACATAATTTAAGTCATCCTTTATGTAATCCTATCACAGTATCATCAGACGATCAGCTTTTTAAAAGATTTGGTGTTAAATGTATGAATTTTATTCGCACTCAGTCAGCTATTGATAATCAATGTTCGTTATCGTCAAGAAGACAACTTAATTTAGTAACGAGCAGCTTGGATCTTTCTAATATTTATGGACTTTCATTGACACAATTACAAGTTTTGCGAACTTTTGAGGGAGGGACTTTGAGAGTCAGTGATAAAGGAACTTTTTTTCGAAATGGAACTGAGTATGTTTTTGGTAAGTTTAATAACATTTTTAAAAATAAACTATTAATGTACATCAGTATTTTACAGCCGATTCTAGAACAAATCAGACACCGATTTTAGCCGTTTTTCATTCTTTATTTATAAGAGAACATAATCGAATTGCTAAATCCATTCAAAAGCTTTTGCCACATCTTGAAGATGAAGTTCTTTTCTATGAAGCGAGACGTTTTACAATAGCTGTATATCAACACATTATCTACAATGAATGGTTACCAATATTTTTAGGTAAGCAATTGCATAAAAAAGGATTAAAATTGGATTGATTTAAATTGTGCTATAACAATGCCAACAATAATTAATCCTCTATGGCAATAAATATTATTTATGAACTTCTTCACCCCAAAAGACAAAGCTGGATGGTTCAGCAATCATATTGGTTTCTTGTAAAATTAAGTGCAATTCGTTAATTTGGTGTTGCATAAGCTTAATGTAGTAGACAACCATCCAAATGACATTTTTCAATTGATTTTTTTTCTCTATCTTAAAAAAGGAAATTAGTATTGATGCGGGATCGTCTTAGCAAATTTGTTCAACATGCTTTTGAATATTTTTCTCACTTACAAAATCCGTTTCGAAAGGAATTGAAAACTGCTACACATTTATAAAAAATCAAACCTATTTGACACTTAACCCAAAATTTTGCATAATAAGGATCAAAATGAATTAGAGTCATTTTGATTCGTCATGAATCGGTTTAGCTGGATTATTGTGAAGTAGACATGATAAGATGGAAAATTAGTCACTATCGGTTAAGTGGATTATAAATCGGATTGAACGAAGCTTTATAAAATGAAAATGTAAATGTATTCTGATTTTGAGGTGATGATAGACGCTTTTTTAAACCTTTGTATATTAAAGTCACTCGAGAGTATTGATTCCTGCAAATCATTTAAAAAAATATCTAATTTTTATTGTTATATAGGACCTTTACCAACACGATCGTTATTCAACCAACATATAGATGTATCAACAACGAATGATTTTGCACATTCAGCCTTCAGACATTTACACACAAGCCTACCAGAGCACTTTAATTTTTATAACGAGAGTAAGTAAACTCATTTTTTCGACGTTACGTTTCAAATTTAAATTTCGATTGATTTAGCGGGTTCAGAAGTTCTTCGACTTAACATATCGGACACTATTAATAATATCGAACATTTAGAAACACAATATGATAATGTATGTAGAGGACTATTTTATCAAAACATCGAGAACAACGGTTGTCATAATGAGGTATTGAAAATTTTTTAAGGCAACAACCGCAAAAAAACATAAAAATGTAATTAATTATTTTCAGATAATGAACAAACTTTTCAAAAACAAAAAAGGATTGGGTGTTGATTTATTGTCGATAGACATCGAAAGATCGAGAGATCATGGTGTGGCTCCTTACTATGTTTATGCTCAAATTTGTCTCAATAAAATAATTTACGATTTTGATGATTTAGAACCCGAAATCTCACCAGAGGTTTGGTTTTAAAATTTTAACAGCATACATAATTAATTTTATAAATATATTGTTTTTTATAGAGCATTCAAAAATTGAAAGCAGTTTACTCATCAGTATACGATATTGACTTGTATGTTGCTGCAGAATTTGAGAAAAAAGTTAATGCATTTTTTGGACCAACCATTACATGTATTACGCTTGAACAATTCTTTCGATATCGACATGGTGATACATATTTTTTTGATAATCCTAATAATCCTTATCCATTCACCAAGACACAATTATCTCAAATAAAACGAGCATCATTTGCGCGATTAATTTGCGATAATACTAGAATCAAAAACATACCCGTACACGCTTTTTTATCAATTACACAAAACGATAATCGCAATAGACTACTTACCTGTTCTGATGTTCTAAGATTTGAGATATCGTTATAATTTAATTTAGCTAGAAACGTTGGAAAAAAATTTACGTAATATTTATGTATAGATGTATATAACTGTTAAGTTTTTAATAAATTTTATGATGTTTTATTTATTTTAATTTATTTACTTTTTGAATTTTTATAACATGCAAAGATTACGTTGTAATTTAAAATAACCACATTCCTTAATATCGCTCAAAAACGAATCAGCTCCTTGCCAAACATATTTGAATTTTTTGTCAAAGTGTCATCAAAATTAATTCACGAACGAATTTTGTATGCTCCCAACAAACATAAAAAACATAGTGAAATCACCTGTTGTATAGTGGGAGTCCACCCAACCCTTTGTCCTATGTACCCCAATATTGGAAACAGTACTAAAGCCTTATATAATAATTAATAAGTCTCAACAAAATTGAGAGCCAGAATTCGAAGTTATTAAAAATTGAAATTAACAGGTGTTTAAGAGACCCCCCTATTTTTTCAATTTTGAAATTAACAAGAGTTCTTCAATTTTCATCTAGATCATGCGTTTTTGCCACCCACACACAACCCACCCACTCACCATTCGTTTAATTTGTCCACATTTAACAATTAACGTCAATAAAATCATAATAGTCGAGTCAAATTAGGTGTCCTCAGGGACAGGTCCGATTTTGATGATTTTTTTAAATGTTTATTTTTATATATTGTTTGAAATCAGTTTAAATAATATAAACGCTATTTTTTCTACGCTTGTATAAATGTATAAATGATAATATTGTATAAATGATAATATTTACAAATTCATCTACTAAAAACTTACAAAACGACATATCTAAATTTGACTGTGTAAAAAATAAACAATTATATATCGCATTTTTACCAGTGTAAAACAATATTATTATTGTGTTCGCCTACAGATGGAATAATAACACGCAATAACATTATTTTACACTGGTAAAAATGCGATATATAATTGTTTATTTTTTACACAGTAAGTTTTTAGTAGATGAATTTGACAATATGAATAATGAAAACAGTTCATATATTTTCTCTAAAAACTTTTACAGATATTACAGATATTTTTTTTACCGACTGGAAGTCATCGTTTAATTTTGTATTATTTTAAAATAAGAACAAATAAAAGATTTGACAGGATAAGACAAGTTGTTTATTGTAATATCTTTTAGCAAGTGATGATACAAAAATATATAAGGTTAGAAGAAGTCTAAACTTAAAACGATAAATATATATCGATCGATAAATGAGTGAGTTTAATTACAATATTCAACACTCCCACTTTTTGTTATAATATTAAATTTATACAATTCATTTAACAAAATACAATTCATTTAACGAAATTTCTATTACGAATTATTATATAAAAAAAAATATATTGTTAATAATTCATTTGATCCCAAGCATAGTTCGCAAAAACTGCAACTTCCCCTTTGGTAGCGCCTTCGTCATAATGTCAGCCAGTTGATTATCACTTGGAACGTACTGCAAATCAAACACATCTTCTTCATATTTCTCACGTATAAAGTGATACTTGACGTCGATGTGTTTCGTCCTTTTATGAAATTCTGGATTTTTCACCAATCGAATGGCACTTTGTTTATCCATGAACAATGTACACGAGCTGACCTTTTTCTCCAACAACTATGAAATTAAAATTTTTAACCATATCAACTCCTTTACTGAACTTGACGCCGCTACATATTCCGACTCCGTTGTCGACAAAGTGACTGATTTTTGCCTTTCTGATGACCAACTTACTACGCTATCACCCAGCATAAACACATATCCAGATGTAGATCTTCTCGTACTCGAATCACCAGCAAAATCTGCATCACTGTACCATTCAGCAATAACTGATTGTTATAGCCATAAACAATTCCTAAATCGGTTGTTCCTTTTAAATATTCAAAGATTCTTTTGACAGCTTTTACGTGCATCACTGTAGGGTTCTCCAAATACCTACTTACTTTTCCAACTGCAAAGCTAATATCAGGTCGCGTACCCACTGACAAGTAAATCAGACTACCCACTGCTTCTCTATACGGAAAATCTACTTTTCCTTCAACAGTAAAATCATCCAGATTTGTTGATGTATCACATGGTGTTGAAACTGAATAAGAATTTTCCATATTAAAACGTTGGATTATTTTATTTGCATATGTCTTTTGTTTGACACATATCGATCCATCTGAACATTGATCAGATCTTACTTCAAACATCTTACTTCAAATGATTTTATTTCAAACTCAGCATTCAAAAATGTTATCACTGATTCAATTAAAATTTCATTATCTGCGACCAATAAACCGTAGTCTACGTAGATTGCCAAAATCATTATACAATCATCACAATTACGAATGAAAACACATGCATCTGAATTGCATGTTTTGAACTTAAACTTCTTAATAAATTTTGTAAACTTCTTATTCCAGCATCTTGATGCCTGTTTTAGACCATACAGACTCTTTAAGAGTCTACAAACTTTAGTTGATCCATCATTATAACCCTTTGGCTGGTTCATGTAGATCGTTTCCTCAAGATTTCCATTTAGAAAAGCGGTTTTGATATCGAATTGTCGTAGTTTCATGCGCTTTGCTGCTGCTATTGCAAGTATTGACCTCACTGATGTGAATTTAACTACTGAACTAAATGTCTCACAGTAGTCGACACCATATTCCTGGGTAAAACCTCTTACCACTAATCGTGCCTTGTACTTTCCAACACTCTCATCAGGATTATGTTTTAATTTATACACCCATCGATTGTCAATCCCTTTCTGGTTGTCTGGACGATCAACTAGCATCCAAGTTTTATTTTTAATGAGAGAATTGTACTCCTCGTTCATAGCATCTTGCCAACTTTTAGCATCAACTCCTAAATCGGTTGTTGCTTGATCATAGTTTCTTGGTTCATCACATACTGCCAACATTGCTATATGACTTGTTGCCTCACAGCATGTATTCAATTTATTCAATTCACTTTTATCACGTAATCGTTTATCAATGACATTTCTCTCATTTAAATTACATATTTGACTTCCATCCTTCACTGCACCTTTTGAGCTTGATTGAGCTGGTTCAACTGTGTCATTGTCATCACTTTCATCAGATAACAATATTACATCTTTTTCAATTACAGCACGTAAATCCTCAACGGGCTCATCATTTATGGTAATAATACTTTTAGGTTCTTCTTCCATAAATTTTACGTCAAAAACAATTTCCACCTTTTTCATCAATGGATTCCATACGCGATACGCGTTTGTGTTCGTATCATAACCAAGGAAAATGCATTTATTTGCCTTTGCATCAAATTTCTGCCTTTTTTGCTTTGGAATGTGAACATATACTGACGATCCAAAAACGTAAAGATTATCCATCTTGGTCTTTTTGTTATACCATAATTCATATGGCGTTTTATCAACAATCGTACTGGTACCACTTCGATTCAGAATATATGTGGCCGTATTAACCGCTTCCGCCCAAAATTCAAGACTTAATTCCGCAGAATGAATCATAGTACGTGCTGATTCAACAACTGTACGCATTTCACGTTCGACACACCCATTTTGTTCCGGCGTATATGGAACAGTAAGTTGGTGTTCAATACCCGTTTCATTAAAAAATTTAGTTAAGTCATTATTTAAAAATTCTCCTCCATTGTCCGAGCGCAAAACTTTAACTACGTGATGATTTTGGCGATGTATCTGGTTAATGAAATTCTTGATGTGCATTGTTACATCAGATTTTTGCTTCAAAAAATACACAAAACGAAAATGTGAATAGTCATCTTTCAAAAGCAAAAAGTATCTTGATCCCCCAATGGAGTTAACCTGCATGGGTCCACAGACATCTGCATAGATTATATCTCCACAAGACTTTGGCTTTTCTTTTCTTGATTTGTAACTGCTACGATGATGTTTCCCAACAACACACGCTTCACATACGAAATCTTCATCAATAAAATCAACCAAATTGCGTTGTAAAAATTTTTTCACATATACTGCATTTTGATGTGCAAGACGTTCATGCCACGATTTGAGTGACATAGGTTTGTTAACAATATTCGCAACAATAGTTCCATCATTACACATCGGTTCCACAACTTTGAAAACCATTTCAAATAATTTGTGTCGGCGTACTCCCACTGCAGAAATGTGTCCATTCCTAGAGATTTCACAACGATCTTTATTGGATTCCAGTTTATAGCCAAGATCCATCACTTTACACGATGAAAATAAGTTCACGTGGATTTCCGGTACAAATAGCACATCCGCTATATGTTTAGGAGTCCATTTTACTCCATCAAACGATAAAATGTTTACGTCACCTTTTCCTTTTGCCAATATTATTGACCCATTACCAATTTTAACATTAATTGATAAAGGTACGAAATTGGAAAACCACTCACGATGTCGGCACATATGGTCACTGGCCCCCGAATCTAATATCCAAACATCTTCATGGTTGTTGAAAACTGAGGATTGACAAACAAAAGCATTATTATTGTAATTAATATTACCTGAATAGTTTCCTCTCTTCATGAGACTACAATCACGACGGAAGTGACCGGGTTTGCCACATGCATGACATTTGTATGTTGTGACATTTCTATCTTTGTTAGGTTTGTATTGACTTGATGGTTGTTGATTTGAAAATTTCACTTTATGGTTTTTACCGCCCTTTTTTGATTTTGCCACCAACGCATCGACTCTTTCAATCTGACCTTGGCCTTTCAAACGCAATTCTTCCGTTAATAAACGAGCACGCAAATTATGAAGTGTTTGATCATCCGGTGCTGTAGATTCCCATGCACTGTGAAAATGGTTGTATTCTCTTGGTAGTGCCATTAACAATTTAGCAATCACCATCTTATCAGAAACTGCTTCACCCTGATCTTTTATTTGTTGAACGATTTCCATTAATTTTGAATAAAAAGTTGCCATGCCATCATCATTTTCCATAACTGTAGTATTTTTGTTGTAGATACAAAAGATTTGATTTAGACGATTGTTCGTAAATACTTTTTAATGTAGACCACATGTCTTGTGCTGTTTCGCAATTCATAATTTGTAGTAATGGCTTCTTCCCCAACGTTGTTGTAATTACACGCCTCGCCTTTGCATCAACCTTCTTCCAGTTGATAATTAATTCCGCATATTTTGCTTCATCCGGCTGTGGACGCTTTTTTATACCATTCACAACGTCGTACATCTCACCGGCATCCAAAATTTGTTTTATTTGAAACTTCCAGATAAGCCATTGACTACTATCGACTAGCTTGTCGATTTTAAAAGATTCTAGATCCATAATTAGTTAGATCAATATATAATAGATCACTTAAATAAACTTTCAAGCGAAAACTACTTTGGATTAATCAAAATTTATTTTAATTTTAACCTCAAAAAAAAATTTCACGTGTTGTGATCACTTTTTATAAATTATGTAATTTATTTTAAAAAAAAACTTTACTAACAAATAGGCATGTTCTGGGCCCATAACCTTTTGTATTATTTTAAAATAAGAACAAATAAAAGATTTGACAGGATAAGACAAGTTGTTTATTGTAATATCTTTTAGCAAGTGATGATACAAAAATATATAAGGTTAGAACAAGTCTAAACTTAAAACGATAAATATATATATCGATCGATAAATGAGTGAGTTTAATTACAATATTCAACATTTAAAGCATAAATTTAAAAAATTGTAGGTAAAGTTTCAATTAAAAACAAATAAAAATAAATTTTTAATAAAATTTATTTATTTATTTAATAAATTTTTTAAATTTTTTTTTGGCGAAAAGAACTCAGAGAATATATTTTATATCTGACAGTTAATTATCGGAGGAAAAAATTATACGATATAACTGATACAAATTTTATTTTATCGCTACGATTTCTCCGATATAGAAAAAAAACACACTCATTATTAGTTTAATTAATTAATTACACACAATTGATATAATGATTAGTTTCGATTCGATCAAAATATTCAATCCCCTCATAATACTGCGATATTGACAGAAATAAACACAGCAACAGAAACAGTAAATCAAATTCAATCTCAAATATTCAATTATATTCAATCCTTTAAATAACCACCACCTGTAGGCGACCACCGAAACTTATTTACTTTCAGTCACTAGTTAGAAAAAGTTTCCCTTTCACATAGGTTTTACTATATATAAAAATGACATTTTCGTAGCTTGAAGTAGAAAATAGTATATTTTCCTACAAGAGATGAAAACATTGTTTTTTTCGTGAGTAACCATTTATTCACGAGACGCGCTAGCGTCGAGTGAGATATGTTTACGAACAAAAAACGTTTTTATCACGCGTAGGAAATGCAATTTTTTCTATGATATGTAGTGAAGTCAGTTAAAATGTTTAATTTTTATCAGTCAACCGTCATGTGGCGGATTAATTTGAATTAATTTGTATTTTTTATATGTTTGTTAATAGAGGGCATTATTGTCATTCACTATTAACTTTGGACACTTTGAAATATATTGAAGTAATGTGTTATGTTTTGTATATATCGCGTGTTAAATAAAATTATAAAAATAAGGAAGTTTGTATTTCGTGTTTCTTTTTGTGTGTATAGCCATCCACTACACATCAGAAGTGGGATCAAACATGAATTTTGATAATTATCATCCACGGAGATTAAATTTTGATGAAAATATGATGCCGTCGATGTTACCTCGTGGAGGCAGCACATCAAATTTATTATCACAAAATAATAATTTTAACAGAACTCCAGGTGATATGCAAAATAGAAATATGCACCGTCCGTTTTATGATGCAAATCCAACACAGCAAAGTTTTTGCAATGTTTCACCGAGAATGGAACATGTGACCGGCATCAATGATGTACATAACCTCAATCCGCCGTATCTGGATCCGAATCAACGTCAACGTTTGCCTTTAGGTATACATAATAATAATGTTCAGCACTCAGCATCTTCATCGATTCGATTAGTACCACAAAGTGAACTTTTTGATAATCCGATAATGCCGCCGATCAATCAACAAAATCATGAACGTCCAGCTGTTGGAAATTTACTTAATTTTCCACAATGTAATGTAAACCGAAACATCTTGTCACCAACCGGTTATAATAATTATTATCAACAGCCAAATCTTATTAATGGAAATCAAGGTATGAATTTTTTTGATAATAATCAGATAGGATTTGAGCGACAAATGTTAATTCGGGAAAGAGAATTATTTGAGAAAGAAAAAGCTCTTGAAAGAGAACGATATCAAATACAACAAGCTGCAGTGGTTGCAAGGGTCAGACATTCTCTTCATCCGAACGAAATTGAAGTGATTGTTCCGGAGTTTGATCCTAAGAATAAAACTGGCCTAACATCACAACAGTGGGTTAAACGTCTTCGTTATTTAAAACAATTTCACGAGTGGACCGATAAAGAAGCGTTACATAATGCTACAATGAGGCTTAAAGGAACTGCCAAAACTTGGCACCGTATGTTAGAAGAACCTCCATCAGAGTTCGAGAAATTTTGTGAGTTAATCCTTGCAAGCTTTACAGTTTTTACAGATGAGGCACTCATCCATCAAAGGTTGCATGCTCGCCGCAAACTTGCCAACGAAACATATGAAAACTATTTTTATGATGTATTACAAATCGCAAAAGGTGTTAATCTAAGTGAACCAGCCATTGTGAGGTACCTTATTTCTGGGATTTCAAATCCAGATGTTCGCCGTTCAATATCGCTAACTACATTTAAACACTCTGATGAAATATTAAGAGTTTTCCAATATTATGAACAACTACAAGATCAACGACCATTCACTGAAATTAAAAGTTATTCAAGTAAATATCAAAAATCTGATAGTTCAGCGAAGGTTGAAAATCAACATTCAGAAGCTGAATCAACAATAAACAAATTTCGTCCAAGGTGCTACAACTGTAAACAACTGGGGCACTTATCAAAAAACTGCACAAAACCACAACGCCGTCCTCGTTGTACAAAGTGTTTTAAGTATCATACTAGTGAAGAGAAATGTGATGCAGTCACAAAGACTGACACACAATCAATAAAATTAATAACAAAATCCAACGAAATTATAATCGATGTCTCCATGCATTTCAAAAATCATGAATTTCAAAACGTTGCTGCAGTGATTGATACGGGAAGTCCGATTAACCTTATCAAAGAAAAATTACTACCACCAGACATACAACTGGAGGAACCTGATGACAACAATTACACTGGAATCAACAACACCAAATTAAATCACTCTGGTATTGTAAATGTTAAATGTTGTATTAATTCAAATTTTTATTCTATTAGATTTTACGCTGTCCCTGATGTTACGATGTCTTACGATTGCTTAATTGGTCGCGATTTCCTAATCAACCCTGATGTTAACTTTATAATTAAAAGTAACTGTGGAAAGGTTTATAATGGCAATCCCATACAATGTGATATAGAAATATCTCAAAATTCCGAATTAGAGCAAAAAAATAGAGTCATTCTTTTCAATGAACTCCTACATATTGAGTTTGATGAATCAAGATCAGAAATTCCGTATAATATTGGACCGTATTTCCAATCCGTTTCAAAAGATTTCGAAATTGAAAACCAACTCAGGTGTATGTTACAAGAACATTATTCTTTACCGGCTGTGACGACACCCGAACTGCAACATAAATTAAAAATTTCATTGACATCTGACCGTCCAATATATGTGACACCCCGTCGTATGTCTGTGAAAGAAAGACAAATAATCAATGATATAGTAAATGATTTGCTAGAACGTGGAATAGTACGGAAAAGCAACAGTGATTATGCTAGTCGTATTGTTTTAGTTGATAAAAAAGATGGTTCACATCGTCAATGCGTAGATTATTGACAAATTAACAAAATCACTGTCAAAGACCGATTCCCTCTTCCACGTATTGACAACTGTCTTGATAGACTTAAGGGAAAGTCAGTCTTCAGTTTGATTGACCTTAAAAGTGGTTTTCATCATATTCCAATTGAAGAAGGTTCAATCAAATATACCTCATTCGTGACCCCAGATGGTCAGTTTGAGTATTTGAATACTCCATTTGGTTTATGTAACGCACCAGCTGTAAATCTGGTGATGTTACAGTTTATATTGACGACATTCTGATGGCATCCGAATCTATCGAAAAGCATTTTGAACTAATTGAAGCCGTTTTTCTTCTTATCCGCAAAAATTGTCTAGAGATTAATCCATCAAAGTGTTACTTTTTCCAACCGAAACTTAATTATTTGGGATATGAAATTAGCCCAACCGGAATAAAACCTTCATCACATCATATAGAAGCTATTAGAGACTACCCTATACCGAAAAATATCCATGAGTTACAGAGATTTATAGGTTTGTCCAGCTTCTTCCGAAAATTTGTAGAAAATTTTTCAATCATCGCGAAACCTTTGTATGATCTTGTGAAGAAAGATGCTATTTTTAAATTTAATTCAATTGAAATCGAAGCCTTCAATTTATTGAAATCAAAATTGACAATGGCTCCAATCTTAGCATATTATAATCCGCAGAGTGAGACTAAGCTCCACACGGATGCTAGAAAGATTCGATACGGAGCAATTTTGTTACAAAAACAGAAAGATGGTCATTTCCACCCTGTTTCATACTATAGTAAGAGAACCACTGAGGCCGAAAGCCGATATCATTCTTTCGAACTAGAAGCGCTCGCTATAGTATATGCACTGCAAAGATTCCATGTGTATTTACACGGAATACCGTTTAAGATAATTACTGATTGTAATTCCTTAAAACAAACATTGGAAAAGAAGGAGACCCATAGCAGAATTATGCGTTGGTTACTGTTATATTGGAGAATTATGAATATGAGATTGTTCACCGAGGTAACAATCGTAAGCGTCATGTAGATGCTCTGAGTCGGGCACCGGATATTTTAGCTATAACAGAATGCACCTTTTCTGAGACCCTTGCAATGCATCAACTCACCGATGAGAATGTTAGACAGATCATGTCGAAATTAAAACCTGGTCAAGAAAATGAGTTTTTTACAGTTAGAGACAACCTGCTGTACAGAAAAGAAAAAGATAAACTCTTATTTTATGTGCCAGAGTTTCTTGAAAATAGTGTTATACGACAGAGTCATGAAGTTGGTCACGTAGGTGCTAACAAGACCATAGAGATGATACGTCGAACTTATTGGTTTCCGAATATTAAAGATAAAGTTACTAATTTTATCAAATCTTGTCTAAAGTGTTTAGTTTTTCAACCAAAGGATGGTAAGAAGGAGGGCTTTCTAAATATATTCGAAAAATTCGATGAGCCATTTCATACCTTTCATATCGACCATCTTGGTCCTTTTGAAATTACTAACCGAAAAAATAGGTATATTTTAGTAGTGGTTGATGGTTTCACTAAATTTTCAAATTTCTATGCTACTAAAACTACCAAAACCAATGAAGTTATAAAACACTTAACAAAGCATTTTGCAGATTTTAGTGTACCAATCCGTTTAATCTTAGATAGAGGAACATGTTTTACTTCCACACAGTTCAAATCATTTGTGGAGCAATCTGGTATCAAACATGTTCTAAATGCCACGAATTCGCCGCAATCGAATGGGCAATCTGAAAGAATGAACCGTACACTTGTACCAATGCTAGCTAAATTAGTTAACATGGAGGTTAACAAAAATTGGGATTCATTGCTCACTGAAGCACAGTTTGCATTTAATAATACGATAAATCGTACCATTAATACAACACCAGCAATGGCGTTATATGGTCGTAATCAAACGCGTAATAATGATATTTTTCGACAGGTCATCGAAACTTTAAATAATGAACAAAGGAATCTAGATGAAATCAGAGAACAAATTGTCATCGATACCACTAAAGCTCAATTGAAAAACAAAGAGCATTTCGATGGAAAACGTAAAGCTCCATACGATTATAGAGTAGGAGATATAGTCTCAATCCGTAATAACGTAACCGAAGTTGGAATAAACCAGAAACTACTTCCTAAGTTTCGTGGCCCATACGTTGTCACTGCAATTTTGCCAGGAGACCGTTATACTGTTGAAGATGTTCCGGGACAAAAATTGTCAAATAAACCTTTTCATGGTGTATGCGCGCCATTCAACATGAAGCCGTATTGTAAACCTTAAACAATCCAATCGAGGCGATTGTACGTCAGGACGGCCGAATGTAGTGAAGTCAGTTAAAATGTTTAATTTTTATCAGTCAACCGTCATGTGGCGGATTAATTTGAATTTATATGTATTAATTTATATGTTTGTTAATAGAGGGCATTGTTGTCATTCACTATTAACTTTGGACACTTTGAAATATATTGAAGTAATGTGTTATGTTTTGTATATATCGCGTGTTAAATAAAATTATAAAAATAAGGAAATTTGTATTTCGTGTTTCTTTTTGTGTGTATAGCCATCCACAACAGATACTAATATATAATCGATATTTACTATAAATTATAAAGCTATAAATCGACAACAAAACATTCAAAATTCATATTCTATTTGTTCATGGTTACGTTGTTTAAAATACTTTGTAAAATTATATGAAAAACCATAGCAACAATAATTTGTTATTTTTTTACACTAGTGAGTTCACTTTTCGCATAGAAAATAGTACATTATAGAACAAGGTTGAGAAGTAAGCTATTATTGACCGAGAACTTTTAGTGTTCGAGATAATGTTCGAGGTCTATATTAGTCTTCTCAACCGAGGTATATATAGAATTTTTTTAACTACTAACACTAATTATCATATTTGCTTTGATTATATTTTGATATTAGTCATTTTCCATTTAATTTTTTAAATATCTTAAAATATCAAGTAGCCTGGAAGTTTAGTTTCATAAAACGAAATAAAACGAATGCAATTATTATTTGTTTGTATTTTTTTGTTCATTTCAATTAAAAATAAAGGAAAATTTGTCATTATTAACCTAGGTAATGTTTTGTTATTATTATTGACCTAGCTTGAGAAAAATGACTTCTCATTGGGGCATTCGAGTAAATAATGACGATTTCTCAAGTTAGTAGTTAAAAAAATAAATTATTGAACAGATTAAATTTTGTCACGGTATGTATTAACTTTTAAATGGTAAAAGTAAAAAACAATTGCTTCTTTTTTATTTTATAATAATTATTCAAAGCTTTATATACTGATAATGAATATATATGAGCAAATCTCTGGAACTTTTAAATTTTGATGATAAAAATGAAAATCTCTCAATTGTGGGGCACACCCATGAAATTTTAGGTAAAATCTCCTCATTGACTCTAAAAATGAATAAAACTTTGTTCCTCATTTTTTATTGTATGTTCCAAAAGTTATTGAGGATTTGCTGGTAAATTCGTATTAAATTTCAATTTGTCGTGAAAAATCGCCCCGTTGACAGTCTTGCAGTTCTAGTTAACGCTTGAAATTTTAATATGTGTTTTGCAACACTTTCATCTAAATGCATATAAAATTTAAGACCTTCATAACACGTCTGTGAGGAGATACGAACTCTTAAAGACGTACGCGGCAAAAATCGAGATCCATATATTACAGTTATTTTCCCTTAAGGAGCACATAAAAGAGCATATATGTTTTTGAAAGAACATGTCAAAAAATGAATATTTGTAAAATTTCAAGTCATTTGAGGTTGTAGCCGAACCTAGATTTTTAAAAAAGTTTACGCAGCATCTTTCACTTACTTTTTGTGCTTCTATTGCGAGCCCAATAAGAGGGGCACATAAAACTGCAGTACATAGATTTTTTTGTTTTTGTGCGTACTTTAACGTAAAAATATTGTTTTTACTTTTTGAGGAATGTTCGATGCTCAAAAACCATAAAAAAAAAAATAAAAAATGTTCATCAACAAAAATGTAGAGACCCTGACTTGACGCGCCACTGTTATTTTTCCTTAAAAAGCACATGAAAAAACTTATATGTTTTTGAAAGAACATATCAAAAATCGAATATCCGTTAAATTTCAAGTCATTTGGAGTTATTTTCCAAAAGTTATAGCTGAAAAATAAAAGAACTGTTAATAACACATAAATATTTAAAAACTTTGTGCATTTGTTTAATGTCTAGAAGTGTCGAATCCAGTTAACGAGGTACCATTATCTTTTAAACATTAAATTCTACGGGGAACAATGATTTTGGGTGGTTTTCAACTAAAATTGAAGATGTGCTAGTTAAAAACCTAGATTTTTACAAAAGTTTTTCGCAGCATCTCTTACTTTTTGTGCTTCTATTGCGAGCTCAATATAAGGAGCACATAAAATTTCAGTACATAGATTTTTTCGTTTTTGTGCGTACTTTAACGAAAATATATTGATTTTACGATTTGAGGAATGTTCCAAGCGCAAAAAAAACAAAATATAAAAAAATTTGAAATCGATAAAAAGTGGAAGACACCGACTCAAGTCGCCACCGTTATTTTCCCTTAACTATCGTTTTTTTTTAAGAATCGGGCAGTCGTGGAAATTTTCAAATTTTTTTTTTACAAATTTAGTATCAATCGATTGGACTTGGCCGTCTCCCGAAAACTTTATGAGATTGGGGTGGTAAGACCCACCCCTACCCCTTTACACCCTCTTTAAGTTTTAGCATATACAAATCTATACAAAATAAATGGGAAGAGATAAAAAAAATTTAATGGGACCATTATCTATTATTCAGACCGGCGCAACTTTTGAGTCCAAAAGTTGGTTAGCACCCCCAACCCCAACCGACTCCGGGGAGGCGGTTGACACATAAAATAAGTAAAATATGTCATGTGGTGTATCGTTAGAATCAGAATTTCATAACAAATACAATCTCCCATATTATCCCCTGATCAGTGACATAACCATTTTTTACTCCCAAGGGGTACCTACCCTTATCGTAGAAATAAATATTTTTTTTACATGTCATGTTTGGTGTCGATTTCAATATAATCGGGGATGCTGAGTTCAATGATGATGATAAAAATGGGGGCCGGACTCGGAATAGTCCAAGAAGGGGTGGAGGTGGGGGGTTGGTTATAAAAAATATCGAAATTATCGTCATAATAAAAATTGGGGGTCGGACACAGGGTAGTCCAATAATAGATGGGGGGGGGGTGAAGGTCGGTTATGCAAAGTATCGAAATTATTGTCATTATTATCGATTTTTACATAATCGAGGATGCTGAGTTCAATGGTGATGGTAAAAATGGTGATGGTAAAAATGTTGACCGGACTCAGGGTAGTTCAATAAGGCAATATATTTTCCCTCCATGGTATGTAAATACCAGAGAGAGAAAGTACTTTAAAAAAGTAAAAACGGTACCCTATTGGTAGACTTCGGTGTCCGTCCGAATTTCCACATAATCGAATTTCTCACAAACACTGGAAATATTTGTGTTTATCTGAACATATTTTATAGGCATAGATAAGGAGATAGTAAAACAAAAATTTTTTTAAGGAATCGAGTTTGATTAAAAAAAATCCAAAAAGATTAAAATATTTCAAAAAAATTCAATAAATTATCGACTGTTTAATTTTGAGTTATTACCAAAAACGTGAGTTTGTTTTCCCCGACCCTTAACTTCAAACCTTACAAAAGAAAAAAATTGAAAAATTTTATAGTTATAGAAAATGTTGTAAGGATTGAATGAAAACTATAGCGGTCGGCTCAATATTTGAAATGTTATTTGGAAGGGTTTGAGAGTGGAAATATCGAAGAAAATTTGTTGAAAAAAAAATATTTTTGACCTTGACGAGGTGGTTGTCATATGAAAGGTGAATTATTTTCTAGTTCAAAAACATTTTTACTGTAATTTTCGAAAGCACATTTTTCGATATATTTTTAAAAATGTGAAAATTGTTTTCTGTCCCCCTCCCCGTTAACTTCGAACATTACAAAAGAAAACAATTGAAAAAATTCACGATTGTAGGAAATGTTGTAAAGATGGAAGGAAAACTATAGCGGTCGGATCATAATTTAATATATTATTTGGTGAGGGTTGGAAGTGGAGATGTTGAAAAAAAATATTTTTGACCTTGACGAAGGGTCATATGAAAGGTGAATTCTTTTCTAGTCAAAAACAATTTTTTTGTAATTTTTGAAAGCACTGTTTTTGATATATTTCTAAAATTATGTTGTTTAAACAAACTATTCTTTTAGAATATTGTGTACACGGAGCCCTCGACGAGCGAGCTATATTCGCAGTTGTCTAACTTTTTAAAGTTACAAACTATTATTTTAAGAAACTCTTTGATGCAGCAATACTCAAAGTTTTATTGTATCTAAAGATCCTTCATTATTGATCCACCTCTAATCAGTTGGACGAATACTTTTGCTTATACCAAGCCATATTGAGATTTATAGATAAACCATTTAATCTGTTCATTGAGGGTGGCTCCAACTATTGAACCCAAAGAGGACAACATGAGTTAGCTGTATTTCGTAGCTTTTATGAATGTTTCAAAATGTATCTTCTCAAGATATGCCCATAAGTCTTCGACACAACTTGTTTTATCAAATTGAATGTATACAATCACCTCCTTATACATATACCCATACTTTCTAACAACAAACAATGCATGCTACCCACTTATGATCATCTATGGAGTTCCAAAATCATGTGGAATGAAACAATGTTTTTGCACCAAAAAATGCGAGAGTATAGAATAATTTTGTTTAGAACTGGTTTATTATTGACGATTAAACTTCTTAATTAAATTCAAAAGTATACAACTTTTTATCAGTTATATACATTATTGTAAATTTTCGCTTGAAAATATTTTTTACATAATTTAATAAATTCCATAATGTCCATAATTAAATATTTAGTTTATTGTTAAATTTGAAATAATATCTCTACATTTACATTTTTATATCGTTCAAAACATTTAAACTCGTTTTCGTAATCAAATGGATAGTTCCTAAAGTCATATATATAAAACTTTATGGGAAATAATTCCTGACAAAAATTTAAAGTTAACTTTTCACGATTATTACAAAAAGCCAACGAAATGAATAGGAACACTTTATTTTTCTATTTTGTAATAAGTGCAGTTTTAATTACCAACATTTGTTTTGCTCGAGCGCAATCGTTATTGTAATTTGTATAACACCAAAATCTTTTATTTTATTTTTAAAAATATTTTCAATTTCCATTAACAGATGTAGAAGACATAGGAATGATGTTGCGATAGCACAAAGTAGATATGATGCTTATCAAAATTTTACAAATTTTTTGATCCAACAACATATTATTGTGTTACCAAGTCAGCCAGCTTACTCGTACTTTACTGATCCTCCGTTAAATAACGTTGATTATAAGTTTTACCAACATTCACAATTTATAATTATATTAAGCGACACTGTAATAGAAACAATTTTTAAAAATGCGCGACCTCATGATAGTGATTTAAGTTTAATACTTGAGATTGCAACGAGATGTTTTACTTCAGTGTTTGAAGAGTTTTGTGTTAACAATAAGGAATTTGTATGCGATAAAAATTTGAGGTAAGACAGTTTTGATTAGAATTTAAGATTAAGATATGATTCGGTTCGGTTTGGTCGTGAAAAATGATACGATATTTTACGTCAAACTTTTTTTCTGCTAACTTCATTTTGTTGAATATTACGTCAATCCGTATCAAATAGCCGAAAGAAGAAAAATAATTTTTTACGTCAAACGGTGTTAAAGCGCTTTCCATACAACATCTCACTTCATTTTTTAGGTTTACATTAAGTTTAATTTTAATTAAATTTAATTTAATATGATAAGATTTGATGATTATAATTATGAATATAATTATAGTTAATTTATAGTATTTCATTTCAAACTTTTAAAAATTTTTGATAGTTAAATAAAAAAAAAATTGATTTTTTCATGGTAAACGAATTCGTTTAATAATTTACAACTGACAAAAACTCATGATTTTTTTATAACATTTACTCGACCGAACACTAGGCATATTAATATAAGCAAAGTTTTTGTATATTTTGGATGAAAAAACTGTATAATACAAAATACTGTATATTTATGACCGCATGTATATTCAAAGGTAGCAACCCTATTTTAGGTTTGTTCTTGCAAAATGGGAGTTCGTTGCATCTGAAACGACCTGATATTTTCCAACCCAAATGTTCTTTTCCTATTAACTTAAAAAGTTTCTCCAAACGTTTTCTCCGCAAAATTCTTCTCCTTTTATAGTTCTTTTCAAGTATTACAGCTTCTAAGAAAACTAGGCTGCAACAACTGCATATTACTCAAAAGTGGCCAAAAGGTAATTCACCCAGAAAACCTCTTCCTTTAGCGTTTATGCTTTTGTGCAATAATTAAAGTTTTTGTTAAAAACGAATTTTAATCTGGAACAACTTTAATCTTTCAGACCAACATTTTTTATTTAGACTCATTATGTCTCAATCTAAAATCAAATAGTTGTAACGTATTTTGAAACGTAGGACTTTTTACTATAAAAAGAAATAGATACTATTTTTTTTTTTTTAATAAAATGTGATGTGTAGTAGGCATTACAATATGTGTCACAACAACACATAAAAACCTATTAAGACCAAGGTCCCACAACAACATGCGTTCTAAGGATGTTAATGGACGCAAATCTGTTTTTTTTTGTTTTTTTAATATTTTTTGTTAAATAATGGACAACTAAACTATAAATCCTATCACATATAAAATATGACATAGGCCAATATTTCGTGATATCTATTTATCCAAGGGAATACTTTAAATGGTACTTAAATGATACTGATGAAAGGATTAAAACGCGGACTCTAGCAGAACAAAAGATCTCTAAGAACAAAAGATAATTTATTTAAGACGGTTCATTATGACTTTTATAACAAACAAAAGTAATTTAATAATCTAACATGCAAATAAAACTAACAGTTAAAAAGATTATAAATAACAATAATGTTGATTGGAGTTGGTAACAAATTGCTTTTCAAAAATCATTTCTTCAAGAAAATTTAGAGCGTCATCCATATGGACGCTTCGTAGAATGCCATATACAATGTTAATCTTTGGCGTGGTTAAAAGTGAACAAAATCAAAAGTTGAACCAGCATGACGAGCACACATATAATATTCATGTCAATTACAATTCATTTCTTAGCATATAGCCTTCCAAACTATAGCTTGATGCCCCATGAATAATTGTACATATATGTTTTGCGTTAAAATAAATCTATCTCGGTAAATACTGACAACGAGCCAAACTTATATTCGCTTAACTTACATATTAAGCTAAATACAGTACTTATATGAAACTTTTCATTCGTTCCCCTGCGAAGAACATTAAATCAGTTATTTTTACCTTATTATCACATTTACGGCCATCCTATTCATATTTATCCGTTGTATTATTTTTCTTTTCAGCCACCATTCGATTAAATTGATTTGTCACTCTCTAACAGCACCAGTTAAAGCTTTTTCCCATTTTTTTTATATACGGAGGAAACACAAAAACTTTGCTGATTTCAATAATTTAATTTAATAATTTTTTTTTCATAAACAAAGTTGACAAAACACATAATATAAAAACAAAACACTAGTGGCACTATACTACAGACAACTTTGTCTATTTATTTTAATTTACAACTGAACTAAACTTTGAAAAATGTATGGTATTTATGATTTTTAAAATTACATTAAACAAGAGAGTACATAAAAATTTGATTCCATAGTTCCTCGCAAATTAATTAATTGCGAACATACTTAACTACATAAAAAAGAGACACATAATATCAATTTAGACTACACCCCCTATTGTATCATTAAATCGAGTTACATGTAAATAAATAACATTTGCTTTAATGGGGGCGTCAACATTCATCATTACCAACATCTATTAAACATTGGCAATGTAGAAGAAAATCACTGTTACTGACTGATAGAAATGAATAGTAGATTGTATTACTAGTGCGATTCCGTTTTCCAAACAAGAGTTAGTTTGCAGTCATAGGCGTAACTAGGTAGGGGCCCAGAGGGCCCAGCCCCCCTAGACGAATTTTGGCCCCCCTAGAAAATAAAATTAATGAAACATATATATGTCTGTTAGAGAAAATGAAATTGTATTTTTTAATCAAGTAAATCACCTTTTTCTATGAAAAAAAATGAAAAGTCTATTCCACTAGCGTAAAAAGAATAACAAATTGTAGTTGCTATGGTTTTTCATATAATTTTACATAGTATTTTAAGCAAAGCAACCATGAAAAAATAGAATATGAATTTTGAATGTTTTGTTGTCGATTTCTAGCTTTATAATGTATAGTAAATATCGATTATGTATATACTATCATAGAAAAAATTGCATTTCCTACGCAAGATAAAAACGTTTTTTGTTCATAAGCATGTCTCAATCGACGCTAACGCGTCTCGTGAACAAATGTATTCTCACGAAAAAAACAATGTTTTCATCTCTTGTAGGAAAATATACTATGAAATTACGGGATTGCCATATTTATTTATTTATTTATTACTCCATTAACAATTTGTAACGATCGCAATAATCGCAAAACAATAATAAAACCAAATTCCTCTTTGTTTTCAATTCAATAGAAATGTATTTCATTAGTTTCCGTCATTTTTACATTAATAATAATTTTACAATTTTCTAAAACTTAACTGCTAGTTAAATTTTGAATATACTATAAAAAGCAAACGAACGTACTCAATTTTATTTCCAATTCTAGCGAACAGATGTCGTTGTCGTTATTAATCTTTACTGAATTTTTGATGTTACCCGATTTGTTTTGACATCGGAAGATGTCAAATAGAAAATCACATTGTTCGATTTTTCAAAAAAAAGATTCATTCTGATTTTGGTTCTTGAAAGTAAATGTTTAAATGAATTTGTGAACAAAATCTGTAATTTAAATTAATTTGTTAGTTTGAATTTGTTAATTGATCATTAAAAATAAATACTAATTCCATTTTATGTTGATTTCAAAAAGAATTTTCTGTTAATTGATACAAGAAGTGTGTCATGGGTGTTTTCATTAAGTTTATACTTAACTCATCATAAAAGAAAATTTGCTTTATAAAGTGGCAGTAAATGAAAATAAGCCTATTACCACAGTTAGAAACAATCGAGTGTATGGTGGATTTTCCGGTTGTTGAAACCGCACGGATTTAAAGCAAGATATGGTATGGAATGAAAAGTTAAAGGATCAAAAGTAATGTTCAATTGGGCATTTCGAACAGCGAAGGTGTAATTCAATGTGCAGCAACTACAGCAGCAACTGATGTTCACGAATTAGTTCGGCCAATATAGTTAGTTGATCAAACGCTAGTCAATGGAATTGTAAAATTAGAAACCAGATCATCAATCAACAGTTTTTAGTTCGAGGTAATTTATTTTATAGATATATTAATTCTTGTTTAATTATTTTCCCCTTCGGAATGTTAAGATAAATATAGTAAGATAATAGAGATTCCTAATGTCAAATTCGTATTGGGGCCAAGTTATCCCGTGTTAATTTATAGTGTAACAAAAGTTCAAATAAAAGTTACAAACTGGCCCCGTAACAGGGTAACAGTACAAATTCAATACTGAATATCCCAAAGATGAAGTTCCCAAAGATTTCCAATTTACTCGATTTTTCGCTTTTCGTCGCCAAAAACAGCTCGCATGTTGAACAATGCTGTCCTTCCATCTACTTTTAGGTTGACCTCTACTTTTCTTGCTTGTTGGTGTCCAAGCCTCTATAATTGATGGTATTCGGTCTGGAGGATACCTTGCAACATGGCCAGCCCAGTTCCATTTCAATTCATTCGTGGTAGATACAACGTCTTTCACTTTGGTTTTCCTTCGGATCTTCTGATTGCTTATTTTGTCTGATATTCTTATCTTCAGCATAAATCTTTCCATATTCCTCTGAGCAACAGGTAGTTTGTTCTTATCATCTTCAGTTAAAGCCCATGTTTGAGAGCCATAAGTGAACACGGGAAGGATACAAGAGTCATATGATCTTCTTTGAAAAACTTCTTTAAACTCCAAAACGAACGCCATGCTTTTGATATTCGGTCATCGATTTGTTTTTCTTGTCTGTTTTTAAAAGATTGCACTTGGCCCAAATATACGTAATCTTCAACCGTTTCGTATTCAATGTTTTCGATTTGAATAGAGTCAACATTTTGGTTATTCATTACGCGCTTTCCAATCGAGTGACTTACTGAATGATTCACTTAAACTGAATTGTATTCCGGCATTTGTATGTTCCAATGGTAATATTCAGTTTACACTGAACGTAAACTGAACTACTACAGAACTGAATTGGATTGAAAAAAGTGAAGGAAAAAATAGGTTCATCAGTTCAACATATTCAATTTTTTTTATTTACGGTTTTTGGTCAAACGATAAAAATAATAAAAAAATAAATCGGAACATATTTGTTTGTGTCTAAATTTTCGATTTTGGTTATGTAATTTTGAAATGTCAAAAAATTGCTGTTTTTTGTTGTTTTGGCTGTATTTTTGATGATTTACTGAATATTAGACCAATTCAGTTTAAGTGAATCATTCAGTAATCCACTCGATTGGAAAGCGCCTATTATCTTAGTTTCCATTACATTTTGAGTCAAAAATATTGGCCGGGTTTAATCGATGAAAACACGATATCATGTTAAAAAGTAAGTTATATTAGGTTTGCATGGAGAGATCAGTTTTTGTTGATTTGTAAATTTTTGTTTGAGAAGCGGTGGAGCGTTAAAAATTTCTTTATTTCATTAAAAACTTATCACTTCACCACTTCACAGTCAGTAGCTGCAGCCGCTGTTATTGGCATTATGAGTTAACGTGAGGTTTTCTATATTGCTGGCAATAGCTGTGAGTTTTCACTAGCGAAGATGAGTCCTTGGGGCGGTTGAACTCTTTACAATCAACGGAAGCATCCTAAATCTTAGTTATGAAATTTGTCTTCATGATGTCACGTTATTGCTTTCTCGAAGTAATAAACTTTCATATATTTCTATATATGCGGGCTTTAATCCTTGAAAAAGACTAGCATTTGGAATATTAACCCAAATTTAGTTTTCGTGCTGTATATTTTTTAATAAAAATATTTGCATCTCTTTAGCTTGTACTGAGTAAACTAGAAAATCAAAGCAACCCATTGCTTGTAGATTGACTATGCCTCAATGAAACTGAAAACCGAAACATCTAAAATATTAAAATATTTCTAGATTGGGAAAGTTTCTTTTTCGATGGTATTTCAAACGAATTTACCATCCTAAGTCGAAACTGTATTAAAGCTTGTTTAACGATTATTTTTAACATTACATGGAGCAGCAGACAAGGGATGTTAAACGGATGAATGAGCTTCTCACACTGCTGGATAATCGAGCACAGATTACAACGACAGTGCATTTGAGGATGTGGTTCCGGTCGATTTATTAGAGGAAAACAATTTGTAAAAATAAAATGCAACGCCGTATTAATTCAAGCGTAATGCCTTTATTAAAACCGTTTTGGTCAGAATACAAGTACATAAAATATTAAACTGGTCACCGCAAATGGAAGCGAAATGAAAATATTTCAGAAAAGTGGTCATAGGACATTGAGAACATTATTTGCAACGAATGCATAGTAATTGTTTGACCATTCCACCAACAAGTGTGGAATCGGAACGGGCTATTTCAACCTCCGGAAATAATGTATCCAAATTAAGTAATAGGCTTAAACTTACAATAAATCAGTTGACGCAATACGTGATTTTATTTTTTCTTTGTTTTAGCACCGATTGGCACGAAATTTGTTAAAATTTTAGACACAAGGAAAGTTTAAAATTAAATTGTGCTCGAATGGGTTAACCGATTCTAATATGTTTTTTTATTTGAAAGGTACTAAGTAATACTTTATCAAAACTTTGTACTGATAAAAAAACTTTATATTTTTTTATAATTTTTTCCAATTTTAATTTGTAAAACATAACCATTTTAAAAAAGACCTTTTTTCTTTTATTTTTTTATAATTTAAAAGTTTATTATTTACCCAAATATATGTCTAAATAACTTAAATAACACATTGCAATTGCACTCTAGTAAAAAAATATAAATTATCCTCAAATCCCCATCTATATAAATAAAAATGTAAATGTTCGTTTGTTCAAAATAGGTAATCTCCGAAAGTACTTGATCGAATCTTTTGAAATTTGGACACAACGTTGCATTCAAATACAGGAAGGTTGTTACATAGTTTTTTTTTTTTTTTTTTTTTTTTAATTTTTTTTTTTTTTCGTTATACATATGTATATGTTTTATAACGTAGGCTGTCAACAATTACAAGTGTCTCACCTGCTTTATTCTCAAATCACTCAACTTTATGGTTGATTTTAACTTCATTCTCAATTTAATCGATTAGTTTCGTATAGTGATAGGCCCAAAGATTATTTTATCTAATTTGTAAACCAATAAGGTTGCAACGTGTTCTCCTTTCGGTAGGACTGTCCTCGGTAGGAGCAAAAATGTCCGCAGTTCTTCGGTAGGACTGTCCTCGGTAGGAGTAAAAATGTCCGCAGTTCTCATATGCTATAAAAATATTCTCCTTGAAGCAATCTGTAATACAATATTTTACACTGAACAAAATAGATCTTTTTGCTACATATTTCTCCCAATAAACATATGGATCAGGAAAATAAAAAATCGTGATTGCACCTTTACTTATATCAAAGTAACTGATTATTAAAATTTGTGTCGCAAGGTTGGTAACAATATCAATTAATTTACATTGCTCTATAATATATGTGAATATCTTTACTTTTACTATATCGCACGATCAGGTGGTGAACCATTGTTTAAGCAATTTTGGATTCAATCCACCGTTAAACATCTGTTTTTTTTAAATAACTTCTGTTACTAATTATCTGTTCATAGTATAATAAATGAAATAGCTGATCAGCATATTATTTGTGATTGTTATAAATTAAAGCATTTGGCTACAGAAAACTTACCATTTTGAAGGAAATTTAAATATATAAAACAGTACTGTGTATGAATAACTAACTAACAACTTACGCTTATTGATTTTTATGAAAGTGCCAATGAATCAGATGGTAAGTTTAGCTGTATTTCTGAGTACTTAAAAACATTAAATTTAAGTGATTCGAGTGTAGCAATACCATTGAATGCCGATAACATCAATACGAATTTGCATGCTTTCATCCATCATAAGTAAATAAAAGGGTTACAGAAGTAATTGTCGTATGTGCAATCAAATATTCCAAAGCTAACGTTTGAACAAAAAACAATTTACAACTAATGCAAAATGTTGATAACGGGGTTGGAGGAATCTTTTTCTTAGATGCGCCAGGAGGAACTGGCAAAACGTTTCTAATCAGACTGATTTTAGCAGCAATTCGATCGCAAAATAGCATAGCTTTAGCTCTTGCGCCGTCCGGTATAGCTGCGACATTGCTACCAGGTGGAAGAACTGCTCATTCCGCTTTGAAATTGCCATTAAACATGCAATTCATTGAAACGCCTACATGCAACATTTCCAAAGGATCGGGAATGGGAAAAGTATTGCAGAAATGTAAACTAATCATTTGGGATGAATGCACAATGGCGCACAAAAAATCACTTGAAGCGCTTGATCGATCATTGCAAGATTTGCGTGGAAATACCAGACCATTTGGGAATGCATTAATATTGCTTGCAGAAGATTTCAGACAAACATTACCTGTAGTTCCCCGATCAACACCAGCGGATGAAATAAATGCTTGCCTGAAATATTCTACTTTGTGGCGACACGTAAAAAGGTTAAAATTAACTACAAACATGCGCGTTCTCCTCCAAAAAGATAAATCAGCTGAGATATTCTCATATCAATTGCTGAGAATTGGTGACGGAAAGGTGCCGGTTGATTTAACAAAAGGACGAATTTTACTGCCTCATAACTTCTGCAATTTAGTGCCGTCAAAAGAGGAAATAATTGAAAAAGTATTTCCTGATATTCAAATTAATCATAAGAATCACGATTGGCTGAGTGAACGAATCATTCTTGCAGCCAAAAACAAAGACGTCAATGAACTTAACAGTTTAATTCTGTATATTCAAAGCGAGGAAGTCACATACAAGTCCGTAGACACTGTCATGGAAGCAGATGAAGCAGTTAACTATCCAACAGAATTTTTGAATTCACTTGATCTACCAGGGATGCCACCACATGTACCTACTGCAATTAAAAATTGGTGTGCCAATCATCATGTTGCGTAATATCAATCAGCCAAAACTTTGCACTGCCACGCGACTCACAGTAAAAAAATTATTGAGCAACGTAGTAGAAGCAACAATCTTGAATGGAGCTTTCAAAAGTGAAGATGTCCTCATTCCTCGCATACCCATGATACCAACAGATATGCCATTTCAATTTAAAAGATTGCAATTCCCAATTTGATTGGCATTTGCAATCACCATCAACAAAGCCCAGGGCCAAACATTGGAAGTATGCGGTTTAGATCAAGATAACGATTGTTTCTCACATGGACAATTATATGTTGCGTATTATATGTTCTAGAGTTGGCAAACCAGGCAATCTCTATAACCATACCGTCAATGGATCAACAAAAAACAGTGTATACCCTCAAGAATTATGAAATAAAACATATTAGAAAGGAGAGTGTTTTGTTTTCTTTATTTCTTATATTCAACCAGACTTAAGCCGCAATTAGACTATTGCAGAACTCTGCAATATTTCTGCAATGGTAGTGTGTAAAATATTCATTGCAGAAAAAATTGGCAATGAACTCATTGCAAAACATTGCAATGAGTCATTGCAATGTATTGCCATGAGTTCATTGCCAAACTTTTCTGCAATGAATATTTTACACACTACCATTGCACGACTATTGCAGAAATATTGCAGAGTTCTGCAATAGTCTGATTGCGGCTTAAGCCACTGCAACGCGTGGCCGGGTCCAGCTAGTTATTTATAAAAAAAAGAAAGAAAAACGGGAAATTTTAATTATTTTACTCATTAATACAACGGGGCCAGGCCCACCCTAGAACAATTTCTTAGTTACGCCAATGTTTGCAGTATGACCGTAGGGAGTGCTGCAATAACTCGCGTTTGGAAAACGCATTCGCACTAGTAATACACACTATTTTTTGTAACAAATGCATGAAATTTATAAATATTTATTTAATTGTTAATTAAATCATTTATTATACAAATTTATAAACAAACTTAAGATATTTAAATAACCAAAGTGCGCCATCTTCGTTGTAATAGTTGTAAATTATACTAGTTCACTTCTAAATTGTACTAAAATGTTAATATTTAACAAAAATAACCATAGCAATCCATTTGGATTTTTTTTAAAAACATTGCAATTTTGACAATGGCTTTTTTTGAAAATGCTAAATTATTGTTTTTTCTTGCAAAGATCTTCAAATGATTTTGGGTTGTTTTTAAGTTATTTTTACTATATGCTAAGTTAACCAAATTATTATTTTGATATATTATTATTATAAAAATAATATATTCAGGATATATTTAACTAAAAATCTCACATGTAGGTGGGTGCGTGCCAGGCATACAAAATATGTTGTGGTCATATGTGCGGAAAAGTAGATTTTTCTTTCATGTTATTCTAGTACAAAATTGAATATTTTTTGTGTATCTAAAATTTAATTTTAATTTCAGTTGTAAATATTTTCTCTCTGAGGATGATCGAAAGATTGAAACACGTGTAAGAGAAATAAAAAAAAAAAGAAAAATAAAATTGTTTTTTAGAAGTTAGATTAAAATATATATTTAAAATAAAATAAAAATATATTTGTTTTGAATTTTGAAAAATAGTTTTTTTTAATGTAAAATCAAAAAGGAAACTTGCAACTATATACAAAAACCAATTTGTTATATTTTTTGTGTATGTTACAAAAAAATATATTACGAAGAACAGCTATTTCAATTGATAAAAATATAAATGTTAATTTTTTTGATTAGGTTGCTGTAATTTAGATTTAAAAGTCAGATCATACTTTTAATAGGGCGATCAAAAGTGCCTCGCATTGAATTTACTTGGAAAATGGAAAGGCTGTGTTTGTTTTTAATTGTAGGTGTTTTTCCGAACTGCTGAATATTGGGCATAACACAGTTTAATTAAAGGAGTACGCGTTGAAATGAAATGAATCGCGTCGAGGCTTGATCAAAAAAAAGACCAACATTATAAATATATACGGAATAACTACCAACTGAAAATTGTAGGTGATATGATGACAACAAAAAATGACAACAAGAAAAACTTCATTCCTCCTGAAGAATGCATTCACTGAAGGCAAAGTTGCATTTCAGAGGGGTTTAATTAATATGAATTGATATGAACGCTGATCAAGGACAATCAGGAGACCAGTAATCCCGGATTTTGTCTTTGATACGTACCCGAAAAATTAATATAGATATAGTTTATGGTCTATATATATATATATATATATATATATATATATATATATATATATATATATATATATATATATATATATATATATATATATATATATATATATATATATATATATATATATATATATACACTTATAATGATGTTCCTTGACTAATTCTATTACTTTTGGTATCACGGTAAATCGCTAGCACTAAAAAAACGACAACCCTATATATTCGAAAAAGAAGGTTAAGCCGAGCTACTATGTAAAGCGCGACCAATGAGAAAATTCCTATGCAATCAATTTCCTATCTCTTGTTTTACGCAATTTATCAAACTTAACAAATTTAATTAATTTATATATATTTGGAAAATAAATGTTTGACTATTTATTCATGTGCAAAAAGAACTATTGATTTACTTATATTTATTTATTATTTGCAAGTAAAAATGATTGATTTACTTATAATTATTTAAAAAAATTTATTTGTTTGTTTATTTATTAAAGAAAATATTTATTTATTGGTAAAATTTTTATTTATTTTTTTATTTATAAAATATTTATGTATTTATTTTTAAAATATTTATTCATTTATTGGTAGAACCCATTATTTGTTATTTATTTATAGTTAGAGTTAGAGATCCTTCCTGGGCAGAGCCCATATCGACTACTGATTATTAAAATTTAAAGGAATTATAGAAAGGACGGAGAGGAAGATCGAACTCGCGATCTCTCCGCAGCAACGATATGTGAGGCTCAGAGTAGAGTTAGGTCTAAAAAATCCTAAAATCGACACTCAAAAAAGACCTCCCGAATAATGAAAAAAAACTCAGCATCTGTTTAAAGATTCAGTTTAAATATCTGTTATCAACAAAAATCAGATGCTGTGTTCCTTCATCCCTAATACTAAGAAAATATAAAAGACTAACGCTAATATCGTTGCTGGGAGTAAACCAGTATAGAGTTCCAGCCTCCAGATTAGGCTTTAACACAAAACCACTTATAAATTTGAAAAAATCATTTGTTGCATCATAAACATTGATAAAAAACAATACAATACAATAGGTATATCATAATACAATAATATATAAAAAATATTGCGACGCTGATGCATAGGCTGACTTCACCACAGCATTCTGCAATTGCGTATTGAAATATTTATATTAGTTTCAATTAATTTGTAAATAAAATAATTTTGTTTTATTCATTCATATTTGTTTTCAATTTAAATTACTTCTAGTGAATTCTTTTCTAATTGTTCGGTACAAGTTCCGACTCCGGATTATCGAAATTTGTTGTTTTTGTATTGCTTTTTTTACAAAAGAATACAAATTTCGTCAATTCTGTGTTGGAACTTGTACCGAACAGGTAGAAAAGAATTCACTATTCATTTTAGAGAAAAGCGTCTTCGTTTTTTTCTATGATGCATCTTTTTTCATCCACCCAATGAAATATAATATTTTAATTCTAATAAATCCATTTTAGAGTTTTAGGTAGATTTCATATAAAAATCTACCTATTGCAATGGGCTTCATCTCGGAATTTCGGAAAAATTTTTGTACCAAACGACTATATATGATAAGCAGAGACGAAAAAACAAAAAAAAAAATTATATATATATATATATATATATATATATGTATATATATATATATATATATATATATATATATATATATATATATATATATATATATATATATATAACGTTCGGCACTCTCACGGTCGCATTTGTTGAGGTAGATCAAAAAAATGTCTGTACATGTGTGTTCTATTAATAACTCGAACGAGTTCGTGAATCAGCAAAATCCAACACGTGGTGAAGGAACTAGAGCCTCTTTTCTAAAAAAATTGATTTTTTAAAACCGTTATAACGGCCGTTTGGATACTAATATTTTAAAAAAATTAACAAATTTAAAATTTTTGGAATCTTTTTTATCAATTTGTATTAAAAATAGACCTCTGCAGTTAGAGGTTCCTGAGTGATATCTTGAACAAGTTCGTAAATCAGTCAAATCCGACACAGGATTAAGAAACTAGAGGCTTTAAAAAAGTTGACAAAACACATAATATAAAAGTCCAAGCGGATCAGATTAGTTTAAACAACACAAACTAATTTAAAACAGATATCGAACAAATTCTAAAAAGGAAATTAGCTACATATAAGCAAAACTATATCTATCCAATTTTGCAACAAAAAAATATCAAATCTACCACAGAACATGTGTGTGACAATTTATGACACAAGCCTACGCTATATCATATGTCGTCCAATTACTGCAAAATATCAAAATAGTTTATTTCTAAGAAAAAAAATTAATTTCTTCTATTCAAACCTTTTCATTTTTTTTTCATTGACTGTTATAAGGTTTTTGGAAATTGTAGTTATGGATTGTTGCAAACTTTTTTGTTGAAGCCAACAAGTCAAAAACCTCTAGCTGCAGAGGTTTATTTGTATAAGAAACGGATTAAAATGTTTCCACAGATTCTAAATTTATGAAATTTTTAAAAATATTAGTATCCAAACGGCCGTTATAACGGATTAAAAAAACGAATTTTTTTTCTAGTATAAAGCCCCTAGTTATTCAACCATGTGTCAAATTTTTCTGATTTACGAACTTGTCCAAGATATTAATAAAACTCACATGTTTACGGATGGTTTTTTGATTTGGCTCCACAAATGCGACCGTGAGAGTGCCGGTTGATTCAAACGCATTTGGTGTTTTACAAGCTTTTTTGTTTGAGCAGCTCACTCAGAAACCTCCAACTGCAGAGGTCTTTTTTTGAAAGAAACTGATTAAAAAGGTTTTAAAGATTCTAAATTTATGAAGTTTTTAAAAATATTAGAATTTAAACGGCCGTTATAACGGATCTAAAAATCAGAGTTTTTTTCTAGTATAAAGCCTCTAGTTTCTTAACCATGTGTCGGATTTGGCTGATTTACGAACTTGTCCAAGATATTAATAAAACGCACATTTTTAGAAAAGGTTTTTTGATCTGGCCTTACAAATGCGACCGTGAGAGTGCCGGTTGTTTCAAAAAAAAAATTTTTTTTTGCAAACTTTTTTGTTGGAGCTGCTCACTCAGGAACCTCCAACTGCAGAGGTCTTTTTTTTTTAAATAAATTGATAAAAAGGATTCCAAAAATTCTAAATTCGTTATTTTTATTAAAATATTAGTATCCAAACGGCCGTTATAACGGTTTTAAAAAATCAACTTTTTTTAGAAAAAAGGCTTTAGTTCCTTAACCACGTGTCGGATTTTGCTGATTCACGAACTCGTCCGAGATATTAATAGAACACATTAGTACAGAACATTTTTTTGATCTCCCTCAACAATTGCGACCGTGAGAGTGCCGGTCGTTTTCGTTATATCTCATATCGTGTATTGTAATGTAGACTGGAGCATGATAATGTGGAGCGGTAGAGTTCTCGAATTGTTTAATACCTGTTTTCTCATAATTCACAATTTTGCTTATCATACGTCGTCATAGTGGTTTCTCATTCGTTCACAATCCATAGACATTTGTTTTCATATAGTTTCCGTACATAAATTTGTTCTTCGCATTAAATAATTAACCATAATATTTTATTTTGCAATCCCCTGATATTGAGTCATACTACGTTTCCACCCGCATTACTTTACCATCCTGCTAAAATTTGAATTCTTCAGACACTAACCATACTTGATCAACGAAATTTTCAAACCTCTAAACGGCTGTGCATGTTTGTCCAATCGTCGCAATAGAAAGAATTATTATTCTACAATCCGTTTTGTATTCGGTTTCCTAAATGGGTATTTTTATCAAATTGTCTTTCCGTTATGGATCTGAATTTCACTGTAGTGCTGTTGTAAGTTGTTACTTTGTAATACGTAAACATCCTAAAATCGATTAAACTTACGTTCAATCCATTCTAATTCATTGATATTTCTTACTGGCATGTTGGAAAATAATTTGTTTCGTCAAATTATTCCTTTTTTTTGCAATGTTCAGTATTACAAAGTAACAACCCGTTTCGTTTTATCGAAAAAAAAAAGATCCTAACATTGATTCACATAATTAATTTCCTTACATCAGAAACCCTTTGTTCGAATGTTTCGATGTCAAAACTGCTATATAAGGAACGACTGTACAATTGTTTTTCTCTTCATTCCATTACATTTTTATTCGGGTGTTTGTCGTCTTGCAGTCTGATTATAAATTTTGGAAAAAACAGCTGTTCTGAATTTTGACGTTTGGGTTGCTGGTTGAATAAAAGATGGAGGAAATTCCCCCCGTGAATTAACAAACGATGAAATTTTTAGTTTTACGTTTCGGTTTGCATGATTGTGATAAATTAATCTAACGGTGTAGTGATCGTAATCTTAATAAACAAACAAAAAATTAGTTGAATTGATTTACGTCCTAAATTATTAGTGTCAAAGTCCTTCGTGTTGTTATATGTTATAAAGGTTATTACGATAACTGTGTCAGTTAAAATTAAAACTAGGCACGTCCACGAGTTGGATACTGGACAGATACACCGGATGTACGTCTTAACCGTTAACTCAACTGGAATGCTGGTTACTTCGAAAGACCAAGTGTTACTTGTCTTCATTAATTGTAAATACCGGGTATGTAATCCACCGAAATGTTTGTATATAATAGTTTAATAACCGTGATCGTGGCAAGGATACAACCCATCGGGCTATGCTGTTAGCTATTATTCGTAGTAGTGCAAATGGTTTTAGTAATGCCTTCAATATTGCATATAGAATGAAAACTAGAACAGTTTTATAGTTTAATAGTTGTGACCTGTTTGTTCGCATTGTTTTTGTGGGATAACCTAATAAAGGTCATTGATATTCGTTTTTCTTTTGAAAACGGAATAAATATAATAGCTAATTCAAAAAAAAATATTAAACCTACAAACCAATATGAACATTTTACATTTAATTTATTTTAGTTTTATTAGTTATGACATTTTGTTGAATTTGTTAACTTTGTTATTTGGTGTGTGATAACCTAATCAAGGTCATTGGTATTCGTTTTTTTTTTTGACTACAGAATATAAATAAAATAACTAATTAAAAATTAAACCTACAAACAAAGAGGAACATTTTTCTTACCTTTAACTTGTTATTTAATCGTACCATAGAAGTAATTGTTAATTGAGATTAGATATAATTCGGTTAAGTAAAACCTGCCTTGTGTTAATCATAAGAATAAGATCAAAAGTTTGATTTCCAAAAAGTAAAGAAAAATAAAGTATCGTAACGGAATAAGCTAGTGGTTATTATTGATGTAGTTTGGGAGTGTAAATTGACTCGCTTTAACCAGTCATCGCCTCGATTCCTACGGCTCAACATCTACAGTTTACCTGCAATCACCTTATTTATTGCGGCGCAACATTTCTGATCTGTTCATGGGATTTATCAGCAATAGCCGGAGTTATTGCGTTACAACGTCTACAATTTATTTACACAATTTGACCAGCAATAGCCGGAGTTATTGCGTGACAACGTTTGCAATTTATTTACGCCATTACACCAGCACTCGACTTGTTTACTTCGGCGCAACATTGATATACTTTTTGCGCTATTTCAACCGCATTTCTACGCAACATTGGCGTCTAAGTTTTACTATCGCTGCCGTATATTATACTTATTAAAATCATCATTTATATCAAAATTTTGCGGTTGCTATCATCTATTTTACGCATTTCAAATCAGCATTGATGTCAAATTTTTGCTATTACTACTGGGAATGATACATCCTCCAACGCAACATTGATATTAAATTTCTGCCGTTAATGACATATTTCAAATCAACCTGGATATCAAGTTTTTGTTATTACTACTTGTTTCAACGCAGCAGGGGAGTCAAAGTTTTACTATTACTGTGAATTATACATATTTCGACGCCACATTGATATTAAATTTTTGCTGTTAATGACATGTTTCCACGCAACGTTGATATCAAGTTTTTGCTGTTACGATCGAATATTATTGCAACTCAACATTTCTGTCAAATTTCTGCTGTTGCTGTCGTATATTCTACATATTCCAACTGTTATTCAATGTTGGTGTGATTACTGAAGTTCAACGCAACAGTATTATACATTTTTCCTGATGCTTTGCCTGTTGGAGTATGGACTGCTGATGGAGAGCTAAGGCCGTAATACTTGGAAGCCGGAAGGACTTAATCATGTGGTGAGCGAACTTGATTATTTTATTTTCTTTTTATAGAGGTGTGAATGCGTGTGATAGGGTATGCAAGTGATTGAAAGGGGGCTTGCCTGTCGATGCGTGTGTGTGTGTGAGCTGGCGATGCGCGTAGCAAGAGGCATGTAGTCTGAATTGGAAGCGATTCTAATCAAAATATTTTTTTTACTCCGTGGTAATAATTAACATACCAAATACCTTTTCTTTTATTATATTGCCTAAATTGATAAATTTATATTTTTAAGTGAACCAGAAATCATTCTCAAATAACCTGTATTACAAAAAAAACAAATTCTTGTCAGGTTTTAGGTTTATTAACTCTATAATACATTAACTCTATAATACATTAACCAACCGTAAACTGCCGGTATTGAAATAAACTGGTTTGGACATGTTTGTCCAACTTGCAAATAAACTTATAATTTTCTTTGAGTTGTAAATAGTTTTTTTTGGGGATTACTTTTGGTTTTATGATTTTTTTTAAATGTTATTAATGAAGAAAAAGGGAAGTAATCAATAAGGACTTTCAATATAGCGTGTGACGTTCTCCAGTGCTCTAGGATCCGATTCACGGGTTACCAGCGATGGCAGTGGTTTACGAGCTGTATCATATGGGTCGGATGACGGCCATACAACGAAATAGTGATAACTACCACTTGCGATACTTGCGGCGGATCTTAAAGCTTAAGTGTCTTGCTTCGCCGTTTGAGTGTGTGGGTGAATGTTGGATTGTATGAAGTGTGAGTGTGTGGGCGTCTGAGAGTGATTGTGGGGGTTGGACGCGCTGATCGTAGGTCTTTTGCAAACGGGGTCGCCAGAGTCTCCATTTTCCACTTGTACTTTCTTCCATTTCTGTAACTTTTTGTAAATTGCGTACATTTCTGCATTTGTGTTGAAACAGCAGGTATTACTCTATCAAACCCACGATGGCTGAGCATTAGTCGTGACGGCTTTAAATTACTCAAGGTACGCATCCTGCTATGCCATTCTCATTGGTTCGCAATGAGAAAGCTCTTCATTACAGTATATATATATATATATATATATATATATATATATATATATATATATATATATATATATATATATATATATATATATATATATATATATATATATATATATATACATATATATATATATATATATATATATATATATATATATATATATATATATATATATATATATATATATATATATATATATATATATATATATATATATATATATAAATATATATATATAAATTTTATAAATTTTTTTATTTTTTCGTCTCCGCTTATCATATATAGTCGTTTGGCACAAAAATTTTTCTGAAATTCCGAGATGAAGCCCATTGCAAAAGGTAGATTTTTATATGAAATCTACCTAAAAACAAAACACTAGTGGCACTATACTACAGACAACTTTGTCTATTTAATTTTAATTTACAACTGAACTAAACTTTGAAAAATGTATGGTATTTATGATTTTTAAAATTACATTAAACAAGAGAGTACATAAAAATTTGATTCCATAGTTTCTCGCAAATTAATTAATTACGAAGATAGCTACATAAAAAATACAGAGACACATTATATCAATTTAGCCTACACCCCCTATTGTATCATTAAATCGAGTTACATGTAAATAACTCTGATAACATTTATTTTAATGGGGGCGTTAACATTCATCATTACCAACATCTATTCAAACATTGGCAATGCAAAAAAAAAATCACTGTTACTGACTGATAGAAATGAAAATATATTACGAAGAACTGGGGCGGCCCTATTCCTGAGCACATAAATGTGAATTTTGACAATATTGTGAAGTTTGTATTGCATAACATTAAACGGTAACGGTAACGATTTTTCGGAAAACGAATTTCACATTATTGTTTAAATTTAATTTAGACAATATTGTGAAAGTTTAATGTTACGCAATACAAACTTCACAATATTGTCCAAATTCACATTTATGTGTTCGGGAATAGGGCCCCAGCTATTTTAATTGATAAAAATATAAATGTTAATTTTTTTGATTAGGTTGCTGTAATTTAAATTTAAAAGTATGAAATCATACTTTTAATAGGGCGATCAAAAAAGTTCCTCGTATTGAATTTATTTGGAAAATGGAAAAGCTGTGTTTGTTTTTAATTGTAGGGTTTTTTCGGAACTGCTAAATGTTGGGCATAACAATTTCTAACGTTAGTTATCGTTCGGCACCCCTTGTGTAATCTAATAATTACAGAATTTATTCTGTAATTAATAATAATAAAATAAATATTTATTTTGTTATCAATATATGCATTTATTTATATATTTATAATATAAGCTACTCTAAACTATATTTGAATTATTTCTTTTTAGATATCGTCCGATTGATGGTTTTTGTAATAGTCTGAGGTATCCGAAAGAAGGAGCTTTCCTAACTGCTTATGCTGCTCTAATATATCAAAGATATGATGATTGTAAGTAAAATTATCTAAAAATAAACTTACTAGCAAATGAGTGGGTGGCTTTTTGTTGGTTTAGTTTTCTGCATAACTTTCTCAAAAACACATTTCCCTAATGATTACAACTCAAAAATGGAGGGGCTGAAATCTCACAGCTCTGAGATATCAAGACTTTGGTCTGGGTAAAGGATTTTGATACAGTTTTCGGCAAAAAACTTTCACGAGGACATGGTTTTTAGTTTTGGGTAGCGATGTATATCAAACATAACTCTTTGTAAAAGTACAAGTATTTTTTATATCTGTTTAAAAATTTATTACAAAACTAACACGAAACATCAATACGTTGCCGGAAAATTATAATCAAAATTCCAAAAATATTGTTAAATTAAATAAAATCAAACTTTTTCAAAATTCCAAAAATATTCTAAAAATTAGAATGAAATCAAATATTTAAACTTTTTTCTAAATTCCGATAATATGCCAAAAATTCTTAAAAATTCGAACTTTTCCAAAATTCTAAAAATATTGCAGAAATTATTACAAAATCAAAAATTAAAACTTTTTTCAAAATTCCAAAAATTATAATAAAATCAAAAATTAAAAATTTTTCAAAATTCTAAAAATATTCCAAAAATTCTTACAAAATCAAAAATTAAAACTTTTTCCGAAATTCTAAAAATATTGCAAAAATTATTACAAAATCAAAAATGCAAACTTTTTCAAAATTCCAAAAATATTTCAAAAACTATAACAAATTCAAAAATTTCCATGTTCAATTTCATTTTCAATTACATTTACGTCATAAAAACAGCTACATTTTTTTTTCCAAAAAATTGGCTAAAAAATAAATGATTTGACATTTTTTGACACACTTGACAACATTTTGTTTGACAAACTTATAATGCCATAATTCTCAATAATAATAATAAAATTTCAATTCAAACAAACAATTTTATTTTTTTCCAAAAAGTTGGGTAAAAAAATAAATAAAACTCTTTCTTTTGACACACTTGACAACATTTTTTTGACAAACTTATAATGCCATAATTCTCAATAATAATAATAAAACCGAAGTAGTTTCATTTCAAACAAACAATTTTTTTTCCAAAAAATTGGGTAAAAAAATAAATAAAAATCTTTCTTTTGACACACTTGACAACGTTTTTTTGACAAACTTATAATGCAATAATCTAGTTTTTGATCTCACATACCAATCCCGACCATCAAGATTCCCCCAAATTTAATGTTCCTACTCGTAATCACTTAAAATGAACGTTTTTTAAGCCAAAAATATGAAAATTTGCTATTTTTGACACACATAATGATTTTTTTGACACACTTCCGGTACAGTTATCGAACACAGCGTCCTTTCGAACCTGCATCTTGTGAATACCTATTTTTAGTAAAAAAAATTTTTGAAATCCCTCCAGCCGTTTTCCCTGCTGTGTAGGTAATGACGGCGGCCGGCCGACAGACAGACATACATTTTTTTTTTTGCTTTTTTAGAATCAGGAGGTCCTAAAACGTCGAGAAATGTCAAAAAAAGTGGGGGTAAAAATTTCACTTTGAGCTCGTGAATGTAATACTTAGGTCTTTCAGACCGAAGTAAAATGATATTTTTCTACTGTTGAACAGTGTCAAATGTTTCTAATCATAAATGTTTCCCATGTTATATTTCCCAAAAATATTGGATAGCAATATTTATTATAAACATCAGAGTTTGTAGCGGATGCTTGAAAATTGATACTTTCTAACGTAAAAAATAAATAACACTCTAGCTGGGGTCTAATAACAAATTTTGAACTTTTTTTGTTTCCCTCAATAAAACACAACTTTTCGTATGGATTTTGACCTGCTGAACACTAATATCATATTTATTTTTTAAGGTTATCTCTTGTTTTTGAGATATTTGCGAAAAAATTTGAGATATTTTGTATAATAAAAATATTTGAGATATTATATTGCATAATTTAAATTATTCTTAGTAAACTAACTACTAAACTAGTAAACAACTAATTTTCTTCCTTTGCAAATGAAATAAAAGAAAAGAAAAATAAAATATGTATAAAAACTCCATAGGAGTAAAATTGAAAATCTAAATATATTACTCTTCGAGGAAGAACGATATTGAAATTATAAGCATTTGCATTCATGAATACTATTTTAGGTAGATTTCATATAAAAATTGCAATGGGCTTCATCTCGGAATTTCGGAAAAATTTTTGTGCCAAACGACTATATATGATAAGCGGAGACGAGAAAACAAAAAAAAAATTTATATATATATATATATATATATATATATATATATATATATATATATATATATATATATATATATATATATATATATATATATATATATATATATATATATATATATATATATATATATATATATATATATATATATATATATATATATATATATATATATATATATATATATATATGTAGGATTTATTGGATAGAATTTAAACAAAAACTGATTATATATAGAGGAGTATTTATTTAATTTAGAACTTTTTTTCATGAAATGACTATCGTAACTGAATTTTATTTTTACAAGATATTGATTACAACTAAATAATATTAACATATCATAAAAATACATGACCAGCGCTGTACTCAGGTTTCCCACACTCGGCCGTCCTAACTATTCATCAGTCCCGGATGAATCTTCTTCAATCGGATTAGCCCATGGTTTCATAAAGTCAGCTGACGTTGAAGTTTGAATAGGACCAGGTGAACTAGCTTCAACCTTCTTTACATCGTAACGATCGCAGCGCTTTACTTTCGTAACTTTGTAAGGTCCTAAAAAGATAGGATGCAACTTACTTCCTGTACCAAATTGAGTTTTCCTTATCGCGACCAAATCGTCAACACTATAACCTCTTGCAGCTTTTCTATGTTTGTTGTAAGTTTTTCTATTTTCTTCTTGTACCTTTTCTATTTGAATCTTTGCATCTTTTCTGAGCTCCCTTCGACCCAGCTCAAACCTTTCTTGCAGTGCTTCTTCCATAATTGTTGACAGCTCAAAGTCTTCAGCCTTTCTCATCTTGACTCCAAACAGTATTTCAAAGGGTGACTTGTTGGTACTTCGTGAAGTGGTGGAATTAATAAATCGTTGCAGAGTTGCAACATGCTTATACCAACTCATTGGATCTTTGATTGACATTTTTGTTAAAATTGGAACAATTACTCCATTGATTCGTTCCACCTGCCCGTTACCTCTAGGAATACCTGTAGTTATTGGTATATGTAAAATTTTCTCATATGCACAAAATTGTTCGAAATCTTTAGACGTAAATGCCGTACCCCTATCGGATATAATTCTTGATGGACTACCAAATATATTTTTGTGATCATTAAGCCTTTTTAAAACTTCACCGGACGTCGTATTCCTCACAGGGTATAGCCAAACAAACTTAGCAAAGGCGTCGACCACAACAAACAAATATTGGTAATTTTATAGCAGTTGACGGTAAAGGACCAACATCCAGCTTATCAATTGGATTTAGGTAACATTCTCCTTTTCCAGTCTTACGTGAAGCCAATATGCATGGAATGCAGTTACTAATAACTCTTGCCACCTTCTTATTCAACTGTTGCATTTCATAATCTTGACGTACAATAGCTTCAACTTTACTAGAACTAATGTGACCTTGTTCATGGACGTTTTTGATAATTTGATGTTGCATTATTTTTGGAACTACTAACAAATAACTTCCATCTACCAATCTATATAAAATATCCCTTCTTAACACATAATTTTTATATTCTTTCTTTTCGTTCAAAATATCTACTAATAGTTTGCATTCTGGATCCTCCTTCTGGGTTGTTCTTAACTTCTCTAAAATATCAGCTTCAACTGTCATAACCGACGACACTCTGCTTAGCGCATCTACATGCTTCATAGACGAACCAGAACGATGTCTTACTTCACATTCAAATTCTTCGAGAGATAATGCCCAACGAGCGATTTTTGGACATAAATCTCTTTTTTTCATCGTAAGATTAAATGCTGGGCAATCGGTAAAAATTTTGAATTTAATTCCCAGCAAATAAACTCTCCATTTTTTAAGAGCCTTAACAACGGCTAAAACTTCCAACTCATAACTAGAATAGTTTTCTTCTGCGCCAGTAGTTTTGCAGCTCAAATACAGAACAGGATGAAAGCGGTTATCTTCTCCATTTTTCTGCAACAAGCAAGCACCATAACCTACTTTACTTGCATCAGTATGCACTTCTGTTTCTAAATCTGGATTATAAATTCTTAGCACAGGATCATTACATAACATTTCTTTCAAAGTTCTAAAAGCAACCCTTTGTTCATTTCCAAATATAAACTTAACATCTTTTCTTGTAAGGTCGCTGAGTGGTTTGGCGATTGTTGAGAAATTTTGAATAAACTTTCTGAAAAATCCTGCCAACCCTAAAAAGCTTTGAATCTTTTTCACTGTAGTTGGTTCGGGGAAATTCTTTATCTCTGACGTCTTGCTTACAGAAGGTTTGATAGTGCCATTCTCTAAAGTATGTCCCAGGAATTCCACTTTTTCTTGCAGGAATTGGCATTTTTCAAAACGAATGATAGGACCAAAACTTTGAGCAACTTCGAAAACTCTTTTTAACTTCTCCAAATTTTTTTCTTGACTTTCGGCAGCTATTATTACATCGTCCATATAGACAAACATGACATTTTCTCTTATCAGCTGATGAAAAACGGTATTTATAAATCGCTGGAAAATAGAAGGCGAATTGCATAGTCCAAATGTTACTTTTCTAAACTCGTATTGACCATCTGGCGTTACGAAGGAAGTATACTTCATGCTATATTTATGAATGTCAACGTGGAAAAACCCATTTTTCAAATCCAAGGTTGTAAATATTTTGCCCATATAAAGTTTTTCTAACACATCTTCTATAACTGGCAATGGGTAACGATCCTTTATTATTTTAGCATTGAGTGCACGATAGTCTATACAAAGTCTATTCGTACCATTCTTTTTCTTGACTACCACTATTGGACTGGCAAAATCAGAGTTACTTTCGCAAATTATACCATCTTGTAGCCATTCATCAATTTGCTCATTTACAAATAACTTTTCTCTTGGTGCTAATCTTCTTGGTGGTTGGTGAACAGGGACATCATCTTCAAGTACAAGTTTTAATTGTACACACGATTCTTTTGGCTTAACAGGATTATATGATTCAACCAACTTATTCACCTCATATCTAATTTTAGGATTATTAATTGCAGAAATAGTATTGATTTGATGACTTTCTTCGATCAATTCAGCAACATTGATTTCTTGAAACATATAAGGAATTATAATCTTCTTTATGGTGATGCTTCCATTAACAATACTAATATTAGCACTTGTTAACAAATCTTTGCCCAAAATCATATCTTCATTCAGCAAACTGTCTGTAACAATATGAAAATTTATGAAATATGTTTCGTTTTCAATACTTACCGGTGATAAAAATGATCCGATACTGTTTTGTAAGGTTTGCCCAAACCCAGATAATGGTATCTGCAAACCAACAATCTCTGTCGGGGAATTAGCAGATTCATAAACTGATTTTTTAATTAAAGACACATCACTGCCAGTATCCAGTAGCCAGTATCCCTTATTGCCCTTATTGCCACTGCCAGTATCCCTTATTTCAACATCATAAAATTTAACCACAACATGCATATCTGGTAATATAATTGTACTTATTGTTTTAGATTTATCCTCAAATTGTTTTGAAGTCGATGCAACAGGGTTCCTCTTAACACAACTTTTCGCAATATGTCCAAATTCATCGCAATGAAAACAACGCATTCCCTTTTCTTTGTGTGGACAACTATATTGAGCATGACTAAGCGATCCACAATTTTTACAACGATTCCTCACACTAGGCGCAAAACGCTTTTCAGGTGTTTTGCCAAAACACTTTATTTTACTTTGAGATTTCATTGTTTCATACACCTTAAATTTTTCTTTCAGTTCATTAAACGTCTTGGCTTCATACAAAATCATTTTATTTGATGGTTCATCAAAAATTCCTGCAATGATATATGAAATAATTGATACATCATCGACACTGCCTTGCTTTCCAATTTGCCGCATACTATAAAAGTATTGTAAAAATGTTTCATTTTTTGACATTTTACGATCTGACAATTTTTTATGCACATCTATACTGGGCAGCGAATCACTAAACTCATCTTTTAAAAACTTCTTCAACGCTTCCCAACTATGCACTTTGGTAGCAGATTCTACTGCAAGCTTCGCTGCATTACGTAATAATCTTCTCGCATACAAATACTTTTGTATTTCATTCCATCCACACGCTTTGGCGACATCATCATATTCTGATATCCACTCCAAAACATTTCTATCGGTTTCACCATCAAAAGTTTCTAATGATTCTTCAACATCTTTGAAGGTAAAACTGTTTTCATGAGTCATCTCGTTAACTTTACCGTCTTCCTCTAAACTGCTATAACTGTGGTCTGAATGTTCTTGCAAATCGTCTGCTGACATTGACGCTTTTAACCTTTCGATAAGATCAGTTTTCTTTCTATAATGCGTTGGTAAATTTCTTTGTTTTAACAGATCTTTGAGTTCTTTCGTTTTAAGTTCAGAAATGGAAGCATCCATATGAACAAGCAAAAGCAATTAAAAAAGAATATACCACAGTTAATTTAATAAATCGATTGTTCTATAAAATGTTTATAATGTTTTTTTTTTACAAACCTTAACACTTTTATTATTAAATTTTTATTCAAAGGTTGACTACTTTACCGTACATTGTACATAGATAATTATGAGAGCACGTATTTATAAAAAATAACGTTACCTTGTTTGCAGTGATTGCAGAACTTTTGTTGCTAATATTTTTTATTAACTATTTTTCTAAATTGTCTTTCCTTTAGACTTGTCTGTAAAAATAGTTTAAGGCTTATCACTTTGAGTTCTTTTATTTAAAAATATCTTTTCACTTTTCACTTTTCTGTAGTTTCTTTACCTTAACAATTATTTTTAAAATAAAACTTTGCCATAAGCCATAACTTTGCCATACATACAATTCTTGTTTAATGCTCCAGAATCACGGCTGAGC